>JAGIQG010000027.1:20003643-20613734 GCA_024679065.1 Sphyrna mokarran | reverse complement strand
TCCTCTGGAAACAATGAGGTCTAACTCTCTAAAGTAAGTACCTATCAAAGGGAAAAAGAAACCTTCTCAGGGGTCACTGGGGCCTATTTCCTGTTTTACACTGGTTGTAATCCTTGCTGTCCCAGCAGTGCCAGAACTTAGTAACGGGCCTCTAAACAGTCCACAATGTGTTATGGACATTGGAGGTGGGTTTGGGATCAGCGGATTATGAGAATTAGAGGGGGAGAGACATTTGATTTGATATATTATTGTCACAAATATTGGGATGCAATGAAAAGTATTGTTTTTTGCACGCTCTGCAGACAAAACATACCATTCATAGAATACATAGGGAAGAAGGAAAAGGGACGGTGCAGAATATAGTGTTGCAATTACAGATAGGGTGTAGAGAAAGATCAACTTAACATGTGATAGGAACATTCAAAAGTCTGATGGCAGCAGAGAAGAAGCTGTTCTTGAGTTGATTGCTAAGTGTTCTCAGACTTATAATAGCAGAATTCAGATTTATAAAAGCAGAGGCGGAGGGAAGCATGCAAATATGGCATGAAGGAAAAGGCTCCTGAGGGCCAGCAAGGTGATGGAGAGTCAGGCAAACCACATAGACAACTCCAGTGCATCAATGAGGACCCACATCCTGAGCACCAACCTCATTGTGGTACCTCTTGTACATCCATCTTCCATTTCTGTTTGAGAAAATGGAACGGGTGGTTAAGTTATGCAAAAGCTTGAAGCCTTGTCTCTGTTATACAAATACGATTGTGGTTCAGATTTTAACTGACAGTGCCTCTCAAAAAAACTAGAAGGATAGTTGATGTGCAAAATGAAACTGTATGCCATGCTAAATTCTTCATCAGTGTGCCTAAACAGGCACCAGAGTGTGGCAACTAGAGAATTTTGACAGTAACTTCATTGTAGTGTTAATGTAAGTTAATTAAGAAATTAACTTTAAAAAAGAAGTCTTCTGATTTTTATTTTATTTTCACGTACAGGTCTAATCTCTTGACCTTAATTGTCTTTAATCATAAAGGTAGATGAACTACAAATAATTCAAAGTCACTAACAGAAATATAATAACAATGCTATAGAGAAAGCTATAAGATTTTGGCTGCCTCTAGTTAGATTCTTCCCCTCCTTCCTGCAGAGTCCTGCCATTTGCAATATTAAATTGTAATTTTCCCAGAAGGGCATTTTGCAGGGCCTTCATGTTCGCTGAGCTGCCTCAGTAACCTAATCTAGGTGGGGATGTGGAGACTTCAGAGCTACCTGCCCTGTGATTGGATCAGCAGTATTTGGATCCTGCCCACTAGGACGTTAAGATCAGAGGTGGACAATACTGTTCTCTGGGAATGGTTGCCATGCTGGTTGCACCGTAAGCAATTGAGGGCTTAGGAACACAATTTAGTCCCATCGCTTCACAGTCTTTTGACCAAGACAAAACATCAGATCAAGCCCTGACAGGGTAAATACATGAGCAACAGGACCTGGCGGGGGAGAGTCAATGATTGGGCAGAATGATCTCCCAGTCAAGGGTAGAGTCAATGATGAGGTTTAACTGTGATGTCACAAGATGCAATTTTTCAAAGTATCTCGGCCTTTCGGCTAAGATCAAGCGTCAAATCAGGCCCAGGAAAAAAATAGGATAAACAAAATCTTATCTTGTCAGCTTCGACCTTATTTGTCTCTCTTGTGGGGACCATGAATTGGATTCAATTGGATTTTGAATTGAATAAAAATTTGAAAAAAAAGAACCCCATTTGGTCTCCCCATCGATTTTTGGAACCTCATTTATTGGGTCCTGAAGCCTCTGATAAAATCCGGCGTATTATTTGTTCTAGACTTGCAGAATTTGTACAATGTGCCCCAAGAATTTACTGATTTCACAAGTGGTTGAGGCATTAAGGGGTGTGATACAGTGCTGATGCTTCTTCCAGTTTTGTAATACAGAACAGATGACCTACGAACGCATCCTGTGCACTCTGACAGCACTTGGACCAGTGTGATAATTGTCACTAAGTCCATTGTTATATTTTGCTAAGCTGCACCAACCAACTAGGAAGATCATTGATTCTTTTCTGACCTGTCTTGAGGGACTTAACTGCAGCTGGGGAGGTAGCAGAGTCTGTGGACTGAATTTTGCAGACCCCTGTGAGGTGTTTTCCAGCTAATGTGGAGATGCCAGCGTTGGACTGGGGTAAAACAGAAAGAAATCTCACAACACCAGCTTAAAGTCCAATGGGAGTCCTACCCACCCGATGAAGGAACAATGTGTTCCGAAACGTTGGGGTGTTTGCTACAAATAAATTTATTGGACTTTAAGCTGGTGTTGTGAGATTTCTTTGTGTTTTCCAGCAGCAGAGGTGACTCACCATTGGGGGACAATGGGATCTTCCAGTCCTGTCAAATTCTAAAATATTCTGTGTGGCTCGCCCATCTCACTGTCAGGGAACACGTCACAGAGGGAGGCCTTTGTTGGGACCAGAAGATCCCGCTGGTAGTTTGGACCTGAAAATTCAGCCCTACATTTTGCCTTCAGTGGGGCTAGTGCTGAAACCTCACATATTTAACACACATTTGATGTAACTGGACTAATGAGGGAAATTGAGTCCAGGTTCCTGTTCTTGATCCCTGTCCAATAAATGTTGTCAGATTTCAAGTAAAGCAGGATCATGTTCGACATTGATACCGACCTGGGTTAAACAGTCCAGCCCAATGCTCACTGTCCGTCATTGCATATTAAGAATGGTCAGTGGGCAAGGGCTCTTATCTTCTCAAGAACTGCCTGGAAACTTAAATCAGCACCTTCAAAATTTGGACAAGAATGAAGAACAAGAGAAGTTTGTTTTACTGATAGGATTTCCTAGAAACAGATGTTCTGCAGCTCATCTACATTCCCTGGATCCCTCATAGCATTCTTCAGCAAACAATTACATAAAGCCAGCGGTTGATGGTGAATGTGCACATCTGGAAAACTGAAGATCACTCAGAACGTGCAAACAATAGAGCGTGAAACATCTGTATGTATTCAGAAAAAATTGTTTTGGTATGGTTCTTTGGTAATTACCCCTGGAATGTTATATGACCATCCATTGTACGTAATTCTGTTATTAGCTGTTTAATAAGTACAAGCGTGCAGAACTGGAGTGCGTAAACAAGCACTTGGACAACAAATTTAAAAGGCTATGGTGGCCTCTTGTCTTCTGGGCCTGGAGCAGCTCCACTACTAGACCTGGCGACAATAAAAAAAGAGCAATAAAACCCCTCTCAAACCTAGTTCACCCACATCCCAGGATCTGAATTTGAAAAATTAAGGGAAGCAAACTTAGAATATAAGTTGGAAGGTATCATATCGCAGTGTGCTAGTTATTGCATCAAACGTATATGGGCCCGTTCTGACCGGCCATTCACGTCATACTCCTGTTGCAATGAGGTTGGAGAATTTGGCGCTCAGCCAAATCTCGCTTCCCTGCAGTGGGATGGGAAAATCCTGCTGGCATGTATGGCAGTGACATTCCGACATGCTGTCATTTTTGCTTTTAAAATAATTAAGCCTGTGGTTTCTACTTCAAAGCAGGCAATGTGCAGTGAAGATTGTGATATTATTTAGAGCACAATAAGGAAACATTGAGCTGGATCTTATGCCACGCCCTCTCTCCCCCAAATCCCGCACCGTCCACTACCAGATGTGCTTTCATGGGGAAATATGTAAAATATATCAGGAACCAAGTGCACCCCCTTCTTTATATTCACAACCAATGATGTGCAGATTATGTTGACTGGCTATGCTAAATTGCCCCTTAGTGTCCCGGGATGTATATATTAGAGGAATTAGTAGGGTAAATATAATTTGATTTGGTTTATTATTATTACATGTGTTAGTATACAATGAAAAGTACTATTTCTTGCGCGCTATAAAAATTCATAGAGAAGGAAAGGAGTGAAGAATATACTGTTACAGTCATGGCTAAAATGTCAAGAGAAATCAACTTCATAGGTCCATTCAAAAGTCTGATGGCAGTAGGCAAGAAACTGTTCTAGAGTCGATTGGTACATGATCTCAGACTTTTGCATCTTTTTCTAACAGAGGAAGGTGGAAGGGAGAATGTCTGGGGTTTGTGGGGTCCTTAATTATGCTGGTTGCCTTGCTGAGATAGCAGTAAGTATAGACAGAGTCAATGGATGAGAGGCTGATCTGTGTGAAGGATTGGGCTACATTCACAATGTTTTGTAGTTTCTTGTGGCCTTGGGCACCATGGGAGCCATACCAAGCTGTGATACAACCAGAAAGAATGCTTTCTATAGTGCATCTGTTGAAATAGCTGACATACCAAATTTCCTTCGTCTTATGAGAAAGTTGGTGAACTTTCTTAGCTTCAGTATTGGCATAGGGTAACCAGGACAGGTTGTTGGTGATCTGAACATCTAAAAACCTGAAGCTTTCAACCCTTTCTACTTCATCTCTGTTGATGTAGACAGGGATATTTTCTCCACTACGCTTCCTGAAATTGATGACAATCTCCTTCATTTTGCTGACTTTGAGGGAGAGATTAATGTCGCTGATTTGCCAGATTCTCTATCTCATTCCTGTATTCTGTCTCGTCATTATTTGAGATCTGACCCAAATGCCGGCAAACTTGAAAATCGAGTTGAAGGCTGAGCTGTAGTCAATAAATAGGAGTCTGACATTAGTACCTTTGTTGTCCACGTGTTCCAGGGTTGAATGCAGGGCCAGGAAAATGGCATCTGCTGTGGATCTATCGTGAGGTTTCAGGGATAGAGCCATGGTGGGATTGTTGTTAGTGCAGAATTGATGGGTTAATTGGCCCCCTTCTGCACTGTAGGGTTTCTATGATTCTTTGAGCTGAGTCAATAGCCAAAATATGTGGGATGGGGGAGGCACTTGTTAGCTCACTTGCCCTTTTGTCTATTGAGGCCTTTAAATGACCATCTAATTGCTGCTTAAGCCTCTCAATTTGTCTTCACTGCCACAATAGCCTGGGCAGTGGAAGATGGGCAAATGTGAAAGCCATTTCTCTCCATCCAAATTGGTGAAAATTTGGGAAGGGAAGCCTTTATGGAAGGGGGAGAAGTGCTCTGTGTGTGCTAGGGCACACCCACCCCTAAGATCGCAATACCCCCATTTTGTGCCCCTCCACCTGACCTCCAAATCTCACATACCCAGCCCTTCCTCATCCCCAACCAACATTGCTCCATCCCAAAAAGACACAACTTACATGTCTCTGGCATTCATGACACTTCTTTGTGGGACAGCTCGCGGAGAGAGACTTTTCCTCTGGAGAGAGGGCATGGGGCCTCAAACACCACCACCCCCCCGACTCCTCAATCCCCCCCTCCCTCCCCCCCTCCACCTCCCACCCTCTGCCCTCACGTAAAGTTCAGCCCAGTGATTTTACATTTAGCTGCTGGCCCATAAATACATGAACAAACAGCCCTGACGTCTGCAATTGACGTAATTAATTGGTGCAGTTTGATTTTTGGGAGCAGGTGAGGTGGAAGCCTTTGATTTAGATCTGAGGCAACAATGGCCAAGAAGTTCAATCCATCTCAGTTTTCGTTCAAGTGAGGTTGCTGGCAAAGCTCGTCAGGTTGATTTAAATATTGCAAAGGCCAGAGGCAGAGTGTACGAGGAACGTAGACAGCTTTACACCCGCACCTCACACTCCTCACGACCGGTGACTCAGAACTGGTTTCTAGGGTGCATTGACCTCAAAATTCGAACCAGAAAAATAAAATCCTGTACGACTCGAAGCGACAGAGCTGCCAACATTAATCTGTCATTTGCTGGCGAGGATTTCACAGGGGTTAGATCAGGATTCGAGAACTGGAAAAGGAGGGGTGGTAAAAGTAAATACAAATCTGTTACGTTGCACTTTCTGGATATGTATGTGAAGAAAATAAACAGTCAGAACAAGGGGAGAAGGAGAAGCCTGGTGAAGGATTATTTTGATCTGAAAAAATAAAGTAGACACCAAATCTGTGTGGATTTTATGTTAGTATTTTTCTGAAAATGAAGTTTAAAAATATTGGACCTCAATTTTATGTCAGGTTGTGCCTGAAATGGATCTAAAACCAGCTCCCAGCCAAGATTGCATTGTTAATGCCATATTACACTGGGTGCCTGATTTTTTTTCCTCCCAGTGGACTAAGGGTGCATGAAGAATCATGAGATAGGCGTGCATGGTGGCACAGTAGTTAGCTGCCTCACAGCTCTAGGGACTTGAGTTCAATTCTGGCCTTGGGTCACTGTCTTTGTGGAGTTTAAACGTTCTCCCGTGTCTGTGTGGGTTTCCTTGGGTGCTCTGGTTTTCTCTCACAGTCCAAAGACGTACAGGTTAGGTTGATGAGCCATGCTAAATTGTCCTAGGAAGTATATGTTAGGGGAATTAACAGGGTAAATGTATGGGGTTTCGGGGATAGGACCTGGGTGAGATGGTTGTCAGTGCAGGCTCAATGGGCCGAATGGCCTCATTTTGCATTGTAGGGATTGTATGATTCCAACACTGGGAACTCTTTATTAGAGGTGTACACTCTACCACAATCAAACTGCCCAACCTGGTCTCAAACTGGGCGGAGATAATTGCCCAGGGAATCACCTGACTTGCACTCCTAAAGGGCTAGTCTGCTCCCCAGAAATCAACACACCATATATCAGACCACCAATTAAGGTCCACCCAACACGAAAGGTATCTGCTGGTTGGTTGTCTGAGTGGCCGGGGGCAGGAACGGGATCAATGGGGACACAGTAAAGGGGTTTTAAAAATGGAGGAGGCAGCTGAAGACTGCCAAGCGTTGTAGAGACTGAAGGAGCAACCATTAAAATCATTTTCCTGTTGCCCAGCAATGGTATTGGCATCTGGTGGTCAAGGAAGGTTGGAGGAAAGATTGGGTTAGTCCTCTGCACTCTGTTTCACCAAGGAATGTCTGGGAAATCCTGGTGGAGGAGGTCAGTGCCAGTCTTATGCCTGGGGATGGGACGTGTACACTGTCCCACCTATCCGAAAGATCAGAGGTCATCGTCCAGGTCAGTGGGATCATGTGGGTGAGTTGCATGTGGCTTCAGCACCACAAAAAATTCAATGATCTTTTGTGGATGGCAAGTATAAGTGCAGAGATGGCATGAACCAGTGTGGGGAAGTTTAATCAGGTGCCCATTCCTCTGGGTGCTCAGGGGCCTGAGTGTGTATGCCAAGCCTGGAATGTCAGCACAATAGGTCTTGGTGCATTGCAAGGGGAGCAGTGCTGTTTAATCCCTGGCCTGTTTAATCTCTGGCGGGGACACAATCCTGAGGAAGTTTGAGCATGACCAAAAACATGTCCTCTTGCTGGCTGAAAGGCAACTCCAAGACCTTTTTCACAAACACAAATCCAACAAAGACAATAAGGGAATTTTAATTTTAAAAAATTTTAATGTTAGAAAATGAACAATCAAAATTAAGCAGGCTAATTGTCCTCTTCTCTCTTGAAATCTTGTGCAGGGTTCTGTAAGTGATAAAGGCACCTTGAATTGATGCTAATCAGGGGGCTTCATTCTGTCAGGAGGACCCCCAAATGTACATGAAGCTGGAAACTGCTGTGGTTTTTCCTGTTGGATCCAAGTAAATATTGAGGAGGACCCTGTAAGGTAAATGAGAAACTTCTGTTTATGGGGCCAGGATTAATTGCTCATCCACACTTTGCAAGGGAGTTTGTGACCTCTTTGCCTCCAAACCTTCCTCCAATGTACTCCCGCCCGGCAACTTTCCTTATCTGAGACTCTCAATGAATGTTTTTCTTTATAGTACTTTATATGTTTACCTCCAAGTTCTTTATATCATTCACAATTCACGAAATATAGAAATAACTTATCAAAACAAAAATGGTCTTTCCCTTTTCCAGGAATCATAGAATCCCTACAGTACAGAGAGAAGCCCCAATTGCACCATTCAGTCTGCAGCGACCATAATCTAACCCCAGGGGACTACTCGCATATCCCTACTTATTTACCAACTTAATCCCTCAAACCTTAACAACTCAGGACACTAAGGGCAATTTTACCATGGCCAATCATCCCAACCTGCACAACTTTGGACTGTGGGAGGAATCCAGAGCATCCGGAGGAAACCCACACTGACACGAGGAGAATGTGACCCAAGTTGGGAATTGAATCTAGGTCCCTGGAGCTGTGAAGCAGCAGTGCTAACAACTGTGCTATCGTGCCACCAATGCACAGTTCCTTTGGCAGAAAGGATACTTTGTGTTATATATTTGTCGCTGTCCTGAGACAGCTTTTATTGCAGGTAAACTGGAAGACGATATCCAAGTGGTATTATCACTAGTCTATTCATCTAGAAACTCAGCCAATAGCGTAACAAGTCACCCTGTTGTCAAGAAGGCAGTTCACCACCACCTTCTCAAGGGCAACTAGGAATGGGCAATAAATGCTGGACAATGTGTAATACCCAAGTCCCACGAATGAATAAAAAAAGGCTCTTTATTTACAGGAATTTACAGAATGTCCTTTTGAGGTCATTAAAATCTTTCTTTTAGCTCCTTTAAGTCATTCTAGGCTTTGACATATTTACCTGTACAGCTGGATGGTTTTAGCTTTGATAATCTGACACTACCTTATATTAATATATTGGTTTCCAATCCAATAACTGTTTTTCATTTTAAGATCTTTCGCTGTTTTCTTAGACATTGTTCAATGGGGCTTTAGCGCTCAATTTTGTTACAACTACCATCAATTAAGTGTGGGCCATTAAGTAAGGTCAGGCCATCGATTCCCTGTTGTCCAACTGCTTAATTTTCATGATTAATTTGAACAGGTTTTGAGAAAGTCAATAGAAACTTTTTACGAGAAATTACCCAGCGGTTGCAACACAAGTATCTTCAGTGACCTCAGGCTAAAGAATTCCGTCATTGGCTTTTTTTTTCCCGCAGGAGTACAGTTTTACAGCAGTTTGAGTCACCGCTTAGTAATGTATAATAAAGAGGAGGGGAACGTGGGCTGCTATTCTCCCATTGCGACCCTCAACTTTTCTGGTGGGTCAGGGTGGGAGATGTGCGTTGCCGGCCTTGAACAGGGATTTGTGCGCGTGCCGGGAATGCATGCACATCTCTCAGCGCTGGAGAACTGGCCAGATCATGCTGCAAACCAGCAGAAAGACTGGTAAGTAATTCAAATTATTTTGCATGTTTTTGAAATATGTTTATTAGGTCATTATCAGGCCTTTTCAGGTCCTGATTGGATCTCCCATTGCACCAGAAGCACTTCATTCTGGTAGGGTTCAGATTGGCTCCCCATGTTCAGCAAACCAGTGGGAGACCCCACCAGAATGAAGGGAAGGGGCAATTGGGGCCCCCCAAGGGGTCAGGTGGCAGAGGTGTGGTGCCTCTTGGGCATGGGCACCCTAGCAGTACCAGCCTGTGCCCCCAACACTGCCCAAGGGGCAAGTACCCAGGCCCAGGGGCTATCTTGGCACTGCCTATGGGTCATTGGGCAATGCCAAGAGGTGGGCCTATTGTGGGTGTGGCCTGGGGATTATCAGTAGGGATTATTGGTTTATTGGTAGAGGGATTGAATTTAGGAGCTGTGAGGTTATGTTACAACTGTACAAAACTCTGGTGCGGCTGCACTTGGAGTATTGCGTACAGTTCTGGTCGCCGCATTATAAGAAAGATGTGGAAGCATTGGAAAGGGTGCAGAGGAGGTTTACCAGGATGTTGCCTGGTATGGTGGGAAGGCCTTATGAGGAAAGGCTGAGGGACCTGAGGTTATTTTCATTAGAGAGAAGAAGGTTACGCGGTGACCTAATTGAGGCGTATAAGATGATCAAAGGACTGGATAGGGTGGATAGTGAGAGCCTTTTTCCTCGGATGGTGATGACCAACACGAGGGGACATAACTTTAAATTAAGAGGTGGTAGTTATAGGACGGATGTCAGAGGCAGGTTCTTTACACAGAGGGTGGTGAGGGCGTGGAATGCCCTGCCTGCAGCAGTTGTGGACTCACCTACTTTGGGGGCATTCAAATGTTTGGTGGATAGGCATATGGATGATATTGGAAGAGTTTAGGTTAGAGGGTCCACTGGCCAGCGCAACATCGAGGGCCGAAGGGCCTGTACTGCGCTGTAATGTTCTATGTTCTATGTTCTATATTCTGATGCAGGATTGATGTCATATGGAGGGAGGGCAGCGACTGGGGCTGGAGTGGGTGGTTTGCCGGGTGGGAGGAC
This sequence comes from Sphyrna mokarran, assembly GCA_024679065.1. Lineage (NCBI taxonomy): Eukaryota > Metazoa > Chordata > Chondrichthyes > Carcharhiniformes > Carcharhinidae > Sphyrna > Sphyrna mokarran. The sequence continues at coordinate 20,603,502 of JAGIQG010000027.1, read as the reverse complement.
CTGCCTCCGGGGATATGATCCCAGGGGTATTAACAGGGGATCTGCTAGGGTGAAAGGGGTGGGAGAATCGCCACTGCTGGAGTAGTGGTCTGGACATTGGAGTGCTCCAGGGTAGCCCAGGAATTGCTGTGGGGGCCATGATTGGGCCATGGGGGGGGGAAGGGGGGGAGGGGGAGAGCTGGAGGGGCAGCACTGTGGGGGTCCTGCACTGGCCAGCGATCGGGCTTGTGCAGAGTAGCTGAACGCCACCCCGCCCAACGCCCCCCCACCCCTTCTTGGTTTTTACTGAGATTCCTGATTGGGATCTCTGCAGTGCACAGATTCAGATGAGAAGCTAAACTGAGAAAACGGTTGGGATTTAGAACAGTTCTCCCGCCAATTCCAGCATTTTTGGGAGAATTGTGACCATGATTTCCGAACAGCCATGCACAAGATTAATCTGAGGGTGGGTTTTCTTGGATGGTGGATTTTCCTGCCCTCTCTCTCCCAATGGCTGGAGATTCAACAGGAAACACATCCTGCTGATACCGACATCCCCAAAGCCTGGATAGGGGATATTGTCTCTTCCTTGGGAGGAAGTCCCAAATCAGAGAGGTGCCGGCTAGCACATCTGCTGATATTTTGAATGTTTGTTGTATTTTTAAGAATCACTGTTCACTTTAGCTAAAGGCAGATTGCTGCAAAGCATCATGGTAAAAGGCATTAGCACAAAACCATATTGTAAGGGAATACTGAAACCTTGGAAATATGCAAGTTTTATCAACAGTTTTTAATAGTAACAGCATTCAGAATATTTAATTAAACTTCATGAACAGTATTTATCCACTGTCCAGATAAGATGGATGCATGTCCAGTCATGAAGTTATGTTTGGCAGTGACCCTTAGGGGTACTTATGGAACTTTCACTTTGAACTTTATGGCTAGCGTCTCAGGTTACTAGACAATAGAGAAAGGTAGCTTAGCCAAAATGGGAAGAAATGTCCAAATTTGTGAGGACTAATGAAATGTCATTATGCTAGAGGATAAAATGCAATTGGCTGAAGTATATGACTGTATTATTGTTGGTTTATGTATATTGAAGATTTATGTATATTGATTTAAAACTAGTGAAAGGCAGGAGTAATTGATAAGAAAATCTATAATTGACCTGTTTTGCATTTATACATTGGAAATCATTGGCGAGACCTAGCTGTTCCATCTCTGGAGTTGCTCCAGCCATTTGATGACTTCTCCTCACGGCCAAGGGTGAAAATAAAGTTTTGTGATGCTGGTTTTGTGAGCCTTATATTGTCTGAAATTTCTGATGGTACCTGACCATTTTGAAAATCCCACCAACAGTAGCCTAGCAATAATACGACTCGGCCATTGCCTCAATAATACCCGAATACCCCTCATAAAATTAAGACTTTAATTTTACTTTTTTGTTCATACACTTAGGGTGGTATTTTCCAGCCATGTTTGCCCTGAAACCAGAAAATCCTACTCGGAGTCAATGGACCTTTGAATGGTCCGCCCCTCATCCACCCCGATTCTGTGGCAGATGGAATGGGAAAATTCACCTCTTAGAGTGACCGTGCTGCAGAATTTAGTCACTATGTAATTTCAACATCTTAAACTTCAATACAAATTCAAACAAATATCATATGTATGTCCAAAATAAATATATTTTAAAAAGATCTTCCTCCAACACTCGGCTTGTAAGAAATGGCTTTTTAACTGACTCACAGGATAGAAGTTTGTGATATATTCTCTATTATAGATAACAGGATGATGGAAATGAGCTTCTGAATTGAGAGAAAAATAATCCAGACATGGGACCTGCAGCAAGTCTAATCTTGTTAAAACTATTTCCAGGCAGTCTCATTATCTACACGACCTGTTGTTACCAACTGTAAAATGCTTTTCTACTCTTTTTCATTTTCATTTATATGTATTAGAGAATTTTAATATGCTCCGGACTTGATGCAACCATATTTTTACATAAATTCAAGAATATTGATATGTCGCACCAGTCAGACTTACACAGTCAGACAAGTGCGGCAAAATCATGCAATTATTGAAGAAGCATCTGTATCTTTCAGTTTCTGATTAATTAGTGATCCTAAGGACTATTGTCCTTATAGACCCGAAGGATTATGGCCGATTTAACAGGAGTTAAGTAGTTTTAAAACTGAGTCCTCATTTTAGGAGTTACACTGTGAGGGTTAATAAGACCGTACTGCTACCTTAGCATGCACACAGTCCTGAGCTGAAGGACCGCTTCTCATAAAATCATAGAATCGCTACAGTGCAGAACGAGGCAGTTCAGCCCATCGAGTCTGCACCGACCACAATCCCACCCAGACCCTCTTCCCATAACCCCACATATTCACCCCGCTAATCCTCCTAACACTAGGATCAATTTAGCATGGCCAATCAACATAATCAGCACATCTTTGGAGTATGGGAGGAAACCAGAGCACCCGGAGGGAATCCATGCAGACACAGGGAGAATGTGCAAGCTCACACAGACAGTAACTCGAGGCCGGAATTGAACCCGGGTCCCTGGCACTGTGACGCTGCAGTGCTAACCACTGTGTCACTATGTGATCCAATTCTTATTGGAAACTCTGGAGAAGGCAATGTAAAACTATAAACAAATTAAAACAGTCAGAACCTCCTTCAAACAGAAGTAGCTCTCATAGTATTTTATAAGATTTCAAAGTCTTGGCTGAAAGAACCATTACTGTTAATCAAAGGTATGGGTTTTCGGGAAGCTGATAAGATCACCGAGATGGCGGCACTTTCATTAATAGTGAATAGGATCACTTCTGACCATAGGATGGACTGAGTGTTTTAAGTTTATTTATTAGTATCACAAGTCGGCTTATATTTACACTGCAATGAAGTTACCATGAAAATCCCCAAAGTCACCGCACTCCGTGCCAGTTCTGGTACACTGAGGGAGAATTTAGCATGGCCAATGCTTCTAATCAGCACGTCTTTCGGACTGTGGGAGGAAATCAGGGCACTCAGAGTAAACCCAAGCAGACACTGAGAGAATGTGCAAATTCCACACAGACAGTAACCTAAGCCAGGAATCAAACTTGGGTCCCTGGCACTGTGAGGCAGGAGTGCTAATCACTGTACCACTGTGAGAAGATTTTAACTCACAATTTCAAGCGTACGGAATTGACCCGTGTCCTTGTGCGGTATATCCCATGCAATCCCATAATTTCAGCATGAGGATGGAAGGAAGTCTAAATTGTGATTATATTGTATGCATGGGAATGTGCAGAGTGTGGTATGTAAAGTTGATGATTGCAACACTGTGAGCTACTTGGAAATATGATGTTGTGATATTAATAAAGACCTGACTCAAAAAAGGGCAATGCTGGGGATTCAATATTCCTGGATACAAGGTGTTCGGGAAAGATAGGAGGAGGAAACGAGAAGGGGTGGCAATACTAATTATGGAGAATATTGCAGATTTGGAGAGACAGAGAGAGCATGTACCAGCGTGGTCAAGGGCAGAATCTGTTTGGCTAGAGCTAAGGAATAAAAACTGTGCAATTACATTGTTCAGTGTAGTCTATAGATCATCCACTCGAGGGCAAGATGTAGGTGAACAAATCTAAAAGCAAATTACAGAGAAGTACAGGAATGATAGAGTAATGTTACAGACAGGAATGAGACTGGAAAACAGTACTTCCTTCCTCTCAGCACCTATCTGTAAGCAGAAGGTGTTTTGAATTATTTTTAAAGTACACAATGGCATGTTTCTCTCAACCCCTGTGGTTTGATTGATTTAATTTACTAATAACTCAAGCAAACATGGATTATGATTAACTCTGGGGGTTATTATATTTTATGTTTAAAACCAGGGGAGCGTTTTTTGTAATTTCCAACTTCCCCCCTATACACATGCATACACACACGCGCACAAATGCATACATGCCCATTCCTAATAGCTCTTGAACTGAGTGGCTTGCTACGCCATTACAGAGGACAATTGAGAGTCAATCACAGTGCTGTGGTTCTGGAGTCACATGTAGGCCAGACAGGTAAGAATAGCAGATTTCATTCTCTGAAGGACATTCGTGAACCAGGTAGGTTTTTCTGACAATCGACAATGGTTTAGTGGTCATCAGTAAGTTCTTAATTCCAGATTTTATTTATTGAAGTCAAATACCACTATCTATCCTAGTGGGATTCAGATCCAAGTCCGCAAACATTATCTGAGTTTCTGGATTAATAGTCTTGTGATAATACCACTAGGCCATTGCCTAGAGGGTGCCAATGCACATGCACCGATCTCCAAGTGCACTAACTGTTTACAAGAATACACAGTTAATGCACTGGGAGATACTTCACTCCCCCCACCTCCTCAGATATAACAACCCCACCTCTGCAATCACACCTCACCCTGCCCAATTGACCCCACACTCCCCCAGATTGCAGCACCCCCCCTGATTGCACCCCTTGCCCAATCATGGTTCCCCCCAACTGATCACTGTCCCCCATCCCAGACTGTTCTTTTCTCCCATCCCCTGTGATCGTGGAGTGCACAGTGCATCACTTCCTGCCTCTCCATAAGCCCTGCCCCTTCAAGCCCCACTCCCTTCCCTTAGGCCCCATCCCCTGGCATTGCCAGGCTGGGCACATCCCATCACCTCCCTGCCCATTCCCAAGCTCACCTGCATAATACTGAGGATTGCCAAGCAACCGCCAACGAGGGACAGAAGAACAATTTGACCCTGTTAAGTGCCCTGTATGACAGAGTTGGTGTGGAGTAAGTCCACCCATGGTTTCCAGGAGTAGAGTATGCTGTCCATACTCCCACCTCACCCACCCAACCTGAACTGCACCCTACTCCCATATTACTTAGCTCAAAGTTTTGAAGACAACTTGGAGCAGAATTGAATTAAGGTCTTTTGGAGAGCTGGTATGGGTGCAATGGGCTGAATGGCTTCTCTGTGTACTGGGATATCTCCTTGAAGTTTCTTTGCTATATCATCGCATCACTAGATAGTCGAAGCAGTAACTTATGATTCCTCCAACCACAAACTCTCACTTGGGCATTATACAGACTATGCTGATCAATACTGATTAATAGTTAGACTGAGTCATTCAGCGTTCTCAGTAAGAGACAGAGGATTTCATTATACTGTGAAGCTTGACAACTATTTTAATTGAATTGCTCGCTTAGCGCAAGTGTTCAACAATCAATCATTCACTGCTCGAGTTAAGATCTCATTGCTTCTTCCCAATGGTTACACATAATCTTTTAGATTCACAAATGAACTGAGGTGGGCAACAATATCAGTCAAATATCTCATTGAAACAAAAAACTTTTAAACTTCAGGATGATTGATTTTCCTTTAATTATCATCAAATCATGTATAAACAGATAAGTGTGTTAATTAGTCAATATTTCTTCCTCAACCAATGCAACTAAAAACACTGTTTAGTTGATCATTCACCTGGGAGCTGTTTGTTAGCTACCATGTTATCTTATATAATGGCAGTTGCTGCATTTCTACAGTGATTCACTGGACTGCTTTCAAATGTTTTAACATGATAAAGTAACATATAAATTTAACTGGAACATATAAATTTAAGATTCTAGAAATGAACATAGACCCTAGATTCTAACTGGACTTCAGAGCATTTGGTTGTTGTCTTGGCAAAACCCACTGGTGTTTCATGGTTATTTAGTCCCTTGGAGTGTAAGCAGTTTATTAAATACTGTTTTCTAACTGTTACCTATGTACATTGTACAGTCTTTTGATATTCTGAATTTGGCGGATACCATTAAACACTAAGGCGGCATAAGTGGTTAGCAGCACTGCCTCACTGCGCCAGGACCCAGGTTTCATTCACAGCTTCATTATCTGTTTGTGTGGAGTCTGCACATTCTCCCTGTGTCTGCTTGGGTTTCCTCCGGGCGCTCCAGTTTCCTCCCACAGTCTGGTGTGAGGAAAGATGTGCTGGTTAGATGCATTGGCCATGCTAAATTCTCCCTCAGTATACCCGAACAGCTGCTGGAGTGTAACAACTAGGGCATTTTCATTTCAGTTTTAATGTAAGCCCACTTATGACACCAATGAATAAATTTTAAATACTGAGGTCTAGGTTTTCACTCCCAGGTGTGCAGACATGCATCAATTCTCGGCTTTGCAAATCCAACTTTTAAAAATGGTCACGCACAGGATGAATTTCTTTCTGGGAGAACAGGCTGGATGGGAAGCTGAGCCTGCCAGCTCCCAACAAGTGCAAAGGCTGCAGGTCAGAGGCAAACTAGGCAGAAGACCAGCATCTTTGCTCCTGCACTGTGCTGAAATAAATTTAAAATGAAGGTAAAAGATAAAACAAACCTTAGTCCCGATTCCCACTACACATCTCTGCTACCCCATCCATGCCTATACCCATGACGTCTTATGCCCTGTCCATACCCTTACGTCCCTTTTGCCCTCCACATCCTCATGACCCATTGCAGCCTCTGCAAACATAGTGTTAAGTCAAATTAACACATATTCCCCCCACCCACCACCCTTTGCCCTTAACCATGTCAATTTACCTAGTATCTTTTGGCAGTTTCTTGCAAGAATAATTTGACATTTTGATAGTTCTAAGACAGCTTGACAAGTCCAGTGAATTTATGCACTTCTTATGCAAAATTGTTTACTTTTAACAATCCTAAAGTGTGTCTTACTTCCCTCAAAAGTTGTCTTATTTGCCTAAAGGATGTCTCATCTTCACAAAAGTATGCCTTACTTCCCAATAATATGTCCAATAAGATCCAAAGGTGTATCCTGACTATCAAAATGAATCCGCTCTTCATACATTACCTCGTTTAATCTTCGCACTCTGGGTGACACGTCCTTTGTCAACTAAAACCCACTTCATGGAGCCAGCTGCTGATTTAAATGGCCAGCTATGTGTGTGCAAACCCCAGTTTGTATCCACTCCTGCCATTGTGAAAATGCAACATGCTGTGTTCACTGGCCAGACTTAGAATTTTCAGCCCTTTTGGGATTTTTGACACATGTAAGAGACCCATTTAACCTCATTGTGCATATCCACCAGACTTTGCACTGAATTCAACATGTAGATAAATTGCTTTGTCAAGATGCATCATAATCATGGTATTGGGGTCTGCCTTGTATGATGGATCATCGTATTAGCAGCAAGTATTATAGTTTACATGCTGTTACAGCATCCTTCACCACGGTCCATGATTGAACCTCTGGCAAAATCAAGTCACGATATGATTGGGCCATGCCCTAAGATTGATTTTATGCCCGGTTTATGCTTCAATGTAATAGGGGTAAGACTCAGAGACACTTTACAGAAACCAGCCAAAGGAAGCTCCTCTGGTTAATTGTCATCTGGCATTTCAATAACTGGAAAAGTGCATCTATTCGGCAGTTTTCCATTTCACTAATTACCAATTCCTAAATAACAACACTATTACACTGCATTTACGGTATTGGGAGAGCTAGATATATTATCACAGTGTAATCAAAAGTCTGATACAAAACACGGACGGTGGCATTATAGCCTGACCAACTGATGGCCATGCATAATTGCCCCTTAGTGTCAGAGTGATTTGCGGGGTAAATACCCGGGGATATGGGGGGATAAGTCCCGGGTACAATTGTTGTCGGTGCAAACTCGATGAGCTTAATGGCCTCCTTCTGCACTGTGGGGATTTGATGATTCTATAACTTGAACATATTGCTGAAGATTGTCTAGCACAACCCTTTTCGACTTCTCCACGGTCTCTGACTTATCCTCCTGCACGCGGAGGAGGTAGTGACATAGTGGTATTTTCACTGGACTAGTAATCCAGAAATCTAGGATAATGATCTGGATTTGAATCCCACTGTGACAGATTGTGAAATTTGAATTAAAAAAAAAAATTTGGAATTAAAAGTCTAATGATGACCATGAAACCATTGTCTGAAAAACCCATCTGTTCCATTCCTGCATTTTAGAGAAGGAAGTCTGCCGTCTTTCCTTGGTCTGGCCTATGTGGGATACCTGAACAACAGCAATGTGGTTGACTCTTAAAATGTCCTCAATGATGGGCAATAACTGCCAGCGATGCCCATATCCCATGAGCGAATAAAAAAAGTCTGACATCCTGCTTTGGATGAGCAGAAACTTCATCCGACTAAATATTGGGAAGACCAAGGCCAAGAAAGAGACCTGGAATTTCCACTTTCACCACAATCAGTCTGTCGCTCTCATAACTGCACTGTTTGAAGGAGTATTTTCAAAGGTAACAAGGGATGGATCGGCAATAAATGCTGGCCAGCCAGCGATGTCCATAATCCCACAAATGAATTTTAAAAAATGATTGGATCAGGAATTCCATGTAATCACAGTAAGAGTTATTTGAATGGAATTCTGTGCAGTGTGGAATCAGGAGAGAATTTTATAAATTAAGAGTGGAGGTAGATTTAGAATTCTGAATCTTAAATGGTCATGTAAAAATGTGAATGATCCTTTTTTTTTATTTTTACCATCTGATCTCATGCTCTAAGATGGGCGGCACGGATGTACTGCTGCCTCACAGTTCCAGGGACCTGGGTTCGATTCCTGGCTTGGGTCACTGTCTGTGTGGAGTTTGCATGTTGTCCCTGTGTCTGTGTGGATTTCCTCTGGATGCTCCAGTTTCCTCCCACAGTCCAAAGATGTGCAGGTTAGGATGGTTGGCCATGCTAAATTATCCCTTAGTCTCCTAGGATTAGAGGGATTGGGGGGGGTAAATATGTGAGGTTTTGAGGATAGGGCCTGGGTTGGATTATTGTCGGTGCAGGCTTGATGGGACAAATGGCCACTTTCTGCACTTTAGGGGTTCTATGATTGTCAAATCTGTGGTTAGAAGCAGATGGTAAGTGAAGTAAATTGATCTTGTGTGACCTTTGAAAGGTCAGTGAAAGGGATGGGACCATCTGGGTCTATTCTTCAATGTAAATTACTATGAATAATGAACAGATCCTGAAGTGTTGACTGGAGCAACTAAAGCAGCACAAATTTGTGCAAATAGTTCAGGCTTCATTCGGTCTAGTCCTTTTAAAGTTACCTTTAGACAGTCACACTCGATTTTTTTTGTCTGCCTTAGCACCAGATATGCTAACTGCAAGTGTGTGTGACATTTGTAAATGGTTACAGGCCATTAGGGCAATAGCTGTGTGTCAATAAAGCAAGGACATTTATATGCAATAATATTTACACTTTTGATGGAAGGATTGAGGCTGTAATGGTCAGTGGATTTTGAAACATGATATAGCAGAGGTAATAAAAGCTATGATTAAGGAAAAATTGGACAGTGCAATACCAGCTATCGATAGTTATTCTTGGGACAATTATGGGTTGTTCTCCTCAAATCAGAAAATGACGAAAAGTTCCTGCATGTAATGACAAAATGCTGAATTTTACCCTTGAATTGAGGCATGGTGAATGGTCAATAATAGTAAGGCTGTCTAGGGAAGATACCTCTTTAGATAAGATTTTATGTCATGGCAGCACGATGGCCCAGTGGTTTAACACTGCTGCTCCACGTGCCAGGGACCCGGGTTCAATGCCCAGCTTGGGTCACTGTCTATGCGGAGTCCACACGTTCTCCCCGTATCTGCGTGGGTTTCCTCAGCTGCTCTGATTTCCTTCCACAATCTGGTTAGGTGGGATGGCTGAGCCACACAAAACGCCATCAGGAGAACAGGAAGAATTCACCTAGCCAGTCAAAAAGCAATCTCTTGTTTATATCTTTTACTGCATTTCATATGTGTGTAAACTACTTTCTTGCTAGCTTTTATGTCTGTTTTGAAGATATTGAACTCAATGCTGGTAGTTCTGTCAGTGTTTTAATGTCTAATAGATTAAAAAAACTTTGCTAACCTATTAGGATTACTTTCCCTTACAATCATTAGTCCAGAAACTCAGTTGATGTTCTGAGAGCTCAGGTTCGAGTCCCACCATGGCAGATGGTGGAATTTGAATTCAATTTTTTAAAAATTCTAGAATTAAGAATCGTTGATGACTATGAAACCATTGTCAATTATTGAGAAAAACCCATGTGGTTCATTATTGTCCTTTAGGAAAGGAAATCTATTGTCCTTGCCTAGTCTGGCCTACATGTGACTCCAGAGCCACAGTAATGTGCTTGACTCTCAACTGCCCTCTGAATAAGGGCAATAGGGATGGGCAATAAATACTGGTCAGCCCATGTCCCGTGAATGAATAGAAAAAAGGCACCCTGATTCCAGAGTTAAAAGCAGATTCCAAACCCTTGCTTGTTATCAGTGGGACGTGCTGAGTAATTAATCAGTGATGGTCTCCTGATTGGCCACCTGCAGCCTCCACCGTCCAATTAAAATTGGCAAATGGGTCCTTGAAGCTGCTGGCCCAATCAGAGGGCCAGTGAATCTGATTCTTCAGCAGCACCATCAGGAGGAAATGGACATTGGCTTGAGTTACACAGGAAACCTTGGGAGGTAGGCCCTGTAAGTGTAAGCTAAAAAAATTTTTAAATCACTGCCTAGATTGTTGAAAGGTAAATCCCTACAGGTAGATGATTGGAAAAGCAGGATCTGCCTTCCTTGTCTGCAGGCACTTCTCTGTGAGACATACCTTGTTGGCAGTTAATGGGAGATGGCCTCCATTTAGGTGGAGGCCCTTAACATAGTGTCGTGGACCATGCAAGTGTTGGCCTTGTTACAAAAGTCCAGCCATATTGTGTCGGCATGGGGTGAGCCTTTATTTTGAAACTATGCCCTTTATATCAGAGGGATGAGGGTCTCACCTGCTAGTTAGAAAGCCCATAACAGCCTCTTGTCACCTCCATTTTGGAAGGCTTGCCATATTAAATGTCACTGAGGCAATTAACTAGATGGCAGTGGACCTTCCCTGGGACCAAGGTTCTGGGAGGTGGAGGTTCTGCTGAGAGCTACTGAGGAAATCAAAGTTCAGTATTCAGCATGTAGGAGCCTGAGGCCCCTTATTATCTCTGGGCCTGAGGCCACATGTGAGTAAATTGCAATAGGATTGTCACTGGATAGCAGAGGCAGGAGAGGATTTAGCAGCACTGGCTGCTCTCCTCCCCTCTTCATGATGCCAAGTATCTTGAGAAGACTTTGAGTCTTTGAATAAGAGACTCCCCCTCCCCCTCCCCGACTCCTCCCAGGTGATTGCCAGATAAACCAGATGGGTTTGTCTGTAATGTTCCATGTATGCAAGACCCCTGCCAGCCACTGGGTCCATACAGCAGAGGTAAATGAGATCATTAAGTTGGCATGATTTGCCTAGTTAGGGACGTCAATTGACTGCATGGCAGGAAGGCCACCCACTTACTTCCCACCACTTAAATTTGGTGTTGTTTAGTAACCTGAGACGCCAGCCGCAAAATTCAAAGTGAAAGTTCCATAAGTTGCCAATTCCCAGATTCTTGATCTCAGGGAAGGTCCTCAGTGGCAATTAATATGGCAGGTCTTCCAAAATGGAGGTGACAAGAGGCAGTTGTGGGTTTTCTAACTAGTAGGTAAGACCTTCAGCCTTCTGTTATAAAGGGCATAGTTTCAAAATAAAGGCTCACCCCATGCTGACTGAACAATGGCTGGACTTCTGTAACAAGGCCAACACTCAGTCGGTCCACAACATTATGTAAGGACCTCCAACTAAATGGAGGCTATTCTCCCATTGACAGCCAAGAAGGGAAATCTCACAGGCTAGAGAAGTGACTTAATTTGGATAGAGCTGGAAAGGCAGTGGGTTTCTCACCTGCTTGCTACCCTCCACCTGATTAAATGTCACCCTCCACTAAACTCACCCGGGGGGAGAGCATTAAATTCTGCCTAACCTTTTAGCATCTTTCTTATGAAGCCCACCAGGATCTTATATGTTTCAATAAGATCATCTCTCATTCTGCTAAACTCCAAGTAGTTAAGACCCAACCTTAATGTGTCCATAGATGACAATCTTTTCTTCCCAGAAATCTGCTGAGTGAACATTCCCTGAACAATTTCCGATGTTAGTATGTCCCTCCCTAAGTAAGTAGACAAAAACTGCATACAATTCTCTAGCGTGATGTCACCAATACTGTGCAGAAATTGTTCCAAGACTTCTCTACTTTTTTACTGCAATTTGCAATAAAGCCCAGCAGTCCATTTGCTCTGACATTTATTTGCTGTTCCTGCATGCTGTCTTTTTGTGATTCATATCCAATGGCACCCAAATTTCTTGACTATAACATTCTTCAACCTCTCTCCTTTTAAACAGCCATCCTGCTTTTGTATACTTCCTGTCAAAGTGGACAACTACACATTTTCCCACGTCATACTACAACTGCCAAAGTTTCTGCTCATCCATCTAACTTATTTATATCACTTTTCAGACGCTTTCTATCCTGCTGATAAGTTACTGTCCAACGTGATCTTATATTATCAGCAAATTTTGCTGCAATACAATTGCTCCCATCATCCAAGTTATTAATAGAGATTCTTTTGACCTCATCAAAATCCTTGCATGGCACAGTGGTTAGCACTGCTGCTTCACAGTGCCTGGGACTCAGGTTCAATTCCTGACTTGAGTCACTGTCTGTTGAATCTGCGTGTTCTCCATGTGTTTTTGTGGCTTTTCTCCAGGTGCTCTGGATTCTTTCCACAGACCAAAAAATGTGCCAGTTAGGTGCATTGACCATGCTAAATTCTCTCTCAGTATACTCAAACAAGTGCCAGAATGTGGTAGAATTTTCACAGTATTCGTTGCAATGTTAATATAAGCCTACTTGTGACACAAATAACTAAACTTCTAAACTGGCAATCTGATAGGATCTCCTTTTAACCATTTCTCTTTTGATGAAAGTCATCTTCATTTCTCCTCTCTTCCTGGTTTTAGCAAAGTAAATCTCTTCCACTTCTAACGAGACTCCTCTTCTCTCCTCCTGTACTTCACACAGCTACATTGAAGAACTGGCCTCTGGACACTCTCCTGTGGAACTAATGGAGAGTTTTCAGCCCCTTTGAGCCTATCCTTCAACTGCAAATCCTACAGCCTCAGATTGAGAGGAAACAGAATGCCAGAATGGAATAAAAGGAAAGGGAGAGGAACGATTTCTAATTGAAATAGGCTCAGAAGAATGAATATGCAAATTGAGATGTTATTAACCAGCTGCTTAGCTTCATAAGTAGTTAAATTAGGGGTTTGAGTATCTTGACCCCTTGTAGTTCTGTTCAAATTCTGCATGCTTACGTAATTATCACTAACTTAAGGGGCAGTCACAGATAAAAACTGGGAGAAGAGAACTGGTAGTTGGAAGAGGACGATGCAGATACGGTGGGACAGAGAAAGTGAATTTGTGCTGTATCACATCTTGGTGAGCTGAATTCTAGTACCTGAGGCTGTTATATATCAACCCTGAGTTTTGTCATTGGCAAGAATTGCTTCTGGCCGTTGCTTCTCAGGGATACTGAGCACATGTTACAGCCGTGCAGCCTTATATGTCCTGAATTACAAAAAGTGGGCAAACTACGGCTTGTGTCATCAATTGCCATATCCCCTTAGTGTTTTCAACCAATCATTTAATTTGTTTTCATAACAAATACAAATAGTGAAACAGGAATGGTGCTTTTGCTTCTTAATCACTTTTTGTTCATACCAGTTACAAATTCCTCATAATATTATGGGAAAACACAACCTTAGAATTTGATTTGATTAATAACTGGCACATGTATTACTATATTGTCTGTGGATTGGTAGATATGATCGGCGCAACTCGAGGGCCGAAGGGCCTGTTTGTGCTGTATTGTTCTATGTTCTATATCATGAAAAGTATTGTTTCTTGTGCGCTGTACAGACAAAGATACCGTTCATAGTAAAGAAAACAAGAGAGTGCAGAATGTAGTGTTACAGTCAAAGCTAGTGTACAGAGAAAGATCAGCTCAATGCAAGATAGGTCCATTCAAAAGTCTGATGGCAGCAGGAAGAAGCTTGGTAAGTGACCTCAGACTTTTGTATCTTTATCTTGACGGAAGAAGGTGGAAGAGAGAATGTCTTCCACCTTCCTCAATTATGCTGGCTACTTTGCCGAAGCAGTACAGTGAAGTCAAAGAATTTGGTGCTCAGCCAAAGCTTCATTCACTGCAGTGGGATGGGAAAATCCCAGTGACGTGAATGGTGGTAACATTGCCATAGCCTATGTTTTTATCGTCATAGTGCTTCATCTGCTTCCTGCTTCACTATGACAGAGCCGAATGTAGCACGCAAATAATATCAATGTGCTTAACTCCACCTGAAGCAGGTGCTGACACAAGTATACAAGCTGACAAAACTGCCACTTAACTTCGTTCAAACTTCACAATCCCTGTTCAAATCTTTTTCATGTAGGATTGTTGAAAGGTGAATAAATTGTGAAATGGGATTCTGCCCTGAGAATCGTTTTTTGCTTCTGTTGGGGGATAATGACTGAGATAAAGCATAATCCATTCAGAGATCAATAGTCATTGATGGTACAGAACTTGAGCATTGTTGACTGACAGTTAAATGTCAAAAACCATTTAAAAACTTAAACCAAATAGTTTGACTTTGATTGAGCAAGGCATTGCCCTGAAGAAAGAACCAGCAAATGGCTATCACTTATTTTGTTTAGCTGAAACAGGCAAAATGTGTGCACATTATTTCTGTCTGCAAAGAACAGGGCCCATATATCTTCCAATAAAAGCGTATGTGTCACACTGTGAGCCATACTGTCACCCTAAAATTGGTTGTCAGTGTAATTTTTAGCACATTGAGGATTATTTAGCAAATGTTGTCCAATCACAGAATTATATTGTGTTTTGAGTTTTGCAAGCACAGATTGGGTTGGGAAGGGTTTTGGCAGTTAATTGACAGTTACCCATTAATTGGTGCACTCTCCATGGCAACATCTCTACCAATTATTAAACTAGAAAGGGTGCCAGAACTTGATAGTTTAAGTTATAACAAGAGGCTGGATAGACTGGAACTTTTTCCCCTGGAGCGTAGAAGGCTTAGGGGTGTCTTATAGAGATCGATAAAATAATGAGGGGTATAGATCAACCAGGTAGCACAGTGGTTAGCATTGCTACTTCACAGTGCCAGGGACCTGTGTTCAATTCCCGGCTTGGCTCACTGTCTGTGTGGAGTTTGCACATTCTCCTCTTATCTATGTGGATTTCCTTCGGGTGCTCTGGTTTCTTTCCACAGTCCAAAGATGTGCAGGTTAGGTTGATTAGCCATGCTAAATTGCCCCTTAGTGTCCTGAGATGCGTAGGTTAGAGGGATTAGCGGGCAAAATATATAGGGATTTGGGTGTAGGGTTTGGGTGGGATTGTAGTCAGTGCAGACACAATGGGCCAAATGGCCTCTTTCTGCACTATAGGGTTCTATGATTCTATGATCTTTTTCCAAAGGTAGGGGAGTCTAAAACTGGAGGGCATAGGTTTAAGGTGAGAGTGGAGAGATACAAAAGCATCCAGAGGGGCAATGTTTTAACGTAGAAAGTGGTAAGTGTCTGGAATGATCTGCCAGAGGCAGTAATAGAGGTGGGTACAATTTTGTTTATTAAAAAATATTTAGCAGTTACATGGGTAAGATGGGTATAGAGGGATATTGGTCAAATGTGGGAATTGGGACTAGTTTCAGGATTTAAAAACAGGGCAGCATGGACAAGTTGGACCGAAGGACCTATTTCCAAGCTGCAAACCTCTATGACTTAATTAGAGATCATTTGCCAACCAATCAGCACTTTCTTCTCATACAGTATAAACTTATTGTTTATCAAAACATTGATACTCTTGATGAGTGCAAGGTGAAAAGCTTGAACAAAATGTTTTCTTCCAGGAATATCCAGAGGTCGATATTGTTTGGAGGAGCACGAAGCCAGCTGGTTTCCCATTGTATTTTTGATTTTTTATAGTTACGAGTTAATCATGCCAGCAATCCTCTCGTGACTTTGAGATGGTAATACATGCGAGTTTACGAGCTTATGTGCTGCCAAGCTATCTAGTTGAGAATACTTGATATGCAGGTTAAATGCCACATGTCTATACTAGCCAAAGAACAGCTGCTCATATCCAATCTACTTGATCAGCAGGCATAATTGATAATTTAATGATCTGCCCGTTGAGAAATACTTTGTGTTGACTTGAAGGAAATGCAGCAAAATGAGAATTTTGATTTCCTTTGCTCTGAAATGTAAATGATCTGTGTGGAATAGGACCATCAAGTCATACAATGTGGAAGAGGCCCTTTGACCCATTGATTCTGCACCAAAAATATATACCACCAAAGTCATGTTTAATCCTATTTTCAGGTATTTGTCTCATATCTTTGAATGTTATAAACAGAAAATGCTAAGAAATCTCAGCGGGGCTGACAGCACATGTGGAGAGAGAATAGAGCCAACGTTTTGAGTCAGGATGACGCTTTGTCACCAGCTCTGATAAAAAAGCATCCGGACTTGAAATGTTGGTTTCTGGGTTTCCCTCTGGTGTGAAATGATGTCAATGGGAACTGATAGCACAATGGGAACTGAGAACCCCACCACAAGCAAACAAACCATGGACAGAGGTATGAAGTATTAACAAACATGAGATAGTAGTGGTAGTTCTTGATTAAGGGACATTCAATGCAGGATAGAAGTTCAGTGTACTAATATTATTTATCACATGTGATTAGATGTGAATAATTTTTGGACAGAAAGTGTTGCAGTGCCAGGACCATACCCTCCAACTCGATTTTCAAGTTTGCTGATGACGTCACCGTAGTGGGTCAGACCTCAAACAATGACAAATCAGAGTACAGGAATGAGATAGAGAATCTGATGAACTGGTGCGGCGACAATAATCTCTCTCTTAATGTCAACAAAATGTAGGAGATTGTCATCGAATTCAGAAAACATAAAGGAGAATATGTCCCTGTCTACATCAATGGGGATGAAGTAGAAAGGATCATGAAATTCAGGTTTTTTAGGCGTCCAGATTACCAACAACCTGGCCCCCAAAGTCCACCGATGCCTCTACTTTCTCTGAAGACTAAGGCATGTCAGCTACGACTCTCACCAACTTTTATAGGAGCACCATAAAAAGCATTCTTTCTGGTTCTATCACAGCTTGATATGGCTCTTGCTCTGCTCAAGGCCGCAAAAATCTACAAAAGGTCATGAAAGTAGCCCAATCCATTACGCAAACCAGCCTCCCATCCATTGACTCCGTCTGTGCTACTCACTGCTTCGACAAAGCAGCCAACATAATTAAGGATCCACACAGCCCCGACATTCTCTCTTCCACCTTCTTCCATTAGGAAAAAGATTCAGAAGTCTGAGGTCAAGCATCAGCTGATTCAAGAACAGCTTCTTCCTGTTCTGGTCAGACTTTTGAATGGACTTATTTTGCATTAAGTTGATCTTTCTCTATACCTTAGCTATGACTGTGACGTTACATTCTACACTCTCTCGTTTTCTTCTCTGTGAACGGTATGTTTTGTCTGTATAACACGTAAGAAACAATTTTTTTTATACTAATACATGTGACAATAATAAATCAAATCAAACCAAAATATTGTGCAATCGTTTTCCACTGTACACATTATGTGGAAAGATGTGAAGAAGTTCAACAGCAAGTTGCATGATATGAAAGTACCTTATGTTATTTAGTTAAAACCCAATGAAACACATTTAATCTATTGCAGTGATGGAAGGACTTCGCAAAGTGTCTAGGGCTCGAATTTTGCCTTGATCTATTCCAGAAGATAAGGAGGCAAACACTGAAGAAGTTCAGTTAAAACTTGATGAAGTAATTCTAACTTATTGATTTGAGAACTGATTGCAATAGCTGGATGACTGATGAGCAACAGGTGGATGGGATAATATCATAATGTACTCTTTCTTTTTGAAATGTTTGGGAATGCAAACTGATTAAAGAATTAATTATAATCTTCTTTGGCAGTAATGTCTTACTTTGGTGCTGAGAGGGCTGGCTTTCGTTGCAGGCAGCACCTGAAGCCACAGTTACTTCTGTGCGCATGAATTATACATCAGAGATGGCTCATCAATTAATGACAATATGCAACACAGCTGTACAATTCACTGGGTCCTTGTTTGACTTTAGAAGTGTGCAAGACTATCTGTTCTTAATGTGGGTTGTTGTAATTTTCTTGAACTGCACACTTGTTGAGCTCAGCGGTTGTCAATGGTGTTGTAAGCTGGCAACATTGACTATCATAGCTTATGGTGAATGGCCAATGAAGGAAAGCACTGGATGAGACACAGTGTCTGTGAAATTGAATCCCAGCTAGAGCCTTCATGCATTGTGATGGTAAAAAAAAGATGAAAATTTGCAACTTAGAAATCACCAAAATATACGAGTGGCAAGTTATACAATAAAGGGGAACATCTGAAATTATTGTAACAAAATGTAGTTTGATTGTTTTTAAGTATTTGAAGGATCTTGTTTCTTTTTGTTCATTCATGGGATATGGGCATCATTGGTCAGCCAGCATTTATTGCCCATTCCCAGTTGAGAGTCAACCTACGTTGCTGTGCCTTTGAACTCACATGTAAGCAAGGCAGATTTCCTTCTCTAAAGGACATTTGTGAGTCAGATGGGTTTTCTGACAAACAGCAATGACTTCGTGATCTTCGTCATAGATTCTTAATTCCAGATTTTTTTTAATTGAACACAAATTCCACCATCAGCTGTGGCGGGAATCGAACCCAGGTCTCCAGAATGTTAGCTGAGCTTCTGGAATAATCATCTAGCGATAATACCAGTTGGCTATCGGCTCTCATAAATGAAATGAGTTGTGCAAAACTTTCTAGCTATTAGTGATATTTTATTGCAGCACAATATTATAGACACATTTAAAATCTAGCATCGAGCCATTTAATTTGCCCTAATTGCATTTAGTGATTTTATAACAAATTTTAGAGTTATGACATTGAATAGTGCAAGATACTGATCATATTTAAATAGATGATCATGCCTATATTTTTAATTTGTCGTCAGTATTGATTGCTGGCAGGAGTTGAGCCTTCATCTTGCCACACAGAATGTGATGAATTATGTCATTTCTCAGCAGGTAACATGATGGCCCTGCCAAGAAATCTGGAGAAGCTTTTTATTCATGTGTGAACTAACGGGTTTAATGGACATATTAGCAGAAAATCATGATGGTAATTGTACAGATTTAACCCACAGTTTGAAACACAATGCAATCTTTTTTCCGTTTCCGAAACGCCACAATTCCTATTTGTACTATGGTCCCAGAAAAACGATTTGATGCAAGGTACCAGTCAATTGGAACCCGCATTCTTACAGTAACGGGGTGATTTTGAACCTTTGCAGCAATGGTGGCTCAAAATCTAGAACATATGATTCGTGCCAACGAGTTTTCAAGTTCCGATCTTTGAGAAGTGGAGTGGCCTGAAAAATACCCCGGATCCCGGGAAGCTCATTTTAATATGTGATTAATAAGCACTCTCTCCAGCATGCTTGATATTTTGATGTTAGTTTGTCTTTAAGAGAACTTTTTAAAATCATGTTCTCTGCAGTTATAAGCAGGCCCTGAGCTATATGCTTTAGAAGTCCTTTTTATTGATGCTCAGATGATTTAAATGGGGTTTTGTTTATTGAAGTGTTGGGGGAAGATTGATTGACGAGTCAAAATCAGGTGATTCCATCACAGAGGAATCCAAGGATTCACTTTCAGTTTATATTAGAGAGTTTTTATTTCAGGCTAGATGCAGTGTTCTTTCTCTCTCTCTTTCTTCCTGGTATTGTAAATTCTGTTGGCTAGCTGGGAGCAGGTCTTCTTGCCTTCCTGGAGCGAACATTCTGATGTTGGTGGCTCTCTGGCTAGAAACTAGAATGTCTCTGTCTCTTGAAGTGGTTTGCTAGGGAAAAACTAGAGGTCAGCAGTGGCATTACCTTTACGTCGAGGTCTGGTAGAAGATAGAAGGCTAGGAAATCAGAGTTTCAATTCTCCGACCAAAGGACTAAATTCCAACATCATGTGAGCATCCTTATTTTCTGTGTTAAACCTATGGCACGTGTATGTTTATAGGAAGGTTTGTTTGATTGGAACATTTCATATAGTTATTAAGGTTTATACAAAATCATGATTTTTTTGTTTATAATTGATAAAAGTTATTGCTATATGTTAACTGTAATCTTAAATAAGCTTTGTTTGATAAAAGCTCCCTAGTGGGTCATTCGAATCATACCGGAAGTGAACCATATCATGCTTACCCTAACCAAATTCAAAGTAAGAAACTTATGATCCAGGTGGACTTCATAAAACACTTTGGAATTATTGACCTGAATTATAACATTCAGCGGATGCGGGCATGTGGTCATGCTGGCACAGTTTACAGGTTTTGACTGTGGAGTGGTGGGGGCGGGAAGGAGCCAATGATTGGAATGAAGGGGGAAGGGGCAATGATTGGCTGAAGGGGGAAGCAAAATGCCAAATTAACTCCTGATGGGTTGGGGGACAGGTTTATTCCTATTACAATCAGTGTGCTCTTTAAGGATGCCACACTATTTCAGTACAAGTTTATTGGCATGATGAAGGCCTGTCCTTTGCATGATGGCTTGAAATACATCCCCCTTAATTTTTTTTTTGCAAGAGTATCTTAAGACCTGGAGCAAAAACCAAACTATTTCTCTAAAGAGAAACACATCAGTTTTCTTGCCTGATGCAACACTACCATTTTTGGTAAGATTCCCCCCATCTTATTGTGTCTCCAAAAAGTCTCAAAACATATCCTTCGAAGTACAGTCATTGACAGTATGTGGCAAATATGGAACCAATTTTGCAGGCAACAGTATGGCGCAAAAAACATTTTGCATGATTATTTTTTGGGGAATGATGCTGGTTGAGGAAGAAATTTTGTCCAGATTTCAATGAATTCCCTGCTGGTTTTCAGGTAGCAGCATATCATCTTTTGTATCTTCCTGATCAGATGGACAACACCTCAGTTTATCAACCTATTTGAACGTTACCTTCTGATTCAGAAGTGCTACCATTTGAGTCAAACTTTGGAGGAGAGCAGAGGTGAATTCATGACATCGCCTGAAGTATTTTGCCATCTTAACCTACACCCTTGTATGTGCAAGTTAGTGTTCTGAACAGGTCAATAAGTTGATCCAGTTGTGCTATTTTAAAATGTTTGCTTTGCAAGGGCATCTCACAGTGATAACCAAAGCCTCTGCCCTATCCCCCAAGAAAAGTTTAGTCATAGAATCATAGAGGTTCACAGCATGGAAACAGGCTCTTTGGCCCAACTTTTTTTAATCCCTAAGTGAGTCCCAGTTGCCTGTATTTGGCCCATATCCCTCTATACTCATCTTACCCGTGTAACTGTCTAAACGCTTTTTAAAAGACAAAACTGTACTGTTACTACCTCTGGCAGGTTGTTTCAGGCAGTCACCACCCTCTGTGTGAAAAAATTGCCCCTCTGGACCTTTTTGGACCTCTCATCTTAAACCTATGCCCTCTACCTTCAGGGAAAGATATTGACTATCTAAATGATCTATGCTGCTCATTGTTTTATAGATCCCTATAAGATCACCTCTCAGCTTTCTATGCTCGAGAGAAAAAAGTCCCAGTCTATCCAGCCTTTCCTTATAACTCAGACCATTAAGACCTGGTGGCATTCTAGTAAAATTCTTCTGCAGTCTTTCCAGTTTAATCATCTCCTGTCTATTATAGGTTGACCATAACTGTACACTTAAGTTTATTTATTAGTTTCACAAGTAGGTTTACATTAACACTGCAATGATGCTACCATTCCCTAACTGGCACACTGTAGAACCGTTCGGATACACTGAAGGAGAATTTAGCACGGCCAATATGCCTAAACAGCATATCTTTTGGACTGTGGGAGGAAACTGGAGCATCCGAAGGAAACCCACGCCAACACAGTGAGAACATGCAAACTCCACACAGACAGTGACCCAAGGTGGGATTTGAACCCGGTCCCTAGTGCTGTGAGACAGCATTGCTAACCATTGTGCCACTCTAAACATATGTGTCAGAATTGAGATAATGTGATATGTGGTAACATTTGGTACCTGGGTTTGAAAATGTTTGATAGGAGGGTGTCTGATGTCTAACAAATGGTGCCATAGGTTACATTAAAGCTAGCACGAGGGGACACAGCTTTAAATTAAGGGGTATGAGTTATAGGACGGATATCAGAGGTAGGTTCTTTACTCAAAGAGTGATTAGGGAGTGGAATGCCCTGCCTGCAGCTGTTGTAGATGCGCCAAGTTTGGTGGCGTTTAAGAGGTTAATTGATAAGTATATGGAAGAGAAGGGAATGGTTTAGTTTGGAGGGGCATTGCTTTTTATTTTGGTCGGCACAACATCGAAGGCTGAAGGGCCTGTTCTGTGCTGTATTGTTCTATTACAAGATGCTAGTCTGCTTCTGATCAAATCCTTCTTTCCTGTTTGTTTTAGAGTCTTTGATTCGTCTTATTTTAAGGTTCCTAATTGCCTACTCCCAGTTGGTAGAATGTTGAAATAATAATACACCTCACAAAGAAACTGTTGACCCATTGTCTTTGTGTAGCTCTTTGTAAAGGCTTCCTAATTAGTCTCTGCTCTTCCCTATAGTCCTGTGAAGATTTCCTTTCCAATTATGTAGCCAATTCCTTTTTGAGAATTTCTATCGAATGATTTCAGCACCTTTTTAGCTGTACATTCCAGATATACAGCTTGTTGCCCAAAAGTTCCTTCACTGTTTTGCCAATTAAAGTGGTGACCTTTGATTTCTGACCCAACTGCCAGTGGAAATAGTTCCTCCTTATTTGGTGTGTCAAAACACTTCAAACTCTTGGGGCAGAATGATATTGCAGATTTCAGGACCCTGATGTTGGGATGAAATGGATCCAATAGCAACTGCTCAGTAATTTTACTGGAGGCGGCAATGCCATCCAGTGGCAGGCTGGTTCTTGATACCCAAGCCTAATTGGAGAGCTGGCAACTCTGGAACCTTGGCAGCACCAATGGGAGAGATGGGTGTTGCTATGGAAAGCCAGTGACATGAGGACGCCTCAACATGGAAGCTGCCATGGTGAAGTAAATGAAGGAAAATTCCTGAGAGGCTGAGGGTGGAAGACCCCTTGGAATGGTGAGGAACGCATTCTGGGCTGAGGTTGGGGTGGTTGGGGGGCAGGGTGTGTTGAGTGTTTGAGCCATTTGTGTAGCCTTTTTTTTATGTGGCCTTTTCAATAGGCTCTGGGGCCTTTAGCACCAATGGAACTTGGGTTGCTACAGCGTGGCTGCCTTCATTAAACTGGCCTTCCAGTTCTGTGAGGGTTGCTCCACCATTAGCAAAATGCCGGCAGACCCTAAGAATCAACATTCATTGGTACTTTAAAATCTAAATTGTTTCCTGCCTCTGCGGTGTTGGCAGTCGATTCAGTCCCACTCTGTTAGATGGTGATGAAACATCCAAGAGTGGGAGTGCTTCAAGGAGCTGTTCCAATGCCATTCATGGCTATGTTGCTGCCTCTGTTCCCACCACCACAGGGTGAGTAACACCTTGATTTTTCACACAGTTTTTTAAAATTTGTTCATGAGATGTGGGCATTGCTGGCTGGGTCAGCATGTGGTACCCATCCCTATGTGCCCTTGAGAAGGTGGTGGTAAGATGCTTCCTTGAACCACTACAGCCTGTGTAGCAGAGAGCCACAGACAGTGCATGTAGCAAATTTAAAGTTCCCACACGTTGAGGGGTAGTGGGGTTGAAGACTCATGAGATTACTTCTTTAGTCTTTCATGGCTGGTCAGATGGAGATCATTTTACCATGATATTTATGGTAAGAAAAGATATCAAGTCTGAAAATCTGAAAGATTAGATGGAATTTTTCACTGAGATTTTCCAGTCCAGCCGAAGTGGACTTTTGAACAGCTTGTCCCAGTTTCTAGCCCTGCTCCACCCATCACAAAGTCCAGCCATTCACTCTGGAGCAGCATGATGGCACAATGGTTAGCACTGCTGCCTTATGCGGTGCCAGTGACCCAAGTTCAATTCCTGATTTGTGTGGAGTCTGCATGTTCTCCTGATGCCTGTGTGGGTTTGCTCAGCTGCTTCAGTTTCCTCCCACAGTCTGCAAGACATACTGGTTAGGCGCATTGGCCATACTAAATTCTCCCTCAGAGTACCTAACAGATACTGGAATGTGTGGCGACAAGTTTAGTTTTAGTTTATTTATTATTGTCACCAGTAGGTTTACATTAACACTGCAATAAAATAACTGCAAAAATCCCCTGGTCACCAACTTGTGTACACTGGGGGAGAATTTAGCATGGTCAATGCACTGAACTAACACATCTTTCAGAAGAAACCCACGCAGACATGAAGAGAACATGCAAACTCCACACAGACAGTGATTCAAGCTGGAATTGAACAAAGATCTCTGGCGCTCTGAGGCCGCAATCCTAACTACTGTGCACCAAAAAGAGATTTTCATAGTAACTTCAGTGCAGTGTTAATGTAAACCAATTTGTGACACTAACAAATAAACATTAAACTTCCACAGACGCTGCATAACCTGCTGAACATTTCCAGCTTTCTCTGTTTTATTTCCAGTTGTTAGCATGTGCAGTATTTTGCCTTTCCATACATTACTGCCCAAGAGCACACCTCTGGCATGATCGCACCCGGCTTGTTTATTGCCCTAAGATTGCAGCGGTATCCGAGCAGGAGTAATGAGAGTCTCTCTATCCAGCTGGACACATTTTCCTGTTGGTGATAGCACACATCGTTCATCATTATCCAAAACCGTTTAAGTGACAGGCTGAATTTGTATAACAAAAATGAAGTGCAGAGTTAGATGCTTCTGCGGTTTAGATTAAACCCGTAATTTAGGACCATCTGCCTGAGATGCTCAGTAGGATTTAAAGGATTGATTGGATTGGGTTGCTTTCCACTTTGGAGGTACTGAAACGTGGAGCCTTGGCAAATCCTGGATTACTGAATACTTCATGAAGAGTAATGTCAAAAAAATGCATTAAAAATAGTGAACAAGTGAATAATTTGAAAGCAGTGGGACTAGTACTCCTCTCTTCACTATTATAGACCATCTCCATGGACGCATTAATGAACATTCATGAAAATCGGAAAAATGTCAATTTTTATGGTTGTGTTAAGCTCATTGATCAATAAATTCAATCACTGTTCACAGCTGCTTTAGGTTATTGAATCAGAGAAAATTCCATCGCAGAAGAATCCATTCCTCTGTCTTTGCCACTCATTCTTGTATTTTGCCCTTAACTATTTCTCACCTTCAAGTACCATCCAACTCTTTTTTAAAACTACAGTGGCACAATGGTTAGCATTGCTGCCTCACAGCGCCATGGACCTGGGTTTGATTCCAGCCTCGGATCACAGTCTGTGGGGAGTCTGCATATTCTCCCCATGTCTCTGTGGGTTTCCTCCAGGTTCTCTGGTTTCCTCCCACAGTCCAAACGACGTGCTGGTTAGGTGCATTGGCCATGCTAAATTCTCTGTGTACCCACACAGACTAGGGGGTTTTCATAGCAACTTTATTGCAGTATTAATGTAAGCCTACTTAGGTTACTTAATGTGACACTAATAATAAACTAAAAATAAACTACTTTTAAAATCGACTTCTGCCACCTTTACAAGCTGAATATTCCAAACTCGGCCAACTCTTTAAGTGAACAAACTTCTCCTCGATTTCCGTTTAGATCTTTTCCCGGTGATTTTGAAGCTATGACCTATAGTTATTGATCCACTTGCTGGAATATTTTCTCTCTATTTACCCTATCAAGGACTCTCATCATCTTGAAAAACTCGATTAGATCACCTCTGACCTTCATTGTTCCATGCAATGAGCATCCAAAATTGTTTGTGAAATGTAGATAAACAGATTGGCAGTCAATCTGAAGAGCAATCTTTACTGTAATTGCGTCACATGATCAAATATAAATGCAAGAATCTTGAGTCCAGCCTGCAGAGAAGAGATAAGATTCTTCAGTCTAGACAAACTCTTGAAGGTTTTAGGATTATGACTTTTCTTGGATATGTAATCGCCTATGTTTTGGATTTATTTTTGTGAGTGAATCTCAACGCCCTATGGTGGGGAAGCTGTTTTGCTGACCTTGATCTCTGGGTCGACGTTTGATACCAAGCCATAGAAACAAACAAAAAACTTTCCTAGTAATTGCGTTAGTTATTGAATACTTTGCCTCCGTGTGACTCCATCACATCTTTGAGAAACAATAGAACATTGGTTCCACTGTATTTTTATTGTGTCTGATAGAATCCCTATGGTGCAGAAGGAGACCATTTGGCCCATCGAGGCTGTACTGATCACAATCCCACCCAGGCGCTATCCCTGTAACCCCATGCGTCTGTCCTAGCTAGTCTCCCTGACACTAAAGGGCAATTTAGCATGGCCAATCCACCTAACTCGCACAGCTTTGGACTGTGGGAGGAAATCCACACAGACACAGGGAGAACATGCAGGATCCACATCAATAATGATCTGAGCCAAGAATAGAACCCAGGTCCCAGGCATTGAGAGGCAGCAGTGCTACCACTGGGCCACCGTTCCATTTATCAAGGGAGGATGACATTCCAAAAGTTTACCTTTGTGTTGGGAAGACCTAAGTAAGCCCAGTAGAATTTCAGAGTCTAGATATTTAATTTTATTTGCAACACTATGGACAATTCAAAATATGACCTATAGTTATTGATCCACTTGCTGGAATATTTTCCCTCTATATACCAGATCAAGAACTCTCATTTTCAAAAACCTGATTAGATAACCTCTGACCTTTATTGTTCCATGCAATAAGGATCCAAGATTGAAGTTTAAAGTCACAAGTAGGCTTACATTAACACTGCAATGAAGTCATTGCTGATTTTCTTCCCTCCAGGACAATAGTGAACCAGATGGGTTTTTCTGACAATCGACAATGGTTTCATGGTCATCAGCAGATGATTAATCTCAGATATTTTTTCTTGAATTCAAATTCCACAATCTACCATGGTAGGATTCGAACCTGGGTCCCCAAAGCATTAGCTGAGTTTCTAGATTAATTGTCTAGTGATAACACCACTGGACCATTGCCTCCCCCAAATCGTGCTGGGCTGTTCAACAAAGCGCATTCAAATTGTTAAGTTTGGATGGTTCTGCCAGTTTTATGATCGATGAGTGGGATTTACTGTACGATCCGCTTTGTTTTTCAAGTTGGCTCACCATTGGCCAATGGCAGGATTGTCTGCTTATGTTGTTGTTCACAGTGTTTGTCATTGAATTCCAGCCTTGCCACCGGGAAATCCGCAACAGGGCTGTGGTGTAGGTATGAATGACTGGAAAGTTCCAACCATTGTTACACTGCAAGAATCAAAATGGCAGCACGGTAGCACAGTGATTAGTACTGCTGCTTCACAACTCCAGGAACCTCGGTTCGATTCCCGGCTCGGGTCACTGTTGTGTGGAGTTTGCACACTCTCCACGTGTCTGTGTGGGTTTTCTCTGGGTGCTCCGGTTTTCTCCCACAGTCCAAAGATATGCGGGTTATATTGATTGGCTGTGCTAAAATTGCCCCTTAGTGTCCTGGAATGTGTAACTTAGAGGGATTAGTAGGTAAATGTGTAGGGATATGGGGAGAGGGCCTGGGTGGAATTGTGGTCGGTGCAGACTCGATGGGCCGATGGGCCTATTTCTGCACTGCAGAGTTCCTTGGAATAAAAGTGCTTCTAATTTCAGAATAATTCTTTTAAACACCCAGACTGAGCCCCACATGGTACACCCCTGCAACCCCTTTCTTCATCTAGTGCTGTTAGAAGAGGACATGTGTTCCTTTGTTCTGTTCCTTTCACACATTGCCACTGGAGCAGTGGACGCACGCCCTTTCTTCAATCGCACCCAACCACAGTTAGGAAGGTCAGACAGGATGAATAGGTACAGATTATTGAGTTGTACACGTGTTTTTTGAATATCTTTGGCTTAAAGTTCCATAGTGGAATTGCACAACTAGAAAATTTCCTCTTGTTTTCTTCAAATCCACATTTTTTATTGTCTTAAAACTTGTTTAAATCTATCGCCATGATACATAAGCTTTGTAATTACATCACATCGTTAAAGATTTTAGATTAGTGCAGAATGTGTCTCATTATTGCATTTACTGCCTTAAGGGGCACATATAACCCACATAGCACAGTGTCAGTCCATGACACAGGCAATTTATGAATCCGATTGCAGAGTGGTTAACACGGCTGCTGCACTCTATCAGGGACTCGAGTTCAATTCCACCATTGTCTGTGTGGAATTTGCATATTCTCCCTATGTTTGTGTGAGTTTCCTCCGGGTGTTCCAGTCACAAAGCTGTGCAGGTTAGGTGAATTCATCATGCTAAATTAATCTTCCAAGATATGTGGGTCAGATGGATTATCCATGTGTGGAATTAAGGGGACAGGGTAGGGGAGAGGATGAGGGTAAGATACTCTGTCAGAGAGTTGCTACAGAGTCAATGAGCCAAATTTTTTTTATTCATTCATAGGACATGGGCATCACTGGCTGGCCAGCGTTTGTTGCCAATCCCAAATCACCCTTGAATTGAGTGGTTTGACAGACAATTTCAGAGGGCAGTTAAGAATTTCTGTGGATCTGGAGCAACATGTAGGACAGACCAGGTAAGGATGGCTGATTTCCTTTCCTGAAGGACATTAATAACCAGTTAGTTATTTTTCCATCAATTGACAGTGGTTTCATAGCCATCAGTAGATTCTTAATTCCAGATTGTTTTTGTTGAATTCAAATTCTTTCAGTACCATGGTGGGATTTGGAACTTGAGTCTCCAGAACATTGGCTGTGTTTCTGGATTAATAGTCGAGTGATAATATCACTACACTATATCTTCCCTTAAATGGTCTCTGCTGCATTGCAGAGAGTTGATGATTATTATTTGATGATGATATCAGCTCATGAACCCCTCTGCCTTCTTGGCAAAGCCTTCCTGCATTTATTGGAGACAATGGTTTGTGAACCTGAGTCAGTATGGCGTAAGTGCAGAAGAACAGGGGCCGCAGAGTGGCAATTGATGAGTAGCCTTGCCCTTGTAAATACTGACACGTGTGTTTCAAATATAACAACAAATCTAGCAAAGAACACTGCACTCACTGTTAGAAGTCCATAGGGATGCAAGCAGTTGCCGATCTGTTTTGCTGGCTGTGATCAGTTATCTCAGCAGACACCCACCACCCCTCCCACAGCTACGGGAGCTCCACAAAGAACAGCTCAGATATGTGGAACCATGCAAATATCAGAGTGTAAAATCAATAGGAAATCACAGTGAACAGGTAAACCACATGTACTGAAGTTTAGCAAGTATCTGAAGTACTCATTTTACTTCCTCAATCACCAAGTAAAATTCCTTTTATTATTGTAGCATGCAGAAAAGATAAGCATTGGTTTTCAGAAAGTACAAAGGAACTGAAAAGGAGCTGCTCCTTGCAAAAGAAAATTCTGGCAGTTGCTATTTCATGCAGTATATCAAATATAAAGCAATACTGGCTCATGGAAACATCTGAAACAACTGGGCAATGCGATCCCTTCTTCATCCCCCCTACCCCCTACCTCCCTCCCCTCACCCAGAGGAATAACAATTTGGGGATATCCCATGTAGTGACAAATTGAGGGGTCTTGCACAGACTTTGGGAACCTCGCTTGGGGTGGCTGGTAACAATATTTCACATTTTATATGCCCTGATGTGCCGTAAAAAAATTTAATGTTTATTTATTAGTGTCACAAGTAAGCACTGCAATGAAGTTACTGTGAAAATCCCTTAGTTGACACACTCCAATGACTATTCCAATGACTGAGGGAGAATTTAGCATGGCCAATGCTTCTAACCAGCTTGTCTTTCAGACTGTGGGAGGAAACCAGAGCACCTGGAGGAAACTCACGCAGACACTGGAAGAACATGCAGGCTCCACACAGGCGGTGACCCAAGACAGAAATTGAACCTGGGTCCTTGGCTCTGTGAGGAAGCAGTGCTAACTACTGTGCCAACTCAGCAGAATGGCACCTAAGATGTGCTTGAATTTTGAAATGGAAAGGTAAGCTGAAGCCCTTGGTTTGCTGGAATTCTCCACTCATCTTGCTCATGTTCTTCACTCAGATCTTGTGCCATTTTAGACCAGGACAAAAATGTTCTCGTCAGTAGATTACCTTGAAAATTCTTAATTATCTAAAAGGGAGCGTTATCGAGATGTAACTTGGCAAAGCTCCTTGTACAAACAGTGATAGATAATACACTGTAATAAAAGCATTATTTTTTGACTAAGTGCCTTTTTAAATTTAGGGCCATGTAGCTCAATATTTGTATTGATCTGAATCAATTTATGCTTTTTCATACGTTTATGGCATTAGTTTATTTTTTAGTTTAAACAAATCTAGGGTAGAATAGCAGTGGGTTAATCTGAATCACTTCCTCTGTTGTCTTCCATACAGATAAGATCTGATTACTATTGTTCACTGACCTGCATATAGCTTTACTAAATCCGATGATCAGAGTGATTGCAGAATTTTAGATCCTGTCATACAATTAAATATATTGCCCGTGAAATTTGGCTGAACAGGTGTATGGTTTTTTGGTTCTGATAGTGCTATTTTACATCTAAAATGGCAGCCACATTACATATGTGTACTTGTGAATTTAACCATGCTAGAAGCCATTTTGTTGAGAGTTTTGGTATGCACAAGGAGAACGTGAAAGACACAGGAGCAGAGACGCATTGCAGTTCATCCTGTCGGTCACTGTTAGACAATTTGGTTGCGTAGCCTTATTTCATCCCATTGCTACAGTATTTCACACATGCAACTATTTTCAATTTGTGATGTGAAGATGCTGGCGTTGAACTGGGGTAAGCGCAGTAAAAACTCTCAGAACACCAGGTTAAAGTCCAACAGGTTTATTCAGTATCACGAGCTTTTGCAGCACTGCTCCTTCATCAGGTGAGTGATGAAGCTGTCTATGCCTTCCATAAGATCCTCTATCCTAATCTGGTTGGTTTTCTCCTCCAGCCTTAACCAATTTCTTATTGTTAGCAGTAGATTTCCTTTGCAATGATTTTGGTCACTTATGCTCTTTATTCAACAGTTGAAATCCCGGCAGATGAAAACCATGCCAAATATGAAATTAAAATTCAATAAAAATCTGGAATTAAAAGTCTACTGATGACCATAAAACCATTGTCAAATGTCATAATGTCCTCCTTACCTGGTCTGGCCTATATGTGACTCCAGAGTCACAGCAATGTGGTTGACACTCAAATGCCCTCTGTATTGGAGGGGAGTTAGGAATGGGCAGTAAATGCTGGCCCAGCCCATGACACCCACATCCTCTAAGTGAACAAAAAAACTAATATTGTGACCAAATACTATTGAAAAATTTGGACACTATTTTAAATTGAATCATACTCTTCATCGCAATGACTTTACATTGTCAATACTTTTGCAAAACTAGAAACGCTCTGCAAATGCAGGAAGCCTTATCCAGACACAGTCTGTGTATTTCATAAAGGATAAATATGATCGAGATGATCTCTGAGGGTGAAGTACCCACCTTCAGAGAAGCTCATTAGCATGGTATTGGTGTCCACTTCTGTCAGATCCCCTGCCTGTTTCAGAATTCAGTTGTCTATTTTCTTAATCAAGTTTCCCTTTATTTAGCATTTTCTAATCAAACTCCAGTTTGTGAGTTGCCTTGGAACAGATACGCTGATATTAAAAATCCTAAAATATGGGCAGTCCATATTAGTCTGGGTGGCGGAAAATAAATTGAAACTGAGCAGCCTGAAACACACAGTGTTACAATCCTAGTTGATGTTATATGATGGGAAAATCCCAGAATGCAATCCTGGCTCAACTTTTTGTTTTACTAAGAATGGAGGAACAGAGTCACAAAACCACTGATTAGTTCTAACAGCAAGAAAAAATATTTGTTAAACATGGAAAAATTGGATTATAATGTAATGTCCTTTACTCTCACCTTGACTTCACAATTACTTACAGGTTTTAATATTAACCCAGATGGCAAAACATATCGTAAACTACATTGGTACCAGTACCACAAAACACAGGATGACTGTGGTCAAATACACTCTCCACTCTGAACCGCAAGTGAATGTCTGTGGATTTCTCTTCAGAATCCTGCCAAATGATTGTCATGTGAGTTTCCAAACTGCACTCCCAAAAACACACTTTAAAATCTTCTCTCATAAAAATAATTTCCCTTAACAATTTATATTCTAAAATCCAGGCTCTTTTAAACAAAGTTTCTGCTCTACTTTTAACAGTTGATGCAAGATTTTACACAAACCCCTTTAGGACTTGTTTGTCTTGACTGATGTATCAATCGTTCACAATTGCTTTCAGAACCAAAATAAAAAAAGATGAATATTTTACATAGCATTTTGCCAAAAGATATTGTTCCTTTCAGTTGCTTCTAACTGCACTTCATGGCGATCTATTAGGAATCTGTTGTGATGATATGTTAGATTAATGTCCTATATTCAGAATATTGGGCGAGATTTTCTGGTTTCCCACCGGCTGGGGGCAGCATGTTGTGTGCTGGCGACAGGATTCTCTGGTTCTGCTGCTATCAATGGGAATTTCCACTGATGTCATCCCACGTTCATGGGAAAACTGTTGGCGAGGGTGACCCGCCAGGTTTCCTGTCAACTGGGGTGTGCTACTGGCTGAACTAGAGATTCTCGCCAGTGTGAACAGCCGGAGGATTTTGACCATTTTGCTTTAGAGTATGTACATGAACTGAATTGAAATCTTTTAAGAGGTGAGCAGTCCTTATTGGGAATAGTTTCCTCCACCGATCAATCCTTCCTGATTACTACTTTCAGGGTCACTATGTGATTTGATTCCAGGAAGAAAACTTAATTAGCCCCCCATTGATTTTGAATTGTTACTTGTTCCTCTATAATGGAAGACAAGGATAACGTATCTCTTCAGTAAATTAATGAACTGCTCTTTAATTTTGTCTATTTAATTTGTCAATTTTCATCAATTTTTTTTACTGGTGCAGTTGATACTAATAAACTTCCAAACAGCAATGTTAATGTGTCTCCCCTAGCCCTGGGTGTTTAATAGATCCTATGCATTCAATCACATTGTCAGTGACTGAATTACTTTGACCACCAGCAGAAAGGGAGATCTAAAACACTGTTTTGAAGGAGGGGGAAAGCTGTATAATCTGATCATTGCCTCAGGAAAACACCTTCTATTGTACAAGTGAGACTTTGCATTTCCAACACAGAATGTCCTTGTAAACAGAGTGAGCCTTCTAAATTTGTGCTGAATTTAATGTAAGACCCTTTCCGAAAGATTTTGTGTTTGGATGCAGAAAACAAAATTCCAGATTCATTTGACTGATTTAATACTACTAGCATCAATCCAGGCTGAAATCAAACTCAGTCTCTAGTATTTTCAAAAAGTGTATTTTGTGTGGGCAGAATATATGAGTTTCATTTTCTGCTTGGTATGATTATCTGACACTGATTATTTACTTCATTCTGACCAAAAGAAATTATTCATTTCACTCTGATCAAAGAAGGATCGAGAACTTCAAGTGTATAAGTGTCCAGATTACCACCAGCTTGCTCTGGTTCCCCTCAAGCCAACACTATAGTTTAGAAAGCCCACCAATGCCACTATTTTCTCAGAAAACTAATGAAATTCGGCATGTCAGTTGTGACTCTCACCAACTTCTATAGGTGCACTATAGAAAGCATTCTTTCTGGTTGTATTAGAGCTTAGTATAGCTTCTGCTTTGCCCAAGAGCGCAAGGAATTACAAAAAGTTGTGAATGTAGCCCAATCCATCACGCATTCCAGTCTCCAATCCATTGACTCTGTCTACACTTACCACTACCTTGGCAAACCAGCTAGCTTAATTCAGGATCCCACTCACACCAGACATTCCCTCTTCCACCGTCTTCCGTCAGGAAAAAGATACAAAATTCTGAGGTTACTCAAGAACAACTTCATCCCTGCTGCCATCAGACTTTTGAACGGACTTACCTTGCATTAAGTTGATTTTTCTCTACACCTTAGCTATGACTGTAAAACTACATTCTGCATTCTCTATGAATGTTATATTTTGTCTGTATAGCGCGCAAGAAGCAATGCTTTTCTCTGTATGTTAATATATGTGACAATAATAAATCAAATCAAAATCAAAGTTAATATCAATTAATCTTCTTTACCACCAAAGAGCACTTTCCACTTTGGAACATACCTTCTTTGCCTAAAGGTTTCTCCATAATTATTCCCATAGCATTGAATTGTTGAGAATCAGGGAATCCTGCAATGCAGAAGAAGACCATGCAGCCCATTGAGCCTGCAACAACAACAATCCCACCCAGGTCCTATTCCTGTAACCTCACATATTTACCCTGCTGATGCTCCTGACACAAAGGGACATTTGACTTGCCCAATCAACCTAACCTACACATCTTTGGTGTGTTAGCGAAAACTGAAGCACCCAGAGGAAACTCATGCAGATACGAGGAGAACATGCAGACTCTGCATAGGCAGTTAGCGAAGGCTGGAATTGAACCTGGATCCCTGGCACCGTCAGGCAGCAGCACTAACCACTATGCCAAGATGCCAGAAAAAGAAACTACTCTTTGAAATTAAAAATGGCAAATGTTGGAATTGCAGAGCAGATTAGTAAGTTTTACTATTCATCAGCCATTCCCTCTCTAAACAGTTTATCTCCAGTCCAAATATTCCACATTTTACAAGTTTTGGTGGGGTCAGCAAATCACTTTCACGACATATGCCAAACATGCATTTTTGGATCTTCTGTGTCTAATGTATATCTCATATGTTGTGCTTTGGCTATTACAATTCTCTGGCAGTTCATGCCAGTGGGGTTCTCCAGTCTCACTGGCAGTATACCCTCACCTGCAGGTTTCTCACCAGCATAGGGTGATGTTAATGGGAATTCCCAGAGAACCGGAGAATCCCGCCTCTAACAAACAACGTGCCACATCCCACATTGGAAACACGTGGAAAAAAGGCTGGAGAATCTTGCCCATTGGCTCTGCTGGCAAAGAAAGTCTAGATTATCTCTCATTTTTAGAAAGTGGCTGTTTGAAGCCATGTTGCTCAGAAGTGTTTATACCCTTGTTCCAGCCTGTGGGGTAGTCAGCAATTGTAGGAAGACTTCCTAATCAGTCCAAACTCTTGATCTAGACCCAGGTGTCCTGGGAATTTTGAAGGAGCCATTAGCCAGCATCGGTTGTGTTACAAAATCTCCTTTTATTCCAAACATGCACATAGATGTACAAACCAATAAAACCTTAAGTAAGATTGCAGAGCGTTAACAATAGGGGATTAGCATAGAGTGATTGTTTGCTGTACAGGCCAGGAAAGAAAATGCATGACTTGACTCTGAAATGTTTACTTATTGCCAATCTGATATATTTGATAGGAAGTATGTGTCAAAACACCAAATCTATGGATGACTGATCCCAGCTGCTGACAGGGATGATTGATAGAAAAATACAGATGAAATCAATTCTTATTTGGCCAAGGAAAAGGCAACTGAACGTGAACTGTAGTTGAGGTTATTAGAGTTTGCTTTATACTGCTACAATAATGAAACAAAAGGGAATAAATGTTGGTGCAGAATTTATTTTTTCGTCATTTGCTGTTATTAATTCATATTTACTTTGGTGTTTGGTGTGGTAGTCACTGTTTCAGCAAGTACATTTATGATGGAAGTGAAAGTGACTGTGGCAATGCTACTGCCTTGTCACTGCAGTTGAGTAGCTCTCTGTGTCGATGAGTTAATGGACCTAGAGCCAGAAGAGATAACCAACTGACCAAAGAAATGGTCAAGAGACCTAGTGTTGGCGTGAACCTGGGTACGGAGCTGTGAGGTTCTGAAAGGTGGAGAAAACCCCTTTTATGTGATTTGGATACTGGAGAGAATTGGGGCAGGTTCATTAAGGAGGAGCCTAGCCTTGAATTGCAAAAGGTAACGGGGAAGGCTCATCTATGGAAGAGACTTTGGAGGGCTGGACCGTCATCGTGAAGCATCTTCAGGTTGATTGAGTGCCATTTCCTCATCCTAGTCCCCCACAACACATGATACTTTGCTGTGAATGGTCCCAATTTCACATTTTACAAGTTTTGGTGGGGTCAGCAAATCACTTTCATGAGATATACCAAACATGCATTTTTGGATCTTCTGTGCCTAATGCATATCTCATATGTTGTACTTTGGCTATCACAAGCAGTAATCCAAGTTGCAGGGAAGCAGAAGTTGTTAGGCAGTATCTGTGGAGGGAGAAAGAGAGTTAATAATTTAAATCCAATGTGAGATTTTGTTGAAAATGCCTTTCTGTACTGCTTCAGTACACATGCTGAGCAAGTTGTCACATTTCTGTTATTTCGATCTCTTCTCCAAAGAGAATTAGGCTAGCCGCCTATCTTTGATCTCCATTCTCTCCAAGTCTGATTTCCATACAGAACCTGATATTTCACCGACAAAGTGAACTAATTTGCGGGATACAAGAATATTTTGCTGCATCTTCAGTCCCAGGTCTGAGTCCTAGGAGCAAGACTAGAAATTCTGTCAGACAAAGCCACCTGAAAGAATCTTCATTGGGCATTGAG
This sequence comes from Sphyrna mokarran, assembly GCA_024679065.1. Taxonomy (NCBI): domain Eukaryota; kingdom Metazoa; phylum Chordata; class Chondrichthyes; order Carcharhiniformes; family Carcharhinidae; genus Sphyrna; species Sphyrna mokarran. Next base: position 20,566,813 of record JAGIQG010000027.1, on the reverse strand, counting down.
TTACTGAACTCTGGATTCATGTGAGTCCATAATTTTTGTCATGGTCTTTTTGCCCCGACTCCCTTTCTTTTCCTTATCCCTTTCATTGCCTGAATGCAAAAGGGGTGGCAATTGTATAACCCCTTTCATCTATGTCTAAAATAAACCAACCTTCTTATTTTACATTATCTGGATTTGCCATGGGGTTATTGATGGAGGATAGGATCATTCCAAAATTGAAGGGAATTATTTATATTTATATTTATTATTGAAGGGTACCATTTATAAAGGAGAAAATTAAAAAATCAAGAACTTCTCTGTCTATGGTTGGGTAGTGAGTGGAAAAAATCAGAGCTGTTTAAATTAATCTTCCCATCCATCACAAGTGGCATGTGGCATCTTAGAAGCATCATGTCAGGTACAAAATAGTCTGTCAGTATCCCATTCCCAGGTGTATCTTCAGGCATACTGTAGCCTAGCACTTGGAATCAGCCAACATCTATGGCACATCTGATCAGAACAGAACAAAAATACTTTCCTCAGGAGACCTTTCTCACAAGGGATTCATGGGCCAGAGCCCCATCTTGCAGCCGATGATTGACAGAAAGCCGTCCCTGTGTCTGGATCACAGGAAGCAATTTCAGAAGAGTTACGCACTTAATACCTATGAGAATAGTAAGCAACAGATTGTTTTTGTCAGGAAGATTGTATCACATGGGAATTGCGTCAAGAACATCGAAAACAGTCTGGTGAGAGTTCCAGAGAGTGATCCACACTTTGAAGACAATAGTCCCCGCTGATTCTGGCAAAGCACAAGATGCTGACTCTTGGACAATGAAGACAATGTAAAGAGAGTCCAACTTGTTAAAATACCATCTGATAAGTACAAAGTGAATTGCTTTGCTACTGGTTTTGCTCATCAACACTAATCTATTTTGATCATTGAACCTTCATGTAGGGATATCCAATTTGTAGTCCAAGGACAGCATTCCTGCCAATCTGGATCCTTGAAACATCAACAATTACTTCAGAGATCATTCTGGATGTGTTTATTTATCCTTAGTCCTTAATTTTACTATTGGCCACTGAAACTCCAAATTGCCAATTCATAGAATCAAACAGTGCAGAAGAGGCCTTTCAGCCCATCACCTTCAACATGTGAGAAGCACCTGATTTACCTACTTAATCCCATTTACCAGCACCATAGTTTTGAATGTTATGATGTGCCAAGTGCTCATCTGGATACTTTTAAAGGATGTGAGGCAACCCGCTTCTACCACCCTACCAGGAAGTGCCTTCCAGGCAGTCACCACACTCTGAGTAAAGAAGATTTTCCTCACTTCCCCCCTAAATGTCCTGCCCCTCACATTGAAATTGTGTCCCCTTGTGACTGACCCTTCAACTAAGGGGAACGGCTGCTCCTATACACCCTATCCATCCTCCTCATAATCTTGTACACTTCGATCAGGTCATCCCTCAGTCTTCTCTGCTCCAATGAAACAATCCAAGTTGATCCAAGCTCTCTTTCTTAACTAAATGTTCCATGCCAGGCAGCATCTTAGTGAAACTTCTCTGCATCCCCTCAGTGCGATCACATCTTCCTATAATGTGGTGATCAGAACTGCATACAGTATTCTGGCTGTGGCCCCACCAAAGTTATACATAAACCCAGCATGACCTTCCTGCTTTTGTAATCTATCCCTTGATTGATAAAGACAAGTGTCCCATATGTCTTTTTCACCACCCCACTAACATGCCCTTCCACCTTCAGAGATCTGTGGGCAAACATGCCAATGTTTCTTTGTTCCACAGAACTTCCAATGGCATGCCTGCTTACTGAATACTTCCTTGTCAAGTTACTCCTTCTAAAGTGTATCACCTCACACATTTCAGAGTTAAATTTCATTCCACATGCCACTTTCCTGCCCATTTTGACCATTCTGTCTCTATCTTCTCATAGTCCAAGGCACTCAATCTCATTGTTAACTGCCCAGTCAATCTTTGTAGTATGCCACTGGATACTGGCTTCCAGTCACTAAAGCCATCCTTATGTCATCACCCTCTGTCTCATATATCTAAGCCAATTTTGAATTCATTTTATCAGATTACACTGTATCCTATGTGCATTTGTCTTCCTTACAAGTCTCCCAAGTGGGACCTTTTCAAAGGCTTTGCTGAAATCCATATGAACTGCATTAACTGCACTACCCTCATCTACACATCTGATCACCTTCTTAAAAATTCAATCAAATTTGTTCGGTCTGAATCTCTATCTGACAAAGCTATGTTGACTGTCCCTCATCAAACCTTATCTCTGCAAGTGGAGATGAATTCTTTCCTTCAGAGTGTCCTCCAATATTTTCTCTACCATTGACATGAAACTCACTGGTCTGGAGTTCCCTGCTTATCTCTATAACCCTTTTTAAATAGCAGAACCACGTTAGCTGTTCTCCAGGTCTTTGACACCTCCTCTGTGGTCAGAGAGGAATTAAAAATTTGGGTCAGCACTCCCGCAATCTCCTCCCTTGCTTCCCACAGCAGCAGGTACACTGGACCTGAAGATTTGTTCACTTTTAAGCCTTTCAGCACCTCCAATAGCTTGTCACTCTCTTTGTTAATTTGTTCAAGAACCTCACATCCTGTCTCCATGAATTCCATACTTTTATCTTCATTGTGTTGGATGAAGACGGATGTGAAGTATTTATTCAACATGCTACTGATCTCTGGCTCCACCCGTAGTTCAGTCCTTGGTCCCAGATGGACCATATTCATTCCCTGCTTATCTGCTTCCCATTGATTTTCAGAGTATTTGGGATTTTCTCTATTTTTACCAGTCAGAATATTCCAGTTTTACTCTCCTAATTGCTTTTATATACTCCACCCTGCACTTTCTATACTCTGCTCATGCCTCTGCTAATTTAGTCCTCTTATACCTACAAAAATCCTTTCTTCTCATCATATCCTGAATATCTCAGCAACCCATGGTTCTATGTGCTTGTTACTTCTTCCAATCATTCTAAAGGGAACAATGTTAGGCCAATACCCTCCCCATTTCTTTTTTGAACGTCTCTTACTGCTTTTTTGTAGATTTCTCCACAAGTAGCTATTCCCAGTCTATCTTGGCCAGATCGTGCCTTATTTCACTAAAATCTTTTCTCCCCTCATCCAAAACTTTTTTTTTGCAACTTGTCTATTTCCTTGTCCATAATAGGCTTAAGTTATACCATGTTGTGATCGCTATCACTAAAATGCTCCCCTACCATCACCTCAACAACCTGTCTGGATTAATTCTCCAGAATTAAGTCAAGCACTCGGGTCCATGTGTACCTTCTTTAGAGAACATGACCTTGAGTGTGCTTGTGCCCCTGTGAGTATGCGCACTTAAATGTATCTTTGTCCATCATTGAGCGTATGCTCTGCATGCATCCATGTATATTTTTATCTACTGTGTATACCTGTTTGTTGCAGTATATACTGTGTGTACAATGTAACTCCTCTATATACCTCTGCAGTCCCTTGTTAGACTATGTGCATATTGATCTAAAATGCTCTCCTGTAGAAATTTGAAGAAATGTACCCCATCCAAGCCCTCAATACTATGTCTAGCCCAATTAATGTTGGGAAGGTTGAAATCACCTTATTTAGTTATCCTATTGTTGTTGTGCTTATATTTCATCCTCAATTTCCTGCTCACCATCTCAAGGTCTATAACAAACACCTTGAAATGTGGCTGTTCTATTTACATTTCCAAGCTCTACCCACAAAGTTTTTATGAAGAAACCATCTGTCCTTATTTCAGTAAATATCTCCTTAACTAATCATGCAATGCCTCGTCCTCTTCTGCCCCATCTACGGTCTCGCTTGAAGCTTTTGTATTCTGGAATGTGGAGTTGCCAATCCTGCTCCTACCTCAACCACAACTCTGTGACTCTACGTTTTCACAACTCCATGTGTCAATCCTTATCCTTAACTCATCCATTTAACATCTAATACTCTTGGCATTACAATAGAAACCATCCAGCCTTGGCTTACTCCCTTGCAACTGAATATAGCTACTCTCTCTCCGACTCGCTTATTTGACACAGTACAGGCTATGTCGCTATTCTATCGCTAACAGTTTGTGTCCCCTCCCCCTGACAAATTAGTATGTATCGCACAATGGATGCATCGCACATTGCAACGAACAACTGAGCTGACTGAAGTAATTTAAAATGTTGAATTTACAGTCAGGTTCCCTGCCTAGTATGGCCTCCATTACATGAATGTATATAAGATTGACACTGATTCATGCATCCATTGCTACATAACTTGGAAATAAACACCAAAGTAAGATTCTTAAGTATGTACAAGTATATTGTGTACAATAAAACAACTTCCTTACTATTTTCTGACAACATGTCATTGAACATATACATTGCTCAATGTGACAGCTCAGATGTTTAAATCATTGCCTGGAGAATATGAGCTCTGTCACTTTCTCCCAGGATGGCTTGTTGTAAAGCTTAGTCTGTCAGTGAATCAAATTCCCTCTCCTACTCCATGCCGCTCTCATGGGGAAAGAACAATGGGATCAACAATTGTGCAAGGCCCGTAATCCCTTATTCACTGAAGTAGCTAGAAGATTGCAAAGATCACAAGACTGCCATCAGTGTATAAAAATGGAGGAAAAGGCCCACCACTGCAGGTAACTGCGATTCATTTTGTTGCCCTGAATTTAATCAGGCAATTGAGGTGGGCCTGTTAGAATATGAACTCCTGGATTAAGGGCCAAATTGATGGACCAATGAGGGAGCCTATTGCTTTGTAGTTAACCAGGCGTGTCAGTTCCTCTGGAACTCCTGGTGTAGGCTGCTAACTGGAAGCACTCTGTAAATAAGGGGATTTTGATGAAGGGACTTCTGCCTCTGAGGATTTATTACACCAGGGTGCGATCTTAAAACCTCATCCTGCCTGAGGCAAGGTGGTAAGATCGGGCAGGAGATGAAAAATGAGACACATACCAGCTTTCTCACCTCCCCCACAATCATACAAGTGCTGTTGTGCTGGTAAAATTAGCTTTGCACCATAAAATTGCATTTTCAAACTCACCCAAAACTCTCCTGTTTTCTCACTCATCTGGCACTTAGCACTTTAGGAGAATAGAGATGGAAGCAACAACCTATCTTAAACTTATGCAACAACTTACCATGCATTATCTTGTCAAAGGCCTTGCTAAATTCCATGCAGATGACATTAACTGCACTGTACGTTGAGTCTACTCCGTCATTCCATCAAATCATGTCTGATCTCTCCTTGGCTTCAAATCCACCTCCTTACCTGTTCCCCATGTACCTCTTTTCTTATCTCTTCTTATTCGAACAATTCTAATTTTTTCATTAAATCACTCTATAAATTTCCTCCCAGAATGTTATTGCTACGTGGCTGTCATAATATGGCTTCACTTTATGAACACAGCATAAAGGAATAAAGAGCAAAGAGTTAATGTGAACACCAGCTGCAAACTGAGTCCTTGAATTCCTTCACATCTCTTATTCCATTCCAATCTTACCATCATTGTATACACTAATTGTAGATTTAGATCCCAGTTACGTAATGGCCAGAATTTTACCTTGTTTGGTTGGGAGTAAGCATGACCCGGAAGGATGTGAAATCATATGGGAAGATATTGGCCTTAAACATTGAATGGAACTTTATGACTACATGGCACTTTTCTTGACGTGAAAAAGTCGGAAAATCGGGAATGATCCAACAGGCGGGAATGGCACCCATTTCCATTTCACCACCAAAAAAAATCGGCATGACTAGAACTCCATCCAAAATGGGCGAAATGTTAATTTTTTTCCATTCATTACAATGTAATTGGTGAGCTTCACTCCCAATCATTCCAGCTCACCTGCCTTAACCACCTCGTTCACTGCAGCTGCAAACGGTGAGGAAAACACCTCAGGTAGAAAAGTTGCATTCAGGCATTGGAGCAGTGAAGGTGAGAGAGGTAGTTAGTGTCTGGATTTAAAGTGCTCCATGTTACAGAGAGGGTAAGGGGGTATTGTTTCATGGCAGCTATGTTGCATTTTGAATTGAGCGGCTTGTGAGTGCATGGGGGTGTGGGCAGGGGCTGTTGTTGCCCATGGGGTCCAACTTTGGCCACTCAGCATGGACCAGGATCTGAGCACTGACCTTGGGTCTTAGCACTGATTCTAGGTCCTAGTGCTAGCAGCAGTAAATAATGTTGGTGGTTGGGGACAGGCTGGAAAATCACAGAACTGGCAACACTGCAGCCTCAGGGCTTGTCAAACAGCACTGGTCTGTGGCCACTACTGCTTGGTTTCTGAGTGTTTGTATTGTAGGGGGGATTACTCTAGAGAATACTCTAACTTTTGCATCTGTCTCTCCCCCTCCCCAACTTCCTCATCTCTCTCTCTTCAGATTGATGAGATGGCTTTTGCAGTGCACCTGATTGACTTTCCTGTTCTTTTATTTGCTGCTGGGGCTGAGGAAGAGGAGCAGGAGGATGGATTGCAGGGTGAGAAGGCCGAGGCCGTACAGCTCACGGGAGGAGAGGGAGAGAGTCACCGGAGGCAGGATATGGTCACCATTCACTCTGAGGGGAGGGAGGACTGGAGATGGAGGAGCAGAGACTCCGGCAGTTACGCATGCAAGTGTCATTTGAACAATTGTTGGAAATTAGAAAAGAAAGCCTGTGCTCTCCATTTTCTTGGCATCTGCCCTCTTCCTGCTTTGTCTGGCAGCACTCAGCCTTTCAGAGATTATGTTTCATCCTGGATGGTTATCAATTGGTTGGTCATTCTGAAATGGTACTTCCATGCCAATCAAGGCTTGGAATGTGTTTTGCGTACTTTTCTGGGCCCAGCAAGTGTACGTGCTCGACAGACGAAAAATTCAGACCAATGTTTCATTTTCTGCACCATCCCAGAAGCGCTAATGAATACAGCTGTTGGATTTAATTGCATTGCTTCCTTCTTTACATCCTCTCTCATGCATGGTGCAGTTACAGCCTCAAATGCTGGAAATTATGATCTCTTAAACTTTGCTTATCAAACCATTGGTTTCTCTTTAATGGATTACGCAAGTGAAACGAGAGTGACGACACTTGACATCAAAGCAGCTTTTGACTGAGTGATTGTTGGGTCTAATCATTCATTCGAAGAGATAAGGGGACAGCACTTGGTATAGGTTTTAAAATGTTTTTTTTTATTGAATAGACCTTAAAAAAACATGTCAGATGGAAAGGGAAGTGAACTTGGAGACTGGCTTCTAGCCAAGCCCTCGATCTGAACTGAACTGAACTGCACACATGGTTCTAAAATATATTTCAATCCTTATCATGTTATTGAAAGTGTTTTTTGCAGGCTGCCTCTATCTTAGAAAAACAATCCTTACATTGTAGACCAATCAATTTGCCTACATTGTATAACCTTTAGGAATGCAGTCAATTTTTAGCTAACCCATCATGTCTTCTGATTCTACATGTGGTCAAGTTAGCTACAATTGTTAAGCTTAGCAGAATTAGTTAACTTTATAGCATTTAAATATAATTGTGCATCGGCAGAAATATCTTAAAATCAAAGTCTTTGCATATACTGATGCAAATAAGACCAACCATATACAGGATCCCTGAGTGAAGCATCAAGAAGCCCCAGAAAAATTGGAGTCGATGGGTATGAGGGCAAAAACTCTCTACTAGTTTGAATCTGCTTAGCACAGTCATCAGGACCATTTCAGTTCCTCAGATACTAAAGCATTCTGTGGCCACATGCAATAAAATTGAACAAGTTCTGGCAAACGATAAGTGATAAGTAACATTCAAGCCACAGAAATGCCAGGCAATGATATTCTCCAGCAAGAAAGAAACTAACCATTTCTTTTTGACATTCAATGGCGTTACTTTTGCTGAATCTGTCAGATTGGCAGTAAGGTGACACAGTGGTTAGCACTACTGTTTTACAGTGTCAGAGATTGGATTCAATTTCAACATCAAGTCACTGTCGGTGCAGAGTTTGCATGTTCTCCCTGTGTCTGTGTGGGTTTTTTCTGGCTGCTCTGGTCTCCTCCCACAGTCCAAAGATATGTTCAATTGATTGACATCCCTTCGTGTCAGATGAATTAGCAAGGTAAATGGTTAAGGGGACAGGGCCTGGGTGGGATTGTTGTCGGGCTCAATGGGCCGAATGGCCTCCTTCTGCACTGTAAAGATTCTATGGTCAACATCCTGGGGTTTACCATTAATCAGAAACTAAACTGGACCAGCGATATTGATACTGTGTTCTGAGGGCAGTTCCGAGGCTAGAAATTCTGAATTCAGTCTCAGTAAATCAGGAGTCAATGGCAATCAGGGAGAGAAAGCTCTGCAGTCATAACTAGCAGAAAGGAAGATGGTTGTAGTTGTTGAAACTCACTCATCTCAGCTCCAGGACATCACTGCAGGACTTCCTTCGGACAGTGCCTGAGGTCCAACCATCTCCAGCTACTTCATCAATGACCTTTTTTCCACCACAAGGTCAGAAGTGGGAGTGATCGACAATGACTGTGTAATATTCAGCACCATTCGCAATTCCTCAGGTACTGAACAATTCATCTCCAAATGTAGCAGGACCTGGAGAATATCCAGGCTTGGTCGACAAGTGCCTCGTAACTTTCATGCCAAACAAGTGCCAGCCAATGACTACCCCCAAGACAAGAGAATCTAACTATCACTCCTTGACATTCATTTGCATTACCATTTGTTCTTGTACCAGACAAGAATCCCCAATCAAGAAGATTGACACCATTCAAGGTGTTGATTCCAGAGTTTAGGGGTTTGAAATGAGACTGGATAGTTTAGGCCTATACTCCTGGAGTTTAGAAGAAAGAGAGATGTAATTAAGGTGTAGAAGTTGACATGAGGGATTGATAAAATAGACATGGAGAGGAAGTTTCCTCTTATAGGGCAATCTAGGACTAGAGATCATAGTTTTAGCATAAGGTGTAAGAGATTTAAACCAGAGGTGAGGAGAAACCACTTCCCTCAAAGGGTCATGAGTCTGTGAAATTCACTACCGCAGATGCTGAGACTTTGAGTAAATTTAAGGAAGATGTGAACAGATTTTTAATTAGTAAGGATTTGAAGGCCTGTAGTGAACAGCGGGAAATGAAGCTGAGGTTGTGGTGAGATCAGCTGTGATCACGTGTTTATGATCTTTTGAAGTTCAAAACTATCTTCATAACAGTTGACAATATTTCCAATCTTCATATCATCTGCAAAGTTTGAAATCATAGTTTAATATATATCCGGAAGAGCAAGGGTCCCAATTCTGATCTCTGAGGAATTGACTCCAATCCGAAAAACAACATTTATCAGTATTCTGTTTCCTGTCACTCAGCTACTTCCCTATCCAAGTGTCTACTTTCTCTTTTACTCCATAAGCTAGAATTTTACTCAGAGATCTGTTGTGTGGCATTGTATCAAATTCCTATTGAAAATCCATCTGTAGCATATCAACAGTGATGTCCTCATCAACCATCTCTGTTACTGCCTCAGATAAGCATAATTTTCCCTTAATGAATCCATGCTGTTTTCCTTAATTATTCTGCACTTGTCTAAGTAGCTATTGATTTTGTCCTGAAATACAGTTTGCAAACATTTCCCTTCCACTGGGATCAAACTGACTGCTCTATAGTTGGCAGCTTTGCACCCTTTTTTGAACAAGGCTGTTCAAATTCACAATTTTTCAATTCTCTGGCATTACCGTTGTGTCTAGGGGATACTGGAAAACCATCACTAGTGCCTCCTCACTGTCTAGTCTCATTTCCCTCAGTACCCTTCGATGCGTCACATCTGGTTCTGGTGCCTTATCAATTTTAAGTTAGGATAGACTTTCTAACACCTTTTTCTTCTCAATTGTAAATTCTTCCAATCTATCTTGTTTCTCACCTTGGCCTTGATGGTATTTTCTTCCTTTGTAAGGACAGATGCAAAGTATTTGTTTAATACCGCTGCTATTTTTCCTGCCTCCACATGCAAGGCTCTTTTTTAGTTCCTGATTGACCCTACTCTTTCTTTCACAACCTTTTTTTATTATTTATATACTTAAGGGCTTCCTTTTATGTTAGCTGCAACATCACCATTCTGACTTGGAACCATATTGCCATTTCTTATCTGTCGCTGGGTCAAAATCCTGGAACATTCTTGCCAGCAGCACAATAGATGTATCTACACCATATGGATGGTGGTTCAGGATTGTGGTTCATCACCTCTTTCTCAAGGGCAATTAGGAAAAGGCAACAAATGCTGGCTTTGCCAGCAGCACCCATATTCCATGAAATAAAGTAAGAAAATTGGAACTGATGCCATGAATTATGGCTGACCTTCTGCAGGCTCTCATGATGTATGGGCTCAGTGAATTATAGAATCATAAAACAGAATCATAGATTCCCTGCAGTGCAGAAGGAGGCCATTTGGCCCATTGAGTCTGTACTGACCACAATCCCACCCAAGTCCTGTTACCCCACATATTTATCCTACTAATCTCCCTGATACTAGGGTTAATTTAGCCTGGCTAATCTACTAACCTGGACTGGTCTGTGGGAGGAAACATGAATACTTGGAGGAAACCCACACAGACACAGGGAGAATGTGTAGCTTCCACACAGCTGGGCATGCTGCCATTTCTGAGATTAACACAGGACATCTTAGTTGTGTTCTTCAGAGGGCATATTGTTTCCTTGCTGCACTTTTCTGCTTATACTATGCCACTGATTTAAAACATGTTTTGAAACAACATAAAACCAGAAACTTTTAGTAGTACATATATTAAAATGCTCATGATTCTGGTGTGCAGGTAGTTAGAGAAGCGCTGTTTTCACTTTCTTCCTTTTCCTTGGAGTTACCGGCAATGAGGAATGGAGCCAGACAATTCTCTGATGGTCAATTGCATCAGAATATCATCCATAGCTTGCTGGTTTCAAACAAATTGGGGCCCAAGGTCCAATTTCGAACAGGTATTAGGTTGACTTCTTTGGACCCATTGTAATCATTCTGTACTGGAAACCGACATGAGTTTGGTCTCTTTCCTGTGATCACATTTTAATTATTCAATCAAGCTTGTTGAAGCTTGTATATTCTATTGTCAGTCACTACAAAAGACCTTCTCTATGATCCTCATCTTGCTTTAGGCTTCTTCTATCGTTATTCTTTAATCCCTTATAGGATTAGAATCATGCCTCCTGTTCAGATTGCAATGAATTTAAAATTTAATGTGCAGACCTTATGCTTTATCATATAATTACAGCCAGAGATAACTGAGCCTTTCAATATTCTAATAGCAACAGTGCTTGGAGGTACTTAACTTTTTGGCTAAATTACGAGAGTACTTGTATTTGACTTTTCATAATCCTGACTAAACCATGAATCATCATCGGATGACAATGCACTTACTCGATACGAATTGATTGTCCTCAAGATACAACTCTTTAACAGGGCTGGCATGTTTTCAGGCAAGTTTGGACCCAATTAATCAGGTTTCCTGTGTTAATACTTCCGTTAGTGGATCGCCTTTTATTTTACCCATTTTAAGTTCTCACTCTATCAGCATATTATTGGTGCCTGTGTTTAGCTTCCAATTTTTATTTTTGAAAAACAAAGTAAAGTTTTACAGCTTAAAGGAAATGTGTCTCTACAAGAGTGCTGTTGGCTAGTGCCAATATTGGAAACCATTCAACTGATTAGCCTGCGTGGTGCTGTGAAAACTGGATGAAAGAAAGACTTGTATTTATTTATACAACACCTTTCAAGACCTCCAAATATCCCCGAAGCGCTTTACAGCCAATTAAATACTTTTGAAGTGTAATCTTGGAAATGCAGCAGCCAATTTGTGCACCAGCAGGCTTCCAAGAACATCATTGTGATAATCAGATCATCTGTTTTTAGTAATGTTGGTTCAGGGGTAAACGTTGGCCAGAACTTCAGTGCTCTTCTTTGAAATGGTGCCGTGGGATCCATCAGAGCTGCTTGAAACGGGCAGAGGGGGGCTTATTGTCTCATCTGGCAGGATGAGCTGTAATAATGTGATACCATGCAGTGCGGTCGGAAATTGAGGGATTCTCAGCCGTAACAATTCTGACACTTATGAGGGTAATTTCCAATGTTCGCTCTATGGAAAGCCTCGCCTTCTGGTCCAGCACTTCAGGAAGTCGTGGAGAAGTTGTGATTTTTCCAGCCATTTATTCTAATCACAGGCCTCTAACTTTCCTTCCGTTCGTTTTAATGGACAGGAAAGTGTGGACATCATCCCCTCATCTTCTTCATTGTAGAATCATAGAATCCCTACAGTATAGAAGGAGGCCAATCGGCCATCGAACTGCATTGGCAACAATCCCACCCAGGCGGTATTCCCGTAACCCATATATTTACCCTGCTAATCCCCCAACACTAAGGATCAATTTAGCACGGCCGATCCACCTAACCTGCACATCTTTAGATTGTGGGAGGAAACCGGAGCACCCAGAGGAAACCCACGCAGGCATGGGACAAATGTACAAACTCCACACAGACAGTCACCCACAGTCGGAATCGATCACGTGTCCCTGGCATCTTGAGGCAGAAGTGCTAACCATTGTGCCATTTCATCATGATACATGGACTTTCTTTTGGTAGGACCAGCATTGAAAATTAGCACCACAGGAGTCCTGGTTGGAATTCTCTGGTTTCATACACTCGGGGTTACTGCAGCCAGTGAGAATGGAGAATTTGGCGCTCAGCCAAACTTTCATTCACTCAGCAGGACTGGAGAATCCCAGCCGCGGGCAAGGTTGGAGAATTCCGGCCCTCCTTCTTCTTTTTGTTCTGTGGAGGTTTTATTAGAATTGGCTGCATGCCAGCATATGTTAACAGGCACAATTATCAAATGTTGCCAAGCTAATTCTATTTATAATGCAAAAGAGAATTGGACTTGACTTCTGCCTCCTGTTTGCCATTATAAACCCAAAGCACAGTGAACCTAGAGTTGACTCACGAGCAACAAAATACTCAGCAGTTGCTGGATTTGCTAAAGAGGGTTTGAATGCCAGTTTTACAATTCTTCAGGAAAATTGAATGATGCAAGCATCAGGCCTACAGGCATGGATCTGTTGCTGCCAAATTGTATCTTATTTCTATGTGTAGATCCAGGAGGACCAGGAGTGCTCTTTTTCTCACTCCCTTCCTGGTAGTCAGTGAAACTAGCAAACCGGAATCCATTTTCTGAAGTGAGCCAGCTGGCTCCGAATGTGTGGGGAGACCAGAAAACTCACCAAACGCTGAATTCTGGGCTAAGACCAATACTAGATTGGCCTTGGATCCCTGATTTCAGAGTGTGCTACCTGCGTAGTGCCAATTGTGGATCTGATTAGGAGCCCAGACTCTATAATGGTTTCTCCTTAGCTAATTCCTTACCTAAAGGACATTAGTAGACCAGATGGGTTTTTCCAACAATTGACAATGGTTTCATAGTCACCAGTAGATTTGTAATTCCAGATATTTTTCCATTGAATTCAAATTCTACCATCTGCCGTGATGAGATTCGAATCCGGGCTGCCAAAACATTAGTTGAGTTTCTGGATTAATAGTCTAGCGATAATACCACTAGGCTGTCACTCAAAAGGATAATATCCAATTTTATGCCCCTTACACCAATTTCCTCTTCATTTTGCAATGCATAATACAATGGGAGATCTGTTAGTATGAAATAGAATCCTTTTACTCCCAAAATCTGCAGCAGTAGTAATCATTTTACAGGCTAGGTAGTGCTGGAGTGTATCTGTGTCAAACAGTGTCTTGCCATTGCTTTGTCACTTTATCAGATATCGCTTCTGTAACTGTAAATGACACCTCTAATGATGCATTTGAAACAAAGAGCTCTCAAATTAACTGCACAGATCTGTTTGTGAATTGTAAGAATGTAACATGCAATCACCTGAAATTTCGGAAGTTTTATTTCCCAACCGTGTACATGTTCATGAGACTTGTCTAAACATTTTGATAAATTGGACAACTGGCCCCTCTGCCAAGCACATTCCCATCTCTACAAGGTAGGATCAATGAATTTTATTCAAGTTGAGTGATTGGCACATCAGCCAAGTTTATCCAGCTCTAATTCTGAAGATATCCAAACCTCCATAGCCAAAGCAATGTTGTAGCACAAGCTTTTCTCTTTATCACTTGGCTGGTTAATCCAACAGAGCAGATTGTCAATTCACCATAAAATCATAAGAAATAGGAACAGGAGGAGATTGTTCAGCCCCTCTAGTCTGCTCCATCATCCAATAAGATCATGGCTGATCCAGCATTCCTCCATAATCCTTGATTCACTTACTGATCAAGAATCTATCCACCTGAGCTTTAAATATACACAAGGCTCTGCCCCCACAGCTCTCTATGGCAAGGACTTCCAAAGACTCACAACTCTCTGAGAGAAGAAATTCCTCTTCATTTCAGTTTTAAATTGGTGCCTGTTTATTCCGAGACTATGCCTTCTGGTCATAGACTCTCTCATGAGGGGTAACATTCTCTCAGCATTTACCCAGCCCTTTAAGAATTATCTACGTTTCAATAATATCACCTCATTCTTCTGAATTCCAATGAGTAGAGTCCCAAGCTTTCCTCATAAGACAATCCCTCCATACTGGGAATCATCCCAATTAACCTTCTCTGAACTTCTTGAAATGAAATAATGACTTTCCTTAAATAAGAGTGGCATAGTGGTTAGGACCGCTGAATTTCAGCAACAGCAATCAATTCAGGTTCAATTCAGCCTTGGCTGACTGTCTATGTGGAGTTTGCGCTTTCCGTGTGTGGGTTCCTCCCGGTTCTCTGGTTTTCTCCCACAGTCCAAAGATGTACAGTTTAGATTAAATAGATTTGCCATAATAAATTGCCCCCAGTGTAGAAAAATGTATAGGTTAAGGGGATTTGTGGGATAAGTATGTGTAATTATGGGGAAAGAGAGGAGGGGAGAAAGCCTGTCCAGGATACTCAATCAGAAAGTTGGCGCAGACCTGATGGGTCAAATGGCCTTCTGCAATTTAAGGATTCTATGAAAACTGCTCATAGCATTTATTAACAAGCGGTTTGAGTTTAAGAGCCGTGGGGTTATGCTGCAACTATTCAGGATCTTCATGAGACCACATTTGGAATATTGTGTGCAGTTCTAGTCACCTCATAATAAGGAAGATGTGGAAGCATTGGAGAGTGTGCAGAGGAGATTGACTAGGATGTTGCCTGGTTTGGGGAATAGACTTTATGAGGAAAGGTTGAGGGAGTTGGGGCTTTTCTCATTAGAAAAGCCCCAACTTTTCTAATGAGTTGGAGAATGAGAGGCGACTTAATAGAGGTTCATAAGATGATGAGGGAGATAGGTAGAATGGACGTTCAGAGAGTATTTCCTTGGGTGGATGTAGCTGTTACTATAAGGTTCATGGTAGGAGATTTAGGAGGGATATCCAAAATAGATTTTTTACTCAGAGAGTGGTTGGGGTATGGAATGCACTGCCTGCTGTAATAGTGGAGTCAGACACTTTAAAAACTTTCAAGTGGTTATTGGATAGGCACATGGAGCACACACCAGAATGATAGGGAGTGGGATAGCTTGATCTTGGGTTCGAATACAGTTTGGCACAACATCGAGGGCTGAAGGGCCTGTACTGTGCTGTACTGTTCTATGTTCTATTCTAGATGTGGCCTCACCAGTATACTGTACAGTTGCAGCAAGACTTCCCTACTCTTCCAAAGCAGCTCATCTTGGTGCAATTAGAAGAGGGGCCTATGTCTATTTTCCCTCATTCATAAGCAAGGTAAAAGATTCATAGAATTCCTACCGTGCAGAAGGAGGCCATTCAGCCCATCGAGATAGCATTGACTCCCAGACAGAGCATCACACTGATATTTTTTGCAAATCAAATCAGCTAACTCAAATAAACTGAGGCAGGGTACTTCATCTTATAACTTCACCTATTTATCTTGCTAATTCCCCTAACCTACCCAGCTCGGGATACTAAGGGGCAATTGAGCATGGCCAATCCACCGAACTTGCAATCTTTGGATCGTGGGAGGAAAACGGAGCATCCAGAGGAAGGCTACACAGACATGGGGACAATATGCAAACTCCACACATCATCCAAGGCTGAAATTGAACCCAGGTCCCTGGCACTGAGGCAGCAGTGCCAGCTATGGTGCCACGGTGCCACCCCATTGTGTTACTGAAACTAATTTGATGTCACCGCTGCCGCTAAAACTGTCAAACTCATAGAACATAGAATACTATAGCACAAACAGGCCCTTCGGCCCACGAGTTGCGCCGATCACATCTGTATCTACCAATCCTCAGATCTATCTATAACCCCCTATCCCATTCGTTCCCATATACTCATCTAGAAGTCTTTTAAAAGACCCCAGCAAGTTCACCTCTACTACCTCCGATTCCATTTCACTCACCACCCTCTGAGTGAAAAACTTACCCCTAACATCCCCTCTGTATTTGCTTCCCTGCACCTTAAATCTGTGTCCTCTCGTAGTGACCATTTCAGCTTGGGGAAATAGGGTTTGAGAATCCACCCTATCTATTCCTCTCAACATTTTATAAACCTCTATCAGGCCGCCTCTCAACCTACGTCTCTCCAGGAAGAAGAGTCCCAGCTCCCTCAACCTATCTTCATAAGGCCTGCCTCCCAATCCAGGCAACATCCTTGTAAATCTCCTCTTCACCCTCTCAATAGCCTCTACATCCTTCTTATAGTGAGGCGACCAGAACTGCACACAATACTCCAAATGGGGTCTGACAAGATTCTTATAGAGCTGCATCATTACCTCCTGACTCCTAAACTCAATTCCTCAATTAATGAAGGCCAGTACACCATATGCCTTCTCGACCACTTCCTCCACCTGCAAGGCCGATTTAAGAGTCCTATGGACCCGGACCCCAAGATCCTTCTGCTCTACAAAGATCCTTCTGCTCTACAAGATCCATCACAACTCATCACAGACTGGGATGAAACCTGGAATTTTTCTAAAAAATGGTAATGGTAAAGTTTATTTATTAGTGTCACAAGTAAGGCTTACATGAACACTACAATGAAGTTACTGTGGAATTCCCTTAACAGCCACATTTGGTGCTTATTCAGGGTAGGAGGGACATCAGTATGGAAGGGTACATTGATTGGAGTGGATGAAGAGGTGTGCAGGCAGAGACTCATGTGGAGGATAACTTCTAGCATGAGCCAGATGAACTGAAGGGCTAATTCTTCTGATTAGTTAAGTCACAATGTTCAGCTCCTTAATGGGCAAACGTGTTGAGGCACCAGAAAAACCTTAACCATTACTTTTAAACTTTACCTTGCTGTGTATTGAGAGCCCCCACAGTGTGCAGCTGTGTAAGAATGCTCTTTTTTATTATCATGTAACAATTCCCCCCTCCTGTTACAATTCACTGACATCATCACTATACTTTTTTTTCCCCAACTTGGAGAATGTTTTGAAAAGAGCTTCCTTCTCAAAAGAAAACAGCTTAGAGTAACTGTTCAATACATATTCGGTTTTTCTGCTATTTCTGGTCAGTTGTAGCAGCGATTGACGACATTGGAGAATTGGTTTGAGGAATTTGTCATGGAGTCTGACAGTGCGAGCTGTAGATACTTTCATTAACCCAGAGAGCTGCAATGATTTTTTTTATCATCTCAACTGTGCTTGTTAATTCAGCTCCCACACACTGCTGGGCCCAGTCTCTCCTCCCAGCCAGCTCTGCTGATAATGTCATTAACATTCACAGCTGAAGTAAATCTTCAACAGAGATAAAAAGGGAGAGATGAAAAGAAATATTTAGAGCTAATTATGGTTCTGTTTGGTGCTGGGAAATTTCTAAAAGTGCTACTGCTTAAAAAGGGGGAAAAGAATAAACATTTTTCATCTCCATCGGTAGTTAATTGGAGACTAATACAGGTTATTCTCTTTACAAAGGGTAATATTAAATTCCATTGTACCACATTGGAAGTGATAATGACCATACTGATTGACAGGACAGACTCAAAGGGCCGATGGCCTACTGTTGCTCCTATGAGAGGAGATGGCGTAGGGGTGGCATAGTGATAATGAAACTGATTAGTGCCTCAGAGCCTAGCTAATGCTCATGGTGGAATTTAAATTCACTTATTTAATAAATCTGGGTTGAAAGCTAGTGTCAGTAATCATTGGAGCCCCACAGTGCAGAAAGGGACCATTTGGCCTATTGAGTTTACACTGACTGTCCGACAGAGCATCTTACTCAGGCCTAACTCCATGTCCTATTCCTGTAACTCCATATATTTACCCCGTTAATCACCCTAAGCTACACATCTTTGGATTGTGGGAGGAATGAATTGGAGATATCAGCGTTGAACTGAGGTAAACATAGTAAGAAGTCTCACAACACCAGGTTAAAGTCCAACAGGTTTATTTGAGAGCACAAGCCATAGCTTTTGGAGCACTGCCCCTTGTAACAAGGCACCAGCTTTTGGACCGCTGCTCACCTGATGAAGGAGCAGTGCTCTGAAAGCTAGTGGCTTGTGCTACCAAATAAACCTGTTGGACTTTGACCTGGTGTTGTGAGACTTCTTATTGTGGGATGAAACCAGAGCACTGGAGGAAACTGACGCAAACACGGGGAGAATGTGCAAACTCCGCACAGACAGTTGACCCAAACCCGGGTCCATGGCGCTGTGAGGCAGCAGTGCCACCATGCCACCTGTGATGGTGACCATGGAGCTATCCCCAGTTATCATAAAAACCTATTTAATGTAGGAAAACTGTCATCCTCCTGTGACTCCAGACTCACAACACTTAACTGTCTTCTGAAATAGTCTGGCAAGTCACTCAGTTCAAGGGTAACTAGGGATGGGCAACAACTGCTGGTCTTTTGGTGACACTTACATTTCATGAAAGAACGAAAAAAAATTATAGTTCACAAAATCTCCAATTGTTTACCTACTACATATTAAATGTTTAAATACTAAAGTGATCTACTCAAGGACGACTTAGTGTTGGAACACAAGTTACAAATTCGTGGAATGTTACAGGACAGATACAGGACATCAAGGCAGGAATTTTTCCAGCACACCCACCTCGGCATTGGGATAGGCAGGGCTCACAGAATGGCATTCTCCATTGGCCTCTGGCGGGATCTTACGAGCTTTGGGCAGGTGAGGTGGTAAATTTCCAGCACAAGTCTATGCTGCTTCTTTTCTTCACATGAATCATTGAATTTAATCCCACTCGATATTGCTGCCCTTTGTTTTGTTTATATCGTATCCCTTCTATTCTTTTCTATCCTCCCTATAATGAAATGGCTGAAATTGTACACTCCAGCACTGCCTAGTCAAGGACTTGCACAAGTTTCACCAAGAGCAAACACCTTTGCAGTGATTTCTCAGGTATTCTAAAAAGGTTCTGAGCTCCATCAGCATTCAACGAGAGAGAGATTTGCGGGTTATCCAGTTCTTGGGTGGCACGGGTGGCATGGTAGTTAGCACTGCTGCTCACAGTGCCAGGAACCCAGGTTCAATTCTGGCCTTGGGTGACTGCGTGGAGTTTGCATGTTCTCCCAGTGTCTGCATGGGTTTCCCCCAGGCACTTCAGTTTCCTCCCACTGACCAAAGATGTGCGGGTTAGGTTGATTGGCCATGGAAAATGTATGGGTTATGGGATGGGGCAGGGAGATGGCCTGAATTAGAGGATAAGGCATATGGTCAAGTTTGGGTAAGATTCCCTGTTGAAAAATTGGTGCAGATTCAATGGGCCAAATGGCCTCTTCTGCAACGTAGGGATTCTATACGGAATTATTGATCTCTACTCACTGACCAGAGGAAACTTACAGCAAGTGCTTACCTACCTTTCCTTTTTCAGTATTTGTCTCACTTTGAAATCTGTTGTCTTGAATGCGATAATCATGTGCTTGATGACTTTTAATAGCCCCAATGCACCGTGTTAAAGACAGTCGAAAAACTTTTTTTTCTGAGTTATGTAAAGTTAATAAACTATCAGCATTATTTTGAACATTTCTTGAAGAAATGACATGAAAGGTTCCCCAGCAGCACAGCTGTAATCGGAATCTACTCAATGTAAATTTATTCCTGACAAAACCTTGAAAGCACTGTTCGTATTTATTATCTGCTTCTGTGTGTAATGCCAATCACATGGTAATATATTCAGGGTTGAAAAAGATGAAAATCAGTACGTTTTTAACCTTTACATAAAAATTAATTGTTAAAAATGATGCATTTTGGAGCTTTTCCCTATCTTTTACTTCTCCTGCTTCTCCTCACATTCACATAGCCAAGCAAGCCTAGACATCGCAGGAATTTTACTATCCTGCCTGCCTAGGGAATCAGAGTGGGTGAGGGGCGGAAATTGGGAAGGTTCATTGAACTAGAACCATAAGGATGAGGCCATAAAATCCTGCTCGTTGTTTCCCACTATCATCAGGTAGTGGGCGAGAGGTGCCCAATTTATTTTATTAGTGTCATAAGTAGGTTTACATTAACATTGCAATAAGTTGCTGTGAAAATCCCCTAGTCACCGCATTCTGGTGCTTGTTTGGGTACGCTGAGGGGGAATTTAGCATGGCCAATGCACCTAACCAGCACATCTTTCAATGGTGGGAGAAAACCAGAGCACCCAGAAGAAATGCATGCAGATGTGGGGAGAGCATGCAATCACGCCACCGATAATCACCCAGCTGAGAATTGAACCTGAATCCCTGGCACTGTGAGGCAGCAGTGGTAACCACTGTGCTGCCCAAGCTGGTATGACTCATTCTTCAGTTTCTCCTCTACCGGCTGATATTCACAATGCACAACCATTTCATTCTCATGCTTCTCATCAATTTTATGCCCACCGTTGTGAATTCTTGAGTGTTCTATCAATCGTCCATGTTGTCATGACAGCAGAGAGCTTCTCCTTCATGGTAAAAAATCAAAGAAATGGCTGAAAATTGGAAGTCCTGCTCAGGAACATATTATTTTCCAAGACACAAAAATCTGAGGTCACGTACCAACCAATTCAAGAATAACGTCTTCCCTGCTGCTATCAGATGTTTGAATGGACCTAGCTCACACTAAGTTGATCTTTCTCTATACCCTAGCTATGACTCCAACACTACTTTCGGCATTCTCTCCTTTCCTTCTCCACTGTGTACTCTGTGAATGGTATGTTTTGTCTATGGAAGTGCGCAAGAAATTAGGCTTTTCACTGTATCCCAATACATGTGACAGTAAAAAGTAAGTCAAAATTTTCACTGGGGCAGAGGTGGGGTCAGGCTGGGGTTCATACTTGTGCATTTTATGGAGGTAACAAGCCATTTAAATCACCAGTTTCCTTTATTGAAGTGAGATATGGTCCGGGAAACCTGGGGGGGTGGGGGGGTGGTGTGTGTGGAGTGGGGTGGGGAGCGAGGTGGGACATCATTTGGAATTGTTAAAAGTGAACATGATTATGCATCTTTTGTACGTAAACTGTCAAGGATTTCAAAGAATGATCCAGCTGTCAAAGAACTGACTAACTGTCAAGGAACTGTTGAAGAACTGTTGAGTATTCAAGAAGCCGTCAAACGATACTAAATGAGTTGGCATGGAGGGGGAAAATGCAAAGGGTGAAGGGTGGGGGTCATGGGTTGAGATGTGTTGGTATTAAATTGGAATTGAGGCCATTAAGAACCAAGGGGATTTGGCGGCCACACAAGGCATGAGGAACTTCATGGAAATGAGGAAATATTTTGTTAGATGGAGAGGTGAAGTGTTGCTAAGATATTTAATATTCCTCTGTACAAGCAAGCCAATTGCGGTACATAATTTGGAGGGGTGGAGAAAGATATTCTTGCTACAAATAACCTTCATGAAGGACACATAGAACCAGGTATTCAAGTGTTTTTTTCTATGGAGTCAAATTTATGAATTTTTTTTTGGACTGGCCTGCAGTGGTACCATTAAGGACAATTGGTGATCCCACTCAATACAAAGTGGTGTTGCTTGAGAATGCACAATGAATGCTCCAACCTTTTGGTATTTCAAAATTGCATCAGGATCCTACTGATGTCACAGGACCCTGATTTTCATGGGCAAATGTGGCCATTTCATCAAGATCGCACCAAAATGGTGGCAGCTGGAGCAGAAACATGGAAGGTGTAGTGAGTGTTGAGGCAGCAGTTACAATTTTCATGTAGTCACTGCTCTATTTTTGCAGTGAAGATAAGAAGCAATCCAATGATTGTCTTTTCGGTGATATCGAGAATTGCAATCCAGGCTCCAACTCTGCTATTATTTGGATGAACCTGCTTTGCCAACCTTAGCAGTTGATGTGCTCATATCTTCAAACTCATAATTGCAAACTTTTTTTCATGTGTTCTAATTGCAATTTGGAAATTTTCAGATGGAGCACTCAGAATAATGGATGGGGTTTTCCACCCTCCACCCTGGGACTTGTTTTGCGGTGGAGGAGATGGCCCCATGGTGGAGTGGAGGAGGTGAGGGAAATGGAAGTGGGGGAGTGGATATGCCATTGGTAAGACCAGAAGATCCCACCAGCGAGAACGCTCTGAAAATCCCACTCAATTCAATGCCTGATCCATTGATGCACGGTAGTGACATGGCCCTGACCTCTTGTTCAACGTTTACAACAGGGTCTGTATTGTTCCTCATTCTGCCCCACACAGAGAGGCAATTTGCTTTTGTTTTGGATAAAGAATATTTATTCCATGAATAGATCAGCTGAATAGTCAACATCTTTTCCCAAAGAAAGGGGAGTCTAAAACTAGAGAGCATAAGTTTAGGGTGAGAGGGGAGAGATACATAATTGTCCAGAGGGGTATTTCTTTTACACAAAGGATGATGAGTGTCTCGAATGAGCTACCAGAAGTTACAGTAGAAGTGAGTGCAATTTTGTCTTTAAAAAGCATTTAGATAGTTACATGAGTAAGATGGGTATAAAAGGAATGGGCTAAATGTGGGAATTGGGACTAGCTTAGTGGTTAAAAAAAGTTGGGCCGAAGGGCCTGTTCCCATGCTGTAAACCTCTATGACACTAAGAATATTTGTGTGACTTTGACCATTAACCATCAAATTACTGCTCATTCACTTGCACTAGTATGTTTTGTAACAAAATGGCCATTTCTTGTTTTAAGTATTGCTTGTTTATATTCTGTAATTCTAGGGGATAAATAATTCCTTTTGCACATTTCTAAATGTTAATCTGTTAATGTTTCATCTAAATTGGTCAGTTTAACACTTCATTACTCACCAACTACTAATGTCCAACCATTACTGATATCGTAGTTAAACTATCCAAGGCTTTCTGTGATGCCAAATACCCTATTTTTAAAATTAATTGTACAAATCGCTCACCATAAGTGTTCTAGGTTTGGATAGCATTGAAATTTGGAGCACAAATCATTAACTGAAGCATGGGCCTTTCGAACATATAAAGATTATTTGAGCAACTTTAATGTCTGTAGATGTCCATTAAGTCTTTTGCAATATTGCTTCTCTTCAACATTTACATAAATGTCCAACAGCAAGTGTTGCCACAGTGCATCTTGATCGGTCTTTAACGCAATTGATATGGATCAGAGAAAAGGGTTTAAAGTCCCACGCTACAGGCCACCCACTCTCATCAGGCACTTCGACATGCTGGATAAAGCAACTATCAATCGTGGGAATTAGTGAGATGTGACATTCCGATTACTCTGAATGTCAATTGAAGAGGTGACAGGCTGCACTGGCGAGATACTGGGAATACAACAGAGTTCTCGAGAAGGAATAGGACAGATCACAATATGAGATGGCATAGTTCATCTGCGTCAGAGTTTGATTTCAGATACCACGGCACTAGTGCTTGCAGGGCTGATGGAGAAACAGTTTTTAATGAGATATCGCAGTTAGATATTGGAGGAGTTAGTTCATTGCTTTTTGCAATTCCCTTCTGGCAAGCAGCTGCAAGTTTACCTCAAAGACCCAATGTGGTTCTTTATTTATAACAGTGACATTTCCTTTTCCTCTCCTTTCAGGTCCCTACTGCTATATACCTTATTTCTAGAGTCATGTCTCCAAACTTAGTCTTCCTAGACAGGGCAGTAATGGAAAATGTCAATCATTGTAGCTTAGCCCTTTTCTAAGACTGGTGCTTCTGGCCATCGCTAGCTGCCTTGCCCTGAGGGGTAGGACAGCTTGTGCTTCCTGATCAGTGCCACTGCTACTGAATAGCCAGGAAAAACCCTCCCACTGAGTAGCAATTAGAGAAAACTTCTCATGTATAAGCCTCCAGTTTTCATTGTAACAGGGACTGATTTAAGCCAATATTCTGAACATTCAGGTACATCTATCATGGGGGCAATTTTCGAGCCACACTCTCTGTCTGCAGGAAGGCAAGTGAGTACTCAAAATCGAGAGAGTGCAATTCACGCTGGTGCTTTTCTGAGGTCTGATCGTTAGAATATAACCAGTGCAACGACTTTGGATTCAATGTAATGTGACCAATGGTAACAAGCTATAAGGCTTAGCTGACCCAGTCAACCATGGAATGTGATGATCAGCTGACCAGCTGACTCAGTGTAAATAAGAACACGTTGGGAATTGTGGGGAACTTGGATTGGCCCAAGGCAAGGCCTCAAGTTTGGAGCAATGAACATTCTTTATTAAACCCTTCCTAAAAGTTAGAGTAAGTTTTGTAATCTTTTTATTGTCTGCTTTTGAAGAGTTCCTTCCAAAGAAACACTGATCATACTGGCCCCATGCTGGTGGAATGGTGTGAAACATGCCAAAGAAACTCAGAAAACTCATTTTAATATGTTAGCCCGTTATAAGTGAGCAGCCTATTCAGGACTTCTCCCTCACTGGATATTCAGTGGGTGCTGATGTGACATCACATCAGGGCCATTTAATACAGCTCCACATAAACTTGAACCCGATACTTTCATCTCTGAAGGAATTAGGCAGTGAGCACTCAGTCAGACTGCAGAGTAATTAGCTTATATTTTCAGGATACGGTTTTTTGTTAGTGTGATAAAATATACTTTGTCATCTTTATATCACTAGGGATGCAGAGTGTAGTTTATATTACATGAAGAATAAATAAATTGATCTTAAATTATTGTTGAGGGTTTTCCAATCAAATTGGATTAGAGACTGGCTGGGATGCAGAATATTGGATTTATTACAATAATAACTATTTGGTTAGGAGAAGTGCCTTTTGTTAGAAACATAGAAACATAGAAGATAGGAGCAGGAAGAGGCCATTTGACCCTTCGAGCCTCCTCTTGCCATCCATTATAGTCATGGTTGATTATCCAACTCAGTAACCTAATCCTCTTTTTCTCCATAACCTTTGATCCTGTCATTCCCAAGTGCTATATTTTGCCACCTCTTGAATACATTCAATGTTTTGGCATCAACTACCTTCTATTGTAATGAATTCCACAGACACTCTTTGGATGAAGAAATGTCCCCTACATGGTCTACCTTGAATCCTCAGACAGATTTCTATTGATCAGTTTTTCCTGTTTCTCAGGTATGCACTGCTCAGGAGACACTGGAGAGAATTCGAAGGACACAGAGAACTTCAACTCGGATCGCAGAATTGCCATTTCAAGGAGAGGGGTTGGTCAGGAGGGGTCAGTTGCAGGTCTTATCTTCCCTTCCTGTTGGGCCACTTTTTGCTTTAAAGGGGCAGTGAAGACTGGTATGTGGGCAGTGCTCCCCATATTCTCTTTCCCGTGTTCCTGTACTGATTTCACCTGTTTCGCCATTACATCTGGTTGCCATATTTAAGGGACACCCAATATCACTGACTCACCATTGAAGAAAGATGATATACCCCTAATAAAGAAGATGGTTTTCTAGGAACACACTGAAGCTGGAAGATGGATCGACTCAAACAGGATGTGGCGTTCAACACATCGATCGACAGTTCCGACGCGCCAGAGTGAAAAACCGCACTGACCTCCTCAGAAGACAAACACGGGACAAGGTGAACAGAGTACCTTTTGTCATCCAGTACTTCCCCAGAGCGGAGAAGCTATGAAATCTTCTTCAGAGTGTTCAATAGATCATTGATGAAGGCAAACATTTTACCAAGCCAATCCCCACAGCCCTACTACTTGCCTTTAAACAACTGCGCTACCTCAAACAGACCATTGTCCACAGCAAACTACCCAGCCTTCAGGAGGACAGTGACCACAACACCACACAACCCCACCACAGCAACCTCTGCAAGACGTGCCGGATTATCGAAATGGATGCCATCATCTCATGTGAGAACACCATTCACCAGGTACATGGTACATACTCTTGTGATTCGATCAATGTTTTCTATCTGATATGCTGCAGGAAAGGATGTTCTGAGGCATGGTACATTGGGGACACCATGCAGATGCTATGACAATGGATGAATGGACATCACTTCCTGTTGGCGAACACTTCAGCAGTCACAGGCATTCAGCCTCTGATCTTCGGGTAAGCGTTCTCCAAGGCAGCCTTCATGACACATGACAATGTAGAATCGCCAAGCAGAAACTGATAGCCAAGTTTTGCACACATGAAGATGTCCTCAACTGGGATCTTAGGTTCATGTCACACTATTTGTAACCCCCATGACTTGCCTGGGCTTGCAAAATCTCACTAACTATTCTGACTTGAGACAATTTATCCCCCTTTAAATTGTGCTTAACCATCTCTCCACTCACACTGTCTGCATCTGTAAAGACCAAATTATCTGTTAAGACTCGCATTCCAACCATTATCTTGTAGATTGAGTCTGTGCTTATATATACCCTGTTTGTGAATCCAACTCTTCATTCACCTGGAGCAGTGCTCTGAAAGCTTGTGCTACCAAGTAAACCTGTTGGACTTTAACCTGGTGTGATGAGACTTCTAACTGTGCCTACCCTAGTCCAATGTTGGTATCTCCTCACCATTAATGGGATGCAGGGCAGTTTCATACTGACCTCCAGCAGGTTTCCTGATCTTCTGTGACAAGAGGCAGTGCAATATTCTGCAGGAAATTCATGCTGATGTAAAACTAATTTTAAGCTCCTGTTAAATTACCTCCTTCATCCATTCTCCCCGACCCCTCACACCAGCAGGGGTACAGGAGAATCCCAACAGTTGATTCTATCTGTATTTTGAAAGAAACTTTTGAGTTAGAAATGAGCATTGCCATTGTGTTAATTGTGATGTTCAAAATATTGTAATTTTTGCCAGCTAACCAGGTTAAAGTTTAATGTAAGTATTGTTATTTCCAAATTAATTACCTTCCAATTCTTGAATCTTCTATCTTACAGCAAAAATACCTTAGGGAACCTGCTGATGGCTCTTAGGGATCATCCTTACATCTGTAATATACATGCTCTTCTGTTTTATTCAAAAGATGCTAATTTTCCAAGTCAGAGACTTTGCTGCATTTTAGTGAACTCTAGCTCAGTGAGTGCACTTGGGACTAAACATTGTACCATTAAGGCAAGGACCAGAGCTTCTTCACATCTCATCTCTCCCCTTTCTACCAATTATTTCATCAAAGAGAGGTTTATTCCACCATCAACAGTGTTGTTCTCTGTTCTCCTGCATCAAAACTAGCACTGTCCTTGGTAGATAAAATGATAGGCATGCATGTTATAGTTTAAAATGAAAGATTACTTTTAAATATAAAAGATTACATAAAAACCTGTATAAAAGGCTAGTTTTCGATAATTTTATTTATTCAATGTGAAAAAAGAGAAGAATGCATTTATAGGCGGTGCGGTGGTTAGCACAGCTGCCTCACAATGTCAAGGACTTGAGCTCAATTCTGGCCTTGTGTGACTGTCTGTGTGGAGTTTGCATGTTCTTCCCGTGTCTGCATGGGTTTCCTCCCGGTACTCCGGTTTCCTCCCACACTCTGAAAAATATCCAGATTAGGTGATTGGCCACTTAGTGTCCTAAAATATATGGAGGTTAAGGGGATTAGTGGAGTAAAATACATAGGATTACAGGGATAGGGCCTGAATAAGAGCTGGAGCAGACAGGATGGGTTGAATGGTCTGCTTTTGCTCTGTAGTGATTCTATGATGATTCTATGCACCTTTCACACCTTGAGAACATCCTCCAAAGCATTATCTAATCTACTTTCAGAGTGTAGTCAATATTATAATGCAGGAAATGTGTTGCAACTAATTTATACACAGCAAGATCCCACAGATAGCAATGAGATAAATGTCCTGGCAACTTGTTTTACTGATGTGATTGATGGATAAATAGCAATGAAGAAACATGGATGGCCTCCCCTGCTCTTCATTGAATAGTGTCAGATGGATTCTTTTACATCCACTTGAAAGGCCAAACAGGTCCTTGTTTATATCTCAACTGAGAGAAGACGCCCCTGACAGAACAACGCTCCTTCAGAATGTTACTGAAGTTGTATTGTAATACAACAATAGTTCAATTGTATTGAACCAATCTAATTTTCAAACTAATTCTGCTTATCTACAACGGAAAGAAGGTGAATATCATACCTACCCTTGAGTGCAAGAACCTTACATGTACACTATCCAAATCTGTCCCCTTCTCTACAGTTCCCAGTTTCTCATTAATTAAACGATCCTCCAATTTATCTTTTTAGGTTCAAAGTAGATGATCTCACATTAGCTATATTAAATTCCATTTGCCATTGATTTTTCCTTTCACTTCAATTAGAAACAGGAAGCAGGTTTAGGCCATCCAGCCCTTCAATCCTGCTCCGCCATTCAGTTTGATCATGGCTGATTATCAAATTCAATATCCTGATCCCGCCTTCCCCCTTTTTCTCTTTTGATCCATTTAGCTCCAAGAGCTATGTCTAATTTCTTCTTGAATTCACACAACGTTTTGGCCTCAACTACCTTCTATGATAGTGAATTCCACACATTCACCACTCTCTGGGTGAAGAAATTTCTCCTCACCCCAGTTCTGAAAGATTAACCCCTATCCTCAAACAATGACCCTGAGTTCTGGATACCCCCCACAATTAATGGCATTCATTTTTACAACAACATATGGACATTAGGTTACCTGCAATAAGTGAGATCAATGTGTCAGACCAAGTTCCTCAGTTCAAATCATGCTTTGTTCAGTTTTCACACCTGATAACACTGTGGATGCCTAGAAATCTTAACTTGATGTGACAGTGCTTGTGCAGGTGTTACACTGTCTCAAACTTCCTCTTTTATTATCTATCAGGTTGCATCATTGATTTGGACAGTAATCTAGACTATTCCATTGGAAGCAGAACATTGCAGGATTTGTATTAGAGTGAATGTTAAACTTTTCAGAAATAACAAGGGTTGAAATTAATGTAAGCCTAGTTCTGTCCCAGACTGCCTCTATTAATAATGGATAGGGAGATGGCTATCCAAGATGGGACACAATCTGTTCAGTCAATGCACTAATAGCAGTCCATTCTCTCTACTTCATTCTTAAGTTCATAAATTCGTAAGATATAGGAGCAAAATTAGGCCATTTGGCCCATTGAGTCCACTTCCCCATTTCATCATGGCTGATATGCTCCTTATCCCCATTTTTCTGCCTTCTTCCCATAACTCTTCAACCCATTACCAATTAAAGATCTGTCTAACTCCCCCTTAAATTTATTCATGTCCCAATTCTACAGATTCACAACTCTTTGGGAGAATTAGTTTCTCCTCAACTGTGTTTTAAATTTGCTACCCTTTATCCTAAGACCATGACCTCTCATGCTAAAATGCCTCTTCAGAGAAGTATCCACTCCACGTCTACGTTAGTCACACCTTCTCTCATCTTGTATACCTCAACAGTGACCCGAGGCCAGCATTGAACCCAGGTCTTTGGCACTATGAGACAGCCGTGCTAACCACTATGCCACTGTACTACCCAATTGAGATGCGAGTTATATTATGAGTGAAACAAGGAGAAACCTCTTCAGGAAATGGCACATGAATCTTCGGAATTCAGTCATTAAGCACGTTCAAGGGTGGAGCAGTGGATTTTTTTTAACACTGTAGGGAGCAAGTTGACGGGATTTTGCAGGAAGGAGTAGTTGAGGTAGAAATCGAACTGTGATTGTGTTGTGGCCACTTTCGAATCCTTCTACGTATGTTCACTGCATGTAGCCAAGTGAAATATGAGCCAATCAGCCAAAAGTGAGGTGTAGAAAACCGTACGTGGTACAGTGTGATGTTAAAGTCACATAATGCCGGCCTTGCATCACTGTCTGTGTGGAGTCTGCACATTCCTCCTAAATTCACATAAGAAGCCAACATGTGAGCATTTGTATTGATTTTCTAATGTTATATCAGGCAGTTAAGATTCTTGTACTGTGGGTGAGGGATTATTGGGCTTTGGATGATGAATATACCTGTAGCGCTGTGAATAAATTTGGGCTACAATCTGCGTTAGCTCAATCATATGACGTGACAGTGCCCTCTGGTTCTGGCACATTAACTAAAATGCATATGGAATTAGAGTTGCATTCAGTAAAGTTAGTGAATTTCAGGCAAATGAACTTTTGGTTGATGAACGGTGGCACAGTGGGCATAAGTACACCAAGCTTTTTCCAGGATGCTTTTTTGGAGAGTTGGTGCAGATTCAATGGGCCAAATGGCCTCTTTCTGTACTGTGGAAATTCTATGGTTCTAACCTGCACTGTATGCTGTGACAGTTACAATCCATCAATCAATGGGAACACCCTCTTTGGTACTAGTAGCTCTTAAAGAACAGCTGCTGTCTTAAGCACTAGTGTTACGAGTGTTGTCAGGTGACAATGGATTTTAGCTTGCAGCTTTGGAAACTCTGTTGCAAGAGCTACAAAGAGGAGTTGATCAAACTTATAATAGAGGATATTTCCCTCTGAAGATTATCCTGGCAAGTGTCTGGATGGAAATAGCAGAAAGAGTGAAAGTTGGTCTCATAAAAGGATCAGATCCGGAGAACAGGTGAGGTAGAAATCTACTGGTCTCCAGAAGCATGCCAATAACGATGTGTACACTGTTTGCTTAGTTTTACAATACTCTCTTATGTGGCAGCTTAATAGGACTTCATTGTAAGCTTGGTGAAGCATTGCAAAGGGAGAATGCACAGTACTATGGCAACTAGTGTACATATTCAAGCACTGTCCCCTATATTGTTGCTATGTCAATGTGTTTGACTTGTCTGCCATGAAAGGTGGCAAAATGTGATCACAAAGCCAGCAGCTATTACAAAGACCCTGCATATTCCATATTTACAACATCTCCAGAAGA
Organism: Sphyrna mokarran; assembly: GCA_024679065.1. Classification (NCBI taxonomy): domain Eukaryota; kingdom Metazoa; phylum Chordata; class Chondrichthyes; order Carcharhiniformes; family Carcharhinidae; genus Sphyrna; species Sphyrna mokarran. Next base: position 20,535,563 of record JAGIQG010000027.1, on the reverse strand, counting down.
TAGATGGAAGCTATGTAGATGAGGCAGCTTTTAACCTTCCCCACTGGCAAATGTCTTTAGATTACGGGAGACTTATTCTGAATACATACAGAGGTTTCCTCAGATCCTAAAAAACTGTGGTGATTGAGCCCAATGTACATCTGGAATGTGGTCCTTCAGACCTTGGGGCACAGGAATTAGGCTGTCCATTGAATGCATATCAGAGCTACAGGTGTCAAGTATCATATTACTAAGCGCAAATTACATGAAGTTTTGTGGATATCTGGGGACAGCAAATATGATGAAATCATAGTCATAGTGGTCATTGAGTCATAGAGTCAGCATGGAAACAGGGCCTTTGACCCAACTTGTTCATGCCGTCCCTTTGTTTTTAATGACCAAGCTAGTCCCAATTGCCCGTGTTTGGTCCATATCCCTCGATAGCCATCTTACACATATAACTGTCAAAAAGAGAAAATTGTACCCGCATCAACTACTACCTCTGGCCACCTGGCTGATAGGCCCACGAACCAAGTGTAAATGGACAAGGGCCACGTAAAATTCGGGTCAAATGCACTTAAGTGTTAAATGCGCTTAAGGGGCACCCGCTGATTGAAATTTCTCACGAGGGTGCCTTGACACCTGGATATGTGCCTGATGTCTTCTCATGCAGATGTGTGTTGGGCCCATTCAATCTCCTTAAAACTCTGGCCCATGTGCGAGCATGTGAAAGGGGTCAAATTTTTGAATTCCTCACCAAATCTCTGAGATTTCATTAGCCAGTTCTTTTTCTGATCAATACCACAATATTGGGTTTTGATATTGACGACTCATTGACTTCTGACATTAAATGACTTGTGCTGATGTGTCTCTGTTTTAACGGTTCAGTGATGTCCCAGCCTCTTATTTACAACCTTTTCTACTGCAGCATTGCCAGCATTATCACAAAGTAAACTAACTTTTATAACTTCCTCTTCTCCACTGATGAACAAAACTATTTGCCCAGAAACATTTGTAGCTTCAATTTTTTTCCACCACACAGAGCAGGATTCTCCAGCCTTGTCTGTAGCAGGACCCTGTTTTCAGCAAGGATGGAAAATTTGGCGTTCCAACCAAGACTCCATTCACTTTCGCGGCACCGGAAGATCCCAGCCACAAATAAGGATGAAGAATTTTGACCACAGTGTGTCAATCTTGTAATCTATTCCTGCACTTGATATTGCAAAATTTGAGGTCTTACTTGAGGTCTTACTGTAATATTCATCAAAGTAAAGTCAACTTGTAAACATTAAATTGTGCATGTCAATGGCGAGGGATTTTACGTTTGCAAATTGGGATAGCTGCCATGCAGTGCATGCATAAAATCCAACACAATGGTTTTTCATTTTGTCAACAGTTTCTGTAGCGGTTATCACGTTCACCTCACACACAAAAGGTCCCCAGTACGAAACCAGGCAGAAACATCAATACAGTTGGCAGGAAGCACTGGAATCAGCAACCCACACTGCCCCAGCCCTTGCCATCATTTTGTAAAAAAAATCAAGGGGAAATAGAGCTTATTAACAAGGTAGTTAACCTGAATATTATGTCGTCAATGCCATCATACAGTTGGTGTGGGCAGGCAGGTGAAAGTGGAGAGTAAGGCTTCTCTCTATCTGAGCTGATAATGCTGGAAGGAAGAGAGTTACATCTTTTGGAGGGTGATTCCCTGTGCATATTGGGGCCCCCCTCCCAAATGGTGATATCCTTCCCTTTGTGCATCCCCACCTGACCTTCAAAAGCCATTTCACCTCTCCCAAATATTGCAAGTATACCTGGAAGAGATCTTCCAGGGTTCCTTGTGCTCTCCTTCCTAAACCTGTCCGTAGTCCTGGCAGTGCCCACTGCTGAGTTCTGTTGCTGCAGGGACTGAAAGAGCTGCTTCTCAGTCAGATTGGCCGATGCAGCTCTTGAAGGTGGGCCTTTCTCCCACTGATGTGCTCGTTTAGGTCACTGATTGCCTGTCAATAGAATCACTACAGTGTAGAAAGAGGCAGTTCGGCCCATCAAGTGTGTACCAACTCTTCGAAATAGCAACTCAGCGCATTTACCATGGTTAATCCAGGTAACCTATACATCTTTAAACTGTGGGAGGAAACCACATGCAGACACGGGGAGAATGTACAAACTCCACACAGACATTCACCCAAGGTTGGAATTGAACCTGCATCCCTGGCACTATGAAGCAGTAGTGCCACAGCAATGCCCTGTCACCACTGAAGTCCATAGGATACATTGACATTATATTAAACCTGATATAACAAGGCCAATTTCAAATGGACATTTTAAAGTCAATATTATTTGAAAAGGTTACATTCAAGCAAAATGGCTACAAGCCAGACATCGGAATATACAACACCACCAGATCATCCAACGAGTGAACAATGAGTCGTGGCAAAGCTATCTGGCAAGATTATGCAGAGGGATGTCGGTAGCCCTGACCAACTACAGAGAGATAATGGAAATGGTAACAGGTTTTACCCCAGCTATATAGAATAACGGCTCCACTAATGGGAAAATATTTAGCAGTTCCAGGAAACCACCCTGGGACACTTAGTAGCCCGTTATAGAAATAATAGAAACCTTACGTACAGAAAGAGGCCATTCGGCCCATTGAGTCTGTATTGACCACAATCCCAACCAGGTCCTACCCCCATATCTTTACATATTTACGCAATAATCCTTCTAACTTATGCCTCTCAGCACACTGAGGGCAATTTTTTTTTAGTGTGATCAATCAACCTACCAGCACATCTTTGGACTTTCTTAAAGAGAGTTTGAGCTCTTTGTCATTGAAACTGATCAAGTCAGTTTCACCCTGTAAGCACTGTGCACCCTATTGTGTTGAAACTGACCAGTGGGAGGATTTGATTAAGGGAACTACTTTTAAAAATAATATCGAACTCTGGTCAAGAGGACACACAAGGAGGAGAGGTGATTGACTTTGTAGCAGTTAACTTGGAAAGGAGTTCTGTGAAGTTTAGGACAGAAGAGTTGTGAAGTTGAGAAGGAGTAAATTCAGGTATTCAGCCAGACAACTATTTTGTGGCAGAGGAAAGAACAAGGAGATCGCGCATTAAGCACCTTTTATTTTTAAAATGATCTGAGAACTGGTGAGTATAATCTCTCAGCTTTCAGAAAATCCTATTAGGTAAAGGTTGAGGAGGGGTCTAGGATTCTTCATATTTTTGTGTAAATTGTGTAATGCTAAGAATTTACATTGTGTCATTCGAGTTTTCTTTTCATAGCACTGTGTAATAGTGTCTGTGTTTTATTGACTGAGTTTGGTTGAGATTATTCTTGAATAAATTATTTTTAAATTAACTTTGACTAGTCTCCCTCTCTCTTTCTCTCTCTCTCTTTTTCTCTCTCTCTTTCTCTCTCTCTCTTTCATTGTCCATCTTGGTGAGTCACTAATTCTGGGGTACAGAACTGTAAAGGGGCCACGCAGTTCGAAACCGTTCACTCAAGGGTGTCCACTGCTCAGGAATGAAAATAGTGGACCCCCTCTCTCTCTCTTCTCTCTTGTGAAGCTGTCGCATGTGGCACTCCTGGGTTGTATTTTACTATCTATAAGAAAAAGAGACATACGGTCATACATGACAGCCAGAGTATCTCGTGTGGCATAAAGTTGAGCTCACTGGTCAGGAATAAACAGCGAGTCTTTCTCTCTCTCGCTTGTGAAGCTGTCCTAGCATGATACTTCCGGGTTGTGAGTTTAACACTGGCAAGAGAAAGAAATTCAAGTTATCAGTAGCATCCAAGACCAGTTTGTGTGGAGAGTAAAAGGACCTTTACACTGGTTCTTATTCGGACGCATCTAACACTCTACCCACTCAACCAGCTCATCCACGTACTACCACACCAACCTAGCCTAACACCTCACTCCACCTACCAACATCCGCACTTACGTCACACATTCTACCCATGAACCAATTAGCTCACCCACTGACTGATGCTCCTACCTCACCCATTCACTCATTCATCCACTCAACCATTTACTCATTCACTATATTCCAGATTCAAATTGTCCAAACTCTTTCCAAGGTCCTTGAACCATCTTCTGACATTTCTTCTGTCCACTATATTGTGTTAGAAATGGGTTAACTGGAACCTTTCACTTCAGACCTAACTTGGATGTTAATTGTTTAATAGCCATGCAAAGGGGCGATAGGTATATGGACTTGAGTCAGAAAATAAAGGGAGTTTATGAAAAAGTAAGACTTGTGTTTCCTTTTGCTGCAACTGAGAGGCTCAAACAAATTGAACATATAAGTCAGAGATACAAATAGTGACGTTAGGATATACTGAAAGGTTATAAGAAATATATTTGATCCAGCCAACTTCATACATCTCAGAATAAAATCATATAATAGAAGGATTTGTTAGAGGAAATCCTATGTCGTTATTTGCATCCAATGAATTATTTCTGTTGCCATGCATGAGTGGTAAATAGTGGCATGCTACCCAGGTCATAACTGAGGGTCAGCAATGCAAAACTGAAATTGAAATGCAAACCTGGAAATTCAAAGATCCATAAAACCCCCAGAGTCCAAAAGAAGGCCATTTGACTCATCGAGCACTCACTGAAAATAATCTCACCCATTCCTGTAACCCAACATATTTACCCTGCTAATCCCCCTGACACGAAGGGACAATTTAATATGGCTAATCAATCTAACTCCCACATCTTTGGAATGTGGGAGGAAACTGGAGCACCTGGAGGAAACTCATGCAGACATGGGGAGAATTTGCAAATGCCACGGAGACTCTTACCTGAAGCCAGTATTGAACCCCGGTCCCTGGCATTGTGAAACAGCAGTGCTAACCACTGAGCCACCATGCCACCCATGGAAATTTGCTGTATTTCCTGATGCACCAACTGCAGTTAACAAAGCTCTAAGATTACAAATTAGTGAAATGTTCCCTAACATGATAGTCCACAATGATAATTAAAATAAATAAACTGAATCTCAGTCAACACGCTATTTGGGCAGATGTGAAATGCGTGTGAGTGATGCAAATATTATTGCACAAAAGTAGCAACCATCAAGTATATAGTGGCCACTATAGAAGCAAATAAAAATGCACAATTGCCTTTGGATATAAATGGCAGGTAATGGCACAATTTCTCTTTGAAGCTGTCAGGCGTTAACTTTTAAGACATTTATCCACTCACCGCTGATGTAGTTGTAAAAATGAGAAAAGGTCAAAGGAGTCCAGAGAATGGCAAATGAAGAGTCCAAATAAAGCTTTGTAAGAGCTTCCAAATAAATTGTCCATGCCCCCATTTTGTACTGAAGCTTTATATAAAATGTTCCACTTTATCTAATGCTTGAAATTAAAACTATTTTTTGATGGAAGGATTTTTAAGGTTTCTGAGCTCCCGCTCTGCTAAGTGCACAAAGATGTACCATGTACAAGGATGGGCTCATTTTCTTAGTTGGAGAATGGAGAGGGGGCCAGAGCAATAGGGAGGCTATATTCTGGCCCATTGGAATTCATTCTCCTGCCTTAATAAAGGCTTAGGGTTGCAATTGATGCCTTCGAAAACTCACAATGAGTCTCGATTGCTGTGCATTCCATTGTTGCCTGATAAGAGTTGACTGGGTAGAAACTCCCTGGGGGGTTCATTAGGAATAGGTGGGATATGGTCGGTGCAGGCTCAATGGGCTGAATGACCTCCTTTTGCACTGTAGGGATTCAATGATTCATTCCCTTTGCCCCCTCTTTGCCCCACACCCCTGGATATCAGTGATTAAAGTGGCATTGCAAAGAGGACAGAAGCCTGTATTTCTGCTTAATGTAAGCTTTTTCCCTCTGAGCAAGATTTTAGTGGCCCAAAGTTTTACAAATGACAGACATTTCTTTGTAAGTTAAGATAAGGTAAATTTGCCATAGTCCCAGACCACCATAACCTCACTGGTGATGATTTAATCTGAGAATTACCACATCTCAGACGAGGGGCAATGCTGAGAAGCAGGCCTTTATGAATAACCTCTGCCAGTACAGGAACTGAACCTGTGCTGTTAGTGTCAATCTGCATCATTGACCAGCCGTCCAGCCAATTGAGCTAATTTTCTTTTTGTACACAATCGTTAACAGGTTTTGTCAGTGGTGAAGTTGATAAATTTATTGCAGTCAAATGCTTTGGGCCAGATTTTGATTTTTAGTTAATTTTGGCAAATGTTTAGAAACATAGAATCCCTACAGTGAAAAAAGAGGTCATTTGGCCCATCAAACCGGCACCAACAACAATCCCACCCAGGCCCTATCTCTGTAACCCCATGCATTTACCCTGCTAACCTCTTTATAATAAGGGGCAATTTAGCATGGCCCATGCATCTAACTGGCACAGCTTTCGATTGTTGGAGGAAACTGGAGCACCTGGAGGAAACCCATGCAGACAATGTGCAAATTTCACACAGATAATCACCCAAGGCAGGGATTGAATCCAGATCCCTGGCCCTGTGAGGCAGCAATGCTAACCACTGTGCCACTGTGCAGACCATAAATTTATTTATGTAATCAGATATCGCACAGAGGAACAATGGTGGGATCTGCCCGAGCAGCCCTGGAATATTATGGTCCCTTACTTATGAACTGGGAAATAGTTCACAATCCTCTTTAGATGTAGTTATTAATTTGAGTTGAGACCAGACACACATCTCGTTCGGCACTTTACTGGAAGGGAAATTGCTTTTCCACCCGGTTGTGGGTTTTGCACTCCTACCGAAGTTGGAAGTTACTTCTATATGTTTTACAGACATAGGGATTGTTTGCCAAGATTGTCAATCTGAATATTGTGCACATTATAGTATTGAGAATCATGAGTTATTCACAGAACAGCAAAGGCAAACAACACAGACAAGTCCCGAGTTACCCATTCTCCCACCCAGTCTGAATCTATGGTTTATAGTGGGATTGCAGTACATTGAAACAGTACAACTGGAAGCAAATACTAACAGAGAACAATGTAGCATCGCAAGAACTCTGGCTGGAATTTTCCAATCCCGCTGCTGTGAATGGTATTTTGGCTGAGTGCCAAATTCACTGCTCTTGCTGGCAATGGGGCAAATGAGACCACAGAATTCTGGCCCCTTTCTTAACTTTAATGACCTTCGAAGAAATGAAGAGTCAACCACATTGCTGTGGCTCTGGAGTCACATGTAGACCAGGCCAGGTAAGGATGGCAGATTTCCTTCCCTAAAGGACATGAATGAACCAGATCATAGAAAGAATCATAGAAACCCTACAGTACAGAAGGAGGCCAGTTGGCCCACCAAGTCTGCACTGACAACAATCCCACTTTGGCCTTATTCCCGTAACCCCATATATTTATCCTGTTAATCCTTCAACCCGCATAGGGCAATTTAGCATGGCCAAAGCATCTAATCCTATACATCTTTGGACTTTGGGAAAAAACCAGGGCAGCGAGAGGAAACTCATTCATACATTGGGAGAACGTGCAAACTCCACACAGTCAGTGACCCAAACCGGGAATTGAACCCAGGTCCCTACAACTGTGAGGCAGCAGTGCTAACCACTGTGCCATCCCATACTGGTTTTTTCAACAATTGGCAGTGGTTTCATGGTCATCAGTTGATTTTTAATTCAAGATATCTTTTATTGAATACAAATTTCACCAGCTGCCATGATGGGACTCAAACCCAGGTCCCCAGATGGTGCAGCAACAATACCACTCAGCCATTACCTGTGGTGGGTTAGGCTAAAGAGAATATGGCAATTTAAAACAGGGCTGATTGCTCCACTGAGTCAGATCCAGCTTATTAGCTCAATAATCTCTCCACGACCTGACCCGAGACCCAACCCCACACCGACATGTCACCCTACAGACCCTACTTAATCTCCTCATCACACACACATTCAAGATGCCATCTCTGCAAAGTCTGAGTATTCACCCCATCCTGAGGTGCAACACTGGCTCCCCTGACATCCCCAGTGACGTTTGACCCTCTGCCCCAAATATCTGACTCCCCCCCAAGGTCCGATCCTCCTCCACAAGTCACAAGATTCCACAACCCCATCTTTCTGTCTCCCATTGTGGTCCCAACCTGAGGTCTGACTTGTCCAGCCCCTACCCCCGACCTGAGGTACCTTACTCCTACACCCGCACCCCCCACCTCCGCCCCTGAAGGTCCCACCACCACCCCTACCCCTCACCAGACCTCCAATCCTCCCCCCATCCCTCAAATCCTATCCACTATTGACACTCCTCTTTTCCTTGGTTTTTGGAGTTGACATTGACTTGAACTTTATTACTGTCGAGAAGTAACTGTGTGGGATGCAATAGTAAAGAAGGAATAATTGCAACCCTCATGAGGTGCACAATTAAACTGTTTTTAAGCTTTTATTGATCAATATTAAGTATCTTTTCCACTCTGCCTTCAGTTCATGCCCTCTGCCAGTCATTTCCAAAATCAGCCTTCTCCCGATTGGGTGGAAGTTACATGATGGTAAGTTTTGAAGGTTATAATGGAGAGCAAAGGAATACAATCTCTGTGAGTATTACTCAGAGTCGCTCTGTGTAAATGGCAAAGTCTATGACTCACACTTTAACCATCAAATCCTCTTTCTGTCACTGCTGATCAGAAGACGTATTGTTTCATTTTAATTTCATAGGCATAAGTATTAGAAATCCATCAATCATTAACCATCAATATTCCTTTCTGTTCACATCCTGGAAGAAATTCAGTGCTAGATTGGACATTTTATTGAATCTACAAACAGAGATTGAATGATTACTGACCAGAGTGATATGGTGCTTATTACCTGTACGTTTTGCATGTAATAATTATTGTGAGTGCAAAGTTTGTGCTTCAAAAACAACACTGATTAGTTAGAAGGCCCCTTAGTCTGAGCAAAATATGTTCACTTTGACAGTCGTTGTGAGTAGCACAGTGGCACAATGGTTTGCACTGCTGACTCACAGCACCAGAGACCTGGGTTCAATTCCTGGCTTCATTCAATGCCTATCAGAATCTGCATACTCTTCCCCTGTCTGTCTGAGTTTCCTCCAAATGCTCCAGTTTCCTCCCACAGTGGGAAAGCTGTGCTGGATAGGTGCATTAGCCATCCTAAATTCTCCCTCATTATACCTGAACAGGCATCTGAGTGTGGTGACTAGGTGATTTTCACACGAACTTCATTGCAGTGTTAATGTGGGCCTAATTAAGGTGCCAATAAGTAAACTTTGTCATTCCAAAGGTGTGCGGGCTAGGTAGATTGGCCATGCTAAATTGACCCTTACTGTAGGATTAGTAGGGTAAATACCTGGAGTTGCTGGGATAGGATCTTGGTGGGATTGCTATCATTGCAGGCTTGATGGGCTGAATGGCCTCCTTCTGCACTGTAGGGATTCTCGATGTGATATATTCAAACAGTTGAAATAAACTGTTGATGAATTCCCAATTATTTCCAACTGTCAGTGGATATCCATAAAAATCCTTATGGTTTTAAATGTGAAATTGATTTTGTCTTTTCTTTAATCTTCACTTGCTAATGTAAGAATTCTAGATCCCTTAACTTAATTACACAGTAGACTACTAAATGGGCAAATTGTTCTGTGTATGGCAAGAAAGGAAAGTTATTGAATAGTTTACTACATTGTCTTCGTCACAGTGCATAAATAATAGCACAGTACCATCTTAAAGTTAAATTCTTTGAATATTAATCAGGTCTTAATATTTTCCTATGAAATCTATTTCTCAATGTCCCACTCATAAGATCAATGCTTCTGTAAAGACAGCAGTCAAAGAAATTTAGTATCAACACATTCAGCAATTGTATGTTAATATTCCAAGAGCTTAATTTCTATGTGTGGGCACATTCCTTTCCACCTAACGTGTGTCTTTCATTCCCAATCCATTTGTGCGAATGTAGGAGATGCCAAACTGGCCTCAAAACACAAAACATGTAGGGGGGAACAATACTTGTCCTCAGATAGGACTTGTCCATTTTTGTTCTTCATTAGCCTTGCAGAATATGCTTTTGAGGCATTGAGTGCATCCATACTTTTAATAATTACTTGTGCTTTTCTGTTGTTCCTAATTCCTGTGGTCACTACCATTTATTTCCATTTTTTGATTTTCCATCCCTTCTGCTGAGCCACATCGAGACACAGCTTTAATTCTGCTATAGAGAAAATAAAGGGATAAAAGAAAGAAACTTAGACTCATTTCAATCCTTATTAAACTTTCCTATCTAAGGACACAGTTTGGCATACTTTCCTTTCTCTAGGGCTGTACCAGATGGTGTTTTTCTTACAGCTGCGCTAAGAAAATGTCAGAAAGACGGCAGTAAGTAGCTTCACAATGGGAGTACGTGCAAATGAGGCAAAAAAAAACATAAGGGGAGAAGATTCGCAGACTTCCCACTGAGACCAGGGGCCCAATTTTCACTCTGTGAAAATGAATGAGTTCTGAGTGAGTTAAAATCTCACGCCAAGATACTTGTGATTGTATTCGTAAGCTGACTCCATGACCATCATCAGCTTGAATACAAGTACAAATAATGAGTCCCTGATGTATCCTTGTAACTGCGCTGAACAACATCCCACAGATTCGGATGACTTTCATAGCAGCAGCTTATTACAAGATGGTGAGCCCTCTCACCTAATGGATTCTTCACGAGGTCTCCCTCCTGTTATAGAACGAGAGAGTGAAATGTTATTATTAAAAATAACAAAAACCTCAAAAAACAATGAGGCTGCATGAGCAAATATATTAGGTAGGCAAATGAAACACTTTTCTGGATCTTTGTTGAAAGGATTACAATGCTGAGTTCTGGACAGCCCCTGGTTCCCAGTGGTTTAGTGGTTAAGGTTTATGCTCTCACTGCCATGGTCTGGGTTTGATTCCCGGTCAGGGAATGAAGAGTTGGGACGGCATAGTGACACAATAGTTAACACTGTTGCTTCACTGCACCAGGGACATTCCTGGCTCACTGTCTGTGCGGAGTCTGTATGTTCTCCCCGTGTCTGCATGCATTTCCTCTGGATGCTCTGGTTTCCTCCCACAGTCTGAAAGATGTACTGGTTAACTGTATTGGAAGTGCTAAATTCTCCCTCAGTGCACCCAGACAGGCACCGGAATGTGGTAAGTAGGGGGATTTTCACAGTAACTTCATTGCACTGTTAATGCAAGCCTACTTGTGACACTAATGAATAAACTTAAACTAATTATCTGCAATTTGTAGAATTTTTAAAAATTCTTCTTTTATCACAATCTTTTTTTTATCTTCTTACTATCAAATATTATTGTCCTTTTACAGGGATGTAACCAGTTAAACCAGTATTAACTTTCATGCTGCTTCATTATTATATAAAACAAATGGACAGTGTAACCCTGAAATTCATGCATAGGTAAAGGGATTAAGTCAGAATTTTCATTTTTGCAGGGGCAGGAAATTGTGGTAGTCCAGAGACTTCAGGGGCGATTTTGAGTCCGTGTTAAACAGATGCCCTGAAGCAGGCGGAAAATGTGGAGGGAATCGGGAAGCGCAATTCCTGATTTTCAACATCTCTCTCCTGCAACATCACAAGGTTCGTGCTCACAAAGACTGAGAACTTTATCTGATGTAAATCCCTGAGGGTCAACTGAATATATTCAATTTCCTCTAAGATGTCCCTCTTTGCAATCCAGTTGATGTGGACCTCCTTTTTGATTCTTGCCATTTTTGGAGCTGCCTACACAAGGACTAATGTGTGAGGCATTAATTGTATTTTTGGCCATTGGTTCAGGAACATCCCTCTGGGGTCCTACCATAGCCACTGTAACCTGATTTAAATGCCTGTTTTTAGACCACTTGTGATTTGATTTGGATAAGCCTCAGGTAATCAGGAGACATGGTCTGTTTTTATACATTTCCATTTGCCTGTCACCTTCTTTAGCAATGAAAAGGGGATGATAAGTGCATTAAGAAAATCTTGCCCAAGGTATGTCGTTCATGGTGAATGGCAATCAGTTGGAAGACTGTGAAACTACACCATATCAAATAACATTACACAACATGAGGAGGCCATTTGGCTCAGTATGCATGTGTCAACTCTTTGTAAGAGCAATCCAATCACTTCCATTCCGCAGTAGTGTTGCCCTTTAAGCAAGTAACATTCTCTCATTATAATACCAGGAAGAATGGACACTTATAACACATGCAGAGACTGAAGCATAAGATATTTCCCCAAACTACGAATTTAGACAAATTGTAATATGGGATTCATTGAAAAAATGCCAATACAAGATGTATTGATTGATTTCCCCATGAATTTGAATAAGGGAAGTGACGATTAGCTGCAGTCTTCAGATGATCAGAGGATGTGGAATAAGTGTATCCTGACACACTGTTTTATTTCAAGTTCATTTTCATATTTCTTCTATACACAGAATCATAGAAACCCTATAATGCAGAAAGAGGCCATTATCTCATCGAGCCTACACCAACCACATATCCACCCAGGGCCTACCCCATGTTCCTACATATTTAATCGCTAATCCTTCTAACCTATTCATCTCAGAGCTCGAGAGGACAATTTTTGGCATGGCCAATCAACCTAATGCACACATCTTTGGATTGTGAGAGGAAACCGGAGCACCTGAAGGAAACACATGCAGACACAAGGAGAATGTGCAAACTCCAAACAGACAGTGACCCAAGCCGGGAATTGAACCGAGGTCCCTGGAACTGTGAAGCAGCATTGCTAACCATTATGCTACTGTGCCGCCCTCTAAAAAATTTCTGGGCTTGTCCGAGTTGCTCCAAAGATGCGTGAGTTAGATTGATTGGCCATGCTAAATTGCCTCTTAGTCAGAGGGATTAATAGGGTAAATATATGGGGTTATGAGGATAGAGATGTTGTTGGATTGCTGTCAGTGCTGGCTGAATGGGCCAAATGGTCTCCTTCTGCACTGTAGAAAATTCTGTAATTCCTATCTGCATATTTATAATGCAAAGTACCTATGGTATTTACATCCTCTCATTACGATTTGTGAATGAACCTTCACGCAACGCTATTTTTCCCTTTGGGGATTAATGAGAAGAGTGATGAAATGATACTGAGTTGATTATCAGCCTGTTGAGTTAGGTTATGAATGCTCTTCCATGACGAACAAATCCTGACATTGGACTTGAAATGGATCTTCAGAAGTGGGGGTGCTCCCACTGTGCCACAAGACTGCCTTACAATTAGACCATAAGGGTGAATATCAAAAAATGATTTGAGGTGTGCAGACAGGACTTCTTAATATATTTCAGACATCTTTTTCTTATTCTTTTGTGGGACATGGGCATTGCTGGCCAACATTTATTGCCCATCCCTGCTTGCCCAAGGGCTGTTGAGAGTTAGTCATGTTGTTGTGATTCTGGAATCACATGTAGCCCAGACCAGATGAGGACAGCAGATTTCCTTCCCTGAAAAACATTGGTGAACCAGATTGGTTTTTCTGGCAATCATGGTTTCATGGTCAATAGTAGATTCTTAACTCCAGATTTTACTTTATTGAATTCAAATTCACACATGAATAAGCAATCCATTTAATTAAAATGAACATCATCAAAGGTGGAAAGAGTTTAACACATTTTGAAGATTTAAAATGAATAAAATTGGGGAGAATCTTGAACATTGGGTGGCATGCTAATTAGCAGCGCTGCTTCACAGCTCCAGGGACCTGGGTTCGATTCCCGGTTTGGGTCACTGTCTGTGTGCAGTTTGTACATTCTCCCTATGTTTGCATGAGTTTCCTCCCAAAGTCCGAAGATGTGTGGGTTAGGTTGATTGGCCAAACTAAATCATGTCCCTGGAAGTGTAGGTTAGAAGGATTAGTGGGAAAATATGTTAGGACATGGGGATGGGACCTGGTTGGGATTGTTGTCAGTGCAGGCTCGATTGGCTGAATGATCTCTTTCTGCCCTGTAAGGATTCAGTGACAATTAATGGTTCACCAAACAATTGCAATGAACAAGTGCTTGTCTCCTGAAATCTATGAATTCTTCCAACCTGCATTTTGACAATGCATTGTGTCACAGGAAATAAAGTTCTGTTTAAAGGTAAATTTTACAGGCTCACAAATAAAACACTTCAGTTAAATATATATGCTATGCTTTCAATCTCACATATTCCTTGACAAGAGGCTAAATGATACGAGGTAATGCTTTAACATTTGAGAAATGAGTAGTAATTTATGCCATTTTATCGCAAGGTGATAAGTTGCAATGCAATTTCAGGCTTGTTAATTATGAATTGGACAGGCTTAGCTGCTGAGTGCAGTCTTGAATGTATCGTGCTATTTCAACCTGTCATTCACTGAGAGATGAAGAGATAGGTGCTCCATATCTCTAAGCACATTCTCGTGGTGGAAATAAGCCTGTCAAGTGTATTGAGTTAAGCAGCCCCTTGTCAAGTAGGCAAGGAGAGAAATAAAGATTATGTTGGTGCCTATCCAGTATAAAAAAGAGACACATTTAATGGAGAAAAAGAAATGTCTTATTTTTGTCTATTTTATTAAGTTTAGTGAAATCCACCTTCATACAGGAGTCTATGAGTCTACGTTATTTCTCGAGGAAACATGTTGGAGGTGACATTCCAACAACGTAAGAAATCGTTGCTTTTTAACTCTTTGCTGCTTGCAAAGGAACTCCACAACTTCATAAAAAGTTAAATTTAGCACATCTTCATGAAAATAAGTTTAAGGTTATTTATTTTAGTCACAAGTAGGCTTATGTTAACATTGCAATGAAGTTGCAGTGAAAATCCCCTCGTTGCAACACTCAAAGAACAATGAACAAAGAACAACACAGTACAGGAAACAGGTCCTTCGGCCCAACAAGCCCGTGCCACCATTTAAAAATTTTTTAAAGTCCGTTTGCCTGTTCAAGTACACTGAGGGGGAATTGAGCGTGGCCAATGCACCTAACCAGCATATGCTTCAGATGGTGAGAGGAATTTGGGGCACCTGGAAGAAACTCACGCAGCCACAAGGAGAGCCTGCAAACGTCACATAGGCAGTGACCCAAGCCAGGAAATGAATGTAAGTCCCTGGTGCTGTAAGACAACAGTGCTAACCTCTGTGCCACTGTGTCACATATGGTAAACCTCGATTTATTCTGGAAGGACGATGTCTCCATGATAAAATTTTACTGTGTTTCTACATCTCAAGTATCACAAAAGTACTTTTCCACAGTGGACTAATATTCCATATAATCAATGCTATATCTAACAACCAGGGATGGGTAATAATGTCTTCTCAGTGATGTTAGGTCAAAAGATGACTTTTTGAATTGCAGTGGCTATTCTAATATAGAAAACAGTGAAAACTATTCAACATCAACAATGTTCCACAATAGAAAGAAAAAGCCTTATATTTATACGGCAAATTGTGGCTGTGTATTTGATGCTGTTTGTTCTTCCATCAAGCAATATGACACCATGAATTCTCATGCGCTTGGATGTGGGAAATGGCCTTGCTCTTTACACATTACATGCTATTATATTGATAAGGAAAGTATTTCAATTGGGCTGCATTTATTAATATTTTCTACAATATTACTAAATTACAAACATATGAATTAGGAACAGAAGTAGGCCACTTGAACCCTTAAGCCAGCTCCGCATTCAATAAGATCAAGACTGATCTGCACAATAAATCTACATTCTCGCCTATCCCAATAACCTTTCAACCCTTGCTTATCAAAATATATCTGAGTGTGCCTTAAAAATATTTAAAGACTCTGTTCCACTGCCTTTTGAGGAAGGGAGCTCCAAGACTGAATATCCTGAGAGAGAAAAAAGTTCTCCTCGCCTTTGTCTTAAATGGCTGACCCCTTATTTTTAAACGGTGGCCCCCATTTGAAGATTCTTTCATGCGAAGACACATCCATCCATTCTGTCAAGACCACTCCAAACTTTACCCTTTCTGTTTGCTTATGTTGTGGGGAGCTTTAACTTTGGCCATTGATGTATAATGGATAAATCAAAATGACGATCCAGCATAATGCTGCATCTGGGTGGCATAGTGACTGTGCAGAGTTTGCACATTCTCCCCCTGTCTTTGTGGGTTAATTCCGAGTGTTCCTACCACAGTCTGAAAGATGGGCCAGTTAGGTGCACTAGCCATGCTAAACTCACCTTCAGTGTACCCAAACAGGTACTAGAGTGTGGCGACTCAGGGGTTTTCACAGTAACTTTGATGAAGGGATTTTCACAGGAATTCAGTACAGTGTTAACATAAGCCTACTTCTGACACAAATAAATAAACTTTAATAAACCCTAATCTGAAGTTTAGAGTTTATTTATTAGAGTCACAAGTAGGCTTACATCAACATTGCAATGAAGTTATTGTAAACCTACTTTCAGCACAGTGGTTAGCATTGCTGCTTCACAGCTCAGGGACCTGGGTTCAAATCCTAGCTCAGATCACTGTCTGTGTGGAGTTTGCACATTCTCCCCATGTCAGTGTGGGTTTCTTCCAGGTGCTTTGGTTCCTTCCCACAGTCCAAAGCTGCACGGGCTAGGTTGATTGGCCACTCTAAATTGCCCCTTAGTGTTCTGGGATGCAAAGATTAGAGGGATTAGTGGATAAATATATGGAGATAGGTCCTGGGTGGGATTGTGGCTGGTGCAGACACGATGAGCCAAATAGCCTCTTTATGCACTGCAGGATTTTATAATTCTACTTGTGATACAAATAAATACCCTTTAAACTTCAATATGAAGAAAGAAAATTGGATGCAGAAAAATTTAAGAATAACTTTTTTGGTTTCCAAAACTTTTCTCTCCAAACATCACTTCATTCGGAATTGGTTCTGCTGCTGTGCATTTTGAATATTATTTGTTTCTATTTCAGATATCCAGTATTTGCAATTTTTTTCTTTTCTTAATTAAAAAGATTAGTTCGCAAAGAAATAAGGTTTCGTGAGGCCCTGTTCTGTGATTTCAAATGCTGTGGATTTAGAAAGCAGGGCATGCAGGTTCACAGCTGTGTTTGCATTTTATTTATCCAGATTCCCGATTCCCACTTTAATTTTCCCTGGCATAAAATCAATCAGTTTTAATTAAAGTAATATATTGTATATTTATGCAATCATTTTAAAATATTAATTTTAGCATAAAATCTATAAATTAATTTGCTGAGTCCACTTATGTTTGAATTCACCTATTGTTCCCTCTTCAATAGGAAGCAAATAAAATTGTGTGATTGATATGTACTGTAATCTTGACTGCAAGGGATTTTGAGTTTGAATGTATTGCTGACGTAAAAAAAATTAATTTTTACACTCTCTTAACTTCAGATTCTGACCCTCATTTTCAAAAATTCATTCATGACATCGCCAGCATTTATTGCCCATCATTAATTGCCCCTTGAGAAGATGGCAGCGGATGAGCTGCCATCTTGAACTGCTGGTGTTCCCAAGGCGTTGGTATATCCACAGTGCTGTTAGGGAGGGAGTTCCAGGATTTTGACCCAGTGACAGTGAAGGAATGATGATATATTTTCAAGTCAGGATGGTGAGTGGCTTGGAGGGGTACCTCCAGGTGCTGGTGTTCCTAGTTATCTGCTGCCCTTGTCTTTCTAGATGGTAGTGGCCAGGGGTTTAGAAGATGCTGTCTAAGGAACCTTGGTTAGTGCTGCAGTTCAGAGGGGGTTCACTAGTTTGATTCCACAGATGAGGGGTTTGTCTTATGAAGAGAAATTGAGCAGTTTAAGGCTCTAGAGTTTAGAAGAATGAAGGAGACTTAATTGAGGTTTATAAGATAATAAAAGGTATTAACAAAGTAGACGTAGAATGGATGCTTCCTCATTTGGGATAATGTAGAACAAGAAGTCACAGTTTTAGGGTAATGAGTGGCAGATTTAAAACAGAGATGGGAATAAACTACTTCTCTCAAAGGGTCATGAATCTGTGGAATTCACTACTTCAGCGGCTGATGCTGGGACACTGAGTAAATTTGAAGAGGAGGTAGACAGGTTTTTAATTAGGGATGTGTTGAATGGTTATGGAGAACAGGCAGGAAAGTAGAGTAGAGGCTGAAACAAGGTCAGCCATGATCGTATTGAATGGTGGAGCAGACGCGAGGCGTTGCATTGCCTTCTCCTGCTGCTGGCTCTTACGTTCCTGTAGCTGATACAAACAGCTGTCACTGTTCATCAGTGGCGGTGGAGAGACTGAATGTAGCAATCAAGACGGCTTCTTTGCCCTGGATGGTTTTGAGCTTCTTGAATGTTGTTGGAGCCGCACTCATCCAGGCAAGTGGGAGTGTTCCATCACACTCCTTATTTCCCCATTGTGATGTGGACAGATGTGACAGCCATGCTGTTTCATACTCCGCTGTTCCGGAATATGAAAAAAGTGCCTTCAAAATATCTTAGGATCTGTCCACCTCATTCTGGTCCTGAGCTTCAGGCGCCAACTGATTGTTGGTTTTACCAACTTCTAGTGGGATCTCTCACCTGACATCACTCGTAATCCTGACCATGCTCCCCGGTTAGCCCTTGCCAGATCTCCCATGGTCTATGGTTACCTTCACCTAACCGGACAAACCTTATCAAAGTTCCCATGGCTACTATTGGTAGCGGTCATCACTGACTGTAGTTCACACCTGACTTCATTCACTACTCTCACCTGATTCTCCCCCGCCCACTCTCCCCCACCCCCAGCAATAAGCATCATCTAGCTCCCGATGGTAGCACGGAACAAAATCTCATCTAATTCCTGATCACGCCAATTAATCTACTATTAATTGCAACTCGCACTCAAGTGCTGGTGCACCTTATCCCACAAACTTTCATTAAGTAAATTCCAGAGTGTTCACTATCAAGTAAAGGAAAATAAAATTACAGGTAACGTAATTAAGATTTTGTAATTAAAGAAGTAATAAAATTCACTAGTTCTGCAGGGAACGAAATTAAGGTTGAATTACCATCAGTAAGTTAATATATTATCATGCCTGGGTAATCCATTTAGCTAACTGATAGTTTTACAGTTTCATTCTTCTTTTATGTCTCTCTCTCCACACTAAGAATGACTACATGCTTTAGTGTTAAAACTAGGCAGCGTGGTGGCACAGTGGTTAGTGCTGTTGCCTCACAATGCCAGAGACCTAGAGTCTATTCCTGGTTTGGGTCACTATCTGTGTGAAGTTTGCACATTCTTCCCATGTCTGCATGGGTTTTCTCCAGGTACTCTGGTTTCCTCCCACACATCAAAGATGTGCAGGTTAGGTGGATTGGCCACATTAAATTGCCCCTCAGTGTCAGGGGACGAGTTAGGATAAATGCATAGCATTATGGGGATAGAGCGTGGGTGGGATTGTGGTTTGTGCAGGCTTGATGAGCTGAATAACCTCAATCTGCACTGTAGGAATCTATGAAAATTCTCATTCTCACCTCCAGTTACTTCCATGTCTGAGCCTTTATTAGCTTTGCACTCTCCTGCAACCTTGCAATTCTCTGCCACCTTTGGTCATTAGGGGCTATTCGGTGGCACAGTGGTTAGCACTGCTGCCTCACAGTGCCAAGAACCTGGGTTCGATTCCCTTGGGTTATTGTCTGTGTGGAGTTTTTATGTTCTCCCCATGTCTGTGTAGGTTTCCTCTGGGTGCTCTGGTTTCCTCCTGCAGCCTGAAAGGTGTACAGGTTAGACGAGTTGGCTGTGTTAAATCCCCCCTCAGTGTACCTGAACAGTACCCAGAGTATGGCCATTAGGGGAATTTCACAGTAACTTCATTGCAGTGTGAACGTAAGTCTACTTGTGACTAATAAATTAACTTTAACTTTGTGCATCCCCTCTTTACCTGTTTTGTGGTTTCTAGCCATCTAAATCATAATCTCTGGAATTCCTTCCATGTATACCTTCAACTTCTTTAAGAGCCTCTGTATCTTTAACCAAGCTTTCGGTCCTGCATCTTAATCTCTTCCTTTGGTTTGGTTTTTTTTTTGCTCACTTATACTCCTGTGATGCACCTTGGGATCTTTCACTGCATTAAAGAGACTGCATAAATTTAATTATTATTCTTGTCTCACTATTCAACCACAAATTCAATGAGAAGCCAATCATTTTTAACATGGAAAAACGTGGCTATTTGTTAGGTAAGTTGCATAAAATAAAACTTTTTGAATTGATGCTAATGAAATTAAATATGATTCTGTAGAAGTTTTTCATTTTTTAAGGGAACTTTTGCTGTGACATCCATTTTTTTGTCTGAAAATTAAGTATGCCTTGTGCATTGTAATAGGAAATGAAGTCTAAGTGGATAGGAACTGGTATGTGCCTAACATTTAGAGTGTCTCAAAGGAAAGAAAGTGTCCTCATTGACTTATCCCATCACAAATATTATAAAGTGTGATCGTCGCTTGTGTTATATTGCAACAGCTTACATTGATTCAGTCTTCCAGAAATATTGCTGTTACAATTAATTCTGATTTTCCTGGATTTATCTAGATTCAGTTTGTAACATTTAACTGTCTTTTTTAATAATATAAGTCCCTTAGGAACAGGAACAGAACTGTTTTCACAGTGAAAGATAGTAAAGTTTCTTTATTTGTCACAAGTAGGCTTACATTAATACTGTAATGACGTTATTGTGAAAATCCCCTCGTCGCCACACTCTGGCACCTGTTTGGATACACTGAGAGAGAATTTAGCATGGCCAGTGCACTTAACCTGCACATCCTTGGAGGAAACTGGAGAACCTAGAGGTGACTCATGCAGACACAGAGACAGCATGCAAATTCCACACAGATAGTGACCCAAGCCAGAAACTGAACCCAGGTCAGCCATGATGGCAACAACATGAGCCTCCGTTCTAGCATTCAGATGTTGGGTGGCTTCTGTTTATGTTCATACAATCCCCACAGAGCAAAAAGAGACCACCCAAGCCCCATTGCTGTAACCCCAGGCACTTACCTCACTAAAATCTCTGACACTATGAGCAATTTATCCTCCAAACCTGCGCATGTTTGGACTGTGGGAGGAAACTTGAGTGTGCGGAGGAAATGCATGTAGATATGCGAAGAATCTGCAAACTCCACATAGTCATCCAAGGCTGGAATTGAATCCAGGTCCCTGGCGCTGTGAAGCAGCAGTGCTAACCATTGTGCCACTGTGCCACCTTATGTTGTAATGGAAGCTAGATATCAACCATTAGTTGCTGCACTGTGACGAGGTCTATGAATGTGGTAGGGGGATAGGTCCCAAACTCTACACTGGAAACAAGGAATTCAAATTCTTTGCAAAGCCCTGAGTAAGGTTGGTGCTGGATTCTTCTATTCTCTTTGATGCTGACTGCAATCTTTCTGGCAGGCCTGAAAATGGGCCAAATTTCCAGCTTAATTAGCCCTTTTCGCGACAACTCATCTATGTCCTCTGGATTAGACCCTGTAGACAGCTTTATGTTCCAGTGAACTGGCATCTTCGCTACCCTTGCACCCAGGGCTGACTGCAGGCCACTTGTGCTGGTATCTCACTACAAGCTAACCCCACCTCTAACTTGGCCTCTAAAGTAGGACAGCTTCCCTCACTATCCCTTGATATGCTCCGTCCCACAAGCAGGTATGACCCACCAGAGATGGTGGCACAGTAATATGCAGTTGGGGGGGGAGGGGGAGTGAAGTCTTCAACATGGTGTCTCATGGTATCAGGTCCAACATGGGCAAGGAAACCATCTGTTGATTACCATCTCCTTTCCTTTGCCAACTGGTGAATCAGTGCTCTCCCATGTTGAACAGTAAAGAAATACTGAGGGTAACAAGTGCACAGAATGTACTCTGGATGGGGGAATTCATTGTCCCATCACCAGTGGTAATACCACTACTGACTGAGCTGGCTGCGTCCTGAGAGACATGTCTGCCAAACTCACCTGTGACAGGATGAGAGGGATTGGATATCTCAAGTAAAGAGACCAAAACTGTACACAGCACTCCAGTATGGCCTCACCAGCACCTTACACAGCTGCAACACAACCTTACTGCTTTTAAATTCCATCTCTCTGGCAATGAAAGACAAAATTCCATTTGCCTTCTTCATTAACTGCTGCATCTGCAACTCCTTGAAATTGTTGCACAAGGACACACAGGTCCCTTTGCACAGCAGCATGCTGCAATATTTTACCATTTAAATAATTGTCCATGGACACTATGGGCCATCAGCAACACAATTACATTCAACCACAATGCAACCCAACCTCTTCACTCTACCACAACCATCAAACTCAGGACAAATCCTTTTCAACGTTAGGAGAAGTAGTAAGCAGGCCATTTCGATGAAGCTAAAACACAGGATTACATGTATGCTAAGCAGTGGAAGTAGCAAACTACACAAACAGCAAAGTGATCCCATGAACAATGATAGCCGATAGCACAGTGATTTGCACTGCTGCCTCACAGCACCTGGGACCCAGATTTGATCCCAGCCTGGGTCACCATCTGTACAGAGCTGCACATTCTCCCCGTGTCTGCATGTGTTTCTTCCAGTTTCCTCCAAAAGGTGTGCTGGTTAGATGCATTGATTAAACTAATTTTCCCTTGGTGTACCTGAACAGGCGCCAGAGTTTGGCGACTAGGGGATTGTCACAATAACTTCATTGCAGTGTTAATGTAAGCCTACTTGTGACACTAATAAATAAACTTAAAAAATTTTAGATTAAACACTTTGCAGCCCTGCCACTTCCATTTGTGAATAGTGATGGACAATTACACAACTAACCGGAGGAGGAGGTTCCAAAAACAACCCCATTCTTAATGATGGTGGGGGGAAGATAAGCACATTAGTGCAAAAAACAAATCTGAAGCACTTCCAATCATCTTTGGTTAAATACCAAGTGGATGAACCATCTTGGCCTCCTCTAGATGTCCCTTCTGTCACAGATGCCAGCCAGCAGACAATTGAATTACTTTCTGGGATACAAAGAAATGGTTGAAGACATTGTGTACAGCAAAGGCCATGGGTCTTAACAACATCCCAATTGTAATAAAGAACAAAGAACAAAGAAGAAAACAGCACAGGAAACAGGCCCTTCGGCCCAACAAGCCCGCGCCACTACCCAAATGTTCCCACCTCTACCCGTGATCCCTGTTTATGTTTATAGATCTATGGATTAAAAACCAAATTTGAGACAATTTAGGGAGAATTTGTTTTGCCAATTAGCCTAAGAGCACATCTTTGGGATGTGGGAGGCAACCGAAGCACCCGGAGAAAACCCACGCAAGCATGGGGAGAATGCGCAAACTCCCTCAGACACACGCCCAAATCCATGTATCTGCACAGCACAGCGATAGTCACTGAACTGTCGTGTTGCCCATCAAATGGTCCAGATCAAGCGTACAATAATGATGTGAAGCACTAGAATACTCTCGAAAAAATCCAAGAGCAGCCCTCTCACAACCCATGGCGTGTATGCCCCTTGTTAGACAACAAGGTGGACCAAAACACCTGTAGGATAAAAACAAGTACATCAATATCATCATCTATTTACACACTTCCCAGGGACTCCCAAGGCTCATGATCCCTATTTTAAATCAGTTTTCTATATCCCTCCATTTCCTTTCTGTTCATGTGCCCATCTAAATATTTCTTAAATAATTCCAGAGTGCCTGTCTCCACCACTTTACCTGACAGCGCATTCCATATCCCCACCACCCTCTGTGTGAAAAAACTCCCTCTAACATCCAAATTATATTGAAGAACTTTGCCCTGATCTAGCCACTCACTTGGCTAAACTCTTCCAGTACAGATATAATGCAGACAACTTCTCAATGGGGAAAATTGTCCATAATAAGCAGGTCAGACCTGATCCAGTCATTTACTTTAAGTTATGTGAAGTGATGGAAGATGTTGTCAAGTGGTACTTACATAGCAGAAAGATGTTTAGTTTGGGTTCCTCAGGGGTAACTCAGCTTCAGATCTAACATGGATAAAAGAGCTGAACTCAGAAAGGGATGTGCGAGTGACTGCCCTCAACATTAACACAGCATTAACACGTGTGTGACACCAAGAAACACCAGCAAAATTGAAATCAAAGCGAATAAAGAGGAAAACTTCGCTGATTGGAGTCATACCTAGACAAAGGAAAACAGTTGTGTTTTTTGGAGGCCAGTCAACTCAGTTTCAGGTCAAAGCTGCACGGATTTTTCAGTGTGGTGTCCTGGGCCCAGCAATCTTCAGCTGCTTCATCAATGACTTTCCCACCAACATAAGGACAGAAGTGAAGATGTTTAATGATAATTGTCAAATCTCATTCACAACTCATAAGTTCTTGTTTTTTTCCTGTTATACTCTATGAAGGATTCTCCCTCAGTGAACCCAAACAGGCATCGGAGTTTATTGACTGGGGGATTTTCACAATAATGCCACTACTGTGAATGTAAACTTACTTGTGACACTAATAAATAGAATTTAAACTCCATTAAAAGTTATCAGCATGTCTTTTCTGTCATGTGTTTATTCAGCTTTCCTTTAAACATATTCATAGTATTTGCTTCAGTGAGACTGTGTGATAGAAAGTTCCACATTCGAAGTACTCTCTGTGGAGATGTTTTTCCTGAATTCCTACTGAATTTATTTGTGACTATATTTTTAGTCTCTCATTTTGGATCTACTCTTCAAAATATATTTCAAATTAAAGCTTGGATGTTTGGTGTAGATTTAAAAAACACCATTTCTTCCTCAGTTGGATTATTGAGCTGCCTGTTTTGTCTTGTGATGTCTTTTCCCTGACTTTCTTATCCGAGACTTCATCACAAACATCTTTTTGTTTGGCCTTCATGAATTTGACTTAATAAAAGAGTTGGTGTAATGGCTTCAATGAGGCCATTGAGGTTAGACTCTTGGAGTATGAGCTCCCTGATCGAGCTTGTAAGATAAGCCATCTAGAGGTTTAGGCAGTGGGCAATCGAGGAGACCATCCAACCTGTCTGTCCCTCTACCACAGCTATATTCATGACTGGGTGTCCCTGGAAAAGGAGCATGCGGTGTCCGAAGGCACCGTTGATGCTTCCCATGCCCGCTGGGCATCGCAGGGACAGAGGTATACTACTGACTCCTTTCGTCCAGTTTTAATTTGATGTTTTAAGTTTCCTTTCTGTTTTGTCTTTTGTTTCGGGCAGCTTCCCTCCTTTTAGTGAGTTGCCCCTTTTGAATTGTTCCGAAGTTAATTTGATTTTGTTTATTTAATTGGGGAAAAACAGAATTCCCTGATTGAGCTTGTTGTTGTCAATCGGGGAGTCTTTTCCGTAGATATAACTGGGAATGTCAGGTCCTGACACCCTGGCTGTTGACACTGAACCTGTAGAACTCTGTAAACTCCAGCAGAGCTTATAAAATTTTGTGAAGGGACACTGGCCTCCGATGATTTATTTCAGTTAGACTGGTCCAATTGTTTCCCTTCCATGGATCAAAACAATCACAGTCACTGGGAGAACTTTCCTATCCTGGAGGGGAGGGTGATGTGGTGCGGCCCATGTAAATATCTATTGATGTCGGGTGGGATTTTTGGTTTTTGGGGTGAGCATGGCTGGAAAATCCTGCCCACTGTCTGAATTGCATCAGTGCATCAGCTAATCATGGACCCAGCAATTCAAGCATGTTCAATGGAACTCCTGTGTCCTTGTGTACAAATGGGCTTCATCAACAATCCTAAGTGTTTTCAAGCACCCTACATCAAAACTGAGTGCCATTGATGAGATGTAAATACTTTGAATGGATTTCCTTTGGAGGGATTATAACTAGTTATCTAGCAAGAGAAGCAGCTCATGGCCTGGACATTTTGGATGGTGATGTTTCTCTTTCTACATCATCAGCGCTGAGTTTCCTGCAGCCAATTCACACTCAAATGAGCATTAAGGTCAGCAGGACAGTCTACCGCTTCTCATTTGGGAGGCAGCCCCATCTTAGACAGATACCAGTCAATCCTTTTGGTTGGCTTTGTTCGAGTGTCTGCAGTGACAGGGGCTGCTGTGGACAGCAGAGGAAGCACTTTGACATGCCAGAGCCCAAGTCTCGGGACCAAGGCGGCAAAGTAGGTTTCAGTGATCTTTGGGTGGGAGTAGGAGGTATGGAGATCAAAAAGACCCGGTATGGAGGAGAGTGGGTGTTTGGAGGAGTGGCTGAGGGGGATGGGGAGAGGTTAGGTAGGCAGAGTGGTCCAATGGCCACAGACCTTGGTGTAGTTGTGGAGTTGGGGGGCAGGGGGGGGGAATGATGTGCCTTAAATCAGAAAGGAGTTTCTAATGGAGCCCCACCCACACCTTCCTGCCTGAGGTATAAGCTGACTCATTTACAGGTTTTCCCCACGCCAGATAATTTCCCCTAAAAATTAAGGCTGGATGAAAATTGAGGCTGGGTGGGAAACGTCCCAAGAATTAGCCACTTAAGGACCTGAATCAGGGCAAACAGCCCTTCTGAGGGCCTAAGGCCTTCCCCAATTCAGTGCAAGCTTGTTGGGGTGGGTAGAAAGTCAGAGAGAATTCCATTCCCTCAGTTGCACCCTCCCCCCCTCCACCCACCCAACACGGTATTGTGAAATTCGGACCCATATCTACCACATTCATCCAATCACCCCTGTAACCCTGCCCGCAGGATAAAATAACGGCTGGTTTCGAAAGGCGGTGACGTTAAAAAATCCAATCTTTTATGTTCAGTGTTATTTCTTTCCCACCCCAATAGCAGAGAAATAGAAGATGCTGCTGATACAAAAGCTTAACAAATGCCAACAGTGGCGTCAATGAAGCGTTCATAGATTGGTGACACAGTTAAGATTAAAACAATCTACAGAAAAAGCCGAGTACATTTCAATTCCACGTGTGTAAAGAGAAGTAGATCCATGTAGTTAACAGCTACCCACACTTACTTTGCTTATGTAAATACATGACACTGTATAAATCATCGCTTGTATTTCAGACTAAGTTGTCAGTTATAGTGAAATGAATGTAATTTAGATCTCCTTGGCTGTAGAGTGATGCTTTAAATAGACAGTTTGAAAATCCTAGTGGCTTAAGTTGAATCCTTTTGATTGCTTACCTGCTGTGGCTTGACTCATTGAGGCTGAGGTGGACCAGTGATATCATGAACGTCTTGGTCCTGCGATATACCTGACACACTGCTGAATCAGACTCGATTTGCAACTAATTCACAGCGTGAAATAGTCTGTCATGCTTGTCACTTAATGGCTCTGCATCTAAATTTTTCTATTAAAAAAAAAATCAGCTCTAGGCAATATTGAAGGGCAAAAGCCCTAAAGCACTTGGGATGTAGCAGCAGGAAGCGGTGGAATAAGGTCACGTTTAAGGCTATGCTTATATTAGATCAGTAGACAGCAATTGCACCGTTGGCTGAGTTCTGCATCACCACTGAACTGTACACGTCGTGTTTGAGTGCAGATTTGTTCCCCAGGCATTGACTTGCAATCGAAACATAGAAATTAGAAGCAGGAATAGGCCATTCGGCCTTCGAGTCTGCTCTGCCATTTATTTTGATCAAGGCTGATCATTGAATTCAATATCCTGATCCTGCCTTCCCTTCCATATCTTTGATCTCTTTAGCCTTGCTGGCATATCATCCAGCAGCCAGTCAAAAAGGACCTTAAAAGGTTGTTAAGCAGTCACTTAATGGCCTTAAGTGGGACAAATGAGAGTTCTGTCCAAGGCACTGCCTGTCCCTACATAAAATCACGACCAGGATTGGTGCCTGCATGGGGATGGGGAGAGTGAGAGGAACATAAATTTCAAGACTTTTGGTCTGTAATGATACAACTGGGCTTAATGAATAGTGAATATTTGACTGTATTTTCTCATGTTTATATTCAACCTTTTTGTTTGGTGTAATACTGTTCATTTTCACTGTTTAATAAATATTTTATTCTCAGCGTTAAAAATTCACCAGCAGATTCCAGTGAATGTGTTCAGTCAATTTCCCCCATGGTTTCAAAGAGAAAAGGTCTATAAAGCCATGATTCACTCCGGGATCTTACTTGTCCAGCAGCAGTATGAGCTGGAATCATAGCGACATGGGCAGCACGGTGGCACAGTGGTTAGCGCCGCTGCCTCACAACACCAGGGAGCCGAGTTCAATTCCAGCCTAGAGTGATGGAGTTTGCATGTTCTCCCCATGTCTGCATGGGTTTTCTCCAGGTGCTCTGGTTTCCTCCCGGCACCCCAATGATAAGCAGGTTAGATGGATTGTCTATGCTAAAGTGTCCCAAGATTAATGGTATTAGCAGGGTAAATGCATGGAGCTAAGGGACTGGGATGGAGGTGTGGCCCTGGGTAGAATATTCTGTCGGAGAGTCAGGCTCAATGGGCTGAATGGCTTCCTTCTGCACTGTAGGGATTCCATGATTCAATGGACACTGGCAAACTATACTATCCTGCGGGCATCACAGCACAGCCCATTCTTTGTTCAGAATCCAAACATGTGCTTTACTGGATGACAAACAGGAAGAGAAAGCGCTGCCCAACATTCCCCTTTTATCTGAGGAATCTGAAGGCCAATTGCAGCTGCCCAACTGATGCTCCAGTTCTAAGAAATACACGCAGTATAGAATGGCGAACATTCTTCTGTGTACTTACCCAGTTGAGCCATTCAAAAATCCTCAGCAGGAACAAATTCCCACAGAAATCAAAATGGAAAACCTTACCACTCAGAATAAAGTGTCACAAGTCGGCTTACATTAACACTGCAATGAAGTTACCATGAAAATCCCCTAGTTGCCACACTCCGGCACCTGTCTGGGTGCACTAAGGGAGAATTTAGCATGGCCACTGCACTAACCAGCATGTCTTCGGACTGTGGGAGGAAACCCACTCAGACACGAGGAGAACATGCAGACTCTGTATAGACATTGACCCAAACTGGGATTTGAACTCAGGACCCTAGTGTTGTGAGGCAGCAGTACTAACCACTGTGCTGAACCAGAGACATTTGCAGAGATAAAGCAGAGACATTTCAGGGAAAGATTGCCTTCTGAAATAATTATGTACTCTGTACGTGGCATCAGTTTCCATATTTATGCATTTTACTCACAGGATATAAACAACGATATTTGTATTTTTTCAATCCTGTTATCACTACATAATAGTGACAAGTATAGGAGCTTTAATTAGACTCCATTTGGATAATGTCTTACATTGACTTGTAACATCTGTCACCACCACTATACAAGCAGCCTTTTGACAGTGAACCCAGGTCATCTTCATAATTTGCATCAAACACTCCCCAGTCCCTGTCATACCAAATTGGATTTCAACCTCCAATAAAAACTAATTTTTGTTGTTTCCTTATGAGAATCATACTATTCTGTATTGCAAAAACATTTAATGCATTTAATGCATAAATGCTCCACAGGTGGCACAGTGCAATAAACGTGAGACTTTTATTGTCAAGGTTTTAAGCTAATACTTTCAACCAACATGAACTTTTTGAACTATTTATCACGTTGAAACAAAGGCAATGTTCATTATCTTATATTGACTACTACGCATCAATGGTGATTCTGCCAGCGTATAAAATCTAATGGTGTTTTGATACTTGAATCTCTAACCAAAGTACATAAAGACAGGTGGTCAAACATGAAAGCAGTATCTCTGAATAATATTAACTAGCTCTGCATAGGCTTGAAGGGCCGAATGGCCTACTCTTGTTTCTAATTTCTATGTTTCTATTGAAATTTTACGTAAGAACAGATTCCTGTGAACTTGTATTTTTGTCTTGTCTATTACTCACCATATATAACCATCCATCTTTCTCCCATCTTTTCCCTTTCAAATAGTTCTTAGGAAAGTAATTTAGATTTTCTGACTGCTATGAGTGCAAAATATAGTTCCGGATTTTGTCACAGTGAGTTCACCTCACTGCATGCATAGCTAGTTGCACCTGTCATTTTTATTTATTATTAGTGTCTTACATTAATATTGCAATGAAGTTACTGTGAAAATCGCCTAGTCACCTACATACTGGCACCTTTTCAGGTACACTGAGGGAGAATTTAGAATGGCCAATGCACCTAACTAGCTTGCCTTTCGAACTGGGGGAGGAAACCAGAGCACTTAGAGGAAACCCATGCAGACACAGGAAGGATACTCAGACTTTGCAGAGACAGTGACTCAAGCTAAGAATTGAACCGAGATTCCTGGTGTTGAAAGGCAGCAGTGCTAACCACTGTGCCACCATGCCACTTACACCCTTAGGTTTCAAAAAATTTATCCCACTAAGTTTCTGGAAGTATGAATTAAAACAACAAGATGAGCAGAGTAGGACATCGAGAGTCCTGGTGAACAACTGGTCAACTGGTATGTCACCAATACATACCAGGGAAATCCAAGAAATTGAAATATTACCTGTTGGTTATGTTCTGGCCAAATTTTTAAACCATCAGTAAGATAGTTAATGTAAAGTGATTGTGCAAATGTAAACTGTACATTTGAGATGTTAACAAGCCTAGCAAGATTGCAAATAAATTGTTTACCTCAGGAAATTTAGTAAGAATGGATACAGAACATAAATAGACCTGAATGGGTTGTTAGGATTCAAAAACAGGCAAGGCTTGGAATAAAGGTATCATAAAGAAGGTGGATAAAGTAAGTTTATTTTGTTTTAAACTTCTAAAAGCTAAAATTAAGAGATGAAACCAGAGCACTCAGAGAAAACCCATACAGACATGGGGAGAATGTGCAAATTCCACATAGACAATCACCCAATGCAAGGATTGAACCAGCGAGGCAGCATTGCCAGCCACTGCATCACCGTGCTGTCCCATGCTATCTGTGCCTTTCAGTATTCTGTAAGTTTCAACGAGGCACCCCCTCATCCTTCTAAACTCCATTGAGTATAGACCCAAGTCCTCAAACGCTCCTTGTACATCCTGAGTATCATTCCCGTGAACCTCATCTGGGCCCTTTCCAAGACTAGCACATCCTTCCTTAGATATGGGACCCAAAATTGCTTACAATTTTCCAAATGTGGTTTCGCCAAAGCATAGAACATAGAACATAGAACATAGAACAATACAGCACAGAACAGGCCCTTCGGCCTTCGATGTTGTGCCGACCAAAATAAAAAAGCAATGCCCCTCCTAACTAAATCATTCCCTTCTCTTCCATATACTTATCAACTAACCTCTTAAACGCCACCAAACTTGGCGCATCTACAACAGCTGCAGGCAGGGCATTCCACTCCCTAATCACTCTTTGAGTAAAGAACCTACCTCTGATATCCGTCCTATAACTCATACCCCTTATTTTAAAGTTGTGTCCCCTCGTGCTAGCTTTTTCCATCCTAGGAAAAAGGCTATCACTGTCCACCCTATCCAAACCTCTAATTATCTTATATGTTTCAATAAGATCCCCCCCTTAGCCGCCTCCTTTCTAACGAAAACAACCTCAAATCCTTCAACCTCTCTTCATAGGACCTGCCCTCCATACCAGGCAACATCCTAGTAAACCTCCTCTGTACCCTCTCCAATGCCTCCACATCTTTCTTATAATGTGGGGACCAGAACTGCACACAATACTCCAAGTGCGGCCTCACTAGAGTTTTGTACAGTTGCAACATGACGTTGCGGCTCCGAAATTCAATCCCTCTACCAATAAAAGCTAAGACTCCATATGCCTTCCTAACAACCTTCTCGACTTGACTGCCTACGTTCAGGGATCTATGCACATACACACCAAGATCCCTCTGTTCATCTAGACTACTAAGAATCCTACCATTTGCCCTGTACTCTACACATTTATTATTTCTGCCATAGTGCATTACCTCACAATTTTCCACATTAAACTCCATTTGCCACCTCTCGGCCCAGCTCTGCAACTTGTCCAAGTCACTCTGTAAACTAAAACACCCCTCTTCACTATCTACCACACCACCAACTTTAGTATCATCTGCAAATTTACTGATCCATCCCTCAATACCCTCATCCAGATCATTTATAAAAATTACAACCAGCAGGGGCCCCAAAACAGACCCCTGAGGCACACCACTCGTCACCGAACTCCACGATGAATCTCTCCCATCAACCACCACCCTCTGTCTTCTATCTGCCAGCCAATTTCTAATCCAATTAGCTAAATCACCCTCTATTCCACACATCTGCCTTTTCTGTAGAAGTCTTCCATGGGCCACCTTCTCAAAAGCCTTACTAAAGTCCATATATACTACATCAACCGCCTTACCCCCATCCACCTCTCTGGTCACTTTCTCAAAAAACTCAATGAGGTTAGTAAGGCATGACCTACCCTTCACGAAACCATGCTGACTATCCCCAATCAATTCATTTGCATAATCAGATGCAGAGCGAAAGAAAGGTCAGATTAAGAGAGGAAGAGAATGAAAAGAAAGGAAAGGTAAGAAAATAATTAAATATAAAATTTGGCATATTAAAACCTCAGCTAAATGATAACTTGTGTTCTAGGGTATGAGGAGTCATCAATTAATTTCAGTAATCACTCCAATTTCTGAAGGGTTGAGCTTTGTATATCTGTGTCTTGGAGGATTTTTCCTTTCTTCTATATGTACAGCAGAGGATCCACAGAAGCCTGAAAAAAATGATATGTGGATTAGGTGGCATAGCCATGCTAAATTGCCACTTAGTGTCAGGGAGATTAGCAGGGTAAATACAGGGGATTACAGGGATAGGGCCTGGGTCAGATTGTTGTTGGTGCAGGCTCGATAGGTCAAATGGCTTCCTTCTGCACTGTAGGGATTCTATGATTCCATGACAAACAAAGTAATCGACTAATTTTATCCATGTTTTAATAATCCATTGGAGAAATTACTTGGAAATTCTAGTTGATGTAGTTCGGAACATGTCCTGTGTGGAGACTCAACTGAACATCTTGTGATGACATTGGGGCTAATACTTTAATCCACTGATCATAAATGGTCAAAAATCTTGCGTCTTGTTACTCTTGAGTCCACTTTTATTTGTGTTATTCTTAATGCACCTGTTGGTATTTTTGAATTAACTTCTCTCTTTAATAAAAATTCTCTTGTTAAGAAATAAGTCAATGACTGCGCAGAGAGGGATTCACTGAAATAACTCATGGAGGGAGTACAGGCCCCATTAACTTTCATTTCCTTGGTACACTCTTTTTCATGTATCATTCTTCCAGACACTCAACCTGCATTAATGTTAATACACTCGACTTTAAATGAGTTAACGTTACATTAAGCATGGTGTAAAGAGGAATTTTTATGAATATACAAGTTCCACTTGCAGTTACTATGAGCAGGTTTAAACCTGAGTGCCAACTTTCTCTGAGTAGTGGTCAGAAAGCATTTGCGAACTTCATCGTACATCATTTGAAGGCTTTTCCTTCGACAGTTTTGCATGGAGTGTATGGAATACTGAGCAGCAGTAGGGCACTGGCAAGTCACTATCTGTCTTGAAGATGTAAGTCTTTTGATGTTGAACAGAAAACCATTACTGAAACCTTGGAAGAAGTCCACAGTTGCAAATTGGTATTATTTAACTGATTTACAGGTTGCATTTCCGTAAATGTATGGCAGTGCTAAAGATCACCTTTAATTAGAATTCCATTGATTTAATTATGCTGCAATTGCTTTGTAGTTAGATTAAATAACTTGCATAGCATGCTAAGTAGTGTTCAAAAACTGTTCACACTAAAGGAAATTCCAAATTATGAATTTGAAATTTTATGATCTTCCAAAGATTATTTTGAGTTTGTGGGCAAGGTATAATTTGTCCTGACTCTTCAAGTTCAAATCTAAGCCCAAGTACAACAAATGTTGAGCTCATGTTTGGACTAACAAACCTGGGAAAATGCTCCAGTTAAATCTCCATGCCCTCCATGCTTGCCTGCCTGTCTGTGGGTAAAACCAAAGGCAATCCCTAGAGGAATTTTCCCCAGTCCCACAACTGTGGCGTAGTTGCTTTTGCAGCTTTTTATCTGAAGTTTTAGAAGAGTTGATTACAGTTCTTGTCAAAACACCCACTTAGTTACTTACCTCTTATTGCAGGCCTGCTGTCCTCCCAAGCTGGCATGCCTCTGATTGCCCCTCCAGCCTCGAGAACCAACATTGGCTGGGTGGGAAATCTGTCTCCATTCCAATTAAGGGGCACTCCAATCAAAATCTCAGAGTGACTGTTGCCTCCTGGGAGCTGTTTAAGGACTTGGAAGCAGCCTTGATTCCTCCAAAGCAAAACTCAGCCAACCTATGGCACACGTGGTATTCGTTTCTGTGGCGAGACTCATCTTTCATTTTCTCACCCTGCAGTGCAAATATCTCCCCTCTGTGTGTCTTATAGCTTTGACAACAGGTCATCTGGACTCAAAATGTCAGCTCTTTTCTCTCCTTACAGATGCTGCCAGACCTGCTGAGATTTTCCAGCATTTTCTCTTTTGATTTCAGATTTCAGCATCTGCAGTAATTTACTTTTAATCAAGTGGTACAGTGAGTTGCAATGTGGTCCTTCTGCCTTTGGGAGTCAATTCAGAATACAGTCCCAATTTAAAATGGATCGAAAAACCTCCTCTCTGATGACTATGTAGGGAGGTGATGGTATAGTAGTATTATCATCTGAAACTCTGCAAATATTTTGAGGGCTGGGTTTGAATCCTGCCATAGCAGATGGTGGAATTAGAATTCAATGAAAGCATATCTGGAATTAAGAATCTACTGATGACCATGAAACCATGAAAATCGCATCTGGTTCACCAATTCCTTTAGGGAAGGAAATGTGCCGTCCTTACATGGCCTGGCCCATATGAACTCCAAAGCACAGCAGTGCAATTAATTCTCAACTGCCCCCTGAACAGCCAATGATACCTATGTCCTACGAATGAATAAAAAAAAATTGTGAAAACTGATACCAATCCAGAAGTTAGGGACTAGCTTTTAGGTTAATCCAGTAGATTTCTGGACTTGACTTGTTCCAACTCCCTTCTGATTTCTGGAGGAAAGTTCCATCATTCCTCCCACAACTTCCCTGGACTTCATTTCTTAAGTGCAACAGATTCTGGTACACTATGATCAAGTTCCACAACAGTGTTTTAATATCTGGTTTGTTGAGAGCTTTTATCCATATTCTAAAACAAATAACCTTCCATCTACCTTTCAATTTAGGCGGACTATAATTGTACTGGAAATGCGTGAAATGTCGTGAAATTTCTGGAAGTTCAAAGAAATTGTTAAGAAATACATGCCAAAATAAGTGAGTCAGTTTATAGTATCTTCAACTGTTCTAACATGTGTCATTACCCTTGGAACAAATACTTGCAGGCTTGGCTGGGACAAAAAGTTCAACAAATAATGAGCTTTATCTCCTGTATAAGTGTTCTGAACATGTTAGTAGATTGTCATCATTCAAAGCAATGAAGGTAGCAACTCTATCTTTAGCGAAAAAAAACTAAATGAAGGTATAAGGGGCAATTCTCAAGTCAAAGTGTTGAAGAGGTTTTTGCTGCCTGTACAAATCTACAAAGCATTGGTTATTCTGAATGATAATGCCCCAACTGGTCTTTTAAAACCATCTTAAAGTTTAGATTTATTTATTGGTGTCACAAGTAAACTTACATTAAAACTGCAATTAATTCCTGATTCCTGTTTCCTGTCCCCAAAGCAAAACTCAGTCCAACGTGTGGCACAGTGAATCAAGTGGTACAGTGAGTTGCAAGATGGTTTTTCTACCTTTGGAAGTCAAATCAGAATACACTCTTGATTTCAAAAGGATCAAAGCATATCCTCTTTGTTGATTCTATAAGCTATTGGTGTCATGTTGATGCTGGGTTAGAAAATCGCTTTACTTTTTAAAAATTTATTAGTGTCATAAATGGGCTTACATTAACACTGCAATGAAGCTACTGTGAAAATCCCTTAGCTGCAACACTCTGGCACCTGTTCGGGTACATTGAAGGAGAATTTACTGTTGCTAATGCACCTAACCTGCACATCTTTCAAACTGTGGAAGGAAATCGAGCACCTGGAGGAAATATAGATTCGGGGAGAACATGCAGACTCCTGACCCAGGCCTGGAATTGAACCCAGCTCCTTGGAGCTGTGAGGTAACAGTGCTAATCACTGAGGACGACCCAGGCCAAAGTCACAAGCTCATGCATCTTTCTTGTTAATTTGCACTTGCTCCTCTGTCCCCTAGATCTCTTCTCTGTCCAAGGTCCTTGCTTCTTGTAGGAAAGTTCAGACACTAATAGCCCTTCAGTATCTGAACATGTCGTTATTATTCTTCATGTGTGAAGACTGTGATTGCTCTTTGGGTGTCCAACTGTTGGGTACAATGCATGCTTGAGTATCAGCCCATCTGTACTTAAGGTCTGTAAATTCTCTTCCAGCCTGGTCACTCAAGTAGATGAACATTTTCTGGCTGTTTTTTCCCCTCCTCTGGCATGTGAAATACTGCCACCTAATTTCAGACCAAAGGCCAAATATATGATGGCCTCCTGAATTGCAGTGCTTAGCGCTATATTGGGCTGCATCTTTATTCACTAAAATATGGGGAATCTTAGTTTATACATATCTCTGAATAACAGTGCAATACTCCTATTCTGAGGTTGCAATGTGCAGTAATACATTCTTTTGCCCCCTGAGTTAATATGTACTCTGGTTCTGAGAATATTTTAAACAATAAAGCATTCTCTGATTCAGAAGAAATTCTGAATAATGATGTATTAATTCAGCTCCATATTTCATCTGAGTAACAATGCTTTTTTCTGATGCTGAAATTATGTTGAGTATCAGTGGATCTCTCTGATTCTGAGATTGCTCCGAAAAACCTTGCCCTGCCTTGTTACTGCCTTTGTTAAGGTTAAATGCACTGGCTATTTTTCTTTTAATGCATATTTTATTATTGTTTGAAATGAGGATGGGGTTAATCTTTTGTAAAAAGCTGCTTACCCAAGAACTTGGATAATTGTAATAATGGTATAAATAAATCGACTGGCCATGATCATAATTACATCATCTATTGACTTGATATTTACAACCATTTAGAAAAATGATATAGGAACATCTCATTCAGTAAGCTTCCTGTCACCCCTTTCCTCTGTGTTTCTCAACACCATTTTACTTGTGACACTCCAACATTAAACCAAATAACTGGGAAAATAAACAGTGGTGTTCATTATTTATCTATTCTGTAGAAAACTAAGTGTCCAGCTAAAGTACTGACCTTAATTCCAATAATGCTTTAATGAATAGGATGTGACTTATATGGCTATAATACTATATTGTATAAGCTAAGGGTGACATGATGTTGTAACAAAGAGTCATTGCTTTTGGCCTCAACTCGGAACATTACATGGTGCATGAAGACTAACAAATTTAATGTATATTTATTAGTGTCACAAGCAGGCTTACATTAACACTGTAATGAAATTACTGTGAAAATCCCCCAGTCACTGCACTTCGACACCTGGTCAGATACATTGAGGGAGAATTTAACATGGCTAATGTATCAAATCAGCATGTTTTTCAAACTATGGAAAAGAACTGGAGAACCTAGAGGAAAACATGCAGACACAGGGAGAACGTGCAGACTCTGCACAGACAGTGACCCAAGCCAGGAATCGAGTCCTTGTGCTGAGAGGCAGCAATGCTAACCACCATACCACCATGCCACAAGGGCAAAAAGTAACGGCAATGATGGAAATATTGTTAAGTTGTTGCCTCCGTTTCTGTTCCTGTTCCTGTGCCTGGAGCTATATGAAATATGGCTTTATTTCATGGTATCAGTTGTCGAGCTTTTTTTGCTATGCCACAAAACTCACATTGATGGATAATAATACGTTTCTCTGCACTGGGAAGAGTAACATATATAAAGGCTGACAGAATCTAAGCTTTTTGTTCTGGTGCTTGATGTGCCACATTTTTAGTGCCTTTTAGATTTCCTCAGGTAAACTTGACACCTGAGAAGAGTGTAGTCTGTTGTGTTTTTGAATCAGCATCAGATATTCCCATTAGCTGTAATCTTTTTGAATTGTGTGTTTCTTTTATTCAGAGTCTTCACAAATGACAAAACGACCAAGGGTAACATGGGAAAAAATAAAGTATTGGGAGAGTGTCATGTTTATGCCTTGCACATATTAGCAATTTCAAAAAATGTAAGATTGATAGGTATCATTTTTCACTTTTTACGTCCCTCTTGTTTTGGATTTCTCCCTTTGGAATATCCATTAGTTGTGATGCTATTTTCAGTCTTCCTGTTGCTTGTTTATTGATGATATTGATGTACTTGTTTTTATCCTACAGGTGCTTTGGTCCACCTTGTTGTCTAACGAGGGGCATACACACGATGGGTCGTGAGAGGGCTTCTCTTGGATTTTTTTTTTGAGAGTATCCCAGTGCTTCACATCGTTAGTGTACGCTTGACCTGGACCATTTGATGGGCAACACGACAGCTCAGTGACTATCGCTGTGCTGTGCAGATACATGGATTTGGTCCTGTGTCTGTGGGAGTTTGCGCATTCTCCCCGTGCTTGCGTGGGTTTTCTCCGGGTGCTCCGGTTTCCTCCCACATCCCAAAGATGTGCTCTTAGGCTAATTGGCAAAACAAATTCTCCCTAAATTGTCTCAAATTTGGTTTTTAATCCACTGATCTATAAACATGGACAGGGATCGCGGGTAGAGGTGGGAACATCGTGGTGGCAGCGCGGGCTCGTTGGGCCGAAGGGCCTGTTTCCCGTGCTGTTTTGTTCTTTGTTCTTTGTTTATCATTTACTCTCTTTATTTCTTACATAGTTTTATGCACAGAGAAGAAACATTCATTCAGTTACTCCAAACTGGATTCAAAATTGACGGTGCATGGAAAATATTTCAACCGACTGTATCATATAAATCATTATCTTAATTTTCTAGGATTGAATAGTGCATAATAATATTGGTAAAGAGAGTTAAGAGCAGTTTAGTCATGATTTATGTACATGGACTTTTTCTAAAAAAGATCATTAATGATGATCATTATCTGTTTATAGATCCCACTTAACATATATATATTCAATATAATCTTTCACCCAATTCAAATGAAGCGCATAAGGTGATCATTGGGAATAAACCAGCTTCACTCAAATATCTGGTTTAACACCAGATTAATAGTAATGCTGCAATTGAACATGATCAGAGCTGACATCTTTGTGCTAGGTCTGTGAATGATTGTTCATAAAACAGGTACCAATTCCA
Organism: Sphyrna mokarran; assembly: GCA_024679065.1. Taxonomy (NCBI): domain Eukaryota; kingdom Metazoa; phylum Chordata; class Chondrichthyes; order Carcharhiniformes; family Carcharhinidae; genus Sphyrna; species Sphyrna mokarran. The sequence continues at coordinate 20,496,392 of JAGIQG010000027.1, read as the reverse complement.
CAGATACGTGGAGGTAACAATATATGCATATTTTTTATAGATGATCTGTTTCTGATTTGACCATGCAGAAATTGCATTTTCTAAGATATGACTAATACAATCCTGTACCCATGTTAGGAGAAAAAGGTGGACAGACTTAATTCAACAATGCCTTCATTCGTTTGCATAATATCTTACATTCTTATTATTCATTTCCTCCACACTGGGAAAGATGAGCTCAAGGACAACTTCTTTCCAGCTGTCATCAGACTTTTGAATGGATCTACCATATATTAAGTTGATCTTTCTCTTCACCCTACCTGTAACTGCAACACTATAAGGTCCTAAGACATAGGAGCAGAATTAGGCCATTCTGTTCATCAGATCCACTCTATCATTCAATGATATACTCCTCATCCCCATTTTTCTGACTTCTCCCCCTAGCCCTTTAACCCAAGTAAAAATCTGTCTACAACTCCTCTTTAAATTTACTCACTGTCCCACCATCCACCTCACTTTGCGGTAATGAATTCCACTACATTCAGCACCCTATCCTTTCTTCCTCCCCTTTGTGCTTTACAAATGGTATGTTTTGGCTGCACAGTATGCAGGAAACAATACTTTTCACTGTGTCCCAATACATGTGACAATAATAAATCAAATCAAGTTAACTTGTTGTAGATATGCAATATATTTTGCAATTATATTGTCAGTTGGGAGTTAGTGGGTAACATTCTTGTCTCTGAATCACAAAGTTGGGTTCTAATCCCACTGCAGGAAATCAAAACTGAGACTCTATTGCTGGACTCTTGGAATACTGCACTGTCAGTGGCACTGATTTTCTGTTGAGATTTTAAACTGAGGCCCTGCCTGTCTCATTTAGAAAATCCTGTGGCGCTATTTTGAAGAAGTGCAGGTATCCTGGTCAGTAGATATCCTTTAAACGATATTGCAGGTACAAATGATCTCATCATGAACTCTTTGCTGTTTGTGGGAGCTTGCTACGCATAAATTGGTGTTGTGTTTCCTATATTACTTGAGGTTTTTGTTACTGTATAGCACTTTGATCATGAAAGGATCTTTTAAAACAACAGCAAGTAAAAATCATAATTAAACATAGAAATATAGAATAAAGGCCATTTGGTCCTTTGACCCTGCTCCATCATTCATTTTGATCATAGCTAATCATCGAATTCAATACCCTGTTCCTCTCTTTCTCCCATATCCCTTGATTTCTTTAGCCCCAAGAGCTATATCCAATTTAAAAGAAATCAGACAACGTTTTGGCCTCAATTACTTTCCGTGGTAGTGAAGTCATGTTAGAACAATGATGCATCAGGTGATTTATTGTGGTTTCTCTACTTTCCAAAAAACAATCAAAGCATTAAAAATTATCATTCTTTTAGAGTAAAGCACACTATCTGTATTACAAATCCAGAATATAGGACTTACTTTTGCACATTTAATTAATCTGATTAACTGTGTACTCGTGATTTCTTCTTATCACAATAAAGTTTTGGCCATAACAAAGAACAAAGAACAAAATAGCACGGGAAACAGGCCCTTCAGCCCAACGAGCCCGCGCCGCCACCCCGATGTTCCCATCTCTACCTGTGATCCCTGTCTATGTTTATAGATCTATGGATTGAAACCAAATTTGAGACAATTTAGGGAGAATTTGTTCTGCCAGTTAGCTTAAGAGCACATTTTTGGGATGTGGGAGGAAACTGGAGCACCCAGGGAAAACCCATGCAAGCACGGGGAGAATGCACAAACTCTCACAGACACAGGCCCAAATCCATGTATCTGCACAGCACAGCGATAGTCACCGAGCTGTCGTGTTGCCCATCAAATGCCCATCAGTGGAAATTGAATTTCAAGAGCCACAAAAAGTTTAATATTCTGCCTATACATGAAAGCAATCATATAGTTCACAGTCAAAAACATTTACATCCATCTAAAAAAAAGGCACAGAGATTAAAAAAGTATAATCTACCCATGAATGCTAGAAATCTGAATTAAGGTAGAGTAATACGGAAATTCACAATGAGCTAGTCAACTTCTGAATGAAACCAACAGGATCATGTTTCAAGATGCGTCCTTCACCAGAACAACTGGATTCCAAAAAAGAAATCAAAAGAAACTTTTATTGTTTTTTTTCACTTTTACAGAGCAAGAAACTTGAGTGAAGTGATTGATGATGCAGCAAACAAGGGGAAAATCGCTTTTAACTTTCCATCTTAAAAAATACAAACTGCAACAAAATGGCTATTTACTCAGCACCATTGCTATCTTTAAGTGAACAGTTAATGACATAAAGGCAAGGATAAGTAATGGATGTGCCGCTGGAAAGACCTTCACTTAGTGGGTGGTAAGGAGATAAGTGCCTTCTTCCATTGTCTGTGTGGGTGTACGCTCAGCTAATGGACATCAGGCAGAGAATTGGATGCTTGATCAGATGTTGGATTTGACACATGAAAGTAAGGTCACTTCACCTTAGCAACACCAATGAGTTAAATGTAAGTGAGGGAAGTAATTATTTTTGAAAATGGTCGTTCTAGTTGCTGATACATGTTGCATAAAAATACACGAGTAGCTGAATTTTTTTATACTACATTGCTCGAATAAAAGGTATTACCTTTCAAAAAGTAGAGCAGAGATTATTTAATATCTCTTATCCTGTCAATAACATTCTACTATTTCTCTACTTAAATCATCCTATCTTACACTGTGTATAATCACAGAATATGGGTAATATAAAGAAATGGATCTGCTATCATCATTTTTCAAACGTTTTTATGAACAACACATACATCTGAAAAGAATATGCCTGTCCTGTTTGGAAGAAATATTTGTATTTTCTGAAAGGTTATCAGTGTATTTTTTTATTTTAGTTTGTTATCCTATTTTTTTTCTTTGCTTTCTTCAGTCCATAACTGTTCACTGTAAGAAGAAGTTTGCTCCCATATCTTTGCCCATTTGTATAATAGATATCACCCAGGGTTACTCCACCTGACAATAAGCAAAACGCTGCATTTGCTGGAATCTGAAACAAGAACAGAGAGGGCAAGAAAGACTCAGCAGGTCAGGCAATATCTGTCTGGAAGGATACAGGGTTGACATTTTGAGTCCATAGACTCTTTGTCACAAACAAAAGGAGGGAGAATGTAGAAACTGCAACAGAAAGAATAGCAGTTGTTTCTGCTTACTGTTTCTCTTGTTTCCCCATGGGGAAATATCAGGGGAAGACTTTACACAGCCAGTTCTTACTTGGCTTAGGTGGGAGACAGATCAGCTGCATTTAACTCTTTTCACCATTTCAGGAAATCCCAAAGCATTTTACAGCTAATTTTGAATACGGTTGAGTGTGGTCACTGTTGTTTTTTTCAGTTGTTCATGGGAAATGGGCACAGTCGGCTGGGTCAACATTTATCACCCTTCTCTGAGAATATTTAAAGAGTAACCACATTGCTGTGGGTCTGAAGTCACATGTAGGCTATACCAGGTAATGGCAGCATGTTTCCTTCACTAAAGGGCATCAGTGAACCAGATGAGTTCTTACAACAAGCGCCACTCTGCCACCCTTGGGCAGCACGGTAACAGAGTAGTTACCACTGCTGCCTCACAGCTCCAGGGACCCAGTTCGATTCCCGGCTCGGGTCATTGCCTGTGCTGAGTTTGCATGTTCTCCCCATGTCTGCGTGGGTTTCTTTCGTGTGCTCTGGTTTTCTCCCATAGTCCAAAGATGTGCGGGTTTGGTTGAATAAATTGCCCATACTGTGAAGATTAGAGGGATTAGCGGGGTAAATGTCTGGGGTTCTGGGGATAGGGACTGGATGGGATTGCTGTTGCTGCCTCTTTCTGCACTGTAAGATTCTATGGGATAATGATAATTGTTTCAAGGACATCATTACACTTTTAATTTCAGATTTTGATTGAATTCAAATTTCACCATCTGCCGTGGTGGGATTCAAAGCTGAGTTTTTGAATTACTAGTCCAGCGGCAATATTACTATGCCATCACCTCCTCTAATATATGAAATAAAGTAATTAGCAAACTCCCACAAACAGCAAAGTGACAATCAGCAGGCAATCTGATGTTGATTGAAGCATAAAGATTGGCTAAGATTGAACATTAATGCACTGACCCCCACCCCCTCCAAACCTCCAGCATTACTGTGATGCCCAGAAGAAGGCTTTATGTAAGAAAGTGATACACAATTATATCAATGTAAGATCCATTGTCCCTTTATCACCCACTCTCAGGTACCTCTATATCAGAATCGTTGATAAATCATAAAGGTAACAGTGATTTAAAAAAGATCTCTTGATCCACAGAGTATGCAATGAAAAGTTACAACAGCCTACATTTATACAACATAGAACACTACAGCACAAACAGGCCCTTCAGCCCACAAGTTGCGCCAATCATATCCATACCTACAGGCCATAGAACTATCTGTAACTCCCTATCCCATTAATTCCCATGTACTCATCCAGAAGTCTTTTAAAAGACCCCAGCGAATTCGCCTCTACCACCACTGATGGCAGCCGATTCCACTCATTCACCACATCATATGGATGTTTATATCATCCATACTCTGATTATATTTGGCCTGAGAGGCACATGTACGAAGTGTAATTGGGAGTTGATTAACTCAGCTGGCTGAATGGCTGGCTTGTCATACAGCTCACGTTCAATTCTCATACTGGCTGTGGTTATTCATGAAGTCCTCACCTTTTCAACCTTGCTCATTGCCTGCAGCGTAGTGATCCTCAGGTTGTGTCCTCAAAGGGGAAAGCAGCCTATGGTCACCTGGCACAATAGGAACTTTACTTCCACTCAATGTGCCTCTCAAGGAATCCATGTTTATCATTTAAAAACATGTGGGTAGGTTTGGCGTGGAACTGAACAGAAATTTGGCATATCTGATACAACTCTAACCAATTTTACAGATGCACGATAGAAAACATCTTCTTGAATGTATCACAGCTTGGTATGGCTCCTGCTTTGATCAAGATCACAAGAAACCACATTGGGGCGTGAATGCAATCCTGCAAACTAGCCTCCCATCCATTGACTCTACCTACACTTCTCACTGCCTCGCAAAAACAGCCAGCATAATCAATAACCCTACATACTCCAGACGCACTCTCTTCCACCTTGTTCCGTCAGGAAAGAGGTAAAAAAGTCTCAGAATCCAAACCAACTGATTTAAGAACTGCCATCAGACTTTTTAATGGACTTAGCTTATATTAAGCTGATCTTCCTCTTCACTTTGTCTGTAGCTGAAATACTAAGGTCAGAATGTTGGCATCCCTGCCCACTGTGGAAATCAGAGCTGGTGAGGGGCAGAATATGGAAAGGTCTGTTAACTTCTACGGGATTTTATGGTTTCAGGACAAGCGAGGATCTGCATCTTTCCTTCTCCCCTATGTATTTTGTAAACGGTATGCTCTGGGTGGGATTTTACAGTCTCGCTCAGGTGAGACTGGAAATTCCCGCCCAAGGTCAATGGAAATTTCCATTATTTGACCCTCGACTGTGCTGAGTCCGTGGTGGATGAGGTGGTGGTGTTTATCTGTATAACACACAAGAAGCAATATTTTACACTGTATCTCAATACATGTGACCATATTAAACCAAATAAAATGGGTGACATGGTGGCACAGTGTTTAGCACTGCTGCCTCACAGCGCCAGCGACCCGGATTCAATTCTGTTCAATTCTGTCCTTGTGGAGTTTGCATGTTCTCCCTGTGTCTGTGTGGATTTCATCTGGGTGTTCTGGTTTCTTCCCACAGTCCGAAGATACATGGATTAGGTTGATTGGCCATAATACATTGACCCTCGTGTCAGAGGAGTAGCAGGGTGAATATGAGGGGTTATTAGAATACCGCCGAGGTGGGATTGTGGCGATGCAGACTCGTTGGGCCGAATGGCCTCCTGCGGCAGTGTGGGGATTCTATAAAAGCAGCAGCAGGGACACCGATTGCTCTCTGCCTTCGCACTTACACCTCGGTATTTCGAACTTTAAGGTCCATAAAATCAACGTGTAAGACATCCTTGCACTCATCGCTTTAGGGAAAGGCTGGTAAAAGCAGTGAAACTTGGTTAGTTCAAAATGTAATACAAGCAGAAAATATAGTTTGCAACAAAAGCAAAGGTATCAAGAAGAGTTTGTAAATTGGGCTTCGCTTGTAGATGTGAGAGGTGGTTAACTGCGACACCTACACGTTTTCAGGGCAAATAGCAATTCAGAATGAGAAATACCCGCCAAGAGAGTGAAACCGCATGAAGAGGTTCCAGGACATGTTTTAATGCAACCAGTCTAACCTCAGTTGTAATAACATTTTAGATCCCCTTCTTCCCGTTGCAGTTAAATCTCCAAAGCGCTGTCAAGTTTACCCGACTCTCTCTCTAACCCATCTACAAATAACGGAATTGATTTTTTTCTCTAGAAAAGAAATTGCCTGTTTCACAGTTGTGTCTGTTTTCCCAGTGCAATTACATTCTCTCCCAGCCACCCATTAAAAGATCTCAATGAACCGTGCCTGTTCGGGGTGAAATTTGCTGAGACACTCATTCTCGGTGTAGAACGGATGCGAAACAAAATTGACATCAATACGACAAAGAGGCTCAAAACATATGGAAAGTTAGCTTCGCTGTGCTATTTGCAGTGTTATCTGATGGAAGTTTTCAAAGGATGGTGTGATCTGAACTTTAGCTGAAGTTGTATTATAAAAATGAGTTTTATATCAGGAAATTTGTGAAATGTTGGTGATGATTATCTGTCGGTCTCGCCGTCTACTGGTAGGACCCCACTACCAGTTCGTGTTGCACAAGTCTAATTTGAGGTTTTCATTTGGGACTCAAATTAATACAACCACAGGGCGAATCTAAAGTAAAAAGTAACCGAGGAGTGTTATTGCAGAATGGAATGTATTAGGCGTGGAATATGTTAGGCTCAGTTTACACTAATGCTTAAAATCGCAAGCTTTAGTCTGGTGTGTGATCAGCCGCTAACTTTTTAACTGTTGAATGTGAAAACATGCCTTGTTCCTGTCCAAATCGTCTTCTGTTTAGAGGGCGTTTAATACACTTGCCCCCATCACACCAGAATGGATTTTGCATTACATAAATCAATCAAAACTTTGTTAGATTATCAGAGGACAGTCGAATTTTATAGGACAACATTATAATTTACCTTTTTTTTTCAGAATCAATGTTATTTAACCGTACAGGGAAAAAAAACACTGATCGACTTTCTTATGGTAATATTACAGGTGAAATAAAATTAATGTTTTCAGTAATTGATCGAATCCCATCTCAATTCCCGTTGAGATCTGGGTTTATGTCTTAAATTGATCGGTATTTATTAATAACAGTGCATTTTTTCGCCCGGTAAATTGTCAAAACGCGGTACATATATTGCACAACTGAAACAAAATCGTCATCTTAAAAGAATGGAAATAGTTTTGCCATTTTATCATCCTCACTAGCAACTTCTCAAACACTGTACGCATGGATTGAATGGGGCATCAGGAGAGCTGGAAAATGAATCTTAAATGTCAGTTCTGACACTTGTCAATTTGTTCCTTCCTGTCTACTTTTTTTATTGGAAAGAGGAGGCGTATTTTATGATTGTTTCCCGCCTCACACCCGCCCCCCACGGAAGATAAGCTATCTATCTGGTCCCGGGGAGAGTGGGGGGGACAGACAAGGAGAGCGAATGGATATCGATTTTCCAATAACTCATCAATGCAAAATAAGTCTAAGGAGGTGATAACAATGCAACGCCGCCCTCGTGGTCTCAGAGTCCGCTTATATAAAAAGGAGCTGAGCTCTCGAACAGCTTCAGAAGAGAACTGAACACAGCTGAGCAAACAGTCAGGACAGACACACTCTCTCACACACTCTAGGATTTTCTTTGAACGTCGACAGGACATCCAGACAACAGGGGGATAAAAAGGCAAGTACTTTATCTCAATGCGCTTTTTCGAATTCCTAGCTGGGGGTCAATGTTGCCCCCCGCCTCTTTCCAACTCCCACTGAAACGATATTGTAACTTTTTCCAAACGTTTCATGAAATGGTCTGGCAGCAAGGAGAGGCGGATAGAAACTTCAACAGGCGCAACTTTGTATCTGAATAGTGGGGCACACTGTCTCTGCGGATCTAACTATTCAGTGCTTGATGCTGTCATTTCAAGAACAGGTAGGTAATACCTACTGACCATTGCTGTCAGGGGAATTGTCAGTTTGAAAGCTGAGAAGGAACTAACTCAGTTGGTCACCCCGAGCGAGGAAGAAAACAGCACAGATGCTCTCAGTAACTACATGACTGCTGAATTAACTACACTGTTTCAAATGCAGGGGAAAGTTGCCAGCACCTTTTGTTGATTTGGATTGAGGAAAGCTCTGTATTTCTGCATGATGTACACAGGATGCATTGATTCTAACCTGTCTCTGCATAGTTTAAGTTTATTAGTGTCAAAGTAGGCTTACATTAGCAACTTCTCAAATACTGTACGCGTGGATTGAGTGGGAATCAGGATAGCTTGAAAATGAATTCTGAACGTCGGTTCTAGTTTTGGTTTCTTGTAATGAAGTTACTGTGAAAATCCTTTAGTCGCCAACACCTGTGCTTGTTTGGGTGCATTGAGCCTGGCCAATCCACCCTAACCAGTATGTCTTTCGGACTGTGGGAGGAAATGGGAGCATTCAAAGGAAACCCACGCAGACGTGAGACAAATGTGTGAACTCCCCACAAACAGTGACCCAAGCCAGGAATCGAACACCACTCCCCAGCGCTACGAAGCAGCAATGCTAACCACCGTGCTGCCGACTAACACAAGTTTACCCAATGCCTTTTTGAATTGAAGGGGTCCTTTTCTACCAAATATGTTGATGTAAATTAATTTGACATTATACCTTTAGCAGTATGAACTAGTCATGTTATAAACTTACTAGTGGTCCATTCTGCAGCATTTTGAGTTTTTAATGTAGTTCTTGCAGAACTTCAGTGGTACACCAGTTACAATGGAATCCCAGTTAACACAATTAGATTTCCACATAATTAATTTTCCAATCCTTTTCATGCCTGAACCATATGTGAGTGGCAGTGTGACCAACAGATCTATATATTTTAAGTCACAATTCATGTAACCCAAGCTCCACTGCATTGTTCTACATTGGCTTGGTTCTGAGCAAGGAATGCATTCATTTATATATCTTACATACAACAGCAATAAGAAATCTGGATAACTTCTAATAATAACCTGTTCAGTTGACTTGACTGATTCAGGTCAACACTATAGATGACAGAAGTCCAAAGAACCTGTGTAGAGAATGAACCTGAGTTAAGTGACAGCAAAGAAGGGATAAAAGCATAAGGAATTAGAAAGTGTTAGTTTATACAGATTGTAGAAAATCAGGAAATAATTCAGACCCTCCACTTTTACCATTAAGGTTTTTAACCTTTTATGTGACAGTCTAAGGTCTATTTAAAATCATTATTTGTTCAAGCCGGTGCTAATTTTAGTTACAAAATCTCATCTTTCCTTTGGTCTCTTTATCTGGCAGTGCTCAGTTATATGATGCTTAAATGCAAATTGATAGTTTCCTTTTCCTCCCACTTACAATCAGATGGAAGATTTTCAAAATTTTGAACATACCTATAAGGTTTGCAGTAGTTTAAAATATTCTTAATCACATGGAGAATTTCAATAAGTTTTAATGGTCACTGCATCAGGTTTTTATTTCCCTCTGTCACTCTTGTATATTTATCTCTCCAATTTAATTTAGCAATAGTTTTGTTTTTATGTGAATGCCTGACTTCACTGGCCCAATTCATGAATTCCTGAATTACTGAATTCCTTTAATTGCTTAAAGCACTATATATGCTCACTTTTCACCATTCTACTTTAAACTTTCATACTGTTGTCTATCTCCCCCTCTCTGCTTGTAGTTACTCTTGCCGGGAGATCCATTGTAATGACATGTCATCTTTGCCTGTTTTGCACTATCCTCTCTCATCCAAAGCAGCTCGCCTGTAACCTCACTGTGACATCAGTCATCCAGATAAGTTTACATTGATCCCTCGATCTGCTGCCCTCCAATTCTTCCCCTGAAACAGATTAATCTCTGTAGCTTTACAGTGCTGATCAAACAGCCAAAGAACAGATTTTCTTTTTCTGCATATCACTTTTTAAGTGTGCTCTTGCAATTTCAAGCCTCTCTTCTTTTGTCTTATGCTCTGTATATGGAATTTTTATCATAGAACTTAACATCACTATTTCAGTGGCCTCTATTTTCTTCCACAGATTTTTCTTTATAGTCCAGGTTTCTGAGGCAGACAAGAAAATGGATAGAATGTAGCATTTTAGCAGTTTCTTTCCATGTCACAAGCTTGAATGTTCTTGTTGTTAACACATTCTTCATCTTCACAAAATTACTCCAGGCTGTCTCCATCCTTCTTCTGACTTTGGCATCTCACCTGCCGTCTTCTGATACCATTTGTCCTAAACTGACAAACTTAACTCCTTGTTTTAGTGTGACACTATTCATTTAGCACTGCTGCTTCACAGCGCCAGGGACCCTGATTCGATTCTCAGCTTGGGTCAGTCTATATGGAGTTTGCACATTCTGTCCATGTCTGCATGGTTTCCTCCAGGTGCTCCAGTTTCCCCCACAGTCTGAAAGACATGCTGGTTAAGTGGATTGGCCATGCTAAATTGCCCCTTAGTGTCAGGGGGACAAGTAGGGCAAATGCATGGGGTTATGGAGATGGGGCCTGGGTGGGATTGTGGTTGGTGCAGATTTGATAGGCCAAAAGGCCTCCTCGTGCAGTGTAGGGATTCCATGATTCTATAATTTCTTATTTCTTCCAATTGCCAATATTTTTGTTTTTTGGGTCATCATATTCTATATTTAAAGCTTCTGAATTTTTCTTGATCTACAATATCATGTAAGTCTCTTTACGATTCTGCATATCGCGGGGCTGTGTTGTCAGCATATCGCAAACTTGCTATGTTCTCGCTTCCAGTTCTTATCCTGGGAGGTACATCTGCCACATGCTGATTTTAGATAAGAACATTTTGCACTTTCAGGTAACTGAAACCATATGAGACTCAGCGAATGTACTTTGTCTCTAGTCATTCTTTTGCAATATTTTTCCTTCAATTTGAATTGGCAGAGCTCTGACAATTTCCGGGTCTGTTCTTGGTTTGATCTCAGCAGACCTGATCAACCAGGGCTTAATTCATATTGAACTTGTTCAGACTTTTTTCCTCTGGCAACTACCTCTTTCTCCAAAACACACCTCACATCTACCAACACTTTTTCTAACTGGCACAATGTGATGTTTCTCACCACGCATGGTCTCTTGTGTTTCCATGCCATCCCAGTAGCTAAGTTCAATGGTGTTGTAATCTCATTTAGTGAAGTTAAATGAGCCCTTTTATTTAAAGTGCTACCGCACAGTGCCAGGGACCAAGTTCAATTTTGGGCTCAGCCATCAGTCTATATGGAGTCTGCATGTTCTCCCATGTCAGTACAGGGTTCCTCCAGGTGTTCGGGTCTCTTCCCACAATCAAAAGATGTATGGGTTAGTTGGATTGGCCATGCCTCTTAGTGTCAGGGGGAATAAGCAGGGTAAATACGTGGGGTTATGGGGATAGGGACTGGGTGGATTGTTGTCGGTGCAGGCTCTGTGGGCTAAATGGCCTCCTTCTGCGCTGTAGGGATTCTATGATTGAACTGGACAAATTCTTTAACTCTATTGCTCAGGTTAAAACTGCATGCTGAATCTGAATTCCCTCCCTGTTCCAAACAGTATGCATACTCAAATGTGAGAAACACTTTTGAGGTTGCTCTAGGTTTATAGTGGTATAACATTAGTGATATAAATATGTAAACCAACTTCTAATAATTAACTACATGAAGCTTGTTAATGAACAGTCTTTTTCAGGCTGGTTTACTTAGCATGTTGTTCTGATTCTGGCTTTCCCTTCCCTGTGTGACAGATGGTGGCCATTCAGAAGCCTTGGACAACCCTGATTGCTCTTGCTATCTGCGTGCTGGTGTGCCTCGGGACCTTGGTGGATGCCTATCCCCCCAAACCTGAGAACCCAGGAGAGGATGCGCCCCCAGAGGAGCTGGCGAAGTACTACTCTGCTCTCAGGCATTACATCAATCTCATCACACGGCAGAGGTAAGCTGAAGGCACATCATTGAGTATGCAAAATAAGAAACAAGTCAGCAACAATTCACACTGCATATTTATAACTCACACCACAGTCAGTTCCTGCTGCAGATCATTAACAGCGCTAAGCAGTCACTTCATGTGATTGATTTGCTTATGTTACTCCCTTTGTTGTTCAATTAGCATAATATCACTTTTTTTACAAACACAAGTATGTTTCCCAGTTGCTGGATGGGGATGTTCACTCCCCAACATTATCAATTTTTTTTTGTAAGATGCATTAAACTCTTTGTGGAGGCAACAGCTCCATATGTCCCGATCAGATTAATTTGTGAGATTTAAACGCAGCACTGTGCTGTCCCATTCATGCAAGTCTCAGGTTTACTCCATGGTCAACGGAAAATTATTTATCAAGTGGCAAAGTGGTTAGCACTGCTGCCTCACAATGCCAGGGACTCGGGTTCAATTCTGGTCTCGGCTGACTGTCTGTGTGGAGTCTGCATTTTCTCTCTGTCTGCTTGGGTTTCCTCGGGGTGTTCCAGTTTCCTCCCACATTCAAAGAAGTACAGTTTGGGTGGATTGGCCATGCTGAATTGCTGCTTAGTATCCAAAGATACATAGGATTGGCTGTGATAAATGTATGGATGTTGTGAAAATTTGGAGGTGGAAGGGATGGGCCTGGCTAAGATGTTCTTTTGGAGAATTGATGGGCTGAATGGCTTCCTTTTGCACAGTAGAGACTTTATGGTCTTCTAAATGGGCTTCCTAGTCATGACTCCTACCTGGTGAATCCTGTTGGAATGTGTCTGGGACTGGATGTTGGGCAAGAACAGAATGAAGCTTGGCTGATGAAGCTTCACTGACTCAGATAGATGGCCAACGCATACCATTAGGCTCACACTTGGAATTTAAGCAGTTGGCTGAGGCATTTGCAGTAATTGTGCCTGTGGAGCATGAATCAGTGAAAAGAGTGCAAAAGAAGTTGAAAGCTTCTGTTTCTCACGTTGCAGCTAAATGTGAGTAACACTTGCAAATTGTCTTCGGAATATAACATTCCATTGGGACCTGCAAAACTGATTTTTCTTATTTGAGGGCCTTTAAATTCAGGACCAGCATTGTTCTAGGAAGTACATACAATATTTGAGTTGAAAACGTTGCAAAGTAATTAACTTACGAAGCGCAGAAGTCATTAAAGTGAACTGTTCAGCAGGAAGTACTCAGTCAAATAATTGTGCATTTGATTCAAGTCTTCATTCATATTTGGTTATTATCTGCGTGCTGTCAAATTATTCTCTTATAATAATTGTATTGATAAGACGATTCAGAACATTCATGAATAAATCAATGAAAGATTTGCTCAAACTTTCAAAAACACTTAGTTTTTCTCATCTGATTGTGGGAACTAATTAATTTCTGATACAAGTGCAATTTAATTTCTAAAAGCCTGTAATGCTGGCTTTACACAGCAATTAACAATTAAATCTATCGGGACTAAATGAAACATTCCAGTCTTATGCTGATTGCCAGTGTAGGTACAGACCACCCTATAGAATTCCTCCTGTGAAGAAGGTAGCCATGATGTGGAGATGCCAGCATTGTACTGGGGGTGGGCACATTAAGAAGGCTCACAACACCAGGTTAAAGTCCAATGGGTTTATTTAGAGTCATAAGCTTGGAGCATCATCCGATGAAGGAGCAGCATTCCGAAAGCTCATGATTCCAAATAAACCTGTTGGACTTTAACCTGGTGTTGTGAGACTTCTTTCTGTACTGTGAATAAGGAGTCCGTTTAGTCAGTTGAATCCGCATCAGTTCTCTCTGACAGCATACATTACCCTGATCCTGTCCACACATTTGCTAATCCATCTAACATTTAGCATGGCAACCCATCTGACCTGCACATCTTTGGACCGTGGGAGGCAACTGGAGCACCCAGAGGAAACTCACCCAGACACGGTGAAAACGTGTAAACTCCACACTGACAGTGACTCAAGACTGAAATCAAACCCAAGTTCCGGCGCTATGAGGCAGTAGTGCCATCCACTGTGCATAGAAAAGAAGGAACTTCCATTTATGTAATGTTTCCCACAACTTCAGGTTGTGCCAAAGCACTTTATATTTGCTGAAATACAGTTGAAGTACAATCACTGTTCATAATGTAAGAAACAAGGCAAACACTTGCTGGTCAGCATCACCATTACTTTATGAATAAGTACTTATTGGCTTGTAAATCAGCATTCAAGATTACTTGAGTATTTCAAATAGTGTTCCAAGCATATTCTGAAGATGCTTTACTACTTAATTTTAATTTTATTTCACTGGACAAAGTGTGCTGTCGTCTATCCTGCTGTGCTGAAAGTGGTTATTGATGTATGAACCCAGTGGTGGTAGTGTGTCACAGATAACTTGAGGTTCAACTTGCAGTGGCAATATGATATTTTCCATGCATGTTGTAATCTGGGGCAATGGATGTTGATGGTAGAGGCTTCAGCTTTCTTTCCATCACATGGCAGACCAGGACTCTCTCCCAATCTTGCCACCTGCCATTGGTGTGTGTTGGAAGGATTCATAGGTTAATACCCATTTGTGTATGCACATTATGAACCCACCTTCCTTGGTCATATGTTGAGGTGCAGTGGGATTCCCAACTGGAGCTTCTGATTTGGAGGCAGCAATGCTATCATGACACCACAAGAGCTCCCTCAAGCTCCCAATGTGCTCACTCAAAATATTAATTTACTATTTTAGGTATACCCTCTCATTCCAATTACCTGTTTGTAGCATTTTTAATATTTCTTTTCATTATCTCCAGTTTACTGTTGGAAAAGAACAATATATTTTTCAGCGTTTTGAACTTGACTTCATCTCATAATGCACAGTCTAGTAGTGTTAAGTGTACATCCTACCATTCAATTTTTAATATAAATTTTTGTTCCTTTCTTAAAGTTGCAAAGCCAATGTGCAGAGTGGATAGGGCAAACCTAAACCTATCTCTTTGCTTGCTCCAAAAACCAATTCAATTTCAAAATGAAACCAATTCACGAACCCCACAAGAACATAGATCATAGAATCCCTGCACTACAGAAGGCCACTCAGCCCATTGAGTCTGCACTGACAACAATCCCACCCAGACCCTATCCCTGTAATCCCACAATTCCCCTGACACTAAGGGGAAATCCCACCCAGACCTGCAACCCCAAGTATTTATCCTACTAATCCCCCTAACCTACATATCATAAGACACCAAGGACAATTTGGCATGGCCAGTCCACCTAACATTCCACATCTTTGGAGTGTGGAAGGAAACCAGAGCACCTTGACGAACTCCACACAGACAGAATGTACAAATTCCACACAGTCACCCGAGGCTCCATTCTTAAAGTTCTATAGCTGGATTGACATCAGTTTTTAATGGGATCCCAATATTTACACATTTTCTGTAACATGAAATATATTCAACACATTTAATGAATTGAGTTTGTTTTCCTTACACTGTTACATTTGGCAAATGATCCCAGAGTGTCTTTTCCTAAGTCAATATTAAACGTATGGAATGAATTCCTCTTCATTTTGGGAACACTTAGAAATCACTCTAACTTTTTTTAATAAAAGATTATTTTTGTGAACAGAAAGCACAGTTCTTTTGGAAACATTTCTGAAGCAATGGACGGTTAGCCTATACTGTATGAAGCAATGGGGATGCATAGAAAACTCTGGTCTAATTTTTCAATCATCAGTTTCTCAACGTAGTGTTGTAATTTCAACCCTTTTATTATTCTCCTCCATTCCCTAGCTCACAAAGGCTCTCATCGTTAGTCATCCTAATTGCAACAATCTAGCAGCTCTAACTTAATTCCCCAAAATAGCAATGGAAGAATCTGCTATTAATATTAATCCATTAAATTTGCAACTGCTAATTGAGCCAGTTCCTTGTTTTTCTCCCCCATGTGCTTCATAGAGTTCACATTTACTGCCTCAGCACAAATATACATTCTTGGAAGAATATTGCAATGTTGTTAAGTGATTGATTAAAACCCGTCGCGCCCTCCCCCACACACCATATGCTAGTGCCTCCTGAAGGTATCTTCAACTGATACTTCAAACGTTGAACTGAGCTAAGAGCTAATCAAAATGCACTGATGAAATTATTAAGACAAGGCCAATTGAAGTGTTCAAACTTCCCATTCAAAGGTCATTTCTTTTTGTTTTGCCTTAAGTTATTCTAGGAGGGAGCTGTTACTGCGTATATTGCTGTCAGCATTATTTTTACCAGTAAACTATTCAAATTAAAACTCTAGGTGTCAATATTTGTGAAGTGAACACTTTTACCACTTGTACGCTTGGTGTGTTAACACCAAAAAACACTTTCAGTATAAAACTCGCTCTGCTCTGCATTATAACATGGCTTAATTTAAAGTGTAACTTTTTTTAAAGTTTATTTTAGTGTCACAAATAGGCTTACGTTAAAACTGCAAGGAAGTTACTGTGACAATCCCCTGGTCGCCACACTGCGGCACCTATTTGGATACACTGAGGGAGAATGTAGCGTGGCCAGTATACTTAACCAGCATGTCATTCAGACTGAGAGAAAACCAAACACTGATGCAGTGGAAACCCACGCAGACATTGTGCAAACTCTGCACAGTAACCAAAAGCTGGAATCAAACCCAGCTCCCTGGCACTGAGACAACAGTGCCAACCACTCACTGTGCTAAATAGAATAAAGCATTTTTATTATGCCAGTTTGATATTTCTCTTCTGTCCACCTGATAGCCATTTCTGGCTGATCATTCTGGTAATTTAACACCAACTCACCTACAATTGTGAATAGTTTTGTTCAGTAGAACAACTGTCTCTATGAACTGGGTTGAGGCTGAAAAAAGTTTCACTTTTTTTATTCATTCGTGGGATATGGACATCACTGGCTGGCCAGCATTTATTGCCCATCCCTAGTTGCCCCTGAGAAGGTGGTGATGAGCTGCTTTTCTGAAACATTACAGTCAACGTGCTGCCGATTGATCCGCAATGCTATTAGGGAGGGAATTCTTGGATTTTGACCCAGTGACTGCGAAGGAATGGCAATATATTTCCAAATTAGTTTGGTGAGTGGCTTGGAGGTGGTGTTCCCATGTATCTGCTGTCCTCCCTTGTCCTTTTTAGATGGAAGTGGTCGTGGGTTTGGAAGGTGTTGTCTGAGGTTCTTTGGTAAACTTCTGCATGTATCTTGCAGAACCAGTTGTATGGATGACTTGAAAGAGACATTCATCAGTCTAGGCTGGATTCAAATCTGGGATTGAGGTGTAAGTAATTGTTCAAAACTCTCACTGCCATGCAATTTACAAAAGAAAAAGAGCCATGAGACATTAATTGTGGGATTAGTGTAGAGGTGGCCTGCACAAAAACACCAGTAACTTCTTGTGTAAAAGTAAGGTTGGTGAAATTCACTTAAACGTTCTTTTTAGTGTCACTCCATTCATCTTTTAATTGAAACATGCCATTATTCACACTTTCGCACTAAGTTATTCACTTTTGCTACTGGACTCCTTTATTTTCTTGTCAGTTCAATCTGACTGAAGGATTCCGAGTGCTCTGTAAATGAAACATGTGAACAGAAATCTCTTCAGCATGGTAATTATCAGTCACTGCAAAGTGGGACTTATTCATTGCATTTATATATTAATACAAAATGGTTCGGTCCTGAGTGTTCACCCTGAAGGATTCTGACTGGTGTGAAACTTGGGGTGGAATTTTATGGC
Source organism: Sphyrna mokarran (assembly GCA_024679065.1). NCBI lineage: Eukaryota > Metazoa > Chordata > Chondrichthyes > Carcharhiniformes > Carcharhinidae > Sphyrna > Sphyrna mokarran. Next base: position 20,478,456 of record JAGIQG010000027.1, on the reverse strand, counting down.
CCGTTGCAATGGGGGTGGGCCCACAAACATGGTGAGCTGGTTCAAACATCTATTGTCTTCGGCTGAACTGGAAAATCCCACAGGAAGGTCTGTAAAACATCTACCTTTACTTTGTACTATCTGTCTGACTGCCAGACTAGAGATAAAAATAGTGAGCATCTTGAGCATTACCTTGCTGGAACGTGGTGAATTAGATTATACATCTGTTTAGAGAAGTGGATTTAGTTTGACTGCCTGTCAGCTGCAGTTTTACGTTATTTGAATTCCAACAGAGTCTCAGCTCCAAGTCTTTGCATATCCTCAGTGAATTTCTCCAGTTCCCAACTATGTCCAGGGTAAACACAGTAAGAGGTCTCACAACACCAGGTTAAACTTAATGTCAATATGTGCAATCTTGGAGATCCTCTCCACTTGGAGCCGGTAGTTTGCAGTGTCGATGGTAGCCATGATGTGGAGATGCTGGCATTGGCCAGCATCTCCATTTTATGTCCAGAGAATCAGATGAAATGGAGGCCAGGTGGGGTTATGCATGTAAAGAGTCCAAAGAGCTTCGATTCTACCCTTCTCCCCTTGATGTAAAGAAAAGATTTGGGTAACCTTTTGTAAAACTGCTTTCAATCGACCTTATTCCAAGCAGCTATAAAATGAACAGTGGTGATTCAGACTATTGATGAAGCTCCCACTGAATGCAGGCAGGCACTTAACTAAAATGCCAATGTCCTAGCCTAATGACGTGACCAGCATTATATTAATATCTAGCTGAGGGAGACGCACACTATCATCTCCATCATCGAATGAGCTGACTTGCCAGAAGGGTCCAATGTAAGTTTGAACACTCTCTGCCTCTTTGAAATCCTTGTGGGCTAGGCAGATTAGGAATGCTTCATCCTCCCCAACCAATTCTAATTGCCATGGAAACTGTCCTTCCACTGCCTACTGGGAATCTTCCCCACGCCTTTCCAGCCGCACTGCCACCTGCCAGACCAAGTAGAGAATCTGGCAATGTGTTGGACTGGTCTTCAGAAAATGTTTTTTAATGAGGCTCAGGCCTCTGATTGCTCAGGGCTCGCCAACCACTACTGGGCTCATGAGTTCCCATCCTGATCCCTCGCCCTCCATAAAAAAAAACAAGGTTCATGGATTGACACGAGAAAAGAGGAGATTGGAATTAGCACTGGAAGAATTAGGAGAATAAAGAACGATAAAGCAATAAATGAGAAAACAAAAACAGCATTTGATTTGCAAAAGATAACACTTTAACACTGTCTTACAGTGCCAGACAACCTTGTTTGATTCCCAGCTTGGGTCACAGTGCTCAGTTCACATGTTCTCTCTGTCTGCATAGGTTTCCTCTGAGTGCTCCAGTCTCCTCCCTCCATGCTGATTAGGTACATTGGCCATGCTAAATTCTCCCTCAGTGTACCTGAACAGGCACTGGAGTGTGGCGACTTGAGGATTTTCACAGTAATTTCCTTGCAGTGTTAATGTAAGCTACTTATGGCATTAGTAGATAAACTTAAAACCTAAGGAAATTGAGAGACTATTTTAATTTTTCAGACCATTAAACAGAATAAATTAACAAGCTTCATCAATATCTAGTTCTCACCACAAAATTCACTCTTTTAATTCCACCTGAGTAGAACAAATAATTTTACCTGGTGTTTTGCACCTATCTAACATACAACATCTATTCACTTTTTTGTGGAGGACGTGTTGACTCTGTGGACACTGCCAGTGGATCACCTCCACCTTTAGTGTCTTAGGCCGGAATTCTACTGCCTTGCTTGCGCTGGAATCTGGGGGGGGGTGAGGCTTGCAGAACAGAAATCTCCCTCAGCCTTGGGCAGGATTCTGCAATCTCACCTGAGCGAGGTCGTAAAATCCCACCTCTATTCTCAACTAAAACAATTCCTGGTAGAGAACCTCAGAACATTTTACTATGTTAAATGTGCTGGGGAAACAATGTTATTTGTTGTTCTCCCAACGTACTTTACATGAGAAGGTAAGGAGCAGGAGTCGGCCCCTTGAGCCTGGTTGACCACTACGTAAGATCATGGCCGATCTGATTATAGCCACACTCCTGCCTTGCCTTATCACACTTGATTCTTCTGTAGATCAATAAATAGGTCTGTTTTAAAGTACAGTACCACTAGTGAGCAGACAAATTAAACATCTAACCTGCAGACAGTAAAGCTCCATAATTAACAAACAAGTGAAAAGCCAATAAATGCATTTAGTTTTGATTGAGACATGAATATTGATCAAGACACCAGGAGAAATCCTTCCCCTTTGAATAGTGCTGTACATCCTTTACTCCCAACTGGAAAAGCAGTTGGAGCATTAGGTCAGAATGTAACAGCCATTCACACAGGAGGGAATTTTGCACTCTCCTGCAGTGAACGAAGATTTGGCTGGGTGCCAAATTCTCCAACTTCGCTGCAGGGAATGGCAAGTAAAATTGTGCCCTCAGTTTAACATTTCAGCAAAAGAAAATCATAATAAATCTTTAGTATTACACCAAATAATAACTTACGTTTGGTGCTCCAGACTCAATGTTTTCTTTTTGACTCAGGTAGGTAATCTACATTTTCATGTGTATTATACACATATTTTTTATGTATTGTATGTAGTGACATATAATGGCAAATATGCACTTAACTTACAATTTTTAGAGTTTGCAACTATATAGCTGGTGCAAACTTTAATTCAAATGCCTTTGTCATTCACCAATTGCCATTGAAGTAAATTGTTGCAGATTTCCCTTGTATATTTCTTTAATGAGGTGTGGGCATTGCTGACAAGGTCAGCATTTTTTGTCCATTCTCAAGTACTTTTAAATTATTTCAAATTATTATTTGGGATATTTCAAAGGACAGTTAAGAGTCAACCACATTGCTTGGGGTCTGGAGTCACGTGTAGACCAGGACAGGTGAGGATGGCAAGTTTCCTTCCCTAAAGGACATTAGTGAGTCAGATGAGTTTTTCTGACAACTATTTCATGGTCATCAGTAGATTCTTAATTCCAAATTTTTAAAAAATTGAATTCAAATTCCACCATCTGCCGTGGTTGGATTTGAACCCAGGTTCCCAGAATATTCCCTAAGTTTTTGGATTAATAGTCTAGCCATAATACTACTGGGCCATCATCTCCTCTATTTTTCACACTCACCGTAATCATTCACAGTCACCCCTGTATTCTTCCAATCTTCCTCAGCTTCTCAATATCATTTAATTTATAGATTTCCTGATGTCTCTTGGTTTCCATGTTAGCAGATCAGATTCTATCCATTAACCCTTCAGTCCGCTTTCTATATCACAGCACAGTTCATTTCAACTCTCCTGATTTTCCTACTCACTAGCAAAAAGCATGGAATAACAGAAGATTATCTAACCAACCAAGTCTACTCCTTACTTGGAGCATGTCCAATGAACTGGGTAATCAGCTTTATCCAATCCATTACAACTCCTTGAAGCAGCATTTATAAAGTTTGTTTTTATATCTCCCAAAGGTAAAGCCTTATCTAGCCTTTTAACATGAAATATTCATTTCTGACTGCTTGCCTGCCAAGACGTTTACAAACTATAAAATTTCAGGCTGTAGTTTGTTCCATAAAGAATTTATTTGGATAAAAAGCTTCTATCAAGAGAGTTAGAACAAGTGACCCACAAGGAACAATTGAGTCAATTTGCATTGATGGAAAAGCACATGAGGGTGAAAAGAATAGAAGAATAAACTGGAAGGATGAGATGAAGTAAAATAGGAAGAGGCTTGTCTGGAACGTGAATACATCTGCATAGATGAGTTGGGCTAAATTGTCTGTTCCTGTGCTGTGAATTCAAAGTGAAGCATTTAATCATCTGTCTCCACATTTTCTTATCATCCTTAAACTCATAAGGAAAGTCATCCTATGTAATCTTTTAAATAAGGGTATTGTTTGTTCTAAGCCATTGCAAAAGGGGTGGTATAGTAGTTAGCACTGCTGCCCTGCTTCCATTCCCAGCCTTGGGAGACTGTGTGGAAGTTGTACATTCTCTCTGTATCTGCATGAGTTTCCTCTGGGTGCTCCAGTTTCTTTCTATCGTCCAAAGATGTGTGGATTAGGTGAATTGGCCATGATAAATTCTCCTTGGTGTCAAAGGAATTAACAGGGTAAATGTGTGGGATTACAGGTATAGAGTCTATATGGGGATTATGGTCAATCCAGACTCGATGGGTTGAATGGCCTCCTTCTGCATTATAATGTTTCTACAATCTATGAAATACTGTACGAGCGTTGTTAACAGCTACTTCCAGGGTAGCATGGTGGCACAGTGGTTAGCACTGCTTCCTTACAATGCCAGGGACCCTATTTTGATTCCCAACTTGGGTTATTGTCTGTGTGAAGTTTGCACATTCTCATTTTGTCTGCCTGAGTTTCCTTCGGGTGCTTTGGTTTCCCCCCACAGCCTGAATGACATGCTGGATGTGTGTACTGGTCACACTAAATTCACACTCAGTGTATCTGAACAAGCATCGGAGTGTGGTAACTAGGGAATTTTCACAGTAACTTCATTGCAGTGTTGATGTAAGCTTACTTATGGCACTAATAAATTAACTTTAAATGTGCCTTAAATTGGCTCCTGTATTGTGGATTCAAAAAGTTGAATACTTAACCATTCTGCTGATGAAACAATTCACTTGCAGATGACATTTGAAACTCTCATTCTTGGAGTTATATTACTATTCACTCTTTACTCCTCATTATATATCTTCTGCCATATATTCAGAATTGGTATTCCTTCAAAGACAAGTGTGGACAGTTGAAATAAATCAAATGTAGTGATACATTTCCCACTCATTACTGTTCATAGGAATTAAGAACTGTACATGCAAATTACTAGAAATCTGTGTGAACTCATATTTTATTCAAATGATAATAGTTGGAAAAATTAATGGAAGGTATTTTGAAATCATCCTTAATAAACAAGGAAAATTAAAATTTCAGGATTAAACTTACTTGTTTTTTTCCCTCTCCAATAGATATGGAAAGAGAGATAGTCCGGAAGCTTTGTCAGATTCCCTGTTTGATGAGAGCAGTGACCACGTTGGGAGGTCAAGGTAAATATAGTCTAAAGAAGTGTTTCTCATGGTTAAAGATCAGTGTCCTACAGGGAAATGACATTCGCACACAGACACTTTTTAACCTACTCAATAATTACCATAAAAACTGCAAAGATGATTCACTATCTTTTGTTTCTAACTTATTCAACAGTACTTTGGCTTTTGTTTAAATGAGAGTAATTCTTTTCACCTAGAAAGGAACTCCAATTAAAATAAAATGATAGCATTAGTAAAATGTGGCCTTCTACGTAATTCTTAAAGCAACAATATCAAATTGAAAAAAAGGCATGCAATGCTGCAATGTTTAGAAAATTGTGTTTGAGAAACCAACAGTCAGAAAAGCTTGGTCAGAAAATTCCACCCATGGTCTCCATTGGGGCATTTCACAGAGGCTTCACTCGGTTGATTCCTGGAATGAATTGGTGGTTTATGAGGAAAGGGTGAGTAGTTGGCCTGTAGTCGTTGGAGTTTAGGACAATTGGGAGGTGATTGTAATGAACATATGTTGTTGAGGGGGCCTTGACAAGACAGATTCTGAGAAGATACTTCCCTTTGTGGGAAATCTTGAACAATGGGGCCACAGTTTCTAAAGAAAGAGGTCTCTCATTAAGATTGAGCTAAGGAGGCATTTCTCCTTTGAGGATTTTTAATCTTTGTAACTCTCTACTCTAGAGAAAAGAGGAAACTGACTCATTGAACATCTTCAAGAGTGAGCTAGACAGATATTTGATCATCTAGGGATTCAAGTGTTATAGGCAAGAAAGTGGAGTCGATATCACAACTATATCAGCCATTTTCTTATTGAATGGTGAAAGATGCTCTAAGAATGAAATAGCCTAATCTTGCTTCTATTTTTACACCCAATAGGAAGGATCTCAGTAGTTCATTAAATAAACTTCAAAGTTTTCCTGATCTTTGGAAATGAGGGCAATGCAGTTGAATTCAATGTTATGCGGGAACCAGAAATATATTCAGATCACAATTTATGTGAAAGCAGTCAAAGCTGCCAATGTGCTAAATTTTGTACAGTTTCCTTTCACTAATACAAAGACAGAACCAATACTCACTCTGCACATTTAAAAAAAATCTTTCATAGGCATCACTGGCTGGCCAGCATTTATTGCCCATCCCTAGTTGCCTTTTGAGACTAAACCACATTGCTGTTGTTCTATAGTCACATGTAGACTTGACGAAGTAAAGATGGCAGATTTCTTTCCTTGAAGGACATTAGTGAACCAGATGGGTTTTTCTGACAATTGACAATGGTTTCATGGTTATTAGTGGATTCTCAATTCTTGGTATTTTTTATTGAATTCAGATTTTACCATCTGCCATGGCAGGATTTGAACCCAGATCCCCAAAACATTAGTTAAATTTCTGGATTAATAGTCTAGCGATAATACCACTAGGCCATCACCTCCCCAAATAGAGGCGTATGTCTAAAGTGACAAAAGCTGGGCAGGACATGATTTGTTTAATCTGTCAGTGTTATAATCCAGATAATTAAGCAACATTACACAGTTCAAAAATTGGTTTAAAAGCCAGCCTTAGATCAGGAACTCTTCAAAGTGAAAAGTTTCAAATCTTTCAGAATCTCAAGTTTATTTATAGGTGTCACAACTAGTCTTTCTTTAACACTGCAATGAAGTTACTGTGAAAACCTCCTGGACGCCACATCTGGCACCTGTTCTGGTAAACTGAGGGAGAATTTAGCTTGGTCAATACTCCTGACCTGTATATCATTAGACTGTGGGAAGAGACTGGAACACCTGGTGAAAATCCACATAGGCTCAGGGGAGAATGTGCAGACAGTGACCCAAACCAGGAATTGAACCCAGGTTCCTGGCACCATGAAGCAGTAGAGCTAACCATTGTGCCATCATGCAACCCATAGAATCCTGGATTCTAAATGGAACAAATCAAATTAAGAAATCAATATGTCCCTTCATTCTAAGTTTGTCCCCTCAAGTTCTAAGCTCCCCCAGTAGTGGAAACATCCTTTCTATTCCACTCTAAATAGATCTCTCAATATTCTGTAACTTTCAATTAGATCGCCTTTCATCCTTCTAAACTCCATTGGCCCAGACTCCTCAACCGCTTCTCATATGACAAAACCTTCATTCTGGGATCATCCTTGCAAACCTCCTCTGGTCCCCCAGCAAGGCCAGCACATCGTTCCTTAGGTATGGAGCCCAAAACTGCTCTCAATATTCCAAATGGGGTCTGACCAGAGCCTTATACAGGCTCAGCAATACATCCCTGCTCTTGTATTATAGCCCTCTAGAAATGAATGCTAACATTGAATTTGCCACCCTAACTGTCAACTGAACCTGCACATTCTCCTTAGGAGAGTCTTGAACCAGGTCCCTTTGTGATTCAGATTTCAGAAGTCTTTACCTGTTTAGAAAATAACCTATGCCTCTCTCCTTCCTACGAAAGTGTATAACCTCACACATTCCCACATTGTATTCCATCTGCCACTTCTTTGCCCATTCTCCTAGCCTGTCCAAGTCATTCTGCAGCCTCCCCACTTCCTCAACACAATCTACATACTTTTGTCTCATCCGCAGATTTAGCAACCATGCCCTCAGTTCCATCTCTCAGGTCGTTAATGTATATAGTGAAAAGTTGTGGTCCCAACATTGACCCCTGTGGAACACCACTAGTCACTGGTTGCCATCCTGAAAAGGCCCCCTTATCCCCACTCTCTGCCTTCTGTCTGTCAGCCAATCTTCTATCCATGCCAGTATCTTGCCTTTGACACCATTGGCTCTTAGCTAACTTAGCAGCCTCCTGGAAGGCATCTTATCAAATGCTTTCTGGAAATCCAAATAATTCACGTCCTAAGTGTAATGTGAATGTATAACAGTCTTTCAACAGTACTGACCTTTATATCCTTTTTTGCTGATTATGTGAGCTTTGTGGGGAGGATCCCAAAGCAGTGAGTTGGTGTTCACAGCGTGTGATTTAGTAACAGGCTTAGTACGATGATACTAACATTTTTGCTGATATAGTCCTTTTAACGTAACAATCCATCCCAAGGCTCTTTAAAAGCTTTACCAACAAAATTTTGCACTGAACGTGGAGATATTGGGCCAAATGACCAAAGCTTGGACAGTGGCACAGTGGTTAGCACTGCTGCCTCACAGTGCAAGGGACCTGAGCTCGATTACCGGCTTGGGTCACTGTCTGTGCAGAGTTTGCATCATGTCCCCATGTCACATGGATTTCCTCCAGGTGTTCCCGGTTTCCCCACAGTCCGAAAGACATTCTGGTGCATTGACCATGCTAAATTCTCTCTGTGTACAGATGCTGAAGTGTGGCGACCAGGGGATTTGCATAGTAACTTCATTGCAGCGTTAATCTAAATTTACTTGCGACACTAATAAAATTAAACTTTAAAAAACAATGAGGTGGGTTTTAACGAGGATCTTAAAAGACAGAAGAGAGGTAAAGAGTTGGAAAATCGAAAACATTTCAGGGCTTAAGGTACTGGTCACTGAAGACACAGCTCTTAGTGATGGTGCCAATAAAATCAGGAATGTTTAAGAGGCCACAATTGAGGGACTACCAAGATCTCGGGAATATAAAGCTGAAAAAAGAAGATCATCGATTAGGGAGGGATTTCTAGAACATGGAGGGATTTAATAACAATGGGAAAAGAATAGAATATAAATTCAGTAGCTCAGCTTTATATTCTTAGAATCCCTGCAGTACAGAGGAGGCCATTCTCAAGTTTGTACCAACTCGCCAACAAAATATCTTGCTCAGGACCTATTCCTGTAATCCCACATATTTACTCTGCTAATCTACACATTTTGGGATGAAAGGGGGCAATTTAGCATGGCTAATCCACTTAATCTGCAGATCTTTGGATTGTGGGAGGAGACTGGACCACCCAGAGAAAACAAACCAGATAGCAGGAGACAACTAAGTTTAACAGCTGGGCCTCACTCAATGTTGCTAGTATTCCTCCCACCCATTCTGGGCAGGAAGAGGGAGCAATTCTGGTCTCTGGTTGGAGATGATTGTGTGCTTTGGGTCTCCTGGTATCATAGATTCAGCGCAGAAGGAGGCCAGAGGGCCCTTTGAGTCTGCACTGACCAGAATCCTACTTCTCCCCATAACCCAATGCATTTACCCTAGCTAGTCTCACTAACACTAAGGGGCAATGTATCATAGTCAAACCACCTAACCTGCACATCTTTGGACTGTGAGGAAACCGGAACATCCGGAGGAAACTCATGCAGACAGGGAGAGAACAGACAATCTCCACAGAAAGCCACCCAAGCCGTATCTTCTAGATCAGTGACAGGGAAATGGATTTGGATGTTTCAGGATGGGGAAGGAGAGGGGGAGCATTCTAGGGAAAGGGCTGTTGAGACTTTCCTTGTGGGCTGCTGGAGCACTTCCTCTAGTGGGTCCAAGAAGAATGTAATATCTTGACTCACCTGGAAGGCTTCATAACCTTCATACCAGTTGCTGAGTTGTTGCAACCTGTGAAGACTTAGTCTACCATCAGGGTCTGAATGACTTAACAGGAGGCAGATTGGTAAAAACACACAAGGCTTTTGTCTGCATCCCAACGGTAATATCAGAAAAGGGTTGAATTTGAAGGGGCAACATGGTGGCTGAGTGGTTGGCACTGCTGCCTCACAATGCCAGGGACCCAGGTTCAATTGTACCCTTTGGTCGCTGTTTGTGTGGAGTTTGCACATTCTCCCCATGTCTGTGTAGGTTTCCTCCAGTTTCCCCTCACTGTCGAACGATGTGTTAGGTTGATTGACCGTGCTAAGTTAACCCTAGTATCAGGGGGATTAGCAGCATAAATATGAGAGGTTACAGGACTGGGGCCTAGGTGGGATTGAGTCCACACTGACAACAATAGGCTGAATGGCCTCCTTCTGCCCTGTATGGATTCTATGGAAAATAAATCACAATCATTTTTAACTGTCCTCCAATTCAGTGTCTGCTGAGCAATTAGAGTTAAAATTAATCTTCTCTTGTACAATAAAAAAACACAACCTTCTGAGAAGCAGATGCCAACAGAATTGCCAAATTGATTTTTAATAAGACTAAATTTTCAAAAATATATTTGTGACAAAATTGGGGAGAAGCTATTGCAAGATCTGAAAGATTTCCATTCCTGGAAGCATAAAAATGTACACTTACTTTTCACAAGGCAGTATGCAGGTTGTTCTCTTTTCTCAATTCAATAAAGCTCAAAATAACCAGACAAACTAAAAGTAGAAAAGTGTCAATGTAAATAGATCGTTTTTTGAGTAGTGATATTAAAAACTGCATTATAATCTTACATGATTTATTTACTGGCCTGAATATGCAAAACCTCTTGATCATTGATGTATCATGTTGTTGATTATCTGTTCATATTACTTGACCATTTGAAGTTTCTGATACATGTGGGTCAACAGAATTTAATGCCCCCACTCTGAGTTTGGAGAAGGGTGGGGGACCTTATGATTGGGCAGGAAGGATGAGTTAGGGATCAGCGCCCTTCTGCTTCTCAGGGGGGCAGGGAGGTTTGTGGACAACCTTCTCACCCAGAGACTGACGGAGACCCTTTGGTGGCCACTTAAGGTCTCAGTCCCACTGCTGCTTGTATTCCAACAGTGTTGGGAGGGGTTGTCATTCAGAAGACCACCCAGATGGTTTGCCAATGTCCTACCTGGTGTATGTATGTGTGGGAGGGGAGGGCTAGGGAACCATTGTTCATGGGTATATTGTGCCTGGAATCCAGCATTGAGAAGATGGGAGTGTCCTGCAGGAAACCACTCTCTGGCCTTTGCATCCAATCTTTGTGTGGCCCCCATCACATGTCCCTAACTCACTACCCTCAATGGTCGGCCCCACTGTAGTACTGGCAATGGCCAGCATTCCTCTTGGCCCTGCCACTACTGGAGAGCTGCTGGCCTCTGATAGACCAACAATGCTTGTGATGGGAGTGATTCTACACCCTTGGAGGGAGGAGGTTTGTGGGGCTTTGTCATCAGACAAGAAGCCGGAGTTGCCCAGGTAAGTGCCTATTTGCAATTAAATGGTGATTAGGCCCCACAGAAAAGTGGCTTGCTGCTCCCACTAGTCTTCCAACCAGTGGACGAGGCCTCCACTACTCACACTAAATCTTTACTATTTCTAAATTCACACTCTGATCAATTTAAATTTCAAATGATGACAGTGTCCATTACTGATTATAACAGCTTCAGGACATTTACACAGAACAGGACGATCGCTTAATCTGTGATCTGAAAAACAAAACCGCTAATTCAGTTAAAATCCAATTAGAATTCACTTAGCTGAATACATCTGCACTTATTTAACAATTTTCTTTGACACAATGATATCTTTGAAGCTGTAGGCTGAAATGAAACAAACTTGAATCTAATTCTATATAAAGTTTAATGTGTATGATTTTATATCAAGCCATTTATTTCATTGCAAAATTAGCACAGCTGATAAATTTTGCCAGTTCTGTAACATTGCTTTCAAACACTTTCTTAGATCTTTAATATTCAGAATTTGGTCTCTATTATTCTCATTTATGATTTCCTCTTTTCATTCTTTCCTCATTCATTGAATCATCAAATCCCTGTAGTGCAGAAGGAGGCTATTGGACCCATCGAGTCTGCACCAACCACAATTCCACCCAGGCCCTCTCCCCATAACCTTATGCATTTATCCTAGCTAATCCCCCCACACTAAGGGGCAATTTAGCCAATCCACCTAACCTGTGCATCTTTGCAGTGTGGAGGAAATCGGAGCACCCGGAAGAAACCTATACTGACGTGGGGAGAATGTGCAAATTCCACACAGACAGTGACCCAAGGCCAGAATTGAACCTGGGCTCCTGGTGCTGTGAGGCAGAGTGCTAACCACTGTGTCACCATGCTGCCCCAAGTTCATTTTTTTAAAACTTTTCCACTTAATTTTTAAAATCCCTTGATGTCCTAGGGGATTTTCAGTGGTTTCATTGCATTGTTAATGTAAGCATACTCATGACACTAATAAATAAAAACCCTTTTGATAGAAGAGAACTTTGAAATAATGGGTACTGCTGTATTTTATCAAAATGATTGGAGAAGCTTAAAAGTCAACTTTCAGAAGAAGAAAATTGTATTTTGTTTTACTGGGAGTCCCAAGTGAAGGAGTATGCTGTGGGTAAAATGAATTGGAGAAATGACAAATAAATCAAAGAATAGTAGTTGGGTGATATAATGAGTTCCATGATGTCCAGGAGATGAATGAACACCAGCTGGAAGAGCACTGATTTAAACACAGGGAAAGTTTTATAAAGAACAGGAAGTGGAATGCAAGGTGAAATGTTGGAAGCTTAATTTCGTCTTTAATATTTGCCTCATAGCTGAAATATGTCATTGAAATATTTTAAATTGACATCCATTTAGGAGTAGGCAATGGCTGAGTGATATTATCGTTGATAAAATACAGCAGTCTCCATTATTTCAAAGTATTCCAGAAATTTAGCTAATGCTTTGGGGACCTGGATTCGAATCCCACCATGCCAGATGGTAGAGTTTAAATTCAATAAAAAATATCAAGAGTTAAAAGTCTACTAATGATTATGAAACCAAAGTCGATTGTCGGAAAATCCCATCTGGCTCATGAATGCCCTTTAGGGAAGGAAATCTGCCGTCCTTACTTGGTCTGGCCTAAATGTGACTCCAGAGTCGCAGGAACGTGGCTGACTCGCAACTGCCCTCCAAGGGTAAATAGGAATGGGCAATAAATGCTGGCCAGCCAGCAACACCCACCTCTCATGAATGAATAATAAAAAAAGTGAACATTTGTGCCTGAAGCCTCCAACCTTGGCACAGTGGGAAGGGTGGCAGAGTGGTTAGCACTGCTGCTTCACCAGAGACTCAGGTTCGATTCTCACCTTAGGTCACTGTCCATGTGAAGTCTGCATGTTCTCCCCATGAGTGGGTTTCCTCTGAGTGCTTCCTTTTCCTTCCCCCAGTCCAAAAGACATGCTGGTCAAGTGCACTGGCTGTGCTAAATTCTCCCTCAGTGTACCCAAACAGGGTGTGGCCACGATGGGATTTTCACAGTAACCTCATTGCTATGTTAATGTCAGCCTACTTGTGACAGTAATAAAGCTTTAAACCTTGTCTAATGCCATTGCAGAGAGTGGAGTTTTGACAGAGTATCAAAATCTCCATTCTCGCTGGGGATGAGACAAATAAGATCAGACAGTCCCATTTGAGACAGGAACTGAGGGTTTCTGAATTTCAATGCATTATGAAGTTTCTGATTTGTAAACTCAAGAGAGCTGTGAAAACACACATACGCTTATAACATTTTATGATACCTGTTTTCCAGACAATTTTATTATAATTGATTTCATTTCTGTAATTTAGCAGTAATTTAAAGTTTTTTTCAGGGGTGAAATGTTTATCAACAATGAACATACATTAAAGATAATCCTGTAAATTCTGGAAAATCATACACTGCATGTTCGTAACAAAGCAGTTGGTTTGTTTCTTTGTCAGGTATTTAAATGGATATTGACTGGGGCTGGCACTATGGTTAGCACTGCTGCCTCACAGCACCAGGAACCCAAGTTCAATTCCTGGTTTGGGTCACTGTCTCTCTCCATATTCTCCCCGTGTCTGTGTGGGTTTCCTCTGGATGCTCTGGTTTCCTCCCACAGTCAGAAAGATGTACTAGTTAGGGGCATTGGCCATGCTAAGTTCTCCCTCAGTGCACCCGAACAGGCACTAGAGAGTGGCAACTAGGGGATTTTCATTGTACCTTCATTGCATTGTTAATGTAAGCCTAATTGTGACACTTGTAAACTTTAAGCTAATGTACAGTGAAACCTAATGCTTGTATTTGACTGATTTTTACTTTTTACTGCTTTCCACAGGTACGATGATTCCTTGATGTGGTGATTCCCTCCTCTTTGTACCTTGTCTACCTTTTGTGTCTTTGCGTTTTAATTATGGTGCAGATGGACCGGACCTCTAAAGAATTATGTGAAGACGACACCAAACCAAAAGGATCACTGCATGCAAACCTTTTTCATGCATTGAGAAACCATTGAAGCTTTTTTGTGGCAAGCAATTGTACATAATTTATTGTTAAATATAATATATGGCAATCAAAATCAAAATGTGGGGTCTCTCTAAGAAAAAGAATCTTCTGTTTGTATTGTAAAAATGTTTACGTGCAATTAAAGTTTAATGGATGAATCAAATTTGCAAAAGGATGTCCATGCTTCTGTGAAGTTACATTATTAATTCCTCAGTCTTAGTACACTGACCATTCAATATAGAAAGATTGTGCATTTGTGTAGCTTCCTTCATGATCTCAGGACTTCTTACTCTTCTCCATGGTGGCACATTGGGTAGATTTAACGCTGCTGTCTCACAACACCAGGGACCTGGATTCGAATCCTGGCTTGGGTCCACACTGTCTGTGCGGAGTCTACATGTTCTCCCTGCGCAGGTTTCCTCCAGATGCTCTAGTTTCCTCCCACAGTCCAAAAGACCATGCTTAATTCTCCCTCAGTGTACCTGAACAGGCGCCAGAGTCTGAGGGGATTTTCATATTTTCATTTTAACTTCATTGTAGATTAGTGTGAGCCAACTTGTGAACTAATTAATAAACAAAACAGGCAATGAAATACTTTCAAAAGGTTGTGACTATTGTGGAGGAAATATCATAGCAATTTTTACACAGCAAGATCCCACATGAAGCAATGAGAATTACTAGATTATCAATTTCAGCGACGCAGGTTGAGGAATAATATTGTTCAGGCAACACATGGAAGGATTCCTTCACTCCTCCTCAATAATGCCATCTGTTCTGAAAAGGTAAATATATATGTACAGTCTTAGTTTAACATAGAATCATAGAATCCCTCCAGTGAAGAAGGAAGCCATCTAGCCCATCAAGTTTGCACCAACTACAAACCTCCAGGCCCTATTCTAAAAATCCCTATTTACCTTTACTAGTCTTCCAGACACTAATGGGCAATTTAGCATGGCCAGTCCACCTAACCTGCACATGTTTGGAGTGTGGGGGGGGGGAAGCTGAACACCTAAAAGAAATCCATGCCGAAAGGGGGAACATGCAAACTCCACTCAGACAGACACCCAAGGCCAGAATTGTTCTCCTCAAAAGGATAGTGCTTTCAACAACGCAGCACTCTCCCAGTATTGAAGAGTCAACCTAAATTTTGTTCTCGGATCACTAAAATGGGCCTTGTGTCTATAAACTTTTCACTTAGAAGTGATGATGTTGCCAAGGCTGACAATGCAAATTGTATTTCTCACACATGTTGGATTTGGGTACAAACTATGATCAATTATTTGCATGGCACTTGTTCAATATCAATGTTCAAAATATTTATCAAAATGTAGTTTAACAAATGCAGGAAATCTTGGAGTCTTATAGCACAAGAGGAGATCATTTAGCCCATCATGTGGCTGTGCTTGCTGTTTGAAAGAGCTATCAAATATTTATCAAAATCTTAATATTTGTTTAAAGAACATTGTTAAAAATTCCAGAGCGGGATAACTTCTAATATATTTCAACATACGCTCTAACAGAAGGAGGCAGTCAGCTGGATTTTACACAATACATGCTGATGTTATCCAGGGAATTGAATTCATTACATTCAGTAGGAAATTTTTTCAGGTTGCTTGAAAGATAGGGCCAACACCACATAAACTTTGTAGCAACTGTGCATTCATTAATCCTTTCAGGCACCTTCTGCTGCAGTGAAAATATTTAAAACATCCAGGGCAAAAATAATTAGCCCTTCACCATTGAAATTTGATGCTTAAATCAGCTTAAAGTCTGTCAATAAGATATTGAACCACCCACAATAGAAATATAAAAAACCATTCTCTAACATCTGCCTAATTAAATCATTTATATAATTTGCAGGTAGTCTAAATATGTGTTTTGAGGTCTGGAGAATTACTTGACTTTAATTAAAATCCTGATTATCAGTATTTCCTTATAATTGCATTGTATGAGGCATGCAGAAACTGTTTTAAAGCTAAATATCCTCATTACACTTTTAAAAATTAGCTTTACTATATATAATTTCAAATTAGTTTTAAACCAAATTGGTAGAAATGACAAAAAAAATGCAACATGAGACAGAATGTTGGACCCAACAGATTTGCCAGTAAATAGGTCCTCCAAATGGGCGTTAATTCCAATCACATCTCTCCACCCTGTTCCTCAATCCTATTATTCTATGGATGGGATTTTCCTTCCCCTCCCTGTACTTCTTCCCGCAGTGTCGGTGGCTCACCATTGGCCATTGCCATGAGTTTCTGAGTGCATGGCTTGCCCATCCTGCCACCGGGAAACCCACCATGCCGGGAAAGGGGGAGGGGGGGGTCATCTTTGTAGGACTAGATCATCCTGCTAGCGGGATGGGCTGGGAAATCCCACCCGCAATCTCCCTTTAGGGAATATTTGAATTATTGAAGCAGCATTTGAAAGTTTAAAGAAAGTGAAAGGGTAGCATGGTGGCATAATGGTTAGCACTGCTGCCTCACAGTGTCAGGGACATAGGTTCAACTCCTGGCTTAGGTCACTGTCTGCAATGTCTGCACATTCTCCCCGTGTCTGCATGGGTTTCCTCCCACAATCCAAAAGATTGGCTGTGCTAAATTCTCCCTCAATGTACCCAAACAGGCGCTAGAGTGTGGCAACTAAAGGTTTTTTTTTACAATAACTTCATTGTAGTGACAGCCTACTTGTGACTAATAAATAAATTTACTTTAATAAATTTTGAAATCGGCTGGAGGAAAGGCTAATTAACCTATAATGTCCCAAAGCATAGCATAGAACAGTACCTTGCAAAACATATGATCAATGTTGTGATTGGATACAAATCAGTAGACCCACTATTTCTGCAGGCTGACATCACATTCCCTCATAAAATACAAAGCTGGCAGAAATCTTCACCTCCTATTATAATGGCAAAAATGGATAATTTATAATAATGAAAAATATCCAGTAAGGAATGAAGGTGGGTATAGGAAAACCTTAGCTTGTAAAATCCTGTCTGAGGCCAATGGAGAATTCCATTTTGCAGGCTTTGCCCGCCCCAATTCCGATAAAATTCCGGCCCACAAATAGATTTCCTGTTGAGTTGTTTATGGGATTTTAGGGCATAGGACTAAGCAACAGAATTGCAAATAAGGAACAGCTAATTGGGCTGTGAAATGTCAAAGAGTTTATGATTGGATTCGACATAAGGTACAATTTTAACGTGAGTAATTTATAACCTGGGCATAAAAGCATCAGAAACACAACATTAAATACCCAGTTGTTGTCAGTTTCCTTCCTGCTGAGTAGCTAGGGTTAAAATTACGTTCATAGAGGCCAAATACACTGATTTCCCAGCATGCACATATATTCAGGTTGAGTACAGCCAAAGTGTTGAGTTAGTCAGCACCTGGCAATACAAGAACACAAAGTAATTATAACACAGGGAAAACCCTAAGGATTAAAGTAGAATTACTTTTAAACAGCTCCATGTATTATGAGAATCTGATTGAGTGATGATATTAGATGATGAGCAAGGATTTTTGTTGAGGTTGGAAGTTCAATGTAATATTACGAACATAAAAGAACTGATTTTAATCAGCAGTTACCAACAAGGAGCCGTGTTCATAGGGAGCACTGATTAAGAGTCCTTGATTTTCCATCCAATCACTTGAATCAGTTGAAAATCATAGACTATAATCCTGCAATTGCACTGTCAGCCACTCCTTGCTGCGAATACCAAATTGGAAAACCAGTCTTAAAAACCTTAATGATCTTGGAAGTTGATTCCAGTTTCTCAACTTATTTTCCATAACTTTATCTAATTTAATGTTCATTTGTAAAATATTTCTGTTCTAATTCAAAATGAATTTCTTTGGATGGTATTCCTGTCTTTGTTGCTTGTTATGAACCTGTAGGTTGCTGGTCTAGTGCCATATCCAATCCCAATCATCACATTCTCTCATGAAAACTACATACTTGTATTAATTGTGCGTCAATTGCCTTATCAAGTTTAACATTAG
Source organism: Sphyrna mokarran (assembly GCA_024679065.1). NCBI lineage: Eukaryota > Metazoa > Chordata > Chondrichthyes > Carcharhiniformes > Carcharhinidae > Sphyrna > Sphyrna mokarran. Next base: position 20,460,282 of record JAGIQG010000027.1, on the reverse strand, counting down.
ACAGAAGAAGGGCATTGATTTATTCAGTATCTTGAACACATTTAAAGAAAGACTGCTGAGAAATGAGGAGATATATACAAGTAATGCTGCATTCTGTAAAGAAATGAAAATACAAAAAGATCTGGCTTCATTCTGGCCTTGGAAAGAATTAACAACTTGCTCTTTCAGGGGGTAATGTTGATCTCTTAACTGATCTGTGACTAATTTCGAATGTGTGTTTATGTCTTGATTTTCCTTATTTTATTCATTCATGGGACATGGGCATCGCTGGCTGCCTAGCACTTATTGCCCATCGCTAGTTGCCTGAGGACAGTTGAGAGTCAACCACATTGCACTGGCTCTGAAGTCACATGTAGCCAGACCAGGTAAGGATGGCAGATTTCTTTCCCTAAAGGAAATTAGTGATAGCTTTTTCTGACAATCATTTCATGGTCATCAGTAGATTCTTAATTCCAGATATTTTTTATTGAATTCAAATTCTACCACCTGCCACAATGGGATTCGAACTTGGGCCGCCAGAACATTAATTGGATTTCTGGATTAATAGTTAAGCAATAATTATTAACTATTATTATAATTAATGGGCCATGGCCTCTCCTGTTGTGTCTTTCCCATAAATGTCCCACTGTAAATCATGGCACGAACATAGACTTGTGAGACAGCCTTTGATGTCCCTGCTGTTATCTCAATTTCATTGCTGACCCCAAGTGAGAATGTTACAAATCTTTGCTTCTCCATGTGTAAATGCCAGCTGAAAGATATGATTGGCATTCTGCTTCACTTCCTTCCTTCTGCTGGTGGGTACCATTCCTTCCCCTCAGCCTCAAAACGCTTACCTTTCACTCCTATTTAAGACCGAATCCATCACCAATCTTAAGGAACCTTTCTGCTGCATGAAGTGATCCCGCTATTGCAACACCCAAGTTCTTCAGATTGGCTGGCATGAATTTCAGGGAAGAGATCTCTTTTTACATAAATTGGAATCTGTGAGGCCTAAAGTGTAGTTTAACAAATGCTGAAAATCTTGGAATCTTACAGCACAAGAGGAGATCATTCAGCCCATCATGTATCTCTACTAGCTCTTTGAAAGAGCTATCAAATTAGTGCCACACCCTCTGTTTTTCTTCATAATTCTTCAATGCTTTTCTTGTTTATATACATTCCAATTCCCTTTTGAAAGTTACTACTAAACCTGTTTATAAACATTTTTCACACAGATCATTAACATCTTGATAAGTAAACTAGCCTGCGGAAACTCTTTCTATTACACTAATAATGTCCCTTGTAATTTTAAATGCTTTTATTAAACCTCTCCTTAAGCTCCTCTGTTTTATAGAATTCTTACAGTGCAGTCCATTTTGTCCATTACTTCTGCACTGATTCTCCAAAAGGATATCTTACCCAGGCCCTCCTTCCTATTGTCACATATTTACCATGTCTAATCCACTTAAACTGCCCATCTCTGGATACTAAGAGGAAATTTACCAAGGCTAATGTACCAAACCTGCACATCTTTGGACTGTGGGAGAACTCAGTAAGAATCTAGTAACACCAATTTTAAATCCAACCAATTTATTTGATAGTAAATTTGCGAGCTTTCGACCTTTTCATCTTCATCAGGCAAATGTGGGAGAAAACCAGAGCACCCAGAGGAAACTCACGGGGACAACATGCAAACTCCACACAGGCAGACACCCACAGCCAGAATCGAACCCAGGAATGTAGCATTGTGGAACAGCAGTGCTTGTCACTGTGCCACCCTAAGAAGGACAATTCTAGTTTCTCCCTCATCCTTGGTATAAAATATCCTCTTCAAAACTTTCACATCTTTTCTAAAATGTTTTGTCTAGAATTGAGCTCAGCAATCAAGCTATTATACCCAGGACGAGGGCGGGATTTTCCGGCCACGCTTGTCCCAAGGCTGAAAAATCCCACATGAGTTCAATGGACCTTTGCATGGTTTGTGTCCTGCCCGCTACGATTCCCGTCGCTGGTGGAATGGAAAAATTTCATTCCTGGCCTTGGGTATTTTCTCTACCAATACTATATTAACCAGTTATTTGATCATGTTCACTGAATTAGATTACTTGCAGAAAGGTCGTGAAGTTTATAAATGTGATTTATTCAGTACCTTTTTCAAACTGTTGCAATAACGTCATATTATTGTTGACTGAATGATTTATAATCTTGTTAAAAGGCACTGAAAAGATGGTTGAAAACAACTCAGTGGAGGGCTTGATGTCAGAAAATGTCAAATATTATTTTCGCCATGGGAATACCACACACCAGTAATGCAATAATGCACTTTAACTTAATCTTTATCATCATGATGTGCATCTCCAAATAAATGAAAAATGGCTTTGCAAACTCATTATAACGAGAGTAATCTCCCTTCAGGGAATGTAGGCTTTTTTTATAGCCTCACAGTAAATTTGAAAGTTACAGTTCTTAATTAAAATCCTCGTGGTTGATATCTGCGGATCAATTAATTCTATGGCACCATCTTACTTCTGAAACTGATTTTTGATTATTTTGCATTGACAATCAAAAAGATCTTTCTTCAGGTCTCAAACTTAATGGATTAAAGGATTTATAAAATAATATAAACTCAATTTTTCATTATAACTTTGCACTTGCTCTGGCTAAACTTTGCCCCATGAAATTTGCTCAACTTTCCCCAAAGGTCCTGACTCATGTGGAACTGGGGCTTTTGAGTGCTTGACAATATCTTGCCCACTTGATCTGTGCTCATGTACAAGCTCAGACAGCGAGCAACATAAAGTTCATTGATTGTGGGAAGCATTGTAATTGGGCGGGATTTTATAGCCTCGCTGGTCCCAGAAACTGTAAAATCCCGTCTGAGGTCAATGGGCCTTTCCATTGTCACTCCTTACCCACTCTGATTCCCGTGTCGAGCAGGATGATAAAATTTCGACCATCATGTCCAATCTCGCCTCCATCAATATTTCATGTTTATAAAGTTTATTTATTTATTAGCCACAAGTGGGTTTACATTAACATTGCATTGAAGTTATTGTGAAAATCCTCTAGTCACCTCACTCTGGCACCTATTCGGGTACACTGAGAGAGAATTTAACATGGCCAATACACCTAACCAGCATGTCTTTGGAGTGTGGGAAGAAACCAGAGCGCCCAGAGGAAACTCATACTGACACAGGGAGAAATTGCAGACTTCGTACACACAGTGACCCAAACCAGGCACTGTGGTGTTTACCACTGTGTCACCCAGAGGAAACCAACAGGGACAACATGCAAACTCCACAAAGGTAGTCACTCAAGGCCAGGATCGAACCCAGGAATCTGGCACCTTGAGGTAGCAGTGCTTCTCACTGTGCCACCCTAAGGAGAACAATTCTCGTTTCTCCCTATCCTTGGTATAAAATATCCTCGCCAAAGCCTTCACATCTTTTCTAAAATGTTTTGTCTAGAATTCAGCTCAGCAATCAAGCTATTATACCCAATACCAAGGAAAGATTTTCCAGCCACGTCGTCACAGGGCTGAAAAATCCCACATGAAGTCAATGGATCTTTGCACTGTCTGTGTCCCACCCGCTATGATTCCCATGGCTGGTGGAATGAGAAAATTCCACCCCCGACCTTGGCTACTTTCTCTACCATTAACCAATCATTGCTCACTGAATCAGGAGTCATACTATCAACGTGAAAATAACCTTTCAGCACAAGGTGCAGAGACAAATTGCCACTATCGCTTTGCTATGGCCAATAAACTCCAATGACGTGGGCACAAAATCCAGAGTGTTGTACTTTTGGTGGTGTCGTCTTTTCGATGAGATATTAGACTGAGACTCTGCTTGCTTTGGTATATGTTAAAGATCCTTCAGTACCATTTCAAAGAAGTGTAATGGAGTTGGCTGATTAGCTCAGTTGATGTTAATAACAGCAAGGTCGTGTGTTTGATTCCCAGACTGGCAGTTGTAACAACCTGTGCTTATACAACCCTGGCTCCTGTTATGCTCGGTACCAATCCCTTTCAACACCCTGGCAGTTGTGAGAGCTCACGCACAGAGAGGAGAGAAAAAGTCAATTGTTCCTTTGTTGCCTGTAATCATGAGCAAAGCCCATCTGCTTGAGCTCAGGAAGTTCATGGGAGACGTGCAAAGAATTCCTTGTGGTTTCTGACCCCTTTGTGAATCTTCTTGTGGATGAATCTTTCCAGATGTAGTCAGGGACCAGAAAAACAATATTGGCATGGTGGTTATTATCACGCTAGAAGTTTTAGAAATGATCTAGTGAAGACAGCTCTAGTCCTGAAAATGTGGCAAATTCACTCGTAACATCATTTTGAAGCCTATTTCTGGTAAAAGATTACCAATATTTATCGCTCAACCAATACCATTAAAATAAATTATCTGTCTGTTACCGTGTTGCTGTTTGTGGGATCTTGCTTTGCGCTAATTGACCGTCTTATCATCAATATTAAAGCAGAGATTAATTCTGGATTTTATGGCATCGCTCGAGCAAGACCAGTAATTTCCACTCGAGGTCAACGGACATTTCTGATGTCCACCTCTCGCCTGCTCTGATTCCGTGCCAAGTGGGGTGGTAGAACTCTGGTGCATATTTCAAAAGTACTCCTGTGGCTGCAAAGACCTTTGGCATGCCCAGTCATTGTTAAGGATATTTAAATAGAAATCTCTTTCTTCCCCCGCCCACCCAGTCAGGTTTTCATTATTGAAGATCTGAGCACATTGTTATCGTGGCACCACCTACTGGAGCTTCCAAAACTGTGCACAGCAGCAAGAACACCAGCTTTGGAAACAGGAACTGTGCTGACTGCACACTACCTTTAGCATAAACAGGTTAACACAAAAGGAACAAAACAGGATGAATGCACCGATTCTCAACAATCAATATTATCAACTTGCAAAATAATTCCAGTTTGAGAGCGAGGTTGAAACCATGCTGCTGTCAGCATTTTCTGTTTTTTTAAACCAGAAATGGCAACATGCAAAGGAGTAATTTTTGGCAGATCGAAACAGAATACGCCTGTTGTCAATTTTCTATTGAATGATCTTTACTGAGAAGCTAAAGTAAGATTTGTGCCTTTGAAAATGTGTTTATTGAAAAAAAGTAACATTTTCCAGGCCGAGATCTGTGCACTGTTGCTGCAATGATATCTGATGGTATTCCAAGGAATAATGTAGAGATGCTGGCATTGGACTGGGATAAACACAGTAAGAAGTCTCATAACACCAGGTTAAAGTCCAGTAGGTTTATTTGGTAGTAAAACCCACAAGCTTTCGGAATGCTGTTCCTTTGTGAGTGGAGAGTTCTGCTCACTCAGTCTTTTTCATTAATGTCTTTAGAGAAGGAAATCTGCTGTCCTTACCTGGTCTGGCCACTCTGTGAGCAGAACTCTCCGCTTACCTGATGAAGGAACAGTGTTCTGAAAGCTTGTGGGATTTACTACCAAATAAACTTGTTGGAATTTAATCTGGTATTGTGACACTTCTTATTCTGTATTCTGAGGAATAAGCAGAGTTATTTATTGTCTTCATGAAGCAGTAACCATTGTCTGTGTCTAAGAGTCTGGGAGGTTCACTAGATCATACCTAAGTTTCTCAGTGCAAGAACAAGAGTGATGGAGAAAAGGAATTCACCAAAAAGATCCACCAAAGTATATGTTGAATTCATTTCTAAAGCTTTGTGATGAGAATATTTTATGCATGTTTTGCTTCAGGTGGTGCTTATGAAGTGTTTTATTGCTGAAATCAGTCAGGACTGAGCACAATTCTATGTCATTGAATGTCAATAGAAGGAAGGATCTACTTGAGACATCACCACATCAATGACAACTTAGAAAAGTACTACAAACCCCATTGGGCTTTGTAGTCATACTTTTTTTTGCCTGAACTAATGGTACAGCTAATGGTTACGTACCACAGTTACATTAATTGGAGGTGGAGGTGACAATGGCCAAGTGGTATTGTCACTAGACAAGTAATCCAGCAACCCAAGATAATATTGAACTCAGGTTCAAATCCCACCACAGCAGATGATAAAATTTGAATCCAATAAAAATCTGGAATTAAATGTCTAATGATGACCCTGAAACCATTGTTGTAAAAGAAGGAACAACCATCAGCTTCATTAATGTCTTTAGGGAAGAAAATCTCTTGTCCTTACCTGATCTGGCTGACACATGACTTCAGAGCTCCAGCAATGCGGTTAATTCTTAACTGTCCCCTCCAGGGCATTTAGAGATGGGAAATAAATCTGGCCTAGCTGATGATGCCAATGTCACATATATAAAAAAAAGTTGCTTCACCATGTTAATTTCATGTTAGAAAAATGCAAGTGTACAAGCTGTCTTCTTGGCAGATAGCAGTACAAACATCAAGATGCTTCATTCTGCCTTTTATTTTTCATTAACAATTTTCGTTAGAAATAAAAGTCAGAATTTTTAAATGGAAGTGAGACTAGAAGTGGAAAGGCCTGCAATTGCCCACAGTTGGCTTCTGTGTCGGTATATTCTCACCTCTGGGACATTTATAAACATACTGGATTGGGATGATGCGCAGGGAGAGAGTGAGGCTATGCACCTATATGTGCCAGGCAGTCATTTAGACCCATTTCAATGCGCCAATTAAGTTCACAGTTGATAGTCAGATCTCCCTGTTAAGCCTGAATCCAAGATGATGAGACGGGAGAAGCTGGAATTCTTTAATCTCCACCCCAATAGTCACAATTGAGATGAGACCATACAGTGGAGGAATTTCACCACTGCAATAATCTCCACAATGGGCTGCAATGTGGCACAGTGGTTAGCAGGGCTGCCTCACAACAACAGGGGCCCAGGCTCAATTCCAATTCAAGTGCGGAGTTTGCACATACTTCCTAAGTCTGCATGGGTTTCCTCCAGGTGTTCTAGTTCCCTCCCCCAATCCAAAGATATTCGGTTTATGTTGGTTGTCTAAATTTCCCTTAGTGTCAGGGGGCCTGGTGGGTTGGGTATGTAGGATTGTGAGTATAGGGCCTGGGTGGGGTTGTCGGGGGCCTGGTGGGTTGGGTATGTAGGATTGTGAGTATAGGGCCTGGGTGGGGTTGTCAGGGGGCCTGGTGGGTTGGGTATGTAGGATTGTGAGTATAGGGCCTGGGTGGGGTTGTTAGGGGGCCTGGTGGGTTGGGTATGTAGGATTGTGAGTATAGGGCCTGGGTGAGGTTGTCAGGGGGCCTGGTGGGTTGGGTATGTAGGATTGTGAGTATAGGGCCTGGGTGAGGTTGTTGTTGGTGCATGCTCGATGGGCTGAATGGCCTCCTTCTGCGCTGTAGGATTCTGTGGCTCCCTGACAGCTGTGTTACCTTTTCATTTTATGTGGGGTGGTAAGGAGGAGGCTTCAAAGGGCACTGCCATCTTGAGGCACTTTCTCTTTCTCCTACCAAATCAGTAGTTGCCACCTCTGGCAATCTGTCATTGTTGGAAGGCTTCCCATCAGCCTCTGAACCCCCAGAGCCCACCATCCTTCATTTGATCCCCTCTCATCCTTGCTACTCATTGATCAGTGCATCAAAAATCACAGCAAGTTGAAAATAAATTGCATCAGGAAATGTACCCAGTCCCAGAACAAAAAAGCAGCCTTATGTTCCTTGTTGCTGTTGTGGATGGATTTACTGATGTCAATAATCTGCAGAATGCCCAACTTTGATGTTATGGCAACTTCTATCATAGATTGCCTTTGTTCCTAAATGGCCATATCTATTTCTCTTGCCTCTAGGAATAGCTTTTTGTCTCCATTACTTTTCTACCCCAGGAAAGAGATTCTTATTACTTTTAAGCGCAGCTGACATTCACAAAAGATTCTTAGATAGTATCTTCCAAACACATGATCACTTCCACCTAAAAGAACAAGGGTAGCAGATACATGGGAACATCATGGGAACTCTGCAGGAAAGATATGTGCCGGCAAGGAGGAAGGATGGGAAAGGTAGGATTAGAGAACCTTGGCTTACCAGGGAGATTGAGGACTTGATCAAGAAAAAGAGAGAGGCTTACATTAGATTTAGGCAACTAGGGACTGAGATAGCGCTGGAAGCTTATAGAGAGTGTAGACGGGATCTTAAAAGGGGTATTAGAAAGGCAAAAAGGGGCCACGAGGTGGCTCTGGCAGGTAGGATTAAGGAAAATCCCAAGGCATTTTACACCTATGTAAGGAGCAAAAGGATGGTTAGAGGCAAGATTGGACCTCTTAGGGACAGTGGAGGGTATCTATGCTTAGAGCCTGAGGGAATGGGGGAGATCCTGAATGAATACTTTGCGTCGGTATTCACGCAGGAGACTGGACAGATGTCTGTGCCTGATGTTGACAAAGTTGAAGATTGGTTGAGGGAAATAAGGATTACGAGGAAAGAGTTGTTGGGGCTGTTAGGCAGCTTAAAGACATATAAAGCTCCGGGGCCTGATGGCATTTACCCCAGGCTGCTAAGGGAGTTGAGGGAAGACTTGGCTGGGCCTCTGACGCATATCTTTGTCTCTTCCTTGGACACAGGTGAGGTCCCAGAGGACTGGAGGATAGCAAACGTAGTACCGTTGTTTAAAAAAGGTCAGAGGGATTACCCAGGGAACTATAGGCCGGTGAGCTTGACTTCAGTTATAGGTAAGCTAATGGAGAGGATCCTTAGGGCCAGGATGTATGAGCATCTGGAGCGCTGCGATCTGATCAGGGATACGCAGCATGGCTTCGTCAAGGGGAAATCTTGTCTTACGAATCTGGTGGAATTTTTTGAAGAAGTGACAAAAACAGTTGATGAAGGGCAGGCTGTTGATGTCGTCTACATGGATTTCAGTAAGGCGTTTGACAAGGTTCCTCATGGTAGACTGATAGAGAAGGTGAAGGCTCATGGGATACAGGGTCGGGTATGTAGATGGGTCGAAAACTGGCTCGGAAGGAGGAGACAGAGGGTAGTAGTGGAAGGCTCTTTTTCCAGCGGGAAGCCTGTCACTAGTGGAGTGCCACAAGGCTCAGTACTAGGTCCTCTTCTATTTGTGGTCTACATAAACGACTTGGAAGTAGGGGTAGGTGGTGAGATCAGCAAATTTGCTGATGACACCAGGATGCTTGGATTGGCGGGTACAGAAGAGCAGTGTCAGGCAATACAACAGGACATAGACAGGTTGGTAGATTGGGCAGATAGATTGCAAATGGAATTTAATCCGGAAAAATGCGAGGTGATGCATTTTGGCCGGAAAAATGTAGAAGAGAATTATAGGATAAAAGGTAAAACTATAAGGAGCATAGAGACTCAGAGAGACTTGGGGGTGCAGGTTCACAAGTCTCTGAAGGTGTCCTCACAGGTGGAGAAGGTGACAAAGAAGGCGTATAGTATGTTAGCTTTCATAGAAAAGGATATAGAATATAAGAGTAGGAGTTTGATGTTGCAGTTGTATACAACTTTGGTTAGGCCTCACTCGGAATACTGCGCCCAGTTCTGGTCTCCGTACTATCGGAAGGATGTGGAGTCCTTGGAGAGAGTGCAGAGGAGGTTTACCAGGATGCTGCCTGGTATGGAAGGACGGTCCTATGAGGAACGATTAGATAGACTGGGGTTGTTTTCCCTTGAAAGACGTCGGCTTAGAGGGGATCTCATAGAGGTGTATAAGATTATAAGGGGTATAGATAGAGTAAATGGAGGTAAACTTTTTCCACCTTTAGAAATGGATAGGACGAGGGGTCATGGCCATAGGGTGAGGGGGGCTATGTACAGGACGAATATTAGAGGGCAGTTTTTCACACAAAGGGTAGTGGGGGTGTGGAATGCACTGCCGAGTAAGGTTGTGGGAGCAGGCACGCTGGGGCTGTTTAAGGGTCTCTTGGACAGCCACATGAGCGGTATGCAGATAGAGGGATATATTAGGACGGTTTAACTACGGCTTTTTTCCACAGGTAATTCGGTCCATAATTTGAGCACGCATTCGGCAGGTGGTGCGGGTACAGCTCTTGGATGGTGATTCATGGGTTGCCTGGTACCTCATGTCGTATATGAGTGCTTTATGTGGACCACCTAAAGGGCACCATGACAGCTCAGAGACTATCGATGTGGCTGTGCAGACACTTGGAATTGGGCCGGTGTCTGCGGGAGTTTGCGCGTTCCCCCCGTGGTTGCGTGGGTTTTCTCCGGGCACTCCGGTTTCCTCCCACAACCCAAAAATTCGCTCTTAGGCTGATTGGGTAACAAATTGTCCCTATGGTGAAAATTTTCCAAATTAGGATTAATATATATACTATTATATAGGACTATTAAAATAGGATATTGATTTGGTATTACGGTGGCGCGGGCTCGTTGGGCCGAAGGGCCTGTTTCCCGTGCTGTGTTGCTTTAAAAAAAAAAAAAAAATCACCACTGGGTCAAATCCTGGAATTCCCTTCCAAATGACATTGTGGGTCAGCCCACGGTACGTAGAATGCACCTTTCAAGAAGGCAACTCACTATCTCCTTCTCACGGGCAACTAGGGATGGGCAATAAATGCTGGCCAAACAGCCAGCGATGCTTCTGTCTCATGAATGAATAAAAAAAGTTTCAAATCAAAGCGTATATATTAAGGTTCAAAATTCATTGCAAAAATTTTAACATTCACTCATCATCTGAATCCCTTGCAGTGTCCTTTTTAATTCATGTTTGGAATTTGGGTATTGCTGGCAAGCCAGAATGTTGCCCATCTCTAGTAAGTTGCCTTCTTGAACTACTGCAGCCCACAGAGTCATGTTGGTCAGAAAGATCCAAGAACTGACCCAGCAATAAAAAGGGGGTGGCAACAAATGTGCAAGTTAGGATGCTGAGATACTTGCAGTGATTCCACCCTAGGTTGTGGGGTTGAAGTTGTTGCTAAAGAAAGGTTGTGCTTGTTAGACTACTGATGTTTTCCATTATTAGTCACGAGTTCTTAGAAATCTTGGTGGATTAGGTGGATATCACTAGCAATATTTGTTATTTTCTTCAATTTGGCAAACCTGGTCTGTGAGATCAAAAATATTTGGAGTTAGACACTTTTCTATTCATCCTGTATTCCACTTGGTGGTGCCCTGGACCTAAGTGTAAGGTATAATGCTGGCAAACAAAAGGATCATCTCAGAGTTCTTTGACAACTATCTATGTGCATGTGATCTATGAATGCCATCATGCAATGCTCTCTAAGGAACTGTGCCTAGCCCATGACACCTACAAGACACCAAACCCACACACACTCTTAGAAAATATGTTTTTTACATTTAAAAAGTGTATTCCACTGGGTTCAGGAAGATTGCAGGCTGTCAGAGTTTCACATCATCTGGATCCTTTGATTAGACCACCCCTTGCAGTTTGATCTCCTGATTACAATTCTCAAATCACTTGTTGCTGATGTGAGTCATGATTTATAAATCCAAACACATATCCATTTATTACATGTTGAACATTTTGCAATTATTAAATAGACTCTGTGGATAAAATGTACCAAGTTTGCAATTATGATTAATTTGAAGATGTTTGATCAGATTTTTGTACTTATTTTCCTGTTGCTGTTTCTGACAGTTCTCAATGTCTCTTCAGGAATAGAAAATTGGAAATGATTAAAATGTACTTTGCACAACTTCACAGCAAGTGTCTTGCATGCAAACAGCCTAATAGCATGGTTTAAATTGGAAATGTGATGTGTGGCCTATTGCCAATCATTTCTCCCTTAGCAGCTGTACATATTAAGCATAATGGGGTTGAAGTTTTTTTTAAATTTTTTAGTCCATCTTTAAAATTCCAAAACAAATGCTCAGAGAGGACCAGGAAAATTCCATATCCATTCCTTGCTTGCTCCAAAATCCAAATTCAAAATCCTATTGAATCTGGTCACTATACTACCAGAAGGATATGGATGCTCTGGTTGCCACACTACCAGAGGGATGTGGATGCTTTAGAGACGGTACAGAAGAGGTTTATCAGAATATTGCCCTGGTCTGCGGGGTATTAGCTATGAGGAGAGGTTGGATAAACTCGGTTTGTTGTCACTGGAATGAGGGAGGTTGAAGGGTGAGCTGATAGATGTTTACAAGATTATGAATGGCATGGATGGAGTGGATAGTCAGATGCTCTTTCCTGGGGTAGAAAAATCAAGTACTAAGGGCATAGGTTTAAGGTGAGCGGGGAAATACTTAGAGGAGATGTGCGAGGCAACATTTTTACACAGAGGGTGGTGAATGTCTGGAACTTGTGGCGTGGGGTGGGGAGGGTGGGAGCAGGTACGATAGCGGCATTTAAGGGGTAACTAGACAAATACATGAATAGGATGACAATGGAAGGATATGGACTCCATAAGTGCATACAACTTTAGTTCAGGCAGGCATCATGATTGGTTCAGGCTTGGAGGGTTGAAGGACTTGTTCCTGTGCTGTATTTTTCTTTGTTCTTTGAATCCAATTCCTGGTCCCTGAAGGAGAGACAAACAAGATCCAAGGTGACAAGATGAAGCTTTGCACCCCATCTTGGGCTTGATCTGATGCTTAACCTTAGTCTAAGGGCCAAGATCACTGACATGAAATCTGTTGGGGTAAACTTGCTTCACTAACAACCAAAGGATATTAGCCTCTCACCTGCTTGCTACTGGTTATGACTCTGTAGGACAAACCAATATTATTTAGCTCTTATTAGGCCTAAATTGGCATTCAATTAGAGATGTAACAAGTTAAATTTGGTTGGTGGGGTGAGCCTCTTTGAGGAGGAGCTTGTAGCCTTTCTGGAGGATCATCTTTTGCTCTGTATTTTACTCTGCTTTGACTGATCCAATAATGCTTTATGCTAAATTTTGATAATAGTAAGTGAAAAGAGTTCTATTGGCCTGGCATTTTACATTGAGACAAGCACAATAATGTTGATGAAATCTATTATAAATTAAAATGAGATCAATTCAGTTTCAAAATGCATTGAATAGCTCAGTTAGATTCTGTCTATGGATTTCTAAAAAAAATAATTTGAGTGCATTTAACTGCTGCACTTGTAGAGGTGCTGTAATGGGTCTTTCTGAAAATGAGCATTGTATTGAAGTGTGAACACCTGCCTCGGTGCTTCTGGGCATTCAGTAATTTGAGAGTCAAATGTGAATCTTTTGTGCTAGCACCAAACTCTTGGGGAAAGTGAGTTTATCTGTTTTGGGTGGAATTCTCCAGCCATGCTGGTCTAAAAGCTGGGTTTCTCATTTTCCACAACCCTCCAACTAAAATTCTAGTCGGAGGCGAGATGGGAGAATTCCAACCTTTATCTCTGCATTTTATTGTTTTATAAGTTAATTTTCCTGTAGTGTGTTTTTCTCCCCATGCATCTGTTTTCCCATTCTCTTGTTGTCACATTGCTCTTCACTTTGAGCCTTCTTGTTTAGACTTACTCCAGTACATTTTGTTCCGTCAACTCCTGGAATCAAATAAAGTTTAAAGTTTATTTATTAGTGTCACAAGTAGGCTTACATTAACACTGTAATTAAGTTACTGCGAAAATCCTCTTGTTGCCACACTCTGGCACCTATTCAGGTGTGGTGAGGGAGAATTTAACCTGGCCAATGCACCTAACCAGCATGTCTTTTGGATTGTGGGAGCATTCAAAAGAAATACGAGGAGAATGTATAAACTCCACACGGATAGTGACCCATTCTGGGATTGAATTCAGGTCTTTGGCGTTGTGAGGCAGCAATGCTAACCATTGTGCCATCCTACAGCGTGCATAATACTGTTTATTGATGGACTCTTGATTTGTTCTTTGCCTTGTCTCTAGCATCTCTTTTATGGATCATTTATTCCCAAACAGCATTTTCAAACCTTTGCCTTTTTATACACTACTTGTTGCCACCAGTGGAGCTTCATACCTATGCTTCATCTTACTTCCTTCTTCTCTCGAAAGCTTGTGTGAGTATACTATCTAATAAATCAGTTGGACTTAAACCTGATGTTGTCAGACCTCTTACTGTGTTCACCCCAGTCCAATGCTGGCATCTCTATGTAGTGGATGAGATGCCAGTGAATGTATGTGAGTTGAGTGATCAGCTGGTTGTCTTAGCCTGGTGGCATGGATGAGGTAATTCATCCCCTTTCTGTACTGGATAGTTGACCTCTTCTAAGAAGCATTAGCACTGACCACGCTTTTATGAATAGAGGCACTTGAAGTGTTTAAAATTGAGGAGGAGGAGGAATTGGATATGCTGTGTACTTAAAGTTGGTAAAGTTTTGCAACACCAATTTTAAATCCAACCAATTTATTTGATAGTAAATCCACGAGCTTTCGACACTATGTTGTGCCTTCGTCAGGCAAATGCAGTGTTCTGATCTGCAGAGGCACTCAAATCCACACAGACAGTTACAGATTGCTGATTAGAATGCGAATCCTTACATCTAACCTGCTATTCAAGTGTTAAAGTGGCTAACAATGTGTGTGAAGGAAATCCTGAGCATTGGTTAGAGAATTGTGTATTTTCTCCAGACAGCACAGTAAGTGAGGTTTTTTGCTAATCCAGGCAAGTTACGGGGGTTACAGATGGTGTGACATGAAGCCAAGATCCCTGTTAAGACCGTCCTCATGTGTGCGGAACTTGGCTATCAGTCTCTGCTCAGCAACTCTGCGCTGTCGTGTGTCACGAAGGTCCCCTTGAAGAACATTTACCCGCAGGTCGGAGGCCGAATGCCTATGACTGCTGAAGTGTTCACCCACAGGAAGGGAACTGTTTTGCCTGGTGATTGTTGAGTGATGCTCATTCATCCGCTGTCGTAGTGTCTGCATGGCCTCCCCAATGTACCATGCTTCGGGACATCCTTTCTTGCAATGTATTAGATAGACAACGTTGGCCGAGTTGCAAGAGTATGTACCATGTACCTGGTGATTGATGAGTCGAACAGGATATCCTGTTCTCATGAGGGCATCCTTCAGCATCTGGAGCTGTCTGTCATGATCCTCCTCATCTGAGCAAATTCTGTGTATACGGAGGGCTTGTCCATAGAGAATGGCTTCTTTAACGTGTCTAGGGTGGAAGCTGGAGAAGTGGAGCATTGTGAGGTTGTCTGTCGGTTTTCGGTACAGTGAGGTGCTGAGGTGACCGTCCTTGATGGACATGTGTGTGTCCAAGAATGCAACTGATTCTGGAGAATAGTCCATGGTGAGTCTGATGGTGGGATGGAACTTGTTGATATCATCATACAGTTGTTTCAATGATTGTTCACCATGAGTCCAAAGGAAAAAGATGTCATCAATGTATCTAGTATATAACCTTGGTTGGAGATCTTGTGTGGTGAAGAAGTCTTGTTCGAACCTGTGCATGAAGATGTTGGCATACTGAGGTGCGAATTTGGTCCCCATGGCTGTTCCATGTGTCTGGATGAAAAGCTGATTGTTGAAGGTGAAGACATTGTGGTCCAAGATGAAGCGGATGAGTTGTAAAATTGCATCCGGAAACTGACAGTTGTTGGCATTGAGTACTGAGGCAGTTGCAGCAATACCATCGTCGTGGGGGATGTTGGTGTAGAGCGCCGAGACATCCATTGTGACAAGGAGTGTCCCTGGTTCAACTGCTTCATGCATGCTGAGTTTCTGTAGGAAGTCCGTAGTGTCAAGACAAAAGCTGGGGGTTCTTTGTACAATGGATTTCAGGATGCCCTCGATATAGCTGGAGAGGTTCTCACACAGGGATATGAGTGCCTCTGCAGATCAGAACACTGCATTTGCCTGACGAAGGCACAACATAGTGTCGAAAGCTCGTGGATTTACTATCAAATAAATTGGTTGGATTTAAAATTGGTGTTGCAAAACTTTACTGAGTTTACCCCAGTCCAACGCTGGCATCTCTACATCATACTTAAAGTTGACCAAACCTGAAGACAGGATGAGATGCATCTATGGGAAGCGAGAATGGAAATTGTGGAGGCATTGTAAATAACTTTTCACTTTTCCTTAGACACAGGCAGTGTCAGAACATGGGAGAAATAAAACATTACACTCTTGTTCAAAAAAAGAACTGCTCATTCTGATATAAATTAATATCCCAGATCATGGTGTACGTTGCACAATTTTGAAACTTTCAGATGACACAAAACTTTGAAAAATTGTGAAATGTGAAGACAACAGTGCAGAACTTCAAAAGCAGCTAGGCAGGATAGTGGAAAAGGTGGATAAGTGGCAGAAGAAGTTCAATGTAGAGAAATGTGAAATAATGAGAGTACAGTTTCCTCATGGAACTGTACCCTCAACTGTACAGTTCCCTCAAGGAGATGCAGGAATACAGGGACCTGGATGTATTTGTGCATAAGTCATTGAACGTGATAGGACAAGTTGGCATATTGGTGAATAAAGTCTCTGACATCCTAGACTTTATGAATAGGAGCATGATAGTACAAAAGCAAAGAAGTTGCTGATTTAACTCAGCTTAAGTATTGCTATCCATTCTGGCTGCAGACTTTAGAACGTGAGTGAAGACATTACAGAGAGCGCAGATAAAATGAATGAGACTGGTTCTAGGGATGAGAAACTGCAGTTACATAGATCGATTGGAAAAGTTGGGATTATTTTCCTTGGATAAGAGAACTTTGAAAGGAGATTTGACTGAAATATTTGTCATAAGTCTTCAGAGGCAGAAAGCTCCTTCACCAAAATCCCTTTAACTACACACTCTAACACAGTATGCAGAGTATTATCAGTTAACAATCTACCTCTAGGGGTGTCAAAGGAACTGACACCCCAGGTTTAATACAAGGCAATGACTCTCCGATTGGCCCATCAATTGGATCCTTAGTCAGGGCATTCATACTCCAATAGGCCAACCTCAATGGCCTGACTGAAGTCATTACACTTTTCAAAATTGTGAGGGGTCTTCTGGATAGATGGACGTGGGGGCAAAAATGGTGGAAGGATCAAGGAGAAAAAGAGTTTGAGGTAATTGGCAAAAGAAGTAATGGTGACATAGAAAAAAGCTTTCTATGCAGTGAGTGGTTGGTGAAATGCACTGCCTGCAAGTCTTTCAGGAAGGAATTTGGTCCATTGTATGAACAGGAAGAATGTACAGTGTGCTGGGAAGAGGGCAGAGGAGTGGCACAAAGTGGATCATTCCTTTGGAGAACAAAGACAGACAGAATGGGATGAACAACTTACTTTTTGCACTCTAATATCCTTTGAAAATAACGTGATGAAGGAAGTAGACATGCCGCAATTTGATTTTTAAATAGACATTACGGTGACTTTTTCACTGCTTTACTCACTTAGCATGATGATCTAACAGCTGAGATCAAAACCATTGCACTTCAACCTGTCAGCTCTCGAAACAGAAAATGTTCCCACACTTCCCTATTCTCAGCACTTGCTCCATTAAATTTATTAAAAATCTAATACAAATTTCACTTGACAGAAAAAAACCTCTTTCAGCAACTCTGCAGCAAGTACAAAGCTCAAGGATTATGGCATTTGCAGTTTCATGATTAATTCTGTGTTTGCCAAGAAAAATCATGCACTGATACTGTGCCTTTAAGCAAAGTATTTATCGGGGCAATTTTCCCCCCAAAAAGTGTTGAATTGACATAAAAACTGAAGTAAATCCCACTGGTTTGTCAAAATGAATCTCCCACGCATTGCGCACTGGATAGAGCCCTACCATGAATCAGGCTGAAAATCCAGGCGTGGGGCCTATTCCGACTAAAGAAGCTGGCAGCAGAGTGCTGAGCAGGCCACTGCGCATGTACCGATCTGTCAGCGCTGAGATCGCACATGCACAGTAACCCTGCACTGCTGGCGTCCTGATTGCTGACCAGCTTGATTGCTGGCCTGCCTTGCGAGCCCCGCAATGTTATTCCTCTGATACCAATGTTGCTCCTCTGACACCCCCAAGGCCCAATTGTTGGCCCACTGACATATCCGTGCCAGCCTTGCCCCCGCCCCATTGCTGGCCCACCTTGATCTTCTTTCCACGGCAATCCCAATCTCCCCTCTCTGCACCGGCAGCTCTAACTCTGCACCCCCCCCCATTTGCAGTCCTGACCTCCCCAGCAGGCTGACGCCCACTCCCCCCACCCTGATGGCCACCCTGATTGCTGGCCTTTCTCCCTTATTGTCCCACAAGACTCCAGAGTGGCAGCAGCTCTCCACCCCCACCAATGTACCCCACCTGCTATTGGGCCCTGTCCAATGCCCAGTGGGTAGTGCCAAGATACCCTCCTGGACATTGCCACTTTGCCCCAGCACTGCCAAGCTGGCAATGCCGAGGGAGAAATCCCCCCTTACCACTGATCTTCTGGGGAGCTTTTGGTGACCTCTCTTTGCTCCAGTGGGGTTGGGCCATCAGCTCCTTGCTTGTAAGAAGTGACTGTAAACCCCACTGGAGTGAAATACTCCTGGAGCAGGGGGATGGGCAACATCCTGGCAGGACCAGAGACTTCAGTCCCAGGCTCCCTAATGAAATGGTAATTGTATTTAAATAAGTATTAACATAATTTATATAGTTTCATGTGATTTCTAGCACAGAGCTGACAGCACCTGAAATCTGATATGCAGAGGTTGTGGCGCCCAGTGGGAAGCCTGGTAAATAGCCTCTGCTTAGGTTTCCTCGGCTGGGAGAATTGCCCTCATCATGTTTCTTGTAAGGGGTATGTTTAAAATTCAGCCCTGTGTTACACGGTGCCGATTTATCTGGACACCAAGCAGCTCGTGTGTTGAGAATGCAGACTAATGATTGATTTTAGCTCGGATGTTTGTTTTAATCTGAACTTATGTATTTTTATTGATTTGGATTTCCCCCTGGGGTTTTGATTAGGTTGTTTGACACAGACAGTCATGTGTTTAAGGGGAGGAACCAAGCTTGCAGGGAAAAACAGGCAGTTATTGCTGGATTCTGAAAGAAGCAAGAGGTCAGTCTCTTGCTCTCTTTCTTTTGCATTCTCTCTCCCTCACTCTGAAGGCTGCTGTTTGGGACCTGGTAGAATAAATAGGTCTCTCTCTCTCCAGAGGTGTCCTGAAAGCTTAAAAAGAATATAAACCTGTCTGTTGCAACTGATTTTGAAATGGGGTTTAAATCTATAAGTGGAATATTGCTTGAATTGAAACTGATAGAGATAAGTAAGCAGTTAGGAATGGCATATTGTCATGTTTAAGAGTGGCACAGTGGCACAATCGTTAGCACTGCTGCCTCACAGCGGAGGGACTGAGTTCAATTCCAGCTACGTGCAACTGTCTGTATGGAATTTGCATCTTTTCCCCATATCTGCATGTGTTTCCTCTATGTATTCCAGTTTCCTCCCACACGCCAAAGGTGTGCAGGTTAGGAGGATTGGCCATGCTAAATTTCGCCTTGGCGTCAGGAGGACTAGCAGAGTAAATATGTGGAGTTACAGTGACAGGGCTTGGATGGGAATGTGGTCAGTACAGACTTGATGGGCTGAATGGCCTCCTTCTGCACTATGGGGATTCTATTCTATTCTAAATCTTAAATATTTCAATTGGTAAAAGTTAAGCTAATTTGTTTGTTACAGTTAAACTGTACTGTTAAATAAAGCTTTTTTTGATAAGATGTTCCTATAGAAGCATGGTGGCACAGTGGTTAGCATTGTTGGGTTGAAGTACAAGGGACCAGAGTTTGATTCCCAGCTTGGGCCACTGTCTGTGTGAAGTTTGCATGTTCTACCCGTGTCTATGTGGGTTTCCTCCAGGTGTTTCAATTTCCTCTCACGGTCCAAACAACTTGCGGGTTAGGTGCATTGACCATGTGAAATTCTCCCTCAATGTACCCAAACAGACACAGAGTGTGGTGAATCGGGAATTTTCGCAGTAACTTCACTGCAATATTAATGGAAATCTACTTGTGACATAAATAAACTTTAACTTTAAACAATAAAATCACACCTGGAGTGAAACACCTTATCCTCACACTAATGCCAAAATACAAAATCTGTTGGGATATGGTTTCAGAACAGCAGCCAGATGAAATGAAGAGAGAAAAAGCTGTATCAAAGTGGGAAGGGAAACCAAAAAGGGAAGTATCGATCACCTGTTGATAAAGGTTTTACTCAATGTAATTACATTAGAGAACATTTACCTACAGGCTAAACTTTGTAAAAATACATAATTAGTTCTGAAGTTTTATGACATGTTTATGTTTGTAGCTTGCCTATAAATCAGATTTAGTCAGCCAACACAACTTGGATTTATCCTCTACTTTCCAAGCCACAGAAGGGTCCCAACAAGGTAGTTAATGGTTATAATGTTATAAAATTAGATTTGAAACAACTTACAGAGGAGAAATAAGAGTCCCAATGAGGCAGTTAATCAGGAGTATTATGAAGTAAAACTTGCGACAAGAGACAGAAGAGTGTAGCGGTTAGCACTATTGCTTCACAGCTCCAGGGACCTGAGTTTGATTCCTGATTTGGGTCACTGTGGAGTTTGCATATTCTCCTGGTGTCTGTGTGGGTTCCCTCTGGGTTCTCTGGTTTCGTCCCATAGTCCAAAGATGTGTGGATTAGGTTGATTGGCCATGCTAAAATTGCTCTTAATGTCCTCAGATGTGTAGGTTAGAGGGATTAGTGGGTAAATATGTAGGGATATGGGGGTAGGGCCTGGGTGAGATTGTGGTTGGTGCAAACTTGATGGGCTGAATGGCCTCTTTCTGTACTGTCAGAATTCTATGAAATGAAGAATATCTGAATGCTTGGTTTTAAGGGAATCTTAATGGAATAAAGAGATGACAAGATTTAGAGAGGGAATTCCAGAGCTTCTTGTCTTGGCAGTTGAAAATATGGTGCAATTAAAAATAGGAATGCCCAAGTGGCTAGAATTAATGGATATTTTGGAGGTTTGTCAGTCTAGGGGAGATTATAGAGTTTGAGAGGGGCACGGCCATGGGAAGTTTTGAGTATAAGATTGAGATATTGTTTAACCAGATGTCAGTCTGGATCAGAGACATCAGGGGTGATGTGTGATAGGGACTTGGTGTGCATTAGATAGCAGTGGACTTTTAGATGACCTCAGGTTACAGAGTATAGAATGTAAAAGACCAGCCAGGAATGCGCTGGGACACTGAAAGCAAGAAAGACATGGAGTGAAGGTTTCAGTAGCACGGTTTAGAGTGGAGAGACATTATGGAAGATAATACATGCCACCACTGTTTCATTGTGACTGGTTCATTTAAATTCCATACAAATGTAAATTTACAACAAACCTGAATATTATATTGCAATTATTTTGGAAAAAGGATGTTATTTAATTTTGGAAAGTATTGTTCTCATTAATAAACATCATCTGGCAGCAAGCCTCAGACATATCATCAATATTTTAGCAATGTAACAAAATATGGCTTGAAAATAACTAGATTTTGGGAGCAAAATCTTTTTTTTCTGTGCTTTGCAGTGCTGTTTATAACAGTAGTCCTTCTTGTTAAATTTATTATGTAACTGATGACATACTTAAATGATGAATTGAATCTTTCTCATTGTAGTTGACATATTTCAGTTGCAAGCTTTTACAGTTCGTTAATGAGAGTAGATTAAATCCTAACCATGCATTTACAGTGAAGCCATAGAACCATAGAATCCTTACAGTGCAGAAGGAGGCCATTCACCCATCGAGTCGGCACCAACCACCCAAGATCTATTCCTGTAACCCCACATTCTTACCATTAATCCCCTGATACTAAGGGACAATTTAGCATGGCCAATCAACCTAACCTGTACATCTTTTGACTATGGGAGAAAAATCGGTGCACCCGGAGAAAACCCATGCAGACACGGGAAGAATGTTCAAATTCCATACAAACAATGACCCGAGGCCTGAATTGAACCTGGGTCCCTGGAGCTGTGAGGCAATAATGCTAACCACTGTGCCACCATGCTGCCCAAGTGAAGTTAACTAAGTGTGTTAGTTAAAGCCGCAATTTTATATATTGCTCATTTACTTGCTGTTTCTCTTGTGATGTCTCTTTCCTCAAATTTTCAAACTCTCTCTTTGTCTCAAACAATCTAGATTTTTAAAATCTCTGTCTCTCTTGCTTTTTATTTGTCTTTCATTCTATATGTCTCCCTCTTTCTAAATGCCCATCACACACTGTTATTGATAACTCTGAAGAGCTGCAAATCTTAGATATCTTTCCTGGTCCAAGTCCCAAAATATGTTGAATGAATTGCATCTGCTTTGAACCAGATAAGTGGGAGGTGTAGACGTGAGTCCCAGAAATTGATCTCAGAACTGTGATATCAGAACAATTGCATCACCTTATAGACAGCATCTTAATATTGAATTCCATTGCCATCGCTATCAGGCATTGCATAGAATAATAGCTGATGTGATATTGCTTGTTTGCATTGCAATGCTCATTGTCTGCTGTTTAATTGGGTGCCTGTTGACTATCCGCTGCGCATGATTACTCAAATTTGGGTGCGGTTGCTTAGAAAAATAAACTAAACTGCTGCAAGTTGCTAGAAATGTGACAGGGCAGATATTTGATAGCATTGAATAGAAGTCCTACTATATGCACACAGGTAAGCGCATTCTCTCTGTACCTGCATGGGTTTTCTCTGAGTGCTCCGGTTTCCTCTAACCCCAAGATGTTCAGGTTAGGTGAATTGGCCATGCTAAATTGCCACTTAGTGTCAGGTACTAGCTAAGGTAAATCATGGGATTATGGGGATAGAATCTGGGTGGGATTGTGGTCGGTGCAGATGGGCCAAATGCCTCCTGTGCTGTAGGATTCCATGATTCTATGATTCTACAGAGGCTGCTGCAGGATGGGGTTTTCCCTCCAATATGGGCAGTGCCTGCCTCTACTAGTGGGGCTACCATTCTCCCAAGACTCTCTGCACATCTCTGAGGCATCAAATACATACGTCCACTACCTGAAACAAATTTATACACCCTGAACTCTGACCCTGAGGGTGTAGCACACCTTCTTGGGTCTTGTGGCTTGATAGGGTGGATGAGAGGAAGATGTTTCGGTTAATAGGAGAGATTAGGATCTGAGGGCAAAACCTCAGAATTAAGGGAAGATCCTTTAGCACTGAGATGAGGAGGAATTTCTTCAGCTAGAGTGTGGTGAATCTGTGGAATTCTTTACCACAAAAAACTGTGGAGGCCAGTTCATTGACTGTATTTAAAAAAGAGACATGAATTTGATCAGTAAGGCAGACCCAAATGTTAAGGGGAAAAACCAGGAGAATGGGGTTGAGAAATATACATCAGCCATGATTGAATGATGGAGCAGACTCAATGGGCCAAATGGCCTAATTTTGCTCCTATATCTGACAGTCTGATCTTATAGCCCTCAAACACACTTTTTGTCAGCTTCCAAAGGGAGAAACAAAAGATTCTATTCCATTTTAATAGATTAAATGGGTTATCTGTCAGGACGGAGGCTGAGGGAGACCTGATAGAGGTCTACAAAATTATGAGAGGCATAGACAGGATGGAGAGTCAGAGCTTCTTCCCAGGGTGGAAATGTCAATTGCAAGGGAGCACAGGTTCAAGGTGAGAGGTGGAAAGTTTGAGGGAGGTGTGTGGGGGAAGATTTTCATATAGAGGGAGGTGGGTGCCTGGAATGTGCTGCCGGAGGAGGTGGTGGAAGCAGGCACATTAGTAACATTTAAGAGGCACCTGGATGGGTACACGAATAAGGAGGGAATAGAGGGATACCAACTAAGAAAGGACAGCAATTTTTTTTTGTAGTTTAGTTAGGGCATTGTGATTGGCATGAGCTGGAGGGCCAAAGGGCCTGTTCCTTTTCTTTGTTCTGTGTAATTGCTTTGAATCTTCTGCCCTAAGACCATGAATATAATTCAGGATTGTTTTCATGTCTATGTCCTGTTCTGCCTGACAGGGCTCCTGCCTCGGCTAATTACGAGTCTAACTCTGGGTCCATCATCCAATTAAACTTGGCGGTCGGATCCTGAAAGCTGCATGTCAAATCAGTGCGCTTGTAATTTTGGAAGAGTGGCGGCTCCACTAGCAGAGGCAGGCACTGCCTTGTTGGAAGAAAGACCCCTTCTTCAGGAACCCTCTGAAGAATCATTGAATCCTACAGTGCAGAAGGAGGCATTCGGCCCATTGAGTCTGCACAGACCACAATCCCACAAGATCCAATTCCGTAACACCATACATTTATCCTGTGAACTTCCCTGACATCAGGGTAATCCAGCATGGCAAATCCATCTAACCTGTACATCATTGGAATATGGGAGGAAACTGGAGCACAGGGAAGAAACCCATGAAGACACAGGAAGAATGTGCAAACTCTAC
Organism: Sphyrna mokarran; assembly: GCA_024679065.1. Classification (NCBI taxonomy): domain Eukaryota; kingdom Metazoa; phylum Chordata; class Chondrichthyes; order Carcharhiniformes; family Carcharhinidae; genus Sphyrna; species Sphyrna mokarran. The sequence goes on along the minus strand of JAGIQG010000027.1, from coordinate 20,436,041 downwards.
ACAGACAAGAGACCCAAGCCGGGAATCAAACCCGGGTCTCTGGTGCTGTAAGACAGCATTGCAAACTACTGTGCCACTGTGCTGCCCCAAATTTGCAATGTAATCCACTAAATGTGGCTGCAGCTTTGCAGCCACTCCTGAGGAGAGGAAATCTTTCCACTGGCTGGCCGATGACCGCTGTTGTAGCCCGATGAAGGTGTTTGGTGTATTAGGCCTGAAGGACTTTCAAGCCTAGCCAGGGGCAAGCCTGGCATGTGCCGAGCCTGGCTTTCAATAGGAGGTCTGTCTGCCTCAGCGTGGTCCCAATCTGTTCACAAATGGGCGCTTATATAGCTTGGCTGTATATGCTGCTGCTGCTGGGTGAGAGCCTTCGCAGGTGATCAACTGTTTCCAAGAAGATTTCCCATAAAAACCATAAGATGGGTAATAGGCCATTCAGTCCATTGAGTCTGCTCTACCATTCAATGAGATCATCACTCATTTGAAATGGTAATCCTCAACTGCACTTTCCCACCTTATTCTGAAAACCCTTGACTCCATTACTGATTAAAATTGTATCTATGTCACCCTTGAACACATTGAACAACCCAGTCTCTACAGCCCTCTGCAGTAGACAATTCCAAAGGTTTACCACCCTCCGAGAGAGAAGGAATTCCTCCTCATCTTTGTCTTAAATGGATGACCCCTTACTCTGAGATTAGGCCTTCTGGTCCTAGACTCTCCCACAATGGGAAAGAACCTCTCAGCATCAATACTGTCAAACCTCCTGAGAATCCTGTATGTCTTAATGAGGTTTGCCTCTATACTTCTAAACTCCAGTGAGTACAGGCCCAATCTTTCCTCATAAGAAAATCAGTAAGAAATCTCACAGCACCAGTTTAAAGTCCAACAGGTTTATTTGGAGTTATGAGCACTGCATCTTCATCAGGTGAGTCACCTGAGGAAGGAACAGTGCTCCCAAAGCATGTGATTCCATATAAACCTGTTGGACTTTAATCTGTGACTTCTTACTGTGTCCACCCCAGTTCAACGCTGGCATCTCATATCATAAGAAAATCCTTCCATACATAGAATAATCCAGTGAATCTTCTCTAGATAGCCTCCAATGTTGGTATATCTTTCCTCAGAGAAGGAAACCAAGACTGTTCACGTTATTCCAAGTGTGGCAGGAGAATAACTTGCAGGAAATTCTTCACCGTCCTGCCTCCAAGCCTGCCCCACATGCCCAGAAGGATTCTTGTACAGCGTAGTGTAAGTAATTGCATTTTATAATCTGACATCTCTAAAGAAAGTAGAAAGCTTTGGAATACATCTGTAGTCACAGGTATAGAATTGTACAGATATTCCTGTCACCCGCTAAAGTAAATCTCATTTTGCAGCACATAATTGTACTTGCTTGTACTGGCCAGGATGTGTCATCGTAATTCCAAATGGTAAAGTGAACAAATTAATCAGCATCCCAAGCGACTGAAGTTCAGTCAGTTTGGATTCCGCTAAAGCCTTCATCTATTACTGACTACGTTAAGTAATATGGTTTTGTGTAAATCGGAAATAGTTTTCATGCAAAATAGGAAATAAAATATGGTTCAAACTTGGGTAGCGGAGCAGTTGCCAGGATACACAATCAAAACTGTCAAGGGAGAAACATTTTTTTAAAAAATGCATCTTTCTTAAATGACAATTTATCATTCTCAGTACAGGGTCAAACCTTTGGGATAAATGGTAATATCAACTTCCTGTTCAATGGCCCATGATGTTTATTTGTTTCCATAATTGAGTTAGATTAATTCCACTCTGGCCTTGGATGATTTACAATGGTGCACTTTGTTGGCCAGTAAAAGCTTGATTGAGACATTTGGATGAAAGGAAAACTTGCTTCGTTAGATACTTCCTCGATATTAATACAGCTGCAATCTATCAAATTATATTGCATGTGCCAGTATTAAATTACGCATTGGAAATGACTCATTAACTGATTAAACATCCCTTTCCAAGGAAATCCTCCCATATTTACGGAAATGCAAAGTGTATTTTGGTTCCTAAACTTGAACAATAATGGCTTTATGTAGAAATGGTTGAATATCCTGCAAGAATTTGAGGCGATTCTGACGGATGTAGCATGAGGTGATAGCCATTGCTCAGTGGTCGCAGTTCTTGTTTCTGGATCAGTATGTTGTGAGTTCAAGATTTACTCCAGTGACTTGAGCATAAAATCTAAGGTGGGATGGTGCACACCACATCCATAACTGCTGTTCTGTCAAGGCTTTGACTCACATGTTCCAACTTTTATATTGAGCCGTTGGAAATATTGCTGTTGAAGATCTCTTGTCTTAGTTGGTATTATTCAAATTTCTTAATTTGTTAGTAATTTCTATCAGTTATCGGAAAATGTGTTTTAATTAAGAAAAAGAAGTCAATAGCAGTTCACTTTCCTTCTACCTGGTAGTTCCAAACTTGCCTCAGTGGAAGGCCTGTTGGTAGAGTGGATAGGAATGATTCAGAAGGATGCGAGCCAAATGCCAGCAAATGGGACTAGTTCAGTTTAGGAATCCTTGATGTGCACAATTTGGACCTAGTTCCCCAATCTCTCCTCAGAAGACAATCCCAACCTCCCAATTGTGCATCAGCCCTATCAATTGCTAACTTTCTCATCCATGCCTAGACTTCAATCCTGAAATGCCTATTCCAATGTTTTTCTGATTAGTTTCCCATCTTTCAACTCATCCAAATCCCATGTGTGATTTTAAGAAGGAATTAGATATAGCTCTTGGGGCTAAAGGGATGAAGGGATGGTGAGGAGGGAGGGGAGAAATCAGGATATTGATTTTGATGATCAGCCATGATCAAAATGAATGGCAGATTAGGCTCAAAGAGCCAAATGGCCTCCTCCCACTTCTACTTTCTATGTCCTATCTCCAATAATTCCCATTCATCCGTCACTCTAACCCTGCAATAGCTCCAGTTTAACATTCACATTCTTGATTGAAAATCATCATCGACGCGATTCTCCTCTAGTCCTTCAGACTTGCCCCAATTCCCTGTTCTTCCAAATCCCTGTGTCCTCCTGTAATTGAACCATAAGTAGCAAGTAGCCATTCATATCCCACCATCTTGAATTCCCTTCACTAACCTGGCACTTCTCTCTTTTTTTTAGAAAGCTATAATTTTGACAGAATTGTTACCATACCCTTCTGAGTCCAGATGATCCATTGTCAAAGGGTCTTCTGGACTCAAAGTCAGCTCTTTTCTCTCCTTACAGATGCTGCCAGATTTGCTGAGATTTTCCTATACTTTCTCTTTTGATTTTACCTTCCAGCATCTGCAGTGTTTTGCTTTCATTATTGTTACAACACCCTCTCCTGTTCAGTGTTTAGTTTTGTATCAAAGGGAGATTTTTGAACCAATATGGCTCCGTTGTTGATATTGTTGTCACCACCGTTGTTGATGTTGTTAATACTACAAGCTTTCTTCAAAAAAAACATGCTATATGCAAAACTTCTCAGCCTGTTGCTTGGCATCCTTATTTCACTTCAGCACAATACACCATCTGGAGACAGTTACTATGTAGATTGAGAATTTTTTGGTGATAACTAGAATCATAAAATATACAGCACGGAAACAGTCCCAACTCAACCATGCCGACCAAGTGCCATTGTTAACACAACAGCTCAATGACTATCGCTGTGCTGTGCAGATACATGGATTTGGGCCTGTGTCTGTGGGAATTTGCGCATTCTCCCCGTGCTTGCATGAGTTTTCTCTGGGTGCTCCGGTTTCCTCCCACATCCCAAAGATGTGCTCTTAGGCTAATTGGCAAAACAAATTCTCCCTAAACTGTCTCAAATTTGTTTTTTAATCCATAGATCTATAAACATAGACAGGGATCACGAGTAGAGGTGGGAACTCGAGACGGCGGCGTGGGCTCATTGGGCCGAAGGGCCTGTTTTGTTCTTTGTTCTTTGTACATTTTGAATTAATAATAAATGTCTGCTTTTCTAAGTGTTGAGAAATCCAATAGCTACATTCAGGAGAAGGCTGTGGATCCAGGAGGCAACTGCTTCAACAACAGCATAGTTAGCTGGACCCCTCTTACAATTGGGCATTCCTTTCCTACCTTGATCTCTCCCTTCCCTTTTCCAGAAGTTTATGAACTGCTCCTTCCAAGTCTCTGACCTTCACCCACACCTTTGACCTCTCCCATTTGCCACCCCTATTGCCCCTAACTTCCAATCTCTTTTCCAGGCATTGGCATCCCATCCTCCCTCAACTGAAGCCTCTGACCTCGCTTCACCCATGGGATCCTGGGAATGATAGCTTCCCAGGGGACCATCCAATCCTATCCATTCAATCAAGGTTTCTGTTTGAATCCTGCTACCTCTGAGTCCCAATCTATTCCCTCCCACCTCCACCTCCCTCATCAATGGACTTTGCCTTCATCCTACCTCTCCATGCTGGGATTAATCCTTTTCCTCCATCCCCCCTACCAGCTGCCAAGATCATAGCTGATGTACGGCCTGTCTGACTGCTAAACATGTCAATCAGGTAAGTTTCTGAGAGGGGACTAATCAAGGACATCAAATTCCACAATCTATGGGAGTCAGGTGACTTCTGGGCTTCCCATGTCTTATCAATATCCCTGTTTCTGTTAAGTCAGATAGCTTAAAATCTATGTCATACAATAGTACAGCACAGAGGGAGGTCACCTAGCCTGTTGAATATGCACCAACAAGTTAGAAGAGAAATTTAGTTAATCCCACTCTTTTCCATCCATCAACTTACCCCTATATCCCAACAAATGTTTTCTCTGTCAAGTATTTATCCGCTGCTCCTTTGAAAGCTACTGTCAATCTGTTTCCACCACCCTGTTCATTTCAAAAATAGCAGATGACACTAAACTCAGAAGTGTGGTGAACAATAGGCAGACAGTAACAGACTTCAAGAGGACATTGACAGCCTGGTGAAATGGGCAGACATATGGTAGACAAGGTTCAATGTAGAGAAGTGTAAAGCGATTTACTTTTGAAGGAGTAACAAGGAGAAGAAATATACCCTAAACGTGGGTGAACATCCATAATTCTTTAAAAGTGAGAGGGCAAGTAAGATGGTTGTTTTTTTTAAAGGCTTACGGGATTCTTAGCTTTAGGAACAGAGGCAGAGAGTTGAAAAACAATGAAGTTGTATTAAACCTTTTAGAAAAGCACTGATCAGGCCCCAGCTGGAGTGCAAAGGTCAACACTGAGCATCCAACTTTAGAAAGGATATCAAAGCCTTGGAGAGGATAAAGAGGAGATTTGCTGGAATAGTAGCAAGGATAAAAGTTGCTACATAGAATGACGTAGAATGATAGGAAATAGGAGCAGGAATAGACCAATCGGTCCTTCGAGCCTGCTCCACCATTCAACATGATCGCAGATGATTCTCTATCTCAACTCCATACTCCAGCTCTCTCTTCCACAATACTTCTATATGAACAGAGATCGCGTAGTCACAATATGGGTCAAGCAATCCAGATTCAAGTGGGCAAATCCCACCAAATTGTGAAACTCAGTTCAGGATCTGCAAACTGCCATTAAAAACAGTAAGCATTCTGACAACACCAGATTAAAATCCAACAGGTTTATATGGTAGCACGAGCTTTCGAATTGCCGCTCCTTTATCAGATTGACTCAATTGATGAAACAACGGTGCTCTGAAAGCTCGTTCTACCAAATAAACCTGTTTGACTTTAACCTGGTGTTGTGAGACTACTTACTGTGACAGTCCCAGTCCAACACTGGAAACTCCGCATCGTACCATTAGAAAGATATCCATAAATATTATCAGATGGTCACAAAAATTGTTCATCGATTCAGGAAAGGGACATTGCCATGCTACCCTGGTCAGATCTACATGTAACTCCAGTGTCAGAATGTGTTTTTGACCCTTAATGTGCCTCCTTTGGGGGCAGCATCATGGCATTGTGGTTAGCACTGCTGTCTCACAGTGCCAAGCACCCAGGTTGAATTCCAACTTTGGGTGACAGTGTGGAGTTTGCGCATTCTCCCCATGTCTGCATGAGTTTCCTTTGGGTGCTCCGGTTTCCCCCCACAGTCCAAAGATGTGCAGGTTAGGTTGATTGGCCCTGCTAAATTGCCCCTTAGTGCCAGGTGGATTAGCAGGGTGAATTCATGGGGCTACAGGGATAGGGCCTGGGATTTTTCTCAGTGCTGGCTTGATGGGCTAAATTCTGCATTGTAAGGATTAAGCCAATATTAAGCCAATGTCCTCTGACATGTAAGCAAATAAACAGAATTCCCTACCTCATGACATTGTGTGAACCAAAAGAATCTCACAGTGATTCAAGTAGACAGCTGCTATCATCTGCTCAGGGCAGCAATGGAAGAGCAATAAACGTTGTTCTCAATGGGAGGTAAATGTAGCCTTGCTCCATATTGTTCACGACTCTGGCTGGACATCGGCGGGGAGGTTGTGTAACTTGACTTCCTATTCCCACACTCGTGCCACTGCTCAACTGATACACTAAATTACTATTTTAACATTCTAATCCTATCTTCTTGCATTCTGTAGCTAATGCACAGATCCAGGTGTTTTTTAAAAAGAGTTTAGGGTCTTTACCTCCAACATCATCTCAGGCAGCGAATTCCAGATACCCACCACCCTTTGCATAAAACAATTTTCCCTCATGCCCCCTCTGCACCTACTGCCACTTATCTTGAATCAATGTTCCCAGTTCTAGAATGCTCCATCAAGGAAGACAATTTTATCCCATCCATTCTATCTCTTCCCCTCAGATTATTTGAATGTTCCATCAAGAGCCCCTCTCATGTATGGAGATGATATAAACTCAGTAGAGTCAATCATGGTGAAAATTATCCATTTTAATTTTGGAAAGGAGCTAGCTTTAGATAAATGGCCCCTTTCACTGCATTTCATTTTACAATCTCATGGAATCTGCTCTGGTGTATTTTCTGTAAGGCAAAGAAAGATTCCCAGACAGATCCCTACATGATACAGCATGAATACAATTACTTGGTTCTTTCAACCGTGAAAATTTCCAAATTTAAGAAAATAATTGAACTAAACTGTGTATTAAATATTTCTAACCAATCGCCATGGTATGCCTAATCAAATTCCCATCATACCTTTGAACTATTCATTCAACATTTACATAAGAACATAAGAAATAGGAGCAGGAGTAGGCCATACAGCCCCTGGAGCCTGCCCCACCATTCAATAAGATCATAGCTGATCTGTAGTGGCACAGTACCACTTTCCCGCTTTCTCCCTTAACCCTTAATTCCCTTGTCAATTAAAAACCTATCCACTCTTGACTTGAACATATTCAGTGAGGAAGCCTAGTATCAGCCTAGTAAACCTCCTCTGCATCCCCTCCAAGGCCAATATATCCTTCCTCGAATACGGCGACCAAAACTGCACACAGTACTCCAGCTGCGGCCTCACCAGCACCCTATACAGCTGCAACAGAACCTCCCTTCATTTATATTTTATCCCCCTAGCTATAAAGGCCAAACTATGGTTTTGAACTGTGCTTTAAAAATCTAAACTGTAACATTTCATCCAATGGGTGCTCAGTAATGGATTAAGCATTTGAGGCCAGCTTCTATTTTTACAATGTTGTACGTCTCCGCCCCTGCCTCAGCACAACTTCTGACAAAACCTTCATTTGTGCCTTTGGAAACTAAAATCATAGAATCCCTACAGAGGCCATTCAGCTCATTGAGTCTGTCCCAAAAACAATCCCGACAACAATCTCACCCATGCCTTATCCTTGTAATATGACATATTTACCCTGCTAATCCTACTAAGGGGCAAATTAGCATGGCCAATTCACCTAATTCTCACATCTTTGGAGATAACAGGAAGATCTGAAGGAAACTCACACAGACACAGGGAAAACGTGCAGACTCCAAGGCCTGGAATCGAACTTGCGCCCCCAGTGCTGTGAGGCAGCAGTGCCAACCACTGTGCCACCATGCTTTCGAATCAAATATGCCAATCATCTCCTGGCTGGCCTCCTACCTTTCAGGATCTTGAAATGTGCATTCATCCAAATCTTTGATGCTTACATCCTGAGTTGTACCAAATCTCTTCACCCATCAGCCCTTTTTTCGCTCAGCTGCAATGACCCCTGGTCGAGCAATGGCATGAATTTCCAATCCTTATCCTAATGTTCAAAGTGGGTGATGAAGTAGGATGTTAACAGGTTGCACGAGGGAATCTGACATTGTAATTTTCCATAATGACACCATGGGGCAGCAAAATACATCAGTAATAGAAGGGGGGAATCATAGGATAGCATATATTCATAGGAAATATTTGGAGTTACCTATGTGGGGATAGGAAGTACAGCCATTTGAGGTGATTCTCTGGTTATGACTGGACAGATTCAAATTGAACCCAGATAAGTGCAGTCTCACACAGCTAGACAATAGAGAGGAGTTGGAGGAAGATGCTGAGATTGGTCATGTCAAATGTTGTAAGGAGAAAACACAAGAACAGTTGTGGAGGATGCTATTTTTGATTTTAATTGACACATTTCAGTGTCGTGGCAGGTGTTCAAACATAGGGTGAGATTTTCTGGTTCGCAATGGTATATTTTTGGCAGTGGAGGCAGTTTACCAATGGCGGGATCTTCCTACCACCCAGGATTCCAGGTTCGATTCCCGGCCTCGAGCCACTGTCTGTGCAGTGTCAGCATGTTCTCCCTGCGTCTGTGTGAGTTTCCTCCGGGTATTCCGGTTTCCTCCCGCACCCCTACCGATGTCTACAGCATTTTGTGTGGCTCATCAATCCCGCTGCTGGGGAACCTGCTGCTAGGAAGGGCTGGAAAATCTGTCCCATGAAGGTGCAAGGAAGGTGGACATGGATTTGATAGACCAAAAGCAAGTTTAGTGCAGAAAATTTTAAAAAAGGTGTATTTAAAAAGAAACATTCATTTTAAATTCTGATTTTACAATTTATGGTAATATCTTTGCTATTGGTTGTGAGCCAAGGGATTTGTACAAGCCTCCACTCCACTACCCTCCCCACACTCCCCCGCCCAATAATTGCCTTGTGCTAATTCAAAGGTTTTCCCATTATTCAATAATTCTAAACCATTAACGTTTTGAGGTTTACGACTGACCAGAAACTTGACTCAACCAGCCATATAAATACTGTGGCTACAAGAACAGGTCAGAGACTGGGAATCCTGCAGAGAGTAACTCATTTCATGACTTCCCAAAGTCTGCCCTCCATCTACAGGTCACCAACCAGGAGTGCGATAAAATATTTTGTACTTTTGGAACAAAGTGCTGAAATTGAATTACACATTAAATTTAATTAAAACAGTGAGGTCGGCATGACTGTATGTGAGGGGACTAAGTGAACAGACAGAGCTGGCAGAAGTATCTACTAATATTAATTCACTTCATGATCGAGTTGGGCTCTGAGGACTTCCCAGCCAGATTTCATAAGCCAGTTTTCCCTGGTGTCATCAGTAATAGTATTAAATTAACAGAAGTAGAAAAACATAATAATGATTAAGATAATGGCTTCTTTATTAATAATTTGATTCTTAATGGATTCCTGATAATTTCTAACAGCTACAGCAGTTGTGGACTCGCCTACTTTGGGGCATTCAAATGTTCGGTGGATAGGTATATGGCTGATATTGGAATAGTTTAGGTTAGAGGGTCCACTGGCCGGCACAACATCGAGGGCCGAAGGGCCTGTACTGCGCTGTAATGTTCTATGTTCTGCTGAGAAGTGTGGTGTATTACCTAACACTTTCTGGGATATGTGCTTCCATCCCGTGTCGTACTGTGGTTAGCCCTTCTCAGTAAATTCTAGCCCTTTAGTATTAAAGAGACACTGCCTGGGTGTTCGTACTGCATTACAATTTTTAGGTATGCATTTTTATTTGGGGCAGGAGCAGTAATCCAACTCGAAGCCCTTAAGATGTTCAAATGATACAATTTGATCACAGTACCTTGTGTTTGGCATACCCTGCTTACTGTTTTTTTTCAGATGAATGATGCCTCTTTAAGGTGATGAAGTGAGATTGTTAGCAATCACTTTGGATTAGCTCGAAGAGAAGCTTCACTGTGCTGTAATAATTGGCATCGCTAGTGCGCTGCTCCTCTCTGTTACCAGAAGGCCCCGGTTTATGAAGCAAAATGGAAAGTAGGGTTGTGATTTTTAATCTCACTGAAAGTAATATTTGGATGTCAGATTCTCAGACCAACATGCCAGGGAATGTTGTGTGGTTCAGTTACCTGAGTAAGCCTGGCAATGCCATCAATATTATATAAAAATATATAAATTCCAGTGGTGTTAAGGAAGCAGGCGCAATCAATAATTACAGCTTGTGGTGCAATTATGTTGCTCTTACTTAAATTGTAATTGTTATAAATTAGAATGGCATATTTATGCAGGGTTGTGAAAATTATTATGCCCATGTTAATCATTTATAAGTATCATTAGAGTTGCCATTGCTACTAATAGGAGGAACATTCCACTCTTTTGCAGGGGATTTGATGTGGCGACTAAATCAAATCTCCTTGGATTTCTGAAATGATCATGCGCATGCAATTGACTTGGAGGAGCCAACTCCTGACTAGTATCTGAGCTTTCTTGCAATGCCAGAGATTATCCTGGCTATATATCTCCCCTCTTGCAGCTCGCACAAGAGGATTACACACCTTTTTGAGAATTATCCCTTCCCAGTGTCACAGGGTAGTAAGGATGCATGATCCAACTTCACTCCACTTCTTGCTGGTCAGAAATTGAATTCTCTGTTAAAGTGTTTCGGGGCAAATTGACAGATGCTACCACATTATTAAAAGAAAAGAAGCTCTGTCATTACAGCCACAAGCACTAAAATGATGGGGCACTTGATGACATGTTGTTGGAATGGAGGTGTACAGGAGTCGAGAGCTATTTTCTCCACCTGTGGTCTACTTGTGTTTAAAGGAGACACACTGGACTAACCCAAATTTCGAAGTTGCATAAAAATTTGCAAACCGACTATAATATTGATTTTGGTCCTCTTTTCGAATTGTACGTCGACTAAATTTACATTAATGAATGAATTACATTAATGAATGAATTGAAGTCTGCTGTGGAAGTATTTCAATCTCAAGACTCTCTGTCACGACAAAAAGTAATACCTCAAAACATCTAACATTTTCTGCATTTTGACTTTAGATGACAGGGCACAGAATTAAATCAAAAATATGTAAGAAGATGACTGCTTTCACTGGCTTTCTCTCTGTGTTTTTTAATTGGGTTTTGTACTGAAATCAAAATAAACATATTATATTCTTCATTCTCCTGCATTTTTATATTGCGCTGCAAATGGAAACTTGTCAGTTAGTTGACAAGTTGCATCTTTTAACATTGTGAAATCTCACCAGGCACTTTGTATAGGAGTGTTATTAAAATAGAAATAGACTCTGGGTTACAAAAGGAAGTATTTTGACAGATGACCAAAAGCCTGGTTACAGAGAGGTATCTTAAAGAGTGTCTTACAAAAATAAAGAAGGAATTCCAGAGTTTGGGGCCTAGGCAGTTAAACATACAGCCGGCTGTGGTGGAATGATTAAAATCATGAAATGTGCCAGAGGTCCAGATTGGAGGTGCATCGGGGATCCCAGTAGATTGTAGGGTTTGAGGGGGTTACAAAGATAAATCAGGTTGCATAATGTAGTGGGTTTGCGAATGTTGATATTGAGAACTGCGTGCCAGTGAGCGCGGGATTGATACATGAACAGCACTTGTTGCATGTTACAAGCAGCAGAAGTTTGGGTGAAGTCAGGAGATTGGAAAATGAAGACCAGCCTGGAATGCATTGGACTGGGCAAACTACAAAGGTAATGGCAACATAGATAAAGGTTTGGGCAGAAGTTGGAAGCAAACGTAGTGGGCAACATGGTGGCACAGCGTTTGCATTGCTGTCTCACAGCTCCAGGGACCCAATTTCGATTCCCAGCTTGGGTTGTTGTTTGTGTGGAGTTTGCACATTCTCCCTGTGTCCGCATGGGTTTCCTCCGGGTGTTCCGGTTTCCTCCCACATTCTAAAGATATGTGGGTTACATTGATTGGCCATGCTAAATTGTCCCTTAGTGTTCTGGAATGTTTAGGTTAGAGAGATTAGCAGGGTAAATATGTGGAGTTACAGGGACAGGGCCTGGGTGGGATTGTTGTCAGTGCAGACTTGATGGACCGACTGGCCTCCTTTTACACTGTAGGGTTTCTATGATTACAAAGTGAGTTCAGACAATATTATGAGATGACCTTTATCCATGGTGCTTTATCCTGTCATTAAATGTAGCTAGGTGAACCCAGTCTCCGTATCTCTTTTCCTTGTCAGATGTAATAAGAATGCATTGTAGGGATCAAGATTAAACAGGGAAGGATATTACATCCCTAAAATGACACGCTATTATACAACTGGTGATAGAACTGGGGCAACTGTGCAGCTAAGTATTACTTCCAAATACTTTGAGCACCTGGACTCAAAAGAAGTTGAAGTTGTTTTGTTAATAATACATTCCCATTGTTATAATGAAAATTGGACTCAAAATTCTTTCTGTTATGCCGATGAGGTTATGCCTTAGTGTATCAACTCAATGACAGGTAGTTTGGCCCTGCTAACTCAGTGTAACTAATTGAAATGATACTAACTTATTCTTCTTTAAAAAACTGACAGAAAGCAACAGACGAAAAACATTTTCTCATCATTTGTGGTTGATCTGAGTATCTGGCAGGACTGGGTGAGTATATGATTTAAAGCTGCTCATGGTATGCATGCAGCAATGGAAACAGCCAATTTCCATTGTCAGTGGAGACATTTGTTGACAGAACGAGTGGACAACATTAAGCTGAGTATTTTACAGGACCTTCATCAGACCTGCAATGTTATGGTGTCTTGCAGAAATATCATGATTTCTTTTAGGAGGAATCTGAAACTTGATATATCATATGTGTATATATACAATAGCAAAGCAAAGTGCATTAAAAATGATTCTGTGCGGTCACCCTTCACTTTAGCCGACTCGAAAAATGTTAGAATTGATTTTGTAGTCAGGATCCTGTTTACAGGAGCTACAGTCATTGTAATAGCCATTTGAAATCAGGGCGCATTCAGCACTTTCACCGTTACTTTGCAGGCGACTATCTGAGATACAAGCAAAAGAAATCACTTAGCTCCTCACTTGGCTGACTGCCATTTTGAGAGTAACATTAGTAACTTGCAGGATGTTAGTTCATTCTACCTGGTAGACATGGTGGCACAGTAGCACTATGGTTAGTACTGCTGCCCCACAGTGTCAGGGATCCAAGTTCAATTCCAGCCATGGGTGACTATCTGTGTGGTGTTTACATGTTCTCTCCATGTCTGTATGGGTTTTCTCCGGGTGTTCCTGTTTCCTCTGATAGTCCAAAAGTGTGGGGTTAGGTGAATTGGCCATGCTAAATTGTCCCTTGGTGTTCAAAAGATGTATCAGTTATGAGGATTAACAGTGTAAGTAAATGGAGTTATTAAGAATGCTTTGTCAAAGAGTTGATGCAGTCTCAATGGGCCGAATAGACTTCTTCTGCATTGTAGAAATACTATGATTCTATAGTATGACATCCTAGTCCAATGCTAGCATCTCCACATCATGGCTACCATCAACACTGCAAACTACTGGCTTCTAGTGGTGAGGATCTCCAAGAAGATCACGCATACTGACATCCTAGTCCAACGTTGGTACCTTCACATCATCTATAGTATGACATAGAACCCATATTTGGTCCATATGCCTCAATACCCACCTTACCCATGTAACTATCTAAATGCTTTTTAACAGACAAAATTATACCCACCTCTACTACTACCTCTGGTAGCTTGTTTCAGACACGCACCATTGTCTCTGTGAAAACATTAACTCTCTGGACACTATTGTATCTCTTTCCTCTCACCATAAACTTATGCCCCCTAGTTTTAGATTCCCCTATCTTTGGTAAAGATATTGGCTATCTAGGTGATCTGTGCCCCTCATTATTTTAGAGAGCTCTGTAAGATCACCCCACAACCCCCAAAGAAGAAAGTCCCAGTCTATCAACCCTCTCCTTATAACTCAATCCATTAAGTCCTGGTAGCTTCCTAGTAAATCTTTTCTGCACTCTTTCTAGTTTAATAATATGCTTTCTATAATAGGGTGACCAGAATTGCACACAGTATTCCAAGTATGGCCTTACCAATGTCTTGTACAACTTCAACAAGACATTCCAACTCCTGTATTCAATGTTCTGACCAATGAAATCAAGCATGCTGAATGCCATCTTCACCACTCTGTCCATCTGTGACTCCACTTTCAAGGAGCTATGTACCCCTAGATCTCTTAGTTACGTAACTCTCCCCAACACCCTACCATTAACTGTGTTAACCCTTCCCTGGTTCAATCTATCAAAGTGCAACAATTAGCAATGTTCATCCATCTAACCTGCACATCTTTGGACTTGGGAGGAAACTGGAGCACTCAGAGGAAACATATGCTGGGAGAATGTGCAAACTCCACCAGTCACTCAAGACCAGAATTGAATCCAGGCCCCTGGTGCTGTGAAGCAGCAGTGCTAACCACTTTTAACCGTGTTATCTCATATCTGATTTTGAGTTTTCCTTTGGCTTCTTCCAGCTAATGAAAAATGTGACCTATATCCATCAAAGCTTATTCGGAGAAAGACAAAAGAAATTTTGAGGCAGGGAGCTGAAAGATCATGGGAACACTTTCCTTATATAGTGGAAGGAATGAGATAAAAATCCAATTCTTCATGTGCAAGCAGCATCACATTGACATTCCATGCCCTTCAAAAAAGTGTGTAAGTGGAGGAATTGTACAATGTTTAACTTGTTTCTTTTATTTGTGATAAGTAACCTGAGGTTTGGAGAATTGATTTTTGCCCAGACGTGAATGTAGTTCTGTTCCAAACAAGAATTAAAGAAATATAACCTTGAAATAGATCAAAGGGGCTAACCATGATTATGAAGATGGACAAATGTTGGCAGCAAAGAATTGATAAAAACTGTATTCTCCATCTAAATCTGGAATGAAACCTGCGGTCCATCAACATTTATTGAAGACCAATATTCCATCAACTGGTCCTTAGCCTCCAGGGGGATTAGGGTCAAAGGATTCAATGCTGATTCATTGCATCAAATTATTTTGGTTTTATGTCATTCATCCTGTTTCTAAAATCAACCAGGGTGACACAGTGGTTAGCACTGCTGCCTGAAAGCTCGAGGCAATCTGAAGATATAGGTTAGGTGGATTGGCCATGCTAGATTGCCCCTTAGGGTGGAATTTTTCTGTTCTGCCGGCTGTGGGAATCATAGTGGGCGGGACGCGGGACTGTGCAAGAGTCTGTTGACCTTGGGCTGGATTTGCTGGTCTTGGGGCAAGCGCAGCCAAAAAAAAATCACTCCCTTATGCAGGAATTTTATCACCTCGCTCATAAGATCCTGCCTAATGCCAACAGAGAATGCAGTTCTGTGAGCCTCACCCGCCCAGATTCCAGGGCGGTGAGATGGTAAAATTCTGGCTTAAATGTCCAAAGATGGAGGGGGGAGGGGCAGATGAGGAGGATGAATGTGTGGGGTTACAAGCTGGGGCAGGGGATGGGTGGACCTGGATAAGATGGGAAAGTCGGTGTAGACTCGATGGATCGAATAGCCTCCTTCTGCACTGTGTGGGGATGTAGTGGGCTGTCTTTCACTCCTCGTCCGAACTTGAGCCAGTGATGCACGTGAACTGATTTCCCGTGCTGGGACTCGGCAGACAACTGGTGGGGAGGGATTTGTTTTTGCTGGGAAGGGGGGTGAGGGGAATAAGCTTCCGGGGGGGGGGCGCAGAGGCAGAATTCTGCGCCCGGTGTTCCGAGCCCCTGTGGGGTGAGGCTAGCGGAGCATTGCCACTTTAAGAGTCAGTGGATGAGACCGAATTGACAGCAGCTCTGTTACGCTGGGGGAAACCAACACGCCACTTCACAAGATACACTGGAGCAAAAGGGAGGCTTGTTTTATTTGCCGCGAAATAATAATACCAGGTAGGACATGATTTACACCGTATGCCATCTCCTTGCAACTTTTTATTTAAAAAAAACCCAAAATTTTGCACAATTGCGAAGAGGTAACAAGCGCGAGTCTAAATTGCATTTTTGATACAAACTGCAAGCAGGATGTGACTCTCTTCTTGGGTGACAGTAATACGGATCCCTGAGCTGTGCTTTTAGCACTCACTCATTCAATGCTTCCTGACATCTTGCTCATGCAAGTAATTGACTGTTTGAGAGGGTGGGATGTTTAAAGGGCGGATTCTCATTGCAGGAGTTAATGCTTCTAACACCCAGTCCCTGTTTTCATTCATTTGACCTTTGTTGAGATAACTGGAAGAGGGAAATTGACATGTTTTAGAAATCTATGGGGGAGGGGGGGCAATTCTCTGTCTTCAGGTTATTTTAAGGCCTTTCTCACTGACCACTCCAACCCCTTCCTGACCACTCAACCTCCTGATACAGTGACAGAGAATTCTTCTGGGTCCTACCGCCCGCAGGGTCGTTTTGGAGATTGTGTGAACCTCTGTGCCCGGCACCAGTACGTGCATACTGCGTATTGAATGGGCATCGGTTCTGCGCTCGGATTGAGGTCTCATTCACACGTAAGTGAGCGAGTGTGTCCAGATATTGTCCAGGGCGTTCGGAAGGGACTTGAGGGAGTTTGCTATATGATGTCAGGTTCATCGCATCATTAGTACTAACTCATCAAATCTGGTGCTATTAAGGAATGGACTTGTTGGTCTCGTTATCACTGCACCAGTGTTCTTTCAAGAAGGAACAGCAGGAGGTGATATAATTCTGCAAAGCAATTCCATCTTTAGACTATAGCAATTTCAAGAAGTTGTATGTTTCTATGAAGCAGCAGTTGATAAGCAATTGTCAAGTGGTTCTGGTTGCCCAAGTTTGTCGATTAGTGTTCTTGGTTTTCAAGATTGTTTTATACCTTTTTAAGATTGAGCTGAGGAAGGGCAGTACCGGGAATCTGGATACTTTTCTATCTGAGGGGAACTAATCTTGATGTTTATCCATACTTGTCAGTTACAAGCAGCCAAAGCAAAAGCAAACCTCTACAATACCCAACAACGTGCATTAGTCCTCAACTGAAGAGCCATTAATAAACTATGAATAATTTTTCTACTTCCCATTACCACACATTCCAATAGTCCCAGAGGAGGGTCAATTTAATATCGTGGTTAGCTGTGCAGCTGTTTATAAAAGCGATATTGCCATAGTCTTAGATCATAGAATCCCTGTAAGTACAGAAGGAGGTCATTCGGCCCACCGAGTCTGCACCAACCACAATCCTATCCAGGCCCCATCCCCATAACCCTACGGATTTATGCTAGCTAATCCCCCAACACTAAGGGGCAATTTAGCATGGCCAACTTGTACATCTTTGGATTGTGGGAGGAAACCAGGGCACCCAGAAGAAACTTACATAGAAGTAAGGAGAATGTGCAAACTCCACACAGACTGTGACCCAAATTGGGAATTGAACCCAGGCTCCAGGCACTGCGAGGTGGCACAGTGCTAACCACTGTGCCACTCATGACCATAGACTTCTTTCCCCTTTTGAGCAGGGGAGAACTGACCGGTGGTGATTTAACTTGAGGGTTACCACACTTCTAGTAAGGGGCAGTGTTGAGAAGGTGAGGCCTTAATACGTAGCCTCAGTTGATATCAAGAATTGAGCCTGCGCTGTTGTCTTATAATGCGGTTGAGACTGTCCAAACTAACTTGTCTTTAGGTCGAATAGCTGGCTGACAGAAAAGGCTTTCATCATGTCTTTCTGTTGGATTTGAGAGAGGTCCTAAGGATCAAAGAATTCCATGCTACTTCATTGCATTGCTTTGTTTTTAGTTTTATGTTGTTCATCTGTCTCAAATTAACTAGGGGTGGCACAGTGGTTAGCACTGCTAGCTCACAGCGCTAGGGATCCCTGTTCAATTCCAGCCTCAGATCAGTGTCTGTGTGGAGTTTGCACATTCTACCTGTATCTGTGTGGGTTTCCTCTGGGTGCTCCGCTTTCCTCCCACACTCCAAAGATTATTAGGTGGATTGACCTTGGTAAATTGCCCCTAAGTGTCCAAAGATGTGTAGGTTAGGGGGAGTAGTGGGTTAAATGTGTGGGTGTTATAGGGATGGACCTAGGTGGACCCAGGTAATGTGCTCTGTTGGAGAGTTGATGCAGACACAATGGGCTGAATGGCTTCCTTCTGCATTGTAGGGATTCTGTGATTGATAGTATTTTTTTTTGTTCAAATTGCCTCCTTTAATATCTTGTTGGGGTAATGGAACAAATTATTGGAAATTCAACCTTGCTTTCACTTGTATGTGGCAACTAACAGAGAAACAAACGGAAAATATCAGAAATCTCCAACAGGTCTGGGAACATCTGTGAAGAGACAACAGAACTGGCTCATCCAGACCTGAAATGTTAGCTGTATTCTCTCTCCACAGATGCTGTCAGACCTACTGAGATTTTCCAATATTTTCTGTTTTTGAACCACACATTTGTTATTCTATGTCTTCATTTAGAATGAAGATTTAGGCCTTGTGGATCATGTTTAGGAATTGAAGATTTTGGTTAGTGTCTTATCGGCCAGACTGTGGCCCAAAGTAGAGTAGATGACTGATGCACTACAAAAAAAAGTGACATTTTTACAACCCTATTCTGAAGTGTTAAACTTTGGCAGCAAAAGCTACAACGAGCAACCTGGTTGACTACATATTAGTTGCTTATTCATGACTGGAAGAAGTTAGCCTCAGAGTTGGAGGATTTCTGAAATTGAGAAATTTGGAGATGAAAAGTAATTTGGAAATTCTGTTTTCAAATCAAAACTATATAGGGTGGGGGGAAGGGTGCAGATGCAGAGAGAAAAAGATCTCTGAAATATGGTGAACCTAGGGAGAAATGTTTAATAATTAGCCTCGCAGAGAAACTAATTTATTGAGATTCGGCTCATTCTTCACAAGGATTAGCGTATTGCAGCCATACTTGTATAATTTAGTCAGGCAATATATAATAGACTAAAAATACATTTCACAGTTTTTTCAAGGTAGCAATATCTTCAGTTTTATTTAATACCAATGTAAATGCATAAATTAAATATACTTTACACATTCAGGCAATTTATTTAGATAGGTTTTGTGACTATTTGCTTGTGTTGATGTGTCTGAATAAATTCAAGCTCCATTGAATATGGATTGACAACTACAACAATGAACTGAAAACTGGTAGCAGGAAGGAACCTTTGCTACTGATCAAAATATTATCTTTTATTTCATAAAATATTCTCTCTGCATGTGTCCATTTGTTGTGCAACTGAATCTAATTGTACACTGAAAAAAAACTCCAAACAGATAATGATGCTGAATCTATGTTCCTTGAGGGGTGTTGAATCAGTTTAGAACCTGAGAAGAGTTATGCACCTAATTAACTGGGTTATTTTTCAATCTCTTTGCCTATTTAATTTAATGGGGGGCAAGCGATTTGATGAATCATGGTCATAAAGTTGGTTCTACCATGCTTGGCATAGTGGCACAGTGGTTAGCACTGCTGCCTCACAGTGCCAGGGATCTGAATTTGATTCCAGCCTTGGGTGACTGTCTGTCTGTGTAGAGTTTGCATGTTCTCACCATATCTGTGTGGGTTTGCTCCAGCTTCCTCCCACAATCCAAAGATGTGTGGGTTAGGCGGATTTGGCCATGCTACATTGCCTCAGCGTCACAAGCTGTGTAGGTTAGATGAATTAGCCATGGGGAATGTGTGCTGTAATGGGGAAAGGGTAGAACGGAGGATTTGGATAAAATACTCTGTCAGAGAGTCAGTGCAAACTTGATGGGCAGAATGGCCTCTTCTGCACTGTAGGAGCTCTGTTCTATTTCTGTGAATCAAGTTTTACCTAGAAGCCAATTGAGACATTAAGTAGCCAATAAAGACCTTTTCCTACCCTGATGGCATCAAGCCAAAGTGGTTGGACCCTCTGCCATGTTTGAACTGTGATGGTCTCACTACAGAATTCAGAGGAACTCTCTTGTGTGGCCACTCTGTGGCCCAAAAAGAGGCTCCCAGTTGCAATTGCTGCAGCAACCCAACTTCCAATGCCCACCTGTCTGGCGGGGGCGATGGTAAACTTCCAGTGCCTCCCTTTCTTCCAGTTCCAGGAGTGACCACAGCTCACAGTGGTGCTACTGAGACTGGTGAAACTGCCAGCCCTCCCAGCAGCGACTGGGAGTAGGCAGCTCCTCTTTCAAGAGGAGGCAGCTTCGATGACAACTAATTAATTGTCTGAACCTAAAAAGAAACACAGCTGAACATCCCACAAAAGACCGAGATTGGATCATTCCTGAACTCCTTGATCATCGTTGGAACCCTAATAAAATTCAGCGCTTCCCTGGCTTAGATTGAGGACCGTTCATCAATGAAATGTTAAACTCTGTTCTCAGCTACTCGGGTGGGGAAGATGATGGCCTAGTAGTATTATTATGGATCATTAATCCAGAAACTCAGCTAATGTTCTGGGATCTGGGTTCGAATCCCGCCATGGCAGATGGTGAAAATTGAATTCAATTTTTAAAAAATCTGGAATTAAGAATCAACTGATGATGATGAAACCATTGTTGATTGTTGGACAAACCCATCTGGTTCACTAATGTCCTTTTAGGGAAGGAAATCTGCCGTCCTTTCCTGGTCTGGCCTATCCACATGCGACTCCAGAGTCACAGCAATGCAGTTAACTCTCAACTGCCTTTGGACAAGTAGAGATGGGCTATAAATGCTGCCCATGTCCACAAACAAATACTGTCATGGCAACGTTGCATTTCCAATTTTTTTTTGCTTTCGTCTCAGATTCCTGGCATCCACAGTATTTTGCTTTAATTATTTAGCTACTTCCTCATAATAAATTTCACCTGACTTATGATCAAGGTCTTTGGACAGATTGGCTTTTACACTTTTACCTCATAATGGCCCTGAAGAACAACTTGAGTAACTGTATTTCTTCGTGCTCTTTCAGTTATTTTCCTTTAATGATAGGACTTATTCTTCTTTGCCAGTTTTGAATTTTCCGTCAGCCTCCCAGGAGGCATTGATTCCTTTAATGTGGACTGATTCCACGAGCCTCAGCCTTTCTCTTGTAAACTATCAGCATGCCGCTTGTGGAATTATTGAAGGAGTTACTGATCACAGGGGATGTCAAAACTGAGCCTGAATCTGTCTTTATTTGGCGTCCAGCTGGGGTGACTCTGATCGGAGCAGAAGTGCTGGGCTAACCCCCTGCCTTGTCGACTCTGCGCGCTGATACCAATTGTAAAGCCCCCATTGCCTTCTTGGCTGAGCTCGGCTGACTCTGTACAGATTGGGAATTGAATCCAAGATTGTCCTGTTTTCGGTGGCTCAGCTGCTCTCTGAGATAAACACGCTGCTCCTTCAAGAGAACAGCAACCATCTCTCTCTCTCTCTCTCTCACTTTCTCAAATACATTTTAGCCGATTGAACAAATAGATCTATTCAGTCGAAGAGAGTGTGGTTATGTGTTCAAAAATCTTTGCCAAGACATGGGAGTCAAAATGTTTGTCAATAAAATTATTCATGTTTAATTTTGAGATCTTACAAACTGGAAGCAGGAGGAAGCCATTCAGCCCTTCAATCCTGCTGTGCCAGTCATTTTGATCATGGCTGATCATCAAGTTCCGTATCCTTGTTGCCCCTTTGCACCCCCCCACTCCAGCCAAATATCCCTTGATCCCCTTAGCCCCAAGAGCTGTAGAAGCCCGGCCTTCAGAAGAAAACAATGGTTTAGCAAGTAAATTATACCAAAGTCTCTGGACTTGATAAAGTTCAGATTATTAATTGCTGTTTTTAATCTTGTCAGCCTGTAATGAGTCATTTAATGACCTAAAGAATAAATAGATTTTTGACATTTTGTTTTTTACCAATGCTTGTATGAGGGTGTGTGGCAGGGAAGAAACAATTTCATAAACGATCAGGTTTTCCATTGGTGTATGAGTCACTGTTATTTGGAATGCACCGCCTGGAAGGGCGATGGTTGCTAATTTAATAGCAACTTTTAAAAGGGCATTAGATAAACACTTGGAAGGAAAACAAAATACAGGACTGGGAGGTGGGGGAAAGAGAAGGAGAGTGAAGTTAGTTCAAAATCTCCATCAAAGAGCCGGCACAGGCCTGATGGGCCAAATGGCCTTCTTACACGGTACATCCTTATGTGATTCTGCATGAGTGGGATTATCCCTCCACACTCTCCCAAAATAGGATAATTCTACCTGAGATCAATAGCCAGTATAATTAAGGACCCCACGCATGCCAGACATTCTCTCTTCCACCTTCCTCCATCAGGTAAAGGTCTGAGGACATGTAACAATTGACTCAGGAACAGCTTCTTCCCTGCTGCTATCAGACTTTTGAATGGATCCACCTCACATTAAGTTGCTCATTTTCTATACCCTATCTACATTCTCGTTCCCTTCTCCTTGAACGATATGGTTTGTATAGCGTGCAGGAATCAATACTTTTCACTATATTACATATGACAATAAATCAAATTAAAAAATCTTTGCATGATTTACCCCTTCCCCTCCCACCTGATGCTAAGATTCCTGTGGTGGGCGAAATGGGAAAACTTTGCCCAATGTGTTGGAAATCAAAAATGTAAAAATCAAACTAAGAAAGAAAATGTTTTTCTCTTATTTCCAGTCATCTGAAGCCAGGAGTTTATACACAGCTGCCAATCTCAAATTAGTGTTTGAGGCTTTAATTTACATCACAATGACCTACGTAAAGCAACTGGTCTCTGTGGAAGATGATTTTATGCTAAGCACAGATGCCCTTTAGAAGCAGAATAATATGTTGTACAGTTATTATTGCCATTATGAAACAGAGTATCATCTAAGTTTCAGGGAGCATTCCCACGAAACTGCTTCTCATAAGTTGTCAACTTTTTATGTTTGATACTTGTATGTTAAACCAATGCATTGTAGTTCTTAGAAGTAGCAGGTTGTGGATAAAGGGGAACCAGTGGATGTACTATATTTAGATTGTTAGCAGGCATTTGATAAGGTACCTCACTCAGTGGTCAATTAAGTCAATTTTTTAATTCATTCATTCATGGGACATGGGCGTCACTGGCTGGCCAGCATTTATTGCCCATCCCTTGTTGCCCTTGAGAAGGTGGTCATTGTTGGAATGCTGCAGCCCATGTGCTGTGGGTTGGCCCACAATGGTGTCAGGGAGGGAATTCCAGAATTTTGACCTAGTGACTGCAAAGGAACAGTGATATAGTTCCAAGTCAGGCTGGTGAGTGGCTTGGAGGGGACCTTTGTAGGTGGCGGTGTTCCCATTATCTGCTTCCCTTGTCTTTCTAGATAGAAACATAGAAACTAGAAGCAGGAAGAGGCCATTTAGCCCTTGGAGCCTACTCTACCATTAGTTTTGGCTGATCATCAAATTCAATAACCTGACCCCTTTCCCAATAACCTTTAGTATTATCACTAGACTGTTAATCCAGAAATTCAATTAATGATCTGGGGACCCAGGTTCCAATCCCACCATGGGAATTTTGGTGGAATCTGAATTCAATAAAAAAAAATCTGGAATTAAGGAAGTACTGGTGACCATGAAACCATTAATTGTCGGGAAAACCCATCTGGTTTAACAATGTCCTTTAGGGAATGAAATTTGCCATCGTTACCCAATCTGGCCTACACGTGACTCCAGAGCCACAGCAAAGTGGTTACTCTCAGCTGCCCTCTGAAATTATCTAGTGAGCCACTGAGTTCAAGGGCAATTAGAGATGGGTAATAAATGCTGGCCCAGCCTGTGATGCCCACATCCCATAAATAAAATAAATCTCTTGATCCCTTTACAACTCCTGGGGCTATGTAATTTCTTGGGCGGAATGGTGACATAGTGGTTGGCACTGTTGCCTCACAGCTCCAGGGACCTGGGTTTGATTCCTGGCTTGGGTCACTATTGGTGTGGAGTTTGCATGTTCTCCCCATGTCTGCTTGGACTTCCTCTGGATTCGCCAGTTTCCTCCCACAGTCCAAAGATGTGTGGATTAGAAGGATTGGCCATGCTAAATTGCCCTTTAGTGTCCTGGGATGTGTAGGTTGAAGGGATTAGCAGAATAAATGTGTGGGGAAAGGGCAGGACATGGGATTGTTGTCAGTGTAGACTTGGTGGGCTGAATAGCCTCCTTCTGCATTGTAGGGGTTCCATGAAATCCAACAACGTTTTGGCATCAGCTACATTCTGTGGTAGTGAATTCCACACATTCACCACTCTCTGGGTGAAGAAATTTCTCCTCACCTCAGTTCTAAAAGATTTACTCCTTATCCTCAAACTCTGACCCCTAGTTCTGGACTACCCCACCATTGGGAATTTTTTTTGTTTTTGAATCTATCTGACTAACCCTGTGAGAATTTTATAAATTTCTGAAATCCCTTCTCGCTCTTCTAAATTCCAGTGAATATAGTGGAAGTCGTCATGGGTTTGGCAGGTATTGCCTAATGATTGTGGTGAATTAGTATGGAAACTAAAAGCTCATGTTGTAGGATATTGACATAATTTGCCTAGTTAACAAGAGTAGGCATAAATGGGTTATGTCCTGGTTGACAGGAAATGATGAATGATATGCCCCAGGGATCAGTGCTAGGGCCTCAACTCTTTTGTAATTTATACAAAAGATTTGGATGAAGGGACCGATGATTGATTGTTAACTTTGCAGATGACACAAAAATTGGTAAGAAAGTAAATTATGGGGAAGATATAAGGCGGGATACATAAGGATATAGTATATAGATAGGTTAGGGGAGTGGGCACATGGAGATTAATGTGAGAAAATGTGAGTTTACCATTTTGACAGGACAAGTAGAAAAGAAATATTTTGTTCAAATGATGAGAGGTTGTAGAGTTCTGAGATGCAGAGGGATCTGGGTACCATAGCGCATGAATCACAAAATATGGGTATGGGGAATCAGCAACTCATTTGCAAAGATAGTAAAATGTTAATGTCTACTGTGAGAGGAATTGAATAGAAAAGTAAGAAGATTATGCTTCAGTTATACAGGGCACTGAGAGACTACATCTGGAGTACTGTCTATGTATTAGTCTCCTTATTTAAGGAAATAGCAAATACCTTGGAAGCAGTTCAGAGGAAGGTTTACTGGACTAATATCTGCAATGGGTGCATTGCCTTACGAGAAAAAGCTGGATAAGCTATACTTGGATCTGCTGGAATTTAGAAGAGTAAGAGGTGATGTGAATCAAACATATAAGATATTGTGAGGCCTTGAAGAGGTGAATGTGAAAAGAATGATTGCTGTTATTGGAAATCCTGAACTATGGGTTACAGCTTAAAAACAAGGGTTTCCTATCTAAGATATGGATGTGGAAACTGAGATTATATGTCTTTGGAACTCTCTTCCTGAAAAAATGGATGAGGAAGATTCCTTAAGGTAGAAGTAGAGTTTGAAAGTTTGTTTATTAGTGACACAAGTAGGCTTGCATTAACACTGCAATGAACTTACTGTGGAAATCCCCTAGTCACCACACTCCGGTGCATGTTTGGGTACATTGAGGGAGAATTTAGCCTGGCCAACGCACTTAACCAGCACGCCTTTGGACTGTGGGAGGAAGCTGGAGCACCCGGAGGTAACCCATGCAGACATGGAGAGAATGTGCAAACTCTGCACAGACAGTGACCCAAGCCAGGAATCGAACCTGGATCCCTACGCTGTGAGGCAGCAATGCTAATCATTGTATCACCGAGGTGCTCTTAGTATATGGATCCTTGATGAGCAAGGAGATGAAAGGTCATTGGGGGTAGACAAGAATGGCGTTAAGGTTAAAATTAGATCGACCATGATCTTATTGAATGGCAAAGCAGGACTGAGTGGCCTACTCCTCCAAATTCAAATATTGATATTTGCCAGTGTTTTGTACTCCTGATTAGAGCCAACTTGATTTTTGACAGGACTAGTTTTTGACCCTGTTCTTAGCAGTGAATTATTTGATGTGAAAGAAGACCTGCAGTGCAGTCTGGGAGAATTGTAAGCCAAAGTTTACTAAATGACCCCAAATGAAGAAATTATCAATAAAATGTCCCTTTTTGTAACTTAATATGAATCCAAACCAAAGCAGTGTCATTTAAAAAAGACAAGTGATACTTCAAGTAAAAAAGTAAATTTATTTTAAATAGTCAACAAACATGTATCTTACACAGCCACAAATGCCCACAACACTCCTGTAGACTTGTGGCACCAAGTAGCTACGCAGTTCCACAACATGCTGTTCTCTTTCATACAGGGCAAGTCAGGAGTCCTGTTGGACAACAGTTCACCCTTGAGTTTCAAGGGTATGATTGTCATCAACAAGGTATTACAAACTCTCTCTTCCCTCCGGTAATGATAGTCCTGATGTGTACCTTTCTAGATTTCCTTTTCCACTGACCTACCAATGATACCCTGGTTTATTGTTTGGCCAGTTCTGGAAAATACTCAGCTCTTTAGCATCTCTGGGCTAGCCACCATTCTCCAGCTTTTAAATCTTTTTAGTCAGCTCGCACACAATCTCCATGAGTCCTGTCTCCTTTTCTGCCAAACAGAAAAACTGACCACTTCCTGAGAGTGATTTGCTGCTTCTCTTCACAAGAATTGTCAGTGTTCTTCTGTCTGCCTCTGCCTCTTTTCTCTTTTGTGCTTGACAGTTTGCATTTGCCCTACCACTCCTCTGGTTGTAGCTCTCCTTACTTCTGCCAGGCACATGGCTTCTTTCTTAACTTCCTTCCTGTCGGTGATGCTTCTAGATGGATCTCAGGGTCACAAGAACCGTTATTATTCATTATACTAAAATAATACAATAATTTCCTTGACAAGTGATGCAAAGTCTTAAAAATCCTTTACAAAATCTGAAATCAATTATCCAGCAGAAAATGCTGGATAAACTCAATAGGTCTGCTGCATCCGTGGAGAGAGAAACAACAGGTGAGATTTTCCGTGCAGTTGTGGAGCGAGCTTGCCATTGGCCAGCAGTGGTGATATAGCGCAGTGGAGGCTTTTTGGCCCGTTGAGTCTGCACTGACAATAACTACCACTAAAGTCGCGCTGATTAGGGTCGGCTATTTGCTGAAAAGGAAACAGTAATGAATATGGTTCAATTCTGAAGTTTTAACAGAGAAAAATCCCTCTTTAATTTTACAGAAATCATCTGATGATTAAAAATAGATTTTGTTTTCTTTTTATGTATCAAATCTACAAGGTGTCACAATGGTTGGCACTGCTGCCTCACAGCCCCAGGGACCTGAGTTTGATTCCTTGCTTAGGTCACTGTCTGTGTGGTGTTTGCACGTTTTGCCTGTGTCTGTGTAGATTTCCTCCGAGGACTCCGGTTTCCTCTCACATTTCAAAGATGCATGTGTTGAGTGCATTGGCTGTGCTAAATGCTCTCTCAATATACCCGAACAGGTGCCGGAGTGTGGTGAGTAGGGGATTTTTACAGTAACTTCATTGCAGTGTTAATGTAAGCTGACTTGTGACGCTAATAAATAAAAATTCAAAGCAATACCTTTAATTTATTTTGTGTAAACATCATGTACATTTCATAATTTATATATATTATTGACTTGTAGATATGATTGAATACAAAGTGCCCTATTTTTATGCTTTTTTTTTTACAGAGTAATATCCATTTAGACTCCAGATATTGATGTCATGCATTAATGTGTTTGCTCAAGGCCTTATTGTCTCCTTCCTTTAAAGGAACTTGCCTCTGCACATATTTGTTGATTCAACTTCCTTTTTAACTAATAAACAATAGTATTTGCTACAATTTACGGTTGTGTTATCTCTGAGACAGCAATAATAAAATATGTGTTGTTCGTTATTGATGGTGATTTTAGCATCAAACAAATTAATTAATTTATTAATCTTAGAGCCTCTCTTTTCCCTCTTCAGCGTTCACTTAATATTTAACTTTGAATGCATTGAAGGCCTCAGAGTTGCTGCTCAATGAATGCTGAATGCCCTCTCTCATCCTTGCTCGAGTGGTCGTTAGTTTTGGATAAGCTTTTGAGTGCTAACAATCTGAGAGATTTTAACCATTGCTTCCTCTGGCAACTTCCGATGTTCACAAAGTGGTTTGAGCTGCTGCGCATTGAGTGCTGGGCACCTGGGTTCGATTCCCTGCTTTGGTCACTGTCTTTGTGGGGTTTACACACTCTCTCTGTGTCCCCTCTGAGTGGGTTTCCTCTGGGTGCTCCGGTATCCTCCCACAGTGCAAAGATGTGTGGGTTATGGGGATTGGCCATGTTAAATTGCCCCTTAATGTTAGGGGGCTAGCTAGGGTAAATGCATGCTATTGGGATACGGCCTGAATGGGATTGTGGTCTCTGCAGACTTAATGGGTCAAATGACCTTCCTCTGTATTGTAGGATTCTATGAATCACGTGTGTAATTCAAACTGGGCTTGCTGTGTAGCAACAGAATCAGAATGCTGGCTGTGTCTTTTTTACCTGCTGTTTCCTCTGACCCAAGAGTATGCAGTCATCACCATTCATATCCCAGTGTCCAGCATCAGATGTCCTAACTTGCCATTGTCTGAGGACCCTCCAGGTCTGTATAGCTATAAAATGAAGATCAAACCCTGAATGCTGCGGAAGACCACTGTGTGTTTTCCAATTTGCAAATAATTGAGTTAAACTATATCAGACCTTTTTGGAGTTTTTGTATTCTCCAGCTGAGTCATTCACATGCTAATTATCCATCTTTAAAATTAACAATCTTCTCAACTATGATTTTTAACTTTGTTCTGAAACTTCAGAACGTAAGAAACAGAAATAGGCATTCACTACTTAGAGCATTGGATATGGATATGGCTGATCTTTCTCAGTTCCATCATCTCACACTATTCCATTATTTCCTGAATATTCAATAACATGTCCACCTCTGTCTGGAGTTTACTCAACAGGATTCAGAATCCTTTTAAGTGAATAAGTTTTTCTTCATCTGGGTCCTAAATGACCGATTCCTTATTCTGTTATAATCCAGGTAAAAAACCCCAAGGTTTTTAGTGATGTCAGCTTAGACCATAAGTTTTGCAGTTTGGATTTGGTTAGGGTAAGCCCAAGATGTTTCACTTCAGGTATGATTCTAGTGACCCACTGGGAAGCTTTTATCAAGCGATGTATTTAAGAATACAGTTAACTCATAGAAAGTTAGCAATAACTTTTACCAGTTGCAAACAAGAAAAAAAATGATATTGCATAACTTTAACAGCTCAACGTACTGTTCCAACACATCATTCTTACCAGTATGTACACTCCTGGTTTAAGTTTAGCATAGAAAATACGTGTGTTCATGGGATCTTTCAGCTCTGCAACATCTGCTGTGAATTAGTCTTTCGGCTGGCGAGCTGAAACTCTGACTTCTCCGTTCTGGAATTCCCAGCACCTCGAGATAGAGTTTGCTAGCTAGAGGCTCGATCAACAGCAAGATTCATTCCAGAAAAACAAGAAAGGCTGCTTCCAACTAGCCAGCAGAATTTCTAACACCAGGATGAGAGGCAAAATACTGCATTCTGCCTGGAGTCCAAACACCTTTTTAATTAGCCAGCAACAAAACTGGAAGCAAAATAACTTTTGGGAGGAAAAATCTGTACCACCTGACCTCCCAATCATTCTTCCCCCTCGTCCCCAAACAATTCCAAAAAGGTAGTAAATTGCAAAAGAATGCATTAGGCTCAGAATAAAAAGAAACAAAAAACAATTAAATCATTTAAGTTGCAATCAGAAGGTATCTAGTCAGGCAGCTCAATGCATAATAAGAAAAACATTTTTTAAAGGCAGTGGCGTCACAATTCTGACATTGTGATTCCTGGTTCCAGACTTCCCAGCAAGAGAGAACTTTCTTGCAACATCCAGTCTATTAAGCCCTTTGAGAATTTCCTATGTTTCAATGCGATCATCTCTCATTCTTCTACATTCTGGGGAATATACTATTTTGGGAATTTCTGGTCTACTCCATTTCTTCTCTCAGGACAGTCCCTGAGGGACTGCTGTGTGCTCTGTTTCATGGAAATTTGGCTGCTTCACCGGACAATGCCCTACAACCAGAGAGCTTTTCAATCCACCGTACAATGGCCTCAGGCAAGGCTAGGGGAAGTGGGGTCTGTTTCCTAATCAATCCCTCATGGTGTCTAGATGTAACAACACTGGCAACTTTCTGCTCCCCAGACCTAGAATACCTGATGCTAAAATGTCACCTCTGTTATCTTCTGTGGGAGTTCATTTTTGTTATCCTGAAGGCAGGTTACATCCCACACCATGCGGAAGTGAAGATAGCGCTGGATGAAATTCAGACCATGTTCATTGTGGCCAGGAACTTCAATCAGGCCAAGCTCAAGAGCATCTTACCAAGTTGCCACCAACACGTCTCTTGTTCCACCAGAGGCTCAAACATCCTAGACCACTGCTACAGAAATTACAAAATGCTTACCGCTCTATCGTCCACCCACATTTAGCAAATCAGACCAACAAGGCTGTGCTCCTGCTCCCAGCTTACCAGCAAAAACTGAAGCGGGAGAGTCCATCGAAGAAAGTCATGCAATATTGGTGTGAGGAATCAGATGATTTCCTATAAGGCTTGTAGTCAATGGACTGGTCAGTATTTAAAAACTTTGAAATAAGTCTGAACAAGTACGCCACTACAGTAACAGATTTCATTAAGTGTGTAGAAGACTGTGTGCCAAAGAAGGAAATGCATGTTCCCCACTGGAAACCATGGTTAAACAGGGATAACCGCTGCTTGCTGAAGTCCAGTTCAAGTCAGGCGATACTGATCTATACAAGAAAGCCAGATACAATCTAAGGAGATCCATCAAAGATGTCAAAAGACAATACTAGACCAAGCTAGAGCCCCAGGCTAGTCACAGTGATCCCTGTCGACTATGGCAAAGTCTGCAAGACATAACAGGCTCCAAAGCACCCCTCCCTGATGAGCTCAATGCATTCTATATCTATTTTGAGTAAGAAGTCAGTGAAAGCATGCCCTCCAACCTAGAAGCCCTGGATGAACCTGTACCTGGGTCACCATTGCAAATGTCACAACAGCTTTCCCAAAGGTCAACCCATGGAAAGCGACTGGCCCAGATGGGGTACTGGAGAAGCACTCCGATCCTGTGCAGATCAGCTGGCAGGGGTATTCACAACATCTTCATCCTCTCTTTACAACAATCTGAGGTCCCTATCTGCTTCAAGAAGACGATCATCATCCTGGTACCTAAAAAAAAAAAAAAACAAGCAGCATGCCTTAATGACTATCAGCCAATGGCTGTGACATCCACTGTTATGAAGTGCTTCGAAAGGTTAATCATGACGCAAATCAATTCCGGCCTCCTGGACTACCTGGATCCATTAGAGTTTGCCTACCACCACAACAGGTCCACAGCAGATGTCATCTCCTTGGCCCTGCGTCCAATCCTGGAACACCTAGATAACAAGAGCACCTATATAAGACTCCTACTTATTGACTACAGTTCAGCCTTCAACATTATTATTCTGATGAAACTCATCTCCAAGCTCCATGGCCCAGCAACTGGATCCTGAATTTCCTAATTTGCAGACCGGTAAGGATAGGCAACAGCACCTCCTCCACAATCATCCTCAACACCAGTGCCCCACCATGCAATGTTTTCAGCCCCCTACTATATTCCTTATACACTTTGTGACTGTGGCCAAATGTCCCTTTTTTTTTTGCTTTTCAAGTTTGCTGACAACACCACTATAGTGGGTTGGATCTCAAACAATAATGAGACTGGAGTGCAGGAATGAGATACAGAATCTGGTGTAGCAACAATTATCTCTGCCTCAATGTCAACGAAACGGAGGAGATTGTCATCAATTTCAGGAAGCATAAAGGAGAACATACCCCTGTCTACATCAACAGGGATGAAGGAGAAAGGGCCGACAGCTTCAAGTTTTTAGGTGTCCAGATCACCAACAACCTGTCCTGGTCCCCCCCCATACCAATACTATAGTTAAGAAAGCCCACCAATGTCTCTGCTTTCTCAGAAGACAAAAGAAATTTGGCATGTCAGCTATGACTCTCTCCAACTTTTACAGATCCACCATAGAAAGCATTTTTTCTGGTGGTATCACAGCTTGATGTGGCTTCTGCTCTGCCCAAGACTGCAAGAAACTACAAAAGGTCCTGAATGTATCCCAATACATCATGCAAATCAGCCTCCCACCCATTGATTCTGTCTACACTTCCCACTGCCTCAACAAAGCAACTAACATAATTAAGAACTCCACGCACCCCAGACATTCTCTCTTCCTCTTCCTTCCTTTGGGAAAAAGATACAAAAGTCTGAGGTCATGTGCCAACCGACTCGAGAACAGTCTTTTCCTAACTGTTGTCAGTTTTTTTTTTGAATGGACTTAGCTTGCATTAACTTGGTTTTTCTCTACACCTTAGCTATGACTACATTCTGCACTCTCTCATTTCCTTCTCTATAAATGGTATGTGTTTTGTCTATATAGCGTGCAAGAAACAATACTTTTCACTATGTTAATACATGTAACAATAAGTCAAATCAAATTAATTCAAATCATCCCAGGAATCTGTCTTTAGTTTACCTTTGTAATCTTTCCAAGGTTGGGATATCCTTCCCCGATTAGAGTAGGTGAAAGCTGTACCTAGTTCTCCAGGTGTGGCTTTGCCATAGCCCTGTACAATTCCAGTAACACTTTGTCTCTCCTATACTCTAATCCCTTCATAATAAAGGACAGCATATTGCTTTATGGTGAAACAAAAATTAATGGGGTAAATTAATGAAACAAGTCCTAAGAGAGTGTAAAGTTTCTGTTACCTTGTTCATGAAATTTGCCAGATACATGGAGGTGTTAAACTTGAATTAGTTCATTGACGCATTCACTTAGACAAATGCAACAGTGCAAAGAGTATCAAGTAAATGTGATTGCTAATTTGGATTTGTCACGGAATACCCAAGAACAAATTTTATAATCCACCCTTTTGGTATGAGCTTCACTCAAATAGCAAAAATGTAGTTGTGGACATTGATGCATTTCTCTTGCATTATGCGAGATTCATAATTTTCCCAATGAAGGAGCATCTCATTATTATCTAGAGCTTTTATGTTGGAGCAAAGCGGTCAGGGTCATTAGCTCTGAAGCAAAAGCTGTCATGAACCCTTCATTTCGAAGATGCTAAATTTAACTCCCCCCTCGATTGGGCCTTAAATATTTCTCAAAGCCTGCTAAGCATTCTCACACTCTCTGCTTGGCGAGGGCTCCTTTTAAAGGCACAAGGAGCTGCAGGAGTCAAGCGCATCTGTCAGAACTGTCAGAGCTCAAACCTTATTCCTCTGTCACATGTTGACCTCCTGATCTTATCACCCCGTGTGAAGAGAGAACTGGTTCATTGTTTTATTTGTGCCTCGGAACAGCTTGCAATCGGGGGAAAGAAAAAGGGCGACGTTTTGCAAAGGTTATACTTGGCTCAGCTAGGATCATGGCTTTTGCCTCACCCCAGTCAGTTGCTCTGTAAAACATTGCTAAAGGAAAAGATTCTTATAGATTCTAGTTAAGGAATAGAAAGCCATCTCTAGTTGACTTTTGAGGCCAGCACTAATATCTTTATGGGCGGCACCATAGCACAGAGGTTAGCACTGCTGCCTCAGAGGACCAGGGTTCAATTGCAGTCTTATGTGATTGTCTATGTGGAGTTTGCACATTCCATCTATCTATGTGGCTTTCCTCTGGATGATCCAGTTTCCTCCCACAGTGCAGGTTGTGGATTGACCATGCTAAATTGCCCCTTAGGGATAAACTTTTGGAGTTATGGGGATAGAATCCAACTGGCATTCATTTTGGTGCAGGTATGTTGGGCCAAATGGCCTCTTTCTGCACTGTAGGGATTGCTCTTTCCAAAAGTGTAAAATCCCACCCACAGTCAATGGGCCTTTCCATGATCCATCCCTTGCCTGCTCCATTTCCCATGGCAGGCTGGTAAAATTCCGGTCCATGATTCTATAACCTCTCTTCAAATTTTTAAAATTTTATTTATTAGTCACAAGTAGGCTTACATTAACACATTCAGTGTAATTACTGTGAAATTCCCCTAGTCTCCACACTCTGGCTCCAATACAGACCAATCCAGCTAATGAGCACAGACTGTGGGAGGAAACCCACACAGATACAGGGAGAACATACAAGCTCCACATAGACAGTGATCCAAGCTGTAAATCGAATCCAGGGCCCTGCTGCTGTGAGGCAGCAATGCTAACCACTGTGCCACCCCACATTTTTCCCTGGGGAAAGCAGTGAAAAGACTTGGGAATGCCGTTCCTCTTCTCCGTAACTTCATTTGGAGTTGCTGCCTACCAGGAACAAAGATAGAAGAGAGTTAGGTGATTCCTGGTTCAATAAAACAAAACACAAACATATGCAAAATGGAGAAGCCTTCTCTAGATAATACAACCATCTTCAAAAAATCATTTTCTCCTTGGGATCACTTTTCTGCCTCTTGACAGAGCACTTTGAAGGCTAAAACATGCTGAGACCAACTCAAGATTTAAAATTACATTACTGCATCTTCCAGCTTGGGAACATTTTCTGATTTACTGCATGGCAACTTTAACTGCGGGAGCTGACGCTTCATGCCTCACCTGCTCAATTCATGTTTCCAAAATATTGCTTTACCTTCAGGTTTAAATTTTAATTCCACAATCCCTTACTGGAGGCTAAACATTGTTGTTGCCGTATTTTATCTGCAAGGCTCATAAACTGAATATTCAGAGGCTTTGTATTGTTTGCAGTTCTGATCTTCCCTCCAGCTGAAATTGAAATCTCAAACTTTCTATTCTCTTTTTTCATTCTACTGTCTCTAACCTGGCAACAGAGTTTTATTTTATCGTTATGGAGCCTGGGATTACATGACTTCATTGTGCTGACGGAAAGAGATTTTCATAAAGGAATATTTGAACCAATATAGACTTCCAGCACAAATTCTGTTCGTACCTCCTAATTTTCCTCACCTGATTTTAGAAGGGGGAGCTTGTGCTTATTGTCTTCTGTAAACAGCAATCACCAGCCTTATTCATTGATGTCAGCAGGCAACCCCCACTGTGCAGATAGATAACATTTTTGACCTGATCTGCCTATTTGCATAGCTGGTAAGGATTACTAAAGTGCTCCACCCCCTAAATCATGGGGACTATGACACGTAATTACATGCCTACCACCAACTTTTCTGACAGCTAACTCAACTATCGAGTACAAAGGTCAGGATGTCATGTTATGGCTTTATAAAACCTTGGTTAAGCCACACATAGGGTATTACATTCAATTCTGGTTACCACATTACAGGAAGGATGTGCAGGCTTGGAGAGAGTGCAGAGGAGGTTTAACAGGATGCTGCCTGGATTAGAGGATATAAGCTATGAGAAGAGGCTGGATGAACTAGGGCTGTTTTCTGTGGTGAATGCAGAGGCTGAGGGGAGACCTGATAAAAGTCTATAAAATTGAGGCATAGATGGGTCGGGGGTGAGGCTTAGGTAAGAAAGTCTGGAACTTAGTGCCTAGGCAGTTGAAGGCACTGCCAATTGTGAGTGCTTTAAATCATATTCAGCCACACCAAATTACATTGTAATTACCTGTTGCCCAGAAACAGAGGTATTTCTAAGTGATCTATATTTGTATTGCAGGATGTTAGAAATAAGATGTATATTTAAGGAGGTTATTTTGTGTTTCTGTGTGGCAAAGGGCACAACTCTTGTTAAATTCATCTTGGGTGAAGATGTTTGTATGTGTGGGTGGTTTGATTAAGCTGTGTCCATTGTGCTGAGAGAATTTACAACGAGAGGTAAATATTAACTTAGGAAAAAAATGAACTGTTGCCCAGCAACCTACCACCTTGAGGTTAGGAAGGGTCTGGGAGTTTAGTTTTAAACTAAATCCATTGCAGTTGGAGCAAGGAAGCTAGGGAGTGAATAGCCCCCAGAGTCCTTTGAGAAGCAGGAAAGTTATTAAATCAAGTAATAGGAAAGAATGTCAGTCTTGGAACTACTGTCTTTTAGGATCTAAAAACTAGAGAATGAAGAATAGTTTGCAGAAAGATTAAAAGGGAACAAAGAGGAACTGGCTACTTTTTGTTTATATTAAAGTCAGACCTGGGAAGTGCAGAGCTGATGAGGTTGGTCTGAAAAAAGCCAGTGAACCAGTGATATCTGAAGCATTCCTAATATTGGTGACATCTTACTGCAGCCAGTGAAGTAAAAGGTTGAAGCAATTGTAAAGCATTTGGTGGCTATGTCCCCGAGAGACTGTATAAGTTTGAAAGCACGTGGCTATTCAAGACAAACGAATACTGACCGGAGAGTTGGAAAACCTGGAGGTAAATCCTCGCTGAAGAGGGCTGACGGTAAGCACATTTTGTGAGAAAAGTCAAAAGTGTGCTTTTGTGTGTGGAATTTGGAAACCCCTGGGTGGCAGTCATCTGGGGGAATTCTGAAGATAAATCTACAGAAGGTCTACTGAGTGGCATCCACCACTTATTTTCAGAGTGGGCTGTTATCTGACCATATATGTTGCAGGGTCCATGTATTTACTGAGAACATTATAGCATAAGGTATATTGTTTAACCTGTGTTCAATTTTCTTGAAATTTGTGTACATTTATGAAGATCAGTGGGAGTAAAGGAGGACTTATTACATTCCTTTTCACGTTTAGTAATTTTTCTGCTTGTTAAAAGCTAATTTGGCAATAACGTGACTCTCTTCCTTTCCGTTGTCTTAAAAGTAAAAGTAACAGTTCTTGAACCAGGATTCCATCGCGGGATCTTCCTGTTCAGTTGGAACACCAGCTGGGATTGTAACACAGTTCACAGAAAATGGGATAAATTCAGTCGGGTAATTATTGCCTCCGTTCGTCTGCTACCAATCATCATCAAAGTGATGCAGTCAACAACTTATCAACCAATACTAACACACCAATGATCTGATCTGGTCAGGTTTATATCCTGCCAGAACCACTTGGTTCAAAGATGTTTAACTAGGCCTCTTGATACCACACTGATATTTATGTTGCCCTTGTTAATCAAAGCACTCACTCTCACCTCACCTCTGCAATTCACTTCTTGACCCCATGTTTGGGCCAAAGCTATGCAGGGATCTGGAACCAAGTGGTTCTGCCCAATCCCAAACTAACTATCGCTGATAAGGTAATTGGTGCATAAATGCTAACTGATGACTTTGCTCATGACTCCTTCCATAACCTGGAAGAGGTAGCGACCTAGCAATATTTTCACTGGACTGGTAATCCAGAGGACCTGAGTTCGAATCCTACCACTGCAGGTGGTGAAATTTGAATTCAAGAAAAAGAATCTTGAATTACAAGACGAAGAGCAAAGAAAATTACAGCACAGGAACAGACCCTTTGCTTTTCCAAGTCTGCGCCGATCATGCTGCCCGACTTAACTAAAATCTTCTACCCTTCTGGGGACCATATCCCTCTATTCCTATCCTATTCATGTACTTGTCAAGATGCCCCTTTTAAAAGTCACTACAGCATCCACTTCCACTATCTCCCCCGGCAATGAGTTCTAGGCACCCACTATTCTCTTTGTTTAAAAAAAAATCCAGCTCATCCATCTCCTTTTAAACCTTGCCCCTCGCACCTTAAAACGGTGCTCCCTAGGAATTGACTCTTACACCTTGGGGGAAAAAGCTTCTGACTATCCGCTCTGTCTATGTGTCTCATAATCTTGCAGACTTCTATCAGGTCTCCCCTCAACCTCCGTCAATCCAGTGAGAACAAACCAAGTTTCTCTAACCTCTCCTCATAGCTAATGCCCTCCATACCAAGCAACATCCTGATAACTCTTTTCTGTACCCTTTCCAAAGCCTCCACGTCCTTCCGGTAGTGTGGTGACCAGAATTGAACACTATATTCCAAGTGTGGCCTAACTAAGGTTCTATAATGCTGCAACATGATTTGCCCATTTTTAAACTCAATACCCTGGCCAATGAAGGCAAGCATGCCACATGCCTTTTTGACTATCTCCTCCACCTGTGTTGCCACTTTCAGTGACCTCTGTACTTGTACACCCAGATCCTTGTGCCTATCAATATTCTTAAGGGTTCTGCTATTTACTGTACATTGCCTATCTGTATTAGACCTTCCAGAATGAATTACCTCATTTGTCTGGATTAAACTCCATCTGCCACATCTCTGTCCAAGTCTCCAACTGATCTATGTCTTGTTGTATCCTCTGATGGTCATCATTAAGCTTTGTGGATAGCGAAGAAGATCATGAAATCATTGTCGATTGTTGTAAAAGCCCATCTAGGTTATTAATGTCCTGTAGAGGAGAAAATCTGTTGTCCTTACCTGGCCTGGTCTACATGTGACTCCAGACCTACAGCAATGTGGCTGACGCTTAAGTTCCCTCAGGGATGGGCATTAAATGCTGGCCCAGCCAGCAATGCCCACTTCCCATAAAATAATTTAAAAGAAAATCTTGAGGATTGTGAATAAGCTAATACAGCGATAATTAGCTGGATTGTTCGCGTCCTGTTTGTTGTGGGCAGGATGTGCCTGACGATTTTCCATACTACCAGGAACATGTTGGTGTTTTAGCTGAACTGGGAGAGCTTGCTGGAAACTCGTCACATTACGGAGCACAGCTCCTTAGTACTACAACCAAGAACCTTGAGTTCAACAATTTGATTTGAAGAATGATGTCTGTGATGGTAATGACCGTCATTGGAAGCTACAAAAGCTCATGCATTCTGCATTTCTGGCTGAAAATGTTTGGGAGCACTTCAGCTGTGTCTTTCCTATTCATAAGGATGGCACAATGGTTAGCACTGCCGCCTCACAGCATTAGGGACCCGAGTTTGATTCCCAGCTTGGGTGAGTTTGCATATTCTTCCTGTGACTGCATGGCTTTCCTCCGGATGCTCTAGTTTTCTTCCACAATCTGAAAGATGTGTGGGTTAGGTGGATTGGCAATGCTAAATTGCTCCTTAGTCTCAGAGGGACTTGGCAGGATTACATGGAGTTACAGGAATAGGGCCTGAGTGAGATTGTGGTTGGCACAATCTCGATGGAATGAATGGCCTCCTGCACTGTAGGATTGTATGATTCCAGGCTGGATTCCACCATCATTGAGGATGGGAATGATCATGGAACAACCACATTCTGTAAGTTACTCAATTGTCCACTGCCATTTGAGACTGGGTGTGGCAGGAATTGTAGAATTTTGACCTGATTCGGGATTGCTTTTCTCCATTTGTAACATGGTGCTTGAACTTTTTAGCAAGGATTGTTTTGTAGCTTCACTGGATTGGCACCTTATTTCGAGACATATACATAATCCTACTCCCAGGGTGCTTTTCTATACTCCTCAGCAATCCAGGGTTGGCCACCTACCTTGACGAGGGACAATAGAGAAATGTGCTGAACCATGACCTGAGGGATAGTGATGGTGGGTGTTCGACTCTGCTGCCTCATCATACTACTGGCCGAATATACCTCACAGCTGCTAATTTTAAATTGCTAGATCCATTTTCAATCCAATTGATTTGGGGCATTTGTTAACATGAAATGATGGATGGTGTCCTCCTGCGAAAACCAGATTTGATTTCCATGACGCCGTTTCATTGAGTTCTGCCAATGTTGTATGAGCAGCAGGGAGATCGGAAGGAATATAGTCAAGTAGATTATTATTTTTTTTCTGTTGGCTCTCGCCACTTGTGATCTAGCCTAGTCTGGCATTGATATCTTTCAGGGCGCAGTCAGTGATGCTAGAACTCAGCTATTCTTGGTGATGGATACTGAAGTTTCCCATGGATAAGTGGCATGATTTTTCAGTGGTTGGCACTGCTGCCTCTCAGCACCAGGGACCAAGGTTCAATTCCGGCGTAGGGTCACTGTCTGTATGGAGTCTTCATGTTCTCCTGTATCTGCATGGGTTTCCTCTGGGCACTCCAATTTCCTTCC
Source organism: Sphyrna mokarran (assembly GCA_024679065.1). Classification (NCBI taxonomy): domain Eukaryota; kingdom Metazoa; phylum Chordata; class Chondrichthyes; order Carcharhiniformes; family Carcharhinidae; genus Sphyrna; species Sphyrna mokarran. The sequence goes on along the minus strand of JAGIQG010000027.1, from coordinate 20,395,905 downwards.
ACACTCCAAAGATGTGCCAGTTAGGTTGATTGGCCATGCCAAATTGCTCCTTAGTGCCCCAAGATATATAGCTTAGGGGGATTAGTAGGATAAATATGTGGGTTTATGTGGTAAGCCTGTGTAAGAGTTGGCACAGACTCAATGGACTGAGTGGTCTCCTTTTGCAATGTAGGGATGAGTAATTTTATTCCTTCGCCACCTTTCAAGAGCTGTTCAACAGTATAGATTGGCAAGTTGAGGAGGGGTTTAAAACCATGAAACCTCATGGGGTCCAGGGTCAATGCCACCCAGCTATGGGTACACCCCTGGTAAGTCTGTTCTGACAGTGAGATAGGACGTAAAGAATGGTGATGGGAGTCCAGGTCAGCAGCTGATATTACTTACAATTATCCCTGTATTACACTGTCAGCTGAGTATTTCTGAGATATTCTTCAAACCTTAACAACAGTCCATTGATTTCAGGAAGGATTTTGAATAGGCTGTTGTCAAATGACCACTGTTATTTTATTCTGCTGTTCTTTACATGGAGTTTCTTTGAACTCAGCAATTCACTGGGCCAATTCAGAAGGTAGTTAAGATTCCGTCATGTTGACATTTAATACCATTCTACCCTACAATCAGCTATATTATTTGGAATTTCAAAATTGAAATTGAAATGACTTTTAAGGCATGATGGAATAACATTAGTAATTCTCACACATACGTGGTCATGTCAAACAGAATATAAAAGACTAACCTTAGAATGTTCTCAATCTTCAATTCTAGTTGCAGTCTGGTAAAATGGTATTGAGTGGCATGTCCATTATTACTAAATGAATGATATTGACAAATAATATGGAACCTTTTATCATGACGAACCTCCATGTAACGAGATGGGGTGTTACATCGCATGAGAACCGTGCTTACGACACAGGCTATACCTGGAATTCTTCAGCTGTTCATGCCGATGGGGTTCTCCAGTTCTGCTGGCAGTGGACTCCTGCCTGCAGATTTCCTGCCAGCGTGGGGTGACATTAATGGGAATTCCCATTCACCGTGCTGGGACCGGAGGTTTCACGGTTTTAAAGCCTTCCTCAACTTGGCAGTCCACACTGTTGAACAGCTCTTGAGAGATAGCAAAGGAACTGAATCACTCTGAATCATAGAATTCCCGACAGTACAGAAGGAGACCATTAGGCCCATCGACTCTTTTATGCAGGCTTACCAAATAAGCCCACATACTTAACCCACTAATCCCCCTAAGCTATATATCTTATAGGGACACCAAGGGGCAATTTTAGTATGGCCAATCGACCTAACCCGCACACCTTTAGAGTGTGGGAGGAAACCAGAATATCTGGGGGAAACCCACGGAAAACATGCAAACTCCACACAAATGGTCACCTGAAGCCAGAATTGAACCTGAGTCCCTGGCGCTCTGAGGCAGCAGCACTACCCACTGTGCCATCTGCCACTAGCAAACCACGCGCCACGTCCTGCCGCTGGGAAACACACGATTGGGAGGCTGGAGATTCTTGTTTCTCTGAAACTAAAAGCAGGAGACAAGCCTGCTTTCTTTATATTTCGCCATTGGAGAAAATTGCACGACTGGACAGTTTTAAAATGTTCAGCGCTGAGAATGTAATTTTCATAGCAGGAATGAAAAATCAACCTTGGGTAATCATGAAGTGTAGGCAATAATGATCCAAGCAGTTAATGAGCCATGTAGCATGTAGAAATGTCAAAACTTCCACTCAGTCCAGCTGTGGCAAACATAATTTTTGTCTAAATAAAAAAAATTCAATTACTCAGGAGGAATATATTTCCAGACACAAGCTTAGCAACTTGTTTCAACATGAAGTTAGATGGGAGTTTTCACCGATTGCTCTCAATCCACAATATGCCTCCTAATACCCTAAAACTCACTCACTATGTAGATTTTATTTAGGATCATAGAATCCTTGCAGCACAGAGGCCATTCGGCCCATCAAGCCTGCACTGATAACAGTCTCACCCAGCCCCTATTCCAGTAATCCCAGGTAATTACCTTCCTATCCGCCTGACACTCGGGCAATTTAGCATGGCCAAATCGACCTAACCTGCACATCTTTGGGAGGAAACCAGAGCATCCAGAGGAAACCCATACAGACATGGAGAGAATGCGTAAACTCCTCACAGACAGTGAACCAAGCTGGATATCGAACCTGGGCTTCTGGCATTGTGAGGCAGCAGTGCTAATCACTGTGCTGAATGCCACCCTTAGGGATGAATAACCTGCTTCAGTTTCTATTTTCTATGTTGATATGAAAGCAATCCCTTTAGGTTTAATATAATACGTGCTGTTAAGTTATGCTATTAAATTAGATAACAATTACTGTTATTCCACGAACTCAATCTCTTTTAACCTTTTAGTCCAAGTTTTTTTTCTTTCTTCATTGTTTCTACCTAATTTTTTTTGTATCCGATTAAAAATTGTATGTAAACTTCATCATGTAATTATACTCTCCTGCTAATGATGGCACTATGGCACTTCACTTTTGCATTTCCAAATTAGCCTGGGAGAAACCACTGCACTCCCAAATTACTCATGTTCCAAACTGACCATTGCATCGCTAGCTAAGAAAATCATAAGGGGCATGAAATCAGAATAATATATGAAATTATATAGAATCTGATGTGTATATGTAGAATTTAAACATGTCTGTATCTCTGGTACAGCTCTGCCTGTCTTCTAAATCCACGACACCTGAAAAACATTGAATTGTGACTCAAAGTGGGTGATATCGTGGCAGAATGGAGTGCGTGTAGGTGTGGGTATATGCATGCACATTTTTAAATATTGCAAGTATAGAATCACATCCTTCCACTTCATGTTAATAGCATTTAGTTCTTGGTATTTTTTATCAATTTTGAAATTTTATTCAGGAAATTAAATGCCATCAAATTAGTTACAGTGATGGCTCTGGGAATTAATGAGGTTATGGTTGTGCATTTTAAGCACTTTGAGAAAGAAGCCTGTTCAAAATATTGTGGAAGGAAGACAGTTGTTTTTTTTTTTAAGTAACCATCAGTGATTTTAGGCTAGGTGGCTTCCATTTACTGCATTTCACTCTTCCTTGTCTCGTTACAGGTTTACAATTTCCGAGGATTATTATCCTTTACAATATCAGTTCTTAGTGTTGAATACTGAAAAATTGATGCGCTGCCCTCACACTGCCTGGTGCACTGGGTTCTCTTTGACATGCTCTGTCTTCCCACTCTCCCTGATGTGATAGAGTTGTACACCAATCAGGGAACAGTGCTGAGAAATGACCTTTCTAAAATGCTAAGCACACACAATTCAAATGAGTGAACCTGTGACATACATAATATAAGCACTAATGGAAAATGTGTCATGGGGTTTTGTAGGTTTGATAGCTATAAGCTGCGCTTTGCATAATTCCCATTCTTGTTCTTCATAACTGTTTTCCAGTATTTAAACCAATTGACAGCTTCATTTTCCTCCATCTGTCTCCTGCATGCTGTACCTCATCTCTCTTGGTTCCATGATTATATATCCAAACGTAGCCAGCATATCATTGGCAATGGCATTTTTTTTGTCTCTATAGTATTTCTTGTTCACCAGTTAAGGGATAAACAACGACACATTTATGGACAAGTTAAGACTATTCAGGGGTTTGCAGACTCATGGCTGCAGCCTGCTCCCAAGAAGGTTCTAGAACAGAAACTTGAGCTCAACAGGGTGAACCCTTGCCACCCAGTAGTGCTACAGGTCATGGAATCCTTAGTCTGTCAATTGATGTTTAAAGGGACAATGACCACTGTGTCCTTGCCCCCCCAAGGAGTTAGTGTTTTCTGTACCAAAAACACTCTAACTCCACCCTACCGGGTTCAATTCTGGCCTCGGGTCACCGACTGTGGAGTTTGCATGTTCTCACCATATCTGTGTGATTTTCCTCCCACACTCCAAAGATATGTGGGTTAGGTTGATTTGTCATGCTAAATTGCCAGTTATTGACAGGGGGATTAGCAGGATAAGTATGAGGGGTTATGGGGATAGGATCTGAGTGGGATTGTTGTCAGTGCTGGTTCAATGGGCTGAATGGTCAGGTGGATTAGCAGGGAAATTGTGGGTGGTTACAGGAATAGGGCCTTATTATTAATGCTGGCTCAATGGGCTGAATGGTCTCTATCTTTAATATAGGGATTCAATGATTGTTGGTCAGGTATGGCCAGCTGTCACTTTTCAACACTGCACTGAAAGCTTCAAATAAAAATTAGTATCATCATGAAGGCCCCTGGACCTCCAGCTTCACAAAGTCTACTGTTTTCATTTTTATCTTGTTCCACTACTGAAGTGTACGCCTTCAGTTGCTATTTTTTTTAGACACATCCTATGTTAGCAATTGAGTCCAGTGCCATTCTGTTTTTAACCAGTTTCTTCTCTTGGTGCATTTTCTATATTTAAAAGTGTTGCGTAAACCCAAGTTGGCTCTAATAGTGTTCATACAGTATGCTATGATGAAACATTCCCAATTTCCTTCCTATAACATTCCTAATTAGCAGTTCTTCTTCTTCTCCCAAAAACCATATTGTAATAAATGGGGATTTTTTTCAAATTTCAATAATGCCAAGATACTTTTAACATTTTTGCAATTGAAAATGGCAGCCACTTCAGAATCGTGGAATCCCTAAAGCGCAGAAAGAGACCGTTCAGCCCATTGAGTGTCCACTGACTCTCCAACAGAGCATTTTACCTAGACCCTATCTCTGTAACCCCCTGCTAATCCTCCTGATCTGCACCACCCTGGGACACAGAGAATTTTCCTGTCCCACCTGCCATGGGAATTGACATTGGATGGGATTTTTGGAAAATCCTGCCCTAAGGGATAATTTAGTAAGGCTAATCAACTTATTTATCTTTGGACTGGGGATGAAACTGGAGTACCTGGAGGAAACCCACGCAGACATGTGGAGGACATGCAAATTCCACGCAGTCATCCAAGGTTGGAATTATACCCTTGTCCTTTGTGCTGTGAGGCAGTAGTGCTAACCATTGTGTCACCCTTTAAATGTTCATCACTTTTGTTGGTCCCTCAGTTGCACAGTCTATTTTTGTGAAAGCTCTTTTCAGAGTTCTAGTCTGTGCTGTTGCCATTGTTTACCTTTCAGTATTAGAATGTCACTAATTTATTCCCAGAAAAAGCCCTAGGTAACTTGGAGTCCTGTTGTTTTTAATCTGTATTATGACTGTATGTAGTGAAATTAATGTCAAAACTGTTGACAGTGGTAAATTTAAACATTGCGTGGGTCTTTTAATGTACTTGATTTATTGACAGCGGAATTTGAATTTGAGGTATAATGTTTAATTGCTCTTTGTCATTCTTCATATAATTGAGAAATTGTTACCCAGATGCTTTGGTCATTTCAGCACTGCCTACTCTTGTGATTGACCTCATTGGAAGTCGCCCACAAAGATCTAGCATTCTCTGATGTGGATTTCCCATTTCCTGATGTGAGTTTGTATCTGGCAACTGGTGCAAAGAACTTAACAAGGGTGAGTTTTTCTTGCCACGTTTGTGCCAAGATAGAACTCCCCCCCCCCCCGCCCCCGCCACGGATCAATGGACCTTTGCATGTTGCATGTCCCACGATGGGTGGGATGGAAAAATTCCATCCCAAGTGTCCAGCAGCAGTGATGCCATCAATGAGGGTAAGCAGCAAATCAGATTTGAGTATGTTCACAGACAGCAAATCAGGGAAAAAAAAAAATTGCATTTTTATACTGCTTTTTATGATAACAGGACATCCCAAAGCAATTTACATCCAATGAAGTAATTTTAAAATGTAGCCAAAAGCAGCTAATTTATGCACAATAAACTCTCACAAATCACAATGTAATAGAACAAAGAACAGTACAGCGCAGGAACAGGCCCCTTGGTCCACCAAACCTGTGCTAATCACATTGTCCTATCTAGACCAACTGCCTGTATCCCTCCTATTTTCCATGCCTGTCCATGTGCCTATCCAGTTAAGTCTTAATAACCAGGCAATCTCTTTTGGTGATGTTATTTGAGGGATAGATTTTTGCCAGGACATTGGGGATAGTTCTCTTGCCTCTACTCTCTCAGAAGACTAAGGAAATTTGTCTGTCAGCCACAATTCTCACCAACTTTTGCTGTTGCATCATAGAAAACATTCTTTATTTTTCTTGTTTTCTGCAAGAAACTATAAAAGGTAATGAATGTAGTCCAATCCATCATGCAAACAGTCTCCCATTCATTGACTTTGTCTACATTTCCTGTTGCAAAACAGCCAGCATAATTAAGGACCCTATGCACCCTGAACATTCTTTCACCTTCTTCCATTGGGGGAAAAAGGTATAAAAGTCACATACCAACTGACTCAAGAACAGCTTTTTCCCTGTTGCCATCATTGACCTTGCTTTGATCTTTCTCTACACTCTAGCTATGAATATAACAGTACATTCTGCACTCTCTCACTTCCTTCTCTGTGAATAGTATGCTTTGTGTGGTGTACAAAAAACAATACTTTCCACCACACGCTAATACATGTGACAATAATAAATCAAATCAAATTCTGAAAAGTAATGCCACGGGATCCTTTATATCCGCCTCTGTAGGTCTCAGTTTAACATCTTAGTTTATTTATTAGTGTTACAAGTAGGCTTACATTAACACTGCAATGAAGTTAGTGTGAAAATCCCCTAGTCATCACACTTGAGCACCTGTTTGGGTACACTGAGGGAGAACTTATCATGACCAATGAACCGAACCAACATATCGTTCAGACTGTGGGAGGAAACCGGAGCATCTGGAGGACACCCACACAGACACTGGGAGATGTGCAGACTCCACACCGACAGTGACCCAAGGCAGGAATCGAACCTGGGTCCCTGGCGCTGTGAGGCAGCGATGCTAACCCCTGTGCCATGTGCCACCTCATCACATCTGGAAAATGGCATTTCCAACAGTCCAGCATTCCCTCAGCGGTGCACTGGGATATCGGTCCTGATTTTTCTACCCAAGCCCAGGAATTGGACTTGAATCTGGAACCCTGTGATCCAGAGGTGGAAGAGTTACCAGCTGAGCCATGCTGTTGGAAGTAAAATGCACTGAATTTTTCATTTGAATTATAATTTTACATGGAACAAAGTAAATGATTGGGACATCCACAGGGGATTGAGGTAGAAACTGAAATGCCATAAACAATCTGAAGAAAAATATTCAAAATGCATTTTGACATTGCATGAATATAAAATTAGTTTTTCAGAGACAGAGGCTTTATTAGAAAGTTGCATTAAAGACTAATTAAAGCCCTGGGAATCTAGGATAGAAGATGGCACTGGATCAGCAATTGGTTACTAAATAGGAAGCAAAGAGAGCTTGTATAACTAATGTTAGAATAGACAGTAATGTTGACTGAGACCCTTCAGGGGTTGGTTCTTAGAGATCTGTTGTTTTTAATGCTAATGACCATATATAATGAAACAAATGTCAAAACTGTTGACTTTGACAACATGGAGGCCACATAGGTAACTGAGTATGATTCATTTTAATTTTAGCAGTCGCCTGTCCCTGCTTTCTAATCCCACTTTAATGGGCACAATTTGAAATACAACTCCTTGCTGCAGAGGTGAGTGCTAAAGATATAAAGGTAGAATGAGTTCAGCTCCACTGATCCCACTGCAGTGCTCACTGGTGGGATCACTGGGAGTGATCACAAGCTATTTTTTTGTACATGCTGAGAATCTAGTACCCATTAATTTTCATCCGGGGCAATAGCTGAGATTCCACTCTATGCAAAGGATGTTCTCAATTCAGTTTATAGTTCACCCCATAACACGGAGTTAAATTGTGGTGGAGGGGCACGTGTCTGATACCAGTCAGAATTACAGGGTGAGTGATGTGACACTGGTGTCATGGGTGGGGAAGTGTGATACTGGTGTTACAGAGGGTGTTATACCAGTGTAATGAGGGTAGGGGATGATGCTGGTGTTGCGAAGTTGGGGAGGTGTGATACTCGTGTTACAGCTTGGGGGATACTGTTGTTACAGGGAGGTGGGTGATACTGATGTTATTGGGGGGTGTTTATACCAGTGTTATGGGGGTGGGGGATGATACCGATGTTATGGAGGTGTGGGATACCGGTGTTCTGGGGGGTCGAATGGCTCCCTTCCTTGCTCTCTTTGTTTGACAACGACAGGTATTTTTTGTGTTTGAAAAGGATTTAGTTGCTAATTCTGTGGGTGCTTAATTATTCCGACAAGATCACAAAAGAACCAGTAGGAAAGATTTTCTTGAGTTTAATGAAGAGGTTAGCTTTATTATGCTCAAACCAACCTAAATACAATTCTCAAACACACACACACAAACACTATAAAGACACACACACATGCTGACACACATACTAATATATAATATATATATATATACACACACACACTCACTACATACATACACATTCTACGTACTCGCACTCTCGCACGCACACACTGTATTAAGTGGGGAACAATAGGTTGATTGAATTAGAATTTAGATAAAATTTGGAAGGCATTCACAATCTGTAGTTTGATGACTTAGCTGACTTCAGGCTGAATCCAGTAATCTTGTTGCGTTCACTCGATGGCCTTCTGTTTTTCAGGGTAACTTAAAACTGCAGACAGATCATCTGTCTGTTCTTCTTGAGACACAGCTATGGAGTTCAGTTCATCTCTAACATTTATGTCTGCTGTACATAAAGAGAAACTCGAACAATAGCAAACAAGACCCAAAAATTTGCAAGTTAGGTGAAGAGCGAGAGAGGAAGTATCTTTCTCATCTTCTCAGTTACTTGCCCTGAGTTCTGCATGGAAAACGTGTTGGAAACCTACAATAGGTTGATAAACCAATGTGACTGCTCTTGCCAACAGACCAGCAAGTAAAACATGGTAGTATATTCCAATATGATTTGATTAGGTTGTCTCTGGGAAATCTCCCTCTTAGTTTGTTCAGGTGATTAGATTTGATGATGTGTCTCTACTTAGTTGGACATTGTGCTGACAGAATAGGAAATGCAATTCATTCACATTCTTCTGAAGTCATTGGACAAAATTCTGCCATCAAGGCCTCCCCCCTGTTGGGGGGCAGGAATGGGAAATTTTATACTGCACAGGTTAATAGAAAATTGCGCTATATCTACCAGCCCGACCTCATTAACTATGCGCCCTGAGGCTGAGCACCATATTCCGTGGTAAGGTAGGCGTGATGGCATGCGTCCCACTATCATATCGAGGTGCCATATTGAAAAGGTGCCTCCCTGAGGTCACTGACCCACCATTGAAGAAAGAAGATGGACCTTCTGAAACGAAATGTTTTTCCATTGGTGTCATAAAAAATTGGACGTCAAGCCCTCATGTGCATCCAATTACCATCCTAAATGATGGGCTTTCTGATCCACCACCATGGTAGGCACTGGCAGAAATTCTTGTGGAAAATCCACATTGGCATTAGCCCAATTTTTGGTCTCCTGCTGAATTCCTTGGCCAGTGTGGAGTGCCCAATATTAGCATGGCAGGTTGAAACTTGAAGTTGGGTGAGAGGGCTATAGAATTTGTAATGAGAAAGTGATTTTTTTTTTTAAAGGGGGTATGTCAGTACCATTCCTGTTGCCATAGGGCTTCTGCTGTTAATCCTTGGCATTAGTGGTCTTAATCATGATGGAAAGTCAGTAGCAGGTGGATTGTTAATCGTGTAGCAGGCAAGCTTGGGTTGCTGAGAACCTCCTTCCAGAGCTTTCTTGATGCTATCTTCCTCCTTATGTAAGGAGGTGGGTTGTTAATCAGGACTGAGGGCCAGAGAAGTTGAATTGATGGGAGGATGCCTCAGATGATATGCAATGTTGTGTTGAGTTGAGTATCTTCAAGACTGGGCCATGATTCTTTGCTACTCTTTCTCAAAAAGTGATGGGAGAAGGGTTTTTAAAATACTTCTGAGGTAGAGAGATTCTTGATAAGCACAGGTGGGTGAATGGTTATAAGGCATAAGTGGGAATGTGGATTTGAGGTTACGATCAGATCAGCCATGATCTTATTCGAAGGGGCCTGTTCCTGCTCCCAAATTATATGGATGTTCCTGTCCATAACTAAACAGTCTAGCATTTGGAGACTGTGTATCAGGAAACAAGTCTGAGTAAGATGTTCTGTCAGAGAGTCAGTGCAGATGAGATGGACCAAATGACGTCCTTCTGCACTGTAGGGATTCTATGATTCTAACTGCAATGCTCTCCAGTTGGAAAGGTTGAATGGATGAAAGCCATTTGGCAGTAAAAAAAAAAAATTTGCTTTGGACCGTCCAGACTTTCTGTGGAAGGAATTTTTGCACGAACTGCAGTTGGATTTTGAACGAGTGCGTGATCTGATGAGCATAGGGGCACATTGAAGGAAGGTCTTTGACTTTTAAATCTGCCTTTTGAGGTTTTATTACGCATTGGGTTGGCTCATGTATTTCTGATTATTCAACCCTCTTAACTGATGTCAGTGGAATCTGCCGGTTTCTCCTGCACCGAGTATTATGTAAATCCTCAGTTAAATAACCTCCAGTACACAAGTTGACTGTTAAATAATGTATACCACAGACACTGCTGCTGAACTCTGTCCTAATGCCTTACTACAAATAACTCCGCACGCTGTATTGAATTTCTGTTGATGCTGCCCTGTATCTATAAATTGCTACAATCTGTATTGTGGATTACAGCACTCAGTAACTAATCATTTTTTCTTTTTGGGGCTTCCTCGTAATAGACTGTACAGCTCAGCCTCTATAAAGTCTCAACTGTTTTCACTAATGAAAGTAATGTTTTATTCCAGCGGTTTAGAAGCACAGAAGATTACGTGGACATTCTCTTCTAATTTGAAGTGATGTTTCAGAAGGAGGACTGCAGCTTGTTTCTGCACCAGAGTTAAATAGAAAATGAAGAACGTAGTAAATGGCCAGAGAAATGAGCAATTCCTGTGGCTTTGAAGCTTTGACAAGGTGCCTGCGGGGGGTGGTATTTGTCTTTTGGATGGCAACTTCTCCTCAAAGCCAGTCTCCACATGTATGCCAACTTAAAGACTGGCACAGCTTGAGGAAAAGCTGATGCCAGCCTCTAAGGCTGACATCGATTGAATGATCTGAATTTCTTCATGTCTGTGACGCGTAGCATCAATTCCAGGGATTTTGTAACTTAAGTCATTAGGTATCTCTAGTAAAGCTCACAACACCAAGTTAAAGTCCAATGGGTTTATTTAGAATCACGAGCTTTCAGAGTGCTGCTCCTTCCTCGGGTGAATCAGGTGAGAAGGAGTATTGTGATTCCAAATAAACCTGTTGGACTTTAGTGTTGTGGGACTCCTTACTGTGCCCACTCTAGCCCAATGCTGGCATCTCCACATTATAGATATCCCCAACATTCCTGCAGGTGCAGTAGACTGCAATAAGGGCTGTGAGTATCTGATAGTTTAAAAGGAGAATCAAAATTGGTGGCGCTGCACCTGGTACAAACAGCCCCTGGTGAAAATACTGATTTTTTTTTTTTCGTATTTATTCATTTTATGGGTGTTGCTGCCTGGGGTCAATGGCCAATATTTATTGGTATAATTTCGGTGAGCATTTGCAAGTCAACCACATCGCTGTGGATCTGGAGTCACGTGTAGGCCAGACTGGGTAAGGACAGCAGAGTTTTACACAAAGAGATGTGGGTGCCTGGAACTTGCTGCTGGGGGAGGTCATGGAAGCAGATATGATAGTGATTTTTAATCCTTGACAAATACATGAATAGGATGGGAATGGAGGGATATGGGTCCTGGAAGGGTAGGGAGTTTTAGTTCAGACGGGCAACATGCTTGGAGGACCTCTTCCTGTGCTGTAATTTTCTTTGTTCTTGTATTTCCTTTCCTGTAGGACATTAGTGAACCAGATAGGGTTTTACCACAATTGATTCATGGTCATCTTTAGACTTTTAATTCCAGATTTTTACTCAATTCAAATGTCCCCATCTCCCCAGTGGGGTTCATATCTGGGTCCCCAGAGCCTTACGCTGGTCCTCTGGATTCTTGTCTAGTGACAGTACCACTCCGCCACCGCCTTATTGAAACATTACAGATAACATTTTGTTTAAAGAATTTTGCAATTCATTGATTTGTCAATGTTTTAAAAAAAAAAATGGCTTTTAACCTTCAACACACGGTGACAAAATGGTTAGCACTGCTGCCTCACAGTGTCAATGACCTGCGTTCAACCCCCAACTTGGCTCACTGTCCGAGTGGAGTTTGCAAGAGTTTTTTTTTCTGTGTCTGCGTGGGTTTCCTCCAGGTGCTTTGGTTTCCTCCCACAGTCCAAAAAACGTGCTGGTTAGGGTGCATTGGCCATGCTAAATTCCCCCTCGGTGTACCCGAACAAATGTCAAAGTATGGCAACTAGGGGATTTCACAGTGACTATATTGCAGTGTTAATGTAAGCCTATCGGTGACAATAACAAACTTGAACATTGACACGTCCCTCAAAAGTTACTTCAGTCTCTCACTTTCAAACATCCAATTGCACCAGTTCAAAAGGAAAAGAAAGGATTGCAATTGTACAAAGTGCCTTTCACAACCTCAGCTTACGTCAAAACACTTCCCAGGCAATGTCAATAACATTTATTGTAGTCAGTGTTGTGATAAAGGGAACACAGCAGCCAATCTGTTTGCAACAAGTTCCCACAAACAGCAATGTATTAACGAGTGGATAATCAGCAAGGTTTACAATTGGTTCACCCAAACCTTTATGGGAACCCCCCCCAGGAACATAAAGGTGAACATGGTCACGCCCCCCCTTCCCCTGGTGACTAGGCAGTGATTTGGCAATGCCCCTTGACACTGCTGCTTGGCACAAGTTGGCCAACCTGGCAGTGCCCACCTGGTAATACCAAACTGTGTGCTGGGGCAGACCCCAGTGGGAATCTCATGGGGGATGGGGAGATCCATTTATAAGTGGTGATGGGCAGAACAGATGTGGGAGCTGGGAATGCCGGTGATGGCCTTTTGTGGGTGAGTGGGGGCTGCTGGCGCTAACTCTGTGGGTGGGGGATGGGGGAAAGTGGCCCAATATTGCAAGGGATGTTGGGGAGGGGGTTGCTGCCAGTTCCAATTTGATTGCTGGGTGTTTGAGACATTTGGGAATGGTGGGGGGGAATGGAGGAAGTCATTATTTGGTCAATTGGGATGCCCTTTAAACGTGGCACTCCAATCTCCGTGCAGCTGGACTTTGCTGGTGTGTTGAGGACCCGTTCTTCTACTTGATGGCACGAAACACGTTTTTTTTGAGGCTGTGTGTGATAAAATCTGATGAGAAGCATACCGTCTTTCTCACAGGAACCAACATCTAGCCATTTTTTTGGTAAGATTTTGCCCAATATTTTTTGCACTTGTAGAATCCATGGAATATTGTGACTTAATTCACTTAGTAAGCATCTTGAATCTCAAACTTTGTCTACTTTTAACAAAATGTTATTGGCTCCAAACCAGGTCTCACCAACCGTTTGGTGTCTTGCCAAGAATCGTAATGCTCAGTACTGAAATTGAATGGGACTTGCATCTAAAATGTTCTTATTTAGAGACAAGAATACTACAAAAAGTTTATTTATTAGTCACAAGTAAGGCTGATATTAATACTGCAATGACGTTACTGTGAAATTCACAACACTCCTGAACCACAATGATGCTCTCTTCCCCCTCTACATCCAGTTCAGACTCAGTGTTCTAAACAGTCCATTTCTCCTTATACAAGCAATCTTTCCCATGCCGACCCTTCCACTTCATAACCATATCTTTTCCTCAACGATCCAAGCTGGCTCCTTTTTTTTTTAATTCCGTTCTTAAAGTTCCAAAGCCAGTGATCACAGGGGACTGGACAAGCCCAAATCCATTTTTCCCTTGCTCCAAAAACCAATTTCAAAATCTAATCTACTGCAATTCAAGAGCCGCATAAAGGGACAAACAAGATTCAAGCATTGCACCTCATCTTGGGTTAGATCTAATGCTTGATTTTGGCCAAAAGGCTAAAAACTGACACCTTCAAACTTAAGTTTAGATGTAATGCGTTCAATCAACCAGAAGGTAGTTGATGTTATCACTATCTAATCAATCAGCATTGACTGCAACCAACATGGTAGAATGCATTTAATCAGACTTTTGAATGGAATATAAAAACATTTGACTGTGCTGAGTATGAAGTATTGGTCCAGATTGGGCTGTATGTGTGAGCAATACTTTCTCCTCTTTTTTAATCTCTTCTCTTCATGCCTCAATCATCTTTGTGAAACCACTCTTGGACCGAGTTTTTCTGAGAATTCTTCTTCCTCACAGCCTATCTGCACTGAAGCTTCCCAAAGTCTCTTCACTTTCTTCTTTTTCTCAGAGTGAACCTAGATGAATTGTTGACAAGTTCTTTTTCTCCCTACAAAACGTTACTTGGTTTTGAAATGTATGATCAAATGCCAAGTTCGTTGCCTAAACCGGTGATTTGGAAAGCCCACTTCTAATGTGATTTAGCTATCTTTACATTTTGGAGACTTTGCTCATTCCTTCTGTCCTTGTTCAATCACTCTCGCCTCACCTGTTCTCACTGCATCTCGAGCAGTTTTCCCTCGCCAGTCTCAAGAAACATTCCACCTTTAACTTTCAAAACTAAGTTTAAATAATTTACGTCTGCAGTATTCCTACTGCCTCTTATTTCTGGTGGAGGCTCTTCTAGAGGGCTGTTCATGAACTGTGTGAAATAACTATCCACTCTATCTGTTCAAATGATTATCAGACTGTATATGTGTTGTTCAGAAAAGTAAGTTCTATTTTGCTTCCACACACTAATTATGTTACGTTCCAGCTGAGTCCTAATGAAACAAGGTTGAATGAGAAGCTTAACATAGCTTTGTAATATGGTTGTTTGTTTTAAGTACCTCCCCGCTTGGTTTTCGAGGTCCCGTCTGACAATGAGCCCATTCCAAACTCGGTATGACCTAAGGACGATTATTCCAGTAATTTGTTTCCAAGGAAACAAAACCTGAAGCAGTTTCCAGTCACACACAAAAGTTACCAAACTATTCCTTTACTTATCAAGCTGATTTCACGTGTTTTTAAAAAAGCTTATTTGTTATTGTCTTAACTGGGCTTATATCGACACTGTGATAAATGAAGTTGATATGCATCTTGCTAATGGGATGCAGGTAAAGAAACCTCTCCTCACGCGGTGAACAAGCGATTTTGCTCCAGCGTGAGTAATTCAGTGACCTAGGGTAATGCTCTGGGTTTGGATCCCACCTAACATGGTGAAATGTGAATTCAACTAAAATCTGGAATTAAAAATCAAAAATGATGACCATTGTCAATTGTCATAAAAACCTATCTGGTTCACTGCCCTTTAGTGAAGGAAATCTGCCATCCTAACCTGGTCAACGTGGTTGACTCTCAAATGTGCGTGTATATATCTGAACATATTCCTAAATTCCAATGAAGATGATTACTTCCACTCCGTTGGTTAAGCTGACAAAATTCTACATCTTTCCCCCATTCTCACTAACTTTCTTCATCCCCTTTGGTCAGAGTTGATACAGTTGTTGTCACTTCCTTTCCTCATTAGGAAATCCTGACATACATTTCTTCTTGCATCCTAAAGCACTCTCCTAGCTTCCATCACATCTTCTCATCAGGCCTCTCTGCTCCTTTATTGCCATTTATTTTCCTGTCCCATCCCTTTCATTGCCTTTGTCCCTCTCTCTCCCTTTACTTTCCACCCATTTCCTCCCTCGTACTATTTCTCCCTGAATGTTACACGTTAATTTATTCCTCTCTGTAACCATGCTATCCTGTCCCATCCCCCATTGCACCCTAGCTCAGTTTTGCTGCTTCTGGTCATTCCTTCCTGACAATAATACTGATTCCAGACTCAGTGGCTGAAATTTCTCCCCTGCTCCACCAATGGATTTAATGGTGGGCAGGAGTGGGGTGGAGAATTTGATGGAAGATTCCAAACAGGACAGTGCAATAGTGGACCCACTCAGGAGCCTGTGTTATAAAGGGCTCGGCATTCAAGCTCCACGTAGTAAGATACGTACCAATCACCAGGGAGCTCGTATTCCATGTGTCCTGCAGCAGGCGTAATCATGGACTTCCCCATGCAAGTCCTGGGGGTTATCATAGCTGATCTCTGCTGGTCTCAATTTCTTTGCTGTGCCCTTTCCCCATAGTCCTCTGTTCCTCGATCTATCAAATATTCATCTACTTCTACTTTAAATACTTCTAATGATTCAGCCTCTATGACCCTTTGGGGCAGATAATTCCAGATATTCACCACCCTCTGTTAGAAGAAATTTCTATGCACCTCCATTTCAAATGGCTGGCACTTTATCTTGTATCTGTGTCCCCTTATTCGAGACTCTCCCAATGGTGAAAACATCTCACCATCTACCCTGTCAAGCCCCTTGGAACTCCTCTACCCCAGAAAGCAGTGGATACTTAGGCAATGAGCATATTCAGGATTGAGAACGATAGATATTTGGCCATGAAAGGAACCAGCTATATGAGGGTAGGATGGAAAAGTGGAGTTGATGCAGAAGATCGGTTGTGTTCTTGTCAAATGATGGAACAAGTTTGGAGCCTGTCTGGTCTCCTCCTGACCCTATTCCTCACACAGTTCCATTTAAAATGCATCCTGAGTAATTTGGGATTTGTTTAATGTAGTTTTCCCAGTTGATAAACATATGTGAATATTCAATCTGTAACATTTCTCTCTCTCCATAAATGGTGAACTTTTCCAGAACTTCTTGATTTTAATTCAGATGTTCAGCATCCACAATATTCTGCTTCTTAAATATTTGAGATTGGGCATTCTTATTTTGTTCATCTATTTATTTATTGGTGTCACAAGTAGACCAGACTTAGACCATAACTATTTGGGTATTAGTGTGAGGTTACAGTGTTTCACTCCAGTGTGATTCTATCATTTAAAGTTTATTTATTAATGTCACAAGTAGGCTTACATTAACACTGCAATGAATTTACTGTGAAAATCCCCAAGTTGCCCCATTCCGGCATCTATTCAGTTACGCTGAGGGAGAATTTAGTATGGTCAATGCACCTAACCAGCACATCTTTTGGATTGTGGGAAAAAACCAGAGAATCTGGAGGAAACCCATGCAGACATGGGGAGAATGTGGAGACTCTGCATAAGCAGTGACCCAAGCCAGGATTCAAACTTGGGTCCCTGGTGCTGTGAGGCAGCAGTGCTAACCACTGTGTGATTGATGCCACCTGTAATCATTTACAAAAATTGGAAGTTGACTCTCTCCTTTCCTCTGACGATTTTTTTTAAATTTCAGAATTAAAATTTTTGCATTATTCTGCAATCCTCTCGCATACTTATTGCGTATTCTATGAAGAGAAACTTGCCTGTACACTGGGCTCAATGCTATGTTACAAATAAGCAGAAAGGATCTTGGAATATTTGATCTCTCTGACCTTGCTCCTTTTACGTACGTGAAGGTTATTAATAAATGGACCAGGAATGTGAGATAGTGTAGTTTGCTCGATTCCCATTCAAGAACCAGGAAATGTTACAAAGGTTCATTCAATGTTGAGGTACAATGGAATCTAGTGCATTGATTTCAGTGACAGCTTTGAACCTATCACAATGGGTCATGAATTCAATTTTCTCTCAGATTTGCAGCCAATTTAAAAAATAACAAGTAAAAAAATGTTCCAGGTAGCATCACAAAATCATGTGAAAAGGCATTCTCATCTTAACTTTGTGACAGTGTAAAATGGAGGAGAACATGTTCATAGAATCCTACAGTGCAGAAGGAGGCCATTTGGCCCATCAAGTCTGTACTGATCACAATCCTACCCCAGCCCTATCCCCATAACTCCATGCTTTTACCCTAGTAGTCCCTTGACACTAAGGAGCAATTCAGCATGACCAATCCATCTAACCCGCACATTTTTGGACTCTGGGAGAAAACTGGAGCATTAGAGGAGATTCATGCAGACATGGGGAGAATGTGCAAACTCCACACAGACAATAACCCAAGCCAGAAATTGAACACAGGTCCCCTGTGTTGTGAAGCAGCAGTGCTAAGCACTGTGCCGCCCCAAAATGTTGGCATATTATTTTGCAACTCTCCCAAATCTTCTTTCCTTTGTAGTCCGTTATCCCCATGATTCTTTTGTAAAATGTGTTAAGGAAATATTTTAATTTAAACTGCACTATATGTAGAGTGTAACTTGAAATGAAGGGTCTTCATGGAATCCCTACATTGCAGAAAGAAGTCTCTTGGCCCATCAGCACCAACCACCCTTATCCCTGTAACCCCATCTATTTACCTTACTAATCTCCCTGACACTAACAGGCAATTTATCATGGCCAATCCACCTAACCTGCACATCTTTGGACTGGGGGAGGAAACCGGAGAGAAGCAATGCAGACACAAGGAGAATGTTCAGATTCCACACAGATAGTGACCCATGGCTGGACTTGAATTTGGGTCCCTGATGCTGTGAACCAGCTGTGCTAACCACTGTACCATCATGTTGCCCCATAATGCTGCAGAACCTAAATTGCAAATTTAGATTCACACTCCAGATCTGAAGTTTAGATTTAATTTTTTTTTTTGGCTGCAGTCACAGCTGACACCTTTTTTTAAAAAAAGGTATTTTCCCAGCTTTTGTAAATTTAAGCTTGATATGAGTGAGATTTTCGTGAAGTCCCGGTGTGAGTGGATTGCTAATATCTGAGGTGCTGGACTTTCAGATGAAGCATTCAACTTCAGCCCATGTAGATATTGGAGCAGATGTTAGGGGGAGGCGATGACCTAGTGTTATCATCGCTAAACTATTAATCCAGAAATTCAACTAATGCTCTGGGGATCCGGGTTCGAATCCTGCCACAGCAGATGGTGTAATTCAAATTCAACAAAAAAAAAACTGGAAATAAGAATCTACTGATGACCATGAAACCATTGTCAATTATCAGAAAAACCTAATGTTCACTAATGTCGTTTAGGGAAGGAAATCTGCCGTCCTTACCTAGTCTGCCCTACATTTGACTCCAGTGACAGAAAGCGGTGGACTCTCAATTGCCCTTGAAGGGCAGTTAGGGATGGGCAATAAATTCAGATCAGCATGCCTGAATGAATTAAGAAAAGATGTGACACTTTACTACGGAAAGCCCAGAGCCCTCCTGGTATTTCAGTTAATATTCTTCACAAAACCCATGCTGTCAATCTAGCCAATTCACCTTTTGTGCTTCCTGTGTGAAGTTACTGAGTACAGTGGTTAGTGCTGCCTCACAGTGCCAGGGCACCCAATTCCAGCCTTGAGTGATTATCTGTGTGGAGTTTGCATGCTCTCCTTGTTTGCCAACCAGGCGCTCTAGTTTCCTCCCACAATCCAAAGATGTGCGGGTTGGTTGGGTTGACCATGCTAAATTGCCCCTAGTGTCCCAAGATGTGTAGCTTAGGAGGATTAGTGGGGTAAATTTATGGGGATAGAGCCAGGGTAAGACGCTCTGTCAGAGTGTCAGGGCAGATTTGATGGGCCAAATGGCCTTCCTCTGCATTGTAGGAATTCTATGATTGCTTTTATGATGAGACAGCATGACTGAATTTTTCTGTGAAATGCTTTGGCATGTCCTGGGGGCGTGGAAGGCGTTATATAAATACAATATGTTTACTGGTGTGCTTATTTGATTTTGTTCTTTTTATTAATTTGGCATCTGCATCAGATACAGGTTGTATTGAATGGGCTAACTTTCTGCTAACATTTCTGACTACTTCTGAAAATGAACTTCAATCTCAGTCTCACGGGACTACTGACTGAGATTGAATTTCTCTATTCACAGTTTAAATTCACTGGCTGTTTGCTACAATTATTGCAACCACATTTGAAAGGGAGAGCTGGTCAGAGCAGACCAATCTCTGTCCCGGTGGCCTGGTCACAAATGGCACAGTGACACAGTTTTTCGCACTCCTCCCTCACAGCACGGGTTCTGGGTTCAATTCCGGCTGAGGCGGATTGTCTTGTGGAGTTTGTATGTATCCCCAGTCTGGGTTTCCTCCCACACTCCAAAGAAGATTGATTGCCCCTTAGCATTGGGGGGGTTGAGCAGGATAGATACATGGGGTTACAGGGATTGGGTCTGTATAGGATTATTGTCAGTCCAGGCTTGATGGGCAGAATTATACGGGGGAGAAAAAAGCATGCAGAATATGGTATTATAGTTAATGTGTAGAGAAAGATCACTTTAATATGTGGTAGGCCCATTCAGAAGTCTGATGGCAGCAGGGGAGAAATTGTTCTTGAGTCGGTTGGTGCACGATCTCAGACTTTTATATAATTTTTCCAGTGGAAGAAGGAATGTCTGGGGTGCATGATTTTGCTGGCTACTTTTCCAAGGCAGCGGGAAGTGTAGACAGTCAGTGGATGGGAGACTGGTTTGCATGATGGATTGGGCTATGTTCATAAATCTTTTGTAGTTTCTTACAGTCTTGATCAGAGCAGAAGCCACACCAATCTGTGGTACATCTGGAAAGGAAGCTTTCTTCGGTGCATCTATAAAAATACAGGGACACGTCCACCGTTATGCTTCCTGAAGTTGATGACTATTTTCTTTGTTTTACTGACATCGAAGGAGAGATTATTGTTATTGCACCATTTCACCACATTCCATGATCCGTGCTACTAATCCAATGACTGCTGTCAACTTTGGGCTGTTCACTCATGGTTCCCAAGGGAGATGCTTGAAACTACCCAAATGGTTCTTGTCACTGCCTTTATGGGAAGGATATGATTGCACTTGAGCAGTTACAAAAGAGATTTATGAGGATTTTTTCACGAATATAGCATTTTAAATATAAATAAACATTTATAGGCATTGAAGGGGTGTTTTCTTCAGGACAGAGGAAGCTGAGGGGAGATTTGTTTGAGGCATATAATATTATGGGGATGCAAGGTAGAACAGATTAGAAGTTTCCTAGAATTGTAGAATCCCTGCTGTGTAGAAAGAGGCTATTTGGCCCATCGAGTCCACACTGAGCACAATCCACCCAGGCCCTAGTCCCGTAAACCCACATATTTACCCTGCTAGTCCCTGTGACACTGGGGTCAATTTAGCATAGCCAAATCAACCTAACCTGCACATCTTTGAACTGTGAGAGGAAACTGGAGCACTTGGAGAAAACCCACGCTGACACGAGGAGAATGTGCAAACTCTACACAGTCTCCCAAAGCTGAAATTAAACCCAGGTCCTTGGCACTGTGAGGCAGCAGTGCTAACCACTGTGCCATCATGCTGTTTGGGTCAGATATTTTTATTAGCAGAGATGCTAATAATTAGGAGTTATTTAAAGTAATTGGTAGAAGAGTTTGAGGATGTTAGTAATTTTATTGGTTTGGAAAGCACTGTCTGAAATGATGGTTGAAGCAGACAATCTTTGTCACTTTTGAAACAAAATGCTGGAATATGTATTTCAGGCAGGCCATCTACACGAATATGGTTAGACTCCTGGAAAGTGGGATTAAGGTAGAAAGCTTTATTTTCACTGAAATGGTGCCTTCATAGAATCCCTACAGTACAGAAGAAGGCCTTTGGCCCATCAAATCTACACCAACCATGATCCTACCCAGGCCCCATTCCCACAAACCCATGTATTTACCCTGCTAGTCCCCCTGAGACTAAAGTCAAGTTAGCATGGGCAATCAACCTAACCCACACATCTTTGGACTGTGGGACAAAACCGGAGCACCTGGAAGAAAGCCACGCAGACACGGGAAGAATGTGCAAACTCTACACAAGACAGTCTCCTGAGGCTGGAATCAAATGCAGGGTGCTGGCATTGTGAAACAGCAGTGCTTGCCACTGTCGCCCCTTCTGTGCCATTTTCCATGTCTTGACTCTTTTTCTGTGGAGGAACCCTGCAGGCAGCAGAGAAAGAAAACTGTCAAATCTATATTTCAACTCTCTGTTGTGGAGAGGAAAGTTCTCGATCACTGTGTTAGACAGACACAACCCTCCCTTCCATCTGTCCTGTGACCAGTCCAATTTTAAAAGAATCCCATCCTGTTGATGGCTTCATTAAGTTTTTTCAAGGTTATTCAAAATTTCTTCATGTACAGGAGCAATGTATGACTCTCAAAAGTTTCCAAAAAGAACTTTTAAGAGCGATAATATCAGAGTTAGCATTTGTAATGTAATGGGCAGTACCATGCCCATGTACAGCTAGTGTGTTTCTGCGTTTGAGTTGCACCATTTAAAAGAAGCCACGTAAGTTATTGAGGCGATTGTCTCTTTAGCTGCGGAGTAAGGGTCACAAGATCTGGGAAACCAATCCAGGAGGGGGATTGCTCTGGTGAGCTTAGATTTCTATTCGAGAACTTTCTCAGCAGCCATGAGCGTGCAAGCCTCTAATTATAATAATATGCAAATAAACATGCAGTTGTTATTTACATAATTGGTGAAGTGGAATTAATGCAATTACATTGTGCATGCATGTGTGTGTATTTACACGCATGCAGGGGGGAGTGGGGAAAACATGGGGTGTGGTGAAGTGAATATGTGTTTCTATTCCTCTTGTATGGTTCTGTATTTTGGTGCTGATCAGAATTCTGTGTCATGGACATCACTCGTCCTGGACGTAAACCCAGTTTCCTGTAAACATTCAACTCTGAAGAGTACAGCAGAAATTATATCACACTTAAAGCTGTAACATGTCTGATTTTAAAATTTCAAAATATTTTCCGTACGCAGCTGAGGATTATAAATGTGGAATTATCGGAAGCAAAGGCTTTAATTTGTGAAGAAAAGATTTATTTAGTCCCAGGTCTTCCGTGTTTGTGCACGAACATCATGAGATCATTGTAACGTAATCCCTGGTGGCTGCAAATGTGATAAAGTGGACGGAATGTTGCACTTAATGCTGACATTTTATAACTGCTTGGAGCACTATGCAAACGAGGAAGTGTCTAAGGTATGGGGTGATGTCAACGGAAATCTGAGTGTCGTTTGCCTTTTGATCTTGAGGCAGTGAAAATAGAGGACATACTGCTCTTCCTGGCACTTCAAGTGCTAGTGTCATCAGTATGACTGGAGGATCAGTTTGACTATAGACCACCGAAGGACTTTAATAGAGTTATTTAAACTTGAGAAGGGGTGCAGCAGATAAATGCTTTAATTCCCATGAACACTTGAATCTCTACGAACAATTGAAATGCACTGTTTGGAAGCTTGCTAGTTTACAATTAGAATCTTTACTGTTTGCAATTTTAGATATAACTGAACTGAGCAAATGAAGAAAATCTAATTCCTGCTGCTTAGGCCAGTAGTGTATGCAGTAGTGACAGTTTTCTATCATAAGCATGCCATTCCAACCATGTATAGGACCCTGGTTCTAATTTGTTTCCTATTATTTTTATAGGCATGCACAGAAAAGGAAGCTCATTTCTGAAATGTTGTACGTTCATTGTATTATAGTATTACATCTCTGTACAGGATTGCTTCTGACAGACTATTGACAACACTGTCAAAACCTTTGTTAGGTACAGATTTACAGTTACCTATTCAGTAATATTTTGAATGCGCCATAAATGGTGTAATTGCAAAGAGATAACTCATGTAAATACATAAAATGATCATGACCTCAGGACATTCCAAACCACTTTACACTTACTAAAATTGCTTTCACATTGTATACTTCTAATGACAACAGATTTTATTCCACTCATAACTACTGTCCTTGATCTAATCCTTTTTCCTTCAATTCAGTAATGTCAATCATGCATCTCTGATTACTCAGGAACACACTTTTGGGCATGATGTTAGGGACCAGATGAGAAACTCCAAGATGTATTGTAGAACCATAGAAACTAGAAGCAGGAGTAGGCCATCCAGCCCTTCAAGCCTGCTCTGCCATTCGTTATAATCATCGCTGATCATCAAAATCAATATCCTGATCCCCCTTTATCCCCAAGAGCTATATCTAATTCCTTCTTGAAATATCACAATGTTTTGGCCTCAACTACTTTCTGTGGTAATAAATTCCACAGATTCTTCTGGGTGAAGAAATTTCTCTTCATTCCAGTCCTAAAAGGTTTACCCCATTATCCTCAAATTATGATCCTTATCATCAGAAACATTTTTTCTGAATCGAGCCTGTCTAATCGAAGATAAACCTTCATTGCATTCTGTCTATTGCAAAGACATCTTTCCTCAGATAAGGATGTGAAAACTGTGCACAATACTCCACGTGCAGACTCACCAGTTCCCAATACAACTGCTGTAAAATATCCCTATCCTTACACTCAAATCCTCTTGCTGTGAAAGATAGCATACAATTTGCCTCCTTTACCGCCTGCTGTAACTACATGCTTACTTTCAGCGACTGATGCATGAGGATACCAAAGTTTTGCTGAGTAGCCATCTCTATCAATTTGCACCCATTCCAATAATCAGCCTTTCTGAAGTTCACCTACATCCCAACTTTTTATTTCATTCTGGCATTAATGTGTTTTGTTCCTCATATTTTTCAGCTGGCCCATTAGGAAACATTTATTAAAACAAGGTTTACTTAAGAACACCATTAGAATATGACAAAAGAATTAGCTTAACTTTTACCAATTAAAATACTTAAACATGGCAAAGTATATTTCTTAACAGCCATCCATTTATATAGTTCTAATTTAAGCAATATCTCCATAGACATACATCCTTCGTCAGAACCAATTAGCACCAAAACAGATATGTTCATGCACTACATTTCTAGTGTTTTAATTCTTCTGAACAGATATAGAAAGACACCTACCTTCTAACTCACATACAGCAGTTTCCAGAGAAGGGTATAACCTCAAACAGCAGAACTTCTAAGAAAGAGACTTAGGCCACAATTCTCCTGTCATGACCCACAACTTTTCTGGTGGGTCATGGTGGGAGATGGGCATGCCAGTCTTGAACAGGGATTTGTTCATGCACTGGGAATGCAAGCACATCTCCCTCAACTGCGATCAGTTGCCAGCCAGATCATTGCTGGAAACCGGCGAGAAGGCAGGTAAGTAATTTGAATCATTTTGGAATGTATTTTAAATATGTTTAGCAGTTCTTTATCGGAAACTTTCAGATCCCGATTTGAATTTTCCACCCTGCCAGGAATACTTCATTCCGAAGGCATTCAGACTCGCTCCCCGTGTTTGGGGAACTAGCGGGAGACCCTGCCGGAATCAAGGGGGAAAATTAGTGCCCCTCAGGAGATTTGGGGGATGGTGCCTCCTGGGCATGGGCTTCCTGACAGTGCCAGCCTGTGCCCCCTGCCACTGCTGAAAGGGCAAAGCACCCATGCCCAATGGACACCCTTGGCACTGCCCATTGAACATTGAGCAGTGCCAAGGGCATGGGCCTCTAGTGGACAGGGCCTAGGAATGATTGATACTGTTGAGGAGTGACTCTGCAGACAGGATCAGTCTGGGATGGAGGGAAAGCAGTGATTGCGGGGGTGATCTGCTGGGGGCCTGCTTCCCAGGGGAAATCTAACCTCAGCAGTGGGGATGGGAGGAGAGGCTGCCTGCCAGGTTGAGGGGGGATGGGGTGATTGTTACTACTGGCGGGGGCAGTGGACTGCATCAGGGACAGTCAGGCCTGGCCTGCGAATTGTTGTGAGCCTGTGATCAGGCTGTGGTAGTGAGTTGGAGAAGCAGCACTGCAGGGGTCCTGGTCTGGTCAGCAGACAGGGAGACTGACAGATTGGGACCGCTGCACATGAGCGGAGTTCCAGAACTGCCAGATTCCAGCGTGAATAGGCCCTGCCCCTCTGGGTTTTTAACAATATTCATGACGAGGATTTCTGCAGTGTAAGAAGTCTGACAACACCAAATAAATTCAAATAAATCGGTTGGACTTAAACCTGGTGTTGTCAGACTTCTTACCCCAGTCCAATGCTGGTATCTCTGCAGCGCACAAGGTGCGGGATTCAGGTGAGAAGCTGGACTGACAAAACAGTGGAATTAGAATAGTTTTATCACCAATTCAGCACTTTTGGGAGAATCACAGCCTAGTTTTGGCCAGATTCCAGACTTCAGAAAGAGAGAGAGGTATTCATTATACATCCCTCATGCAGCAACTGAATCATGTTTCTCTGTGAACCTAGCCTCACTCAGTCACAACGCCAGGGGAAAGCATTAACATAACAATCCTGTGTTAGTCCAGATTAAAATAAAAATTTTTGCAATTAAGATCAATGATGCTGGTGCAATAACCACAGGGGCCCCTGGATGCAGACAAACAGCGCCAATAATGAAACAATCTGCTAAAACAAATCCTTTGAAATAAACATGACCCAAATGCATTTCTTAAAGACACAGTATTACCACACTATTGTAAGATTAATAAAACAAAACTATTAATTATTCCCAGCTCCAACTTTACTTCTATTGCATCCACTGACTTTTCAGTCTGGATTCTTTAGCCTGAGTCTCAGATATTCTCCAATGTTATAACCACCTTCCATTAACATGCTTTCTCTGTAACAGCAGTTTATTCTCTATAAAGCCCAAGACTGTTCTTGTTGCCATATCTGAAGGCCTGCTAATATAATTTTCACTCTTCGACATGTAATAAGGAAAGGCCAATCACCTGATCCTTTTCCCTCTTGTCTCCCTCCATCAGGACTTTTAGTATCTATCTTTATTTGCCATTACTATGATGGTTAATGGTTTAATGATCACTCCTCTTGTTGCTCCTTAGCTGAAGAAATGTTGCTCTGAAATGTTCCACTCCCCACTGGGTTTCTTTTCTCTCTCTTTTTCACATTGAGTTATAATCAACCATTCCTATTGGTCCTTTACAAAGATTTCCAAAGGGGGAAGCCCCTTGCCACACTGTTGGTGGGATTTCCTGGGTGAACTCGCCTCAAACTGGAAAATCTTGCCCGAGGCCAAACAGAGCTTTGCATGGTCTGCTCCCATCACCACCTCTCCCCTCATGCCCTCCCGCATCCTTCCCACAATTTGTTGGAATCAGCTCTGGCTTAGTGATAACATTCTCTTTTGCCTTTGAATCAGAAGGCTATGGGTTCATTAGTGCATTGCATTCGATATTCCTCAGACTGGACAGCAGTTCTGAGTCTAGTGCCCCTCTGACTATTGAAAAAGTAGAACTAGTTCACAGTTCACTGGGCTGTTTCCTTTGTTGTATTCATCTGACATTTTGGATAAGCCAGAAACACCAAGGCAGTTACATACAGCTAGCCTTTTTAGTTGAAGCCAAAGATGACTTCAGCTTCCTTTTTTTTATGGAGAGAGCATCTACCAATTTTTTCCCTTGCACTTGGCAAAATATTGATTGAATAACATGAAAATTACATTGAAATGCATAATTTTATTACCATAATTTGAAAGCTTTGTGACAGATAATGGATGTTCTCCTAGTATTCTTACAGTGCAGAAGGAGGCCATTTGGCCCATCTGGTTTACACTGACTCTCCAATAGAGTATCCCACCCAGGCCCGATCCCTGTAACTCCGGATAATTAGCCTGTTAATCCCTCTAATCAAAGGGCATGGCCATTCCACCGAACCTGCACATCTTTAGATTGTGGGAGGAAACTAGAGCACCCAGAGGAAACCCACACAGGCACAAGGAGAAGATGCAAACTCCGCACAGTCACCCGAGGCTGGAATTGAACCTGGGTCTCTGGCACTGTGAGGCAGCAATGCTAACCACTGTGCCACCATGCACTGCTCTTTTTGTTAACACTGAGTGCACTTTTATACTGTTCACATGCTTGGAAAAATTCTGCTTAGGGGGAGTAAAATAGAAGTGGAATTCACAATAACTGCATCTCTGATCTTGTTATATCCATTTGGGAGCGAGAGTTTGGTGGTTCTGTGGTCAATTATTAGCTCTATTCTTAATTTATCCATGGGAGCAGGAGAGAGATTCAGTTTAAATCAGTAGACCATTCTTACTTCTGTACTCCCAAGAAATAAATCCAGTTAATACCCTTTCGTATATGAGAATAAGAGCAAGAGGAAGTCATTTGGCCCTTCGAGCCTGCTCCACTATTTAAATAAGATTATGGTTGATTTTCTACCTCAAATTCACATGCCTCGACTATCCTTACGTCCCTTACTATCCAAATCTGTCTATCTTGATCTTGAATATACTGAATATTTAAGCATCTACAAGTCTATGATCTAGTGAATTCCAAAGACCTACAATCTCCAGAGTGAAGGTATTTCTTTTTATTCCAGTGCCAAGTAGTCAATCCCTTATTCTGAGCTTAGTTTTAGATGGTTTGCCAGAGGAAACATCCCACAAACACCTTTTTTTATTTCCTTCATTTATAGCTCACAAACTGGTTGTAAGGTCATTGCCGAAGGCAACTAAGAGCAAATTGTGTATAGGGCTGTGAAATTGCATGTAGATCAGACTGGGTAAGGGTGGCAGATTTCCTTCCTTCAAGGACAATAGTGAATGAACTAGGTCTTTACAGTAATCAAATGATACTTTCACCATTATTAAGGCTAGTTTATAAATCCCTGATCTATTCATCAAATTTTCGATTATACTGGCTGGGATTTGAACCCACGTCATCAGAACATTAGTTTGTGCCTCATCACTGCGTCACTATCTCTCTCTACCATGTTAACTCCCTTAAGCATGTTACATTTTTTTGTGAGTTGGAGGAAATTTAGGTCCAGTCTATTTAATCTGGGCTCATAGGATTACCACCTCATCCCAGGATTCATTCTAGTTAAGCTGTGTTGTAATCCCTCTAAGGCAAGTATATCCTCGCTTCAGTGAGGAGGCCAAAGCTCTACACAGTATTTCAGGTGTGGTCATACCAAAGATCTATCTAATTGTAATAAGATTTATTTTACTTGCACACTATACTTCAATCTCTCTTGTACTAAAGATAAAGCTTTCCTTTTACTCCCTTAATTGCTGTGGTACCTAATTGGTAACTTGCTTTGTGTAGAATGATATTCTGCTACCTCTGAATATAGCAGCACTTCCTGATCCCTCAAAGTTTAAAAAAAACTATCTGGCTTTCTGTTTTCCTTTCCAAAGTGGATAATTTTGTACTTTCCCAAATTATGTTCTGTCTGCTGAGTTCTTGCCCATTTGTTTAACCTTTTCTGATTCCTTTTTCAGACTCTGTGTCTGCCTTACAGTTTGTTTTCACCTCAGTTTGTATTTGTGGCAATTTTGGATACATTGCATTTTAACTTCTCATCTAATTCATTGACATAGTTTGTAAATAACTGAGGCCCAAGCACTGGTCTTTGTACTACCCCACTTCTTACAGCCTGCCAACCTGAAAGTCTCCTGTTTATTTCTACTCTTTGCTTTCTGTCAATTAATGAATCCTCAATGTACATTAATATGATACGCTCGATCCTATGTACCCTTATCTTGTCTAATAACCTCTTGAGTGGTATCTTATCCAATGCAACAATGCCTGAAGCAACCAACAACACAGTCACGTGGACTAGGAGGACATCAAGCTCCAAGTCAAAGGTACACCCAATATAAAGACAAAGACATGTTTGCTGGAATTCGTCGATCTCGTTTGTCCCCTAATGCTGCCAGCAAGAATGGAGAATTTGGAGCTCAGCCAAAGCTCCATTCACAGCAGTGGGACTGGAGAATCCCAGTCAAGGGTGCGATTGGAGAATTCCGGTCATTATGTGAGCTCCACAATCAAGAATTTCTCTCCTGGGCAGCACAGTTGCCTCGATTCAACTCATCTAGAAGATTGAGATTAACTGCTCTGAACCTGGTTACAATTTTGTAAAGCATTTTTCCAAAACCTTTCACTGGGCTGGGGTGACTGCTGCATACATTTTTAAAAAAATCTCAACGATTTATTATTTGTGCTAGTTTTGACAAATTGTGTGTGATCTTCCAAGTGCCTTATTTACCATATTCTTAATTATAGATTTTAGCATTTCCCCAGCATTGAATTCAAGCTAACTGGCCAAGTTTCCTACTGTTCCTCCTTCCTTGAATATCAGGATTAGGTTTTCTACCTTCCAATCCATGGCAACTTTTCTAGAATCTAGAGCATTCTGTAAGATCACAGAATCCCTATAGTGCAGAAGGGAGCCTTTAGCCCATTGGTGTACCTTATGGAAGCCCTATCCTTATAACCTCACATCGTCAGCTCATTAATCTACATATCTTGGGACACTGAGGAGCAATTTAGCATGGCCAATCCACCTAACCTGCACATTTTCAGAAATAAAGCATCCACTTTCCCTGTGGCTACCACTTAATTCTAGGCATTAGGCCTGGGAGATTCCTTGATTCCAAGTCGCATTCATTTCCTCAGTGTTTTTTTTAAACACTAATTTCTTTAATTTCCTCATTCTTGGTAAACTCTCCGTTCCCCACCATTTCCAGAGTAATTTTTGTATCTGCTGTTGTGAAGACAGATACATTTGATTCATTCAATGTCTCTGCATTGAATTTCTGATTGTAATTTGTCTTGTCTCTGCCTCCAAGGAAATTGACATTTACCTTTGCTAATCTCTTCCTTTTACATACCTGTAGGGCCCTTTAATATATTTTAATGTCTCTGGCTAATTTACTCTCTTTTCCTCTCTCCTATTTCCTTTGAATTCTAACATCCTCTCAATTGTCAGGCTTATTTAGCAATGTTGGAAGTCTTTTTATTTTTAATACTAGCTTGGGATTAAGTGCAAGCAGGCCTGTGAGAGTGCAGCTTCAGTAATACTCAAAAAACTCAATACTAGCCAGGACAAAGCAGCCTGCTTGATCAACACTATATATCTCTCATTTAGACACAGTGACACAGTGGAATTATCACAGGACTAGTAATCCACAGACCCAGGGCAATGTCCTGGGTTCAAATCCCACCACGGCAGATTGTTAAAATCTGGAATTGATTCATGAAATCATTTTTCATTACCGTAAAAATCCATCCAGTTCACTAATGTCCTTTAGGGAAGGAAATCTCTTGTCCTTATCTGGTTCGA
Organism: Sphyrna mokarran; assembly: GCA_024679065.1. Lineage (NCBI taxonomy): Eukaryota > Metazoa > Chordata > Chondrichthyes > Carcharhiniformes > Carcharhinidae > Sphyrna > Sphyrna mokarran. The sequence continues at coordinate 20,364,873 of JAGIQG010000027.1, read as the reverse complement.
CTTGCATGTGACTCCAGAGGCACAGCAATGTGATTGATTCTCAAATGTCCTGTGAAATGTAGAGTAGTTAGGGATGGGCAATAAATGCTGGCCCAGCTACCAAGCCCACAACCCATAAGAATGAATGAAAAAAACATTCAGTCCATCCATTGTGGCAGCAATATGTGCCTTATACAGGTTTCACTGCAATAATTCACCAAAGCTCCTTCAATTTCATCTTCTAAGTTGACAATCTCTAGCACGTAAAGGACAGAGATAGCATACACATGGATACACTGCCGTCTTCAGGTTCCCCCTTTAATGGATGGCCCACTGATTAGCACTGCTGCCTCATAGCTCCAGGGACCTGCGTTCAATTCCATTGTAGCTGCCTGTGTGAAGTTTGTACATTTTCCCCATGTCTGCATGGGTTTCCTCGGGTGCTCCGTTTTCTCCCACGCTCCAAAGATGAGCGGGTTAGGTGGATTGGCCATGCTAAGTTATCTCTTAGTGTCGCAAGATGTGTAGATTAGGGGGATTTGTGGGGTATGGGGACAGGGTTTCGGTAGGACACTCTGACCGAGAGTTGGTGCTGAATAGCCTCCTTCTGCACTGTAGGGATTCTATTATTTTATCAAACGTCAAGTGATGTATTATGGCAAAAGGGAGAGGTTATGCAGACTTAATAGCACTGCTCTAAAGGGTATGCAGGCACGAGAGGATAGGGTAGGGATCGAGTGGGGAGCTGCATGTGAACAGGTCTTTGAAGATGGCAGGATGTATTGAGAGAACAGTTAGCAAAGTATCTTGCGCTCCTTAAATAGAGATATCGAGTACAAAAGCCAGGGACTTATGCTGAACTTTTCTACATCTCTGTTTCTATAAGTCGCACTCCCTCCTAACTTGGAACCATGTCACCAGTTCTTCACTGTCATTGGATCAAAATTCTGGAACTCCCTCCCTAACAGCGCTCTGGGTGTACCTACACCACATGGACTTCAACAGTTAATGAGGGTGATTCATCACCACCTTAAGGGCATTTAGGGATGGGTAATAAATACCAGTCTCACCAGCGATATTCATATCCAGTGAACAAATAACAAAAGTTCAATATGTTGGTCAATTGTTTTGAAATGTGGAAGAGTATTTGATAAGATTTATCTGACTGGTGTTTTGTAAGAAATTGTTGCTTTCACATAATTAAGAAATTTGCAAGAAATGCTGGGAAATGTCACCCATATGAAAAGGCATTTCCTTCACAGTTCCTAGAACAAGGGGATCCTCGTTCTGGCACCCATAAGACCCTTTCTTGTCACCAGCCCCATCTAACCCTCTTGAGATATCTGCATTTCCCCAATTCTGGCCCTTGAGCATCTCCGATTTTAATCACTCCACCATGGATACCTTCAGATACTCAGGGTTCCTATGCTCAGGAGATTCCTCTTCTTTGTTCTGTCTCCCTTACTTCCTTTTTAAGACTCTCTCTTTTAAAATCTTTTTAGTCAAATCTTTGGTCAGCTTAATACTGTGGTTCAGTTTTAACTTCTAATTTGATTTTATCATTGTCACATGTATTGGCACCATGAAAAATATTGTTTCTTGTGTGCTGTACAGACCAAGCATGCGCTCAAAGAGAAGGAAAGGAGAAAATGCAGAATGTCGTATTATAGTCATACCTGGGGTGTAGAAAAAGATCAACTTAATGCAGACACAGTAAGTCCATTCTAAAGTCTGATGGCAGCAGGCAAGAAGCTGTTCTCGAGTTGTTTGGTATGTGACCTAGACTTTTACACCTTCCCAACAGAAGAAGATTAGAATGAGAGAGGATGTCTGGAGGCATGGGATCTTTGATTATGCTGGTTGCTTTTCCGAGACAGCGGGAAGTGTAGACAGAATCAATGAATTGGAGGCTGGTTTGTGTGATGGACTGGGCTACGTTCAGCACCCTTTGTAGTTTCTTGTGGTTTTGGGATAGAGCAGGAGCCATACCAAGCTGTGATAAATCCAGAAAACATTTATATAATATCATGATTGTAACAGACCTTGCATTGCTTTGCCACATTAAATGGGACTATACAAAGACAAATTGTTGTAGTCTTGTGTCTTATAATGGATAAATGGAATGAATGAATAAATAAATAAATTCACCCTGAAAATCAGCAGCCTTTTTAATTCCATGAAGAATTTTTATTTCTTTCCTCCACTCCTGGTGTAGCAGGTGGGGATCGTAGCTGGCCTGAGATACAACTCCCATTATCCTTTGTCAGAGAATAGAACTGCCTTACTATACTAGGGCCCTGTTTCTAACCAGGAACTGCACTGGACAGAATTTGAAAGGATCATTGTGAGATTAGAAACTGAGAAGGTTATTATTTTCTCCGGTGGGTTGAGCTGTCTCTCTCCTGCGCAATGATCTTTCACAGCTGGTTTTGCATCTATTATCTTTCTTGTGTGGTATTATTAGGAGATATTATTACAAAGCAGCATTCTATTTAATTCGAACCACTGCAAAACTGTCATGATGAAAGTTAGTTCCCAGGGAGATGGAAGAAAACAGGATGGAGAATGACCCATCATAATTTAACATTAAGTGATAAGGCTAGCACTTGAATTCATTCTGACAATCAGTGAAAAATGCTGGCAGGGTTTGGCAGATCATGAGTTAAGTGCAGCTTGAACAGTCAGAGTTAAATCTGAATTATGAGTTTACGATTGATTCAGTAACTGTGTAACGGGGTTGATTGGGGTATTATCCATGATCAACTCGGGTACATGCTGGGTGAAACACATCTATTATTTTTTGTATTTGGTGTTTGTTCTGTCTGCTGCATTAGAAACAAGCAGCCAAGATACAATCAGAATTGCAGGAATAAAGTTGTGATAGATCAGGTGATACTATGGCTAACGACTGGAATAAATGTTTCTATAATTCCCTATTGACTATCCCGCCAACACCACCAGTGTACGTTTTTTGTAAGAAAATATTTTCTAACTATTATTATTTCTTGCTAACCCATTAGTTGAATCCCTGTTTTCCTCCTTTTTAGTTATTGTTACAGTCGAGTGTTAAATCCATCTTGTCCTAAAACCAGAGTTGTCCACACAATCAGCATGTTTAGAATGTGCCTGTATCCAATTTAATTGAACAAAATAATGAAAAAAAAAAACTGACCGGGATTATTGGGCTGCGTTGGCATGGGGTAGTGCCTGACTAGTTACCCCCTTCACTGCTAGTGTGTTGGTCTATTCCCCCATCCGAGCGCTATTCCCAACAACCTGGCTTGATCTAAATACCAAATTCAAAATCTTAGCTTTTTGAAACTCTGTACACATATGTGGGTGTGGATCTAAATTATAGATCAATCATTTTGCATAAACCTTTCCTCAGTTACAATATTCTCACCAATTCAATTAAATCAAAAAATAATTCCATGCATTAAACAACATACAAGTTTTCCGAGGTTAATATGTCACAACAGTCCCTTTCTGTCTTGGCTACATAATTTACAAAATAAAGATACACACCTACAAACTTTTGTCTAACACCTTGTTCTCCTCTATGAAAAGGCCTTGCTTTTCATAGAGACAGCATGGTGGCACAGTGGTTAGCACTGCTGCCTTGCAGTGCCAGGGAGCCAGGTTTGATTTCTGGCTTGGGTCTTTGTCTGCATAGAGTTTTGCACATTCTCCCTGTATTTGTGCAGGTTTCCTCCAGGTGCTCTGGTTTTCTCCCACAGAGCAAAGGGTTAGGTAGATTGACTGTGCTAATTTGCTCCTCAGTGTTAGGGGGATTAGCTAGGATAAATGCATGGGGTTATGGGGATAGGGCCTGGGTGGGATTGTGGAAGGTGCAGATTCGATGAGTTGAAAGGCTTCCTGTTGCACAATGATTCACAGGAACTGAAGTTTGTGAACACGGAGTGGAATTTCAAGGAAAGTTTGGGAAACTGACAGTTGGCTGAATTGTCTGACTCTGATACCAACCTATTTATAAATTCAAATGGCCTAACTAACCTGATTTGAATCTTTTGATAAGGTGCCAGGGATGGTTGACGAGGGTAATGAAATTTATGTGGTCTGTAGTGTCTTTCAAAACGTGTTTGATGATGTGCTACTTCAGTAAGAAGTCTCACAACACCAGGTGAAGGAGCACGCTCTGAAAGCTAGTGGCTTGTGCTTCCAAATAAACCTGTTGGACTTCAACCTGGTTTTGTAAGACTTCTTACTGTGTTTACTCCAGTCCAATGCTGGCATTGTTATGTGATGTGCAACTTAACAGGCTTATCTGCAAAGTTAAATGCAATGGAATAAAAAGAACAGTGGTAGTATGGATACAAGGTCACCTGAATGACAGGTAACAAAGAGTAGTGATGAACGTCAGTATATATGCTTGGGAAATGTACATGATGGAGTCATTATTGGTCCCCGCTTTTCTTATTTGTGTATTTATGATCTAGACTTGGGTGTGCAGGGGAAAATTTCAACTTGTGGATGAGACAAAGCTTGCAGCAACCGTAAGGAGGAATAGTGATATAGACTGGTTCAATGGGTGGACATGTGGAAGATGAAATTTAATGCAGGGGAGAGTGAAGTGATATATTTTGACAGGAAGAATGAACAGTGGCAACAGAAGATAAAGGATAGAATTTTAACAGGTGAAGGGAGCCTGGGCTTGTGAGACGCATAGGATGATATTTTACTGTCCCATCTGCCATGGAAATTGTAGCGGGCAGGATACGGACAACGCACAAGTCCATTGATCTCAGGTGGAATTTTCCGACCTGGAGAGCGAGTGCAGCCGGAAAATCCCTCCCATACTCTTTTAATGAAACCAATAATCAAATGAATCAAACAATAATGGGGAGGGGGAGTGGGGGAGTGACAACCCTGGTTGGGCATTGTAACTAAAACAAAATATCAAAAAGAATCTTAACTAATTAAACCAAAATGTGGCCAGCCCCTAGTGTGCCCATTAGTTGTATAAGGTTATTTGACATAGATGCATACAATTAATGACAATGATAGTGTAGGAGAAAATGGTTAGTAAGGGATACTGGACTTTTTAAACAAGGACATTGAATACAAAAGCAATGAAAGTATAACGAACATTTATAAAGCCTCAGCCTCAGTTGTGGTATTGTATCCAATTTTGGACACCATATGTTTTGAAAGATGTGAGGTCAGTAAAGAGAATGCAAAAAAGATTTACTAGAATGATTTCTGGGATCTATGACTTCAGTTGTATGGTAGCATTGGAGAAGCGGGGCTGTTTTCCCCGGAAAAAACAAAAATGAGAGATTTATTTTGAGGAGTTCCATGGAAATGTTCAAAATTATGAAGCGTCATGAGTAGATAGAAAGAAATTGTTCTCTGGTTTTCGACCCTTCCACCAATAGAGAGCAGCGATTGAAGGTGAACAGGAACAGACACAAACGTGAGGAATAATACGTTTAAGCAGCATATGATCCGGATCTGAAATGTGCTCAGTGTAGGGTGGAGGTAGATTAAATGATGGCTTTCATTGGAGAATTGGATACTTATCTGAAGGGGAAAGAAATTACAGGGCCGCAGGAAATCATAGATGTGTGGGACTAGTTGAGTTGCTGTTTCAGGGAATTGACACAGACATTTGAGGACAAATGTCCTTCTTCTGCACTGTAACCATACCTACAATTTGATGCATTTTTCTATTATGTTATTCTTTTTTATATATGTCATCTCATGTACCTGTCCCAATGATTTACTTTAATCATACTGCATGTAAAAATTCACACGTCAAAATAAAAAGAATTTAATGTTTTTACTTCCTGGTTTGCTTCCTATGAGAATTCTTGAATGTGGTTGGCTGTTTAACTGAGTCACTTCTGCCAGTTGCCTGAAGATCTGCTTGACTTGATAGAAGATTCAAATGTTATTCTGAAAGGTAAATTGCATCATTAGATTTTTGTGAGCATTTTTTGAGGTCATCAGTGAATGCTGATGCTTTGCTGCTGACTGCGATCTTCAGCTTGATATTCCACTTATGGTACAAAGGTGCAAAGAACTGAACCAGGATGAGCCAGGACCTGTACTTTGGAATAGTCATATTAATTACCAATGACGGAAAATATCCCTTCATGAGTCTATGCATCATGTTTAGTTTTAGGAATTAAAATCTAACTGGGATAAATATACTTAAACTTAGAGTCCATTACACTTCAAAGGTCGGGTTCATGTTGATTTAAGTGATTAACAGCTAGTAGCAATTGAGCTATAAAACAGATGCAGGCTTACTTCACTAAAGAACTGGAGCTGTGATGTCTGTAGTGCACGCACAAAATAATATTTCAGAGGGAAGTTTTATTTTGGAAATTAGAGTTAAAATAATGTAAAACTATTCTGTAAATCCTGAACAGTTGGAATATCTATTTGCTTAATCAGATAAAAATAATTTGTTTTAAATGAATGGTTCCAGAATATTACAGAATCTGGTTATGATATCATGGAGGTGGTAGAGCTTAGGAAATTTTTGTCATTTCAGTTTATCTAGGTGTTTGCCAAAAAAAGTTAGATGCAGTTTGGACCTCGTCTAATTTGCAGCTCACAAGGAAAATAGCTAAATAACTCATAAGTAGATTAAATCAAAATACTACAAATGTTGGAGATCTGAAATAAAAACAAAGTGTGAGAAAAACTCGGCAGGTTGGACAGCACCTATGGAGGGAGAAACAGTTAATGTTTCAAGTTCAATATGACTCTTCTTTAGAACTGTTAGACAAAGTGTTGGAAGTGGAGTTAAAAAAAAACTAGCATCATTGTTGACTATTTGGAATTTGGATGAGGCTTATTTCAGTTTGAATTTTGAGAGTGAATAAAAGTTGTAAGATTGCCCTCTTTGAATCTAATGAGGGAATCTACAGTGGTCCCTACAGAGTCTACAGAGAAAGCATCTAGCAGATTAGCTTTGAAGTATTAAAAAGTAATCGGAACAAAGAACTGAGGCCTCCAAAGTCAAAGTACAGCACATGAAATTTTTATCTCTGAGAATAGTTGGAGCTGGGTGAATTCTCCATGGGACTGTGATATTACTTATGGGTGATCGGTTCGGAAATAAATAACTTTATGATTGAGATGTCTTATAAGAAAATTCTTAGTGGAAGAAGTAAACCTGAGTGCATAACATACATAATTAGGTTATTAGAGGGTGTTTTATTTAATTATTTTGTGGCACCATGGTTAACACCACAGCCTCACAGTGCCAGGGACCTGGGTTCAATTCTTGGGCGACTGTATTTATGTTGTTGGCATGTTCTCTCCGTGTCTGCATGGGTTCTCTCCAGGTGCTCCAGTTTCCTCCCACAGTGCAAAGATATGCAGGTTCAGTTTATTGGCCATGCTAAATTGCCCTTTAATGTCCCAAGATGGGTCGGTTAGGGGATTAGTGGGGCATATACGTGGTACTATAGGGATAGGTCCTGGTGGGATGCTGTATCAGAGAGTTGGTGCAGACCTGATGGGCCAAATGGTCTGGAGGGATCCAATGAATAATGTTTTGGCTTCGTTAAAATCATTGAAATTTTGAGGTGCTGGTTAAAACAAAGTGTCAGATTCCTCTTTAAATGTGAACAAAGCCGAACAGAAGGTAACACCTATTTAGGCAAATACTTTTAGTTGGGGCAGCATAGTAGCACAGTGGTTAGCACTGCTGCTTCACAGCATCAAGGACCCAGGTTCAATTCCTGGGTTGGGTCACTGTGCGGAGTTTGCATGTTCTCCCGTGTCTGTGTGGGTTTCCTCTGCGTGTTCCAGTTTCCTTCCACATTCTGAATGACGTACTAGTTCAATGCATTGACCTGAACAGGAGCCAAAGTGTAGTGACTAGGGGAATTCCACAGTGACTTCATTGCAGTGTTAATGTAAGCATTACTTGTGACAAATGAATAAACTTTAAAAAAAACTTCTCCTGAGTAATTGCCCTTTAAAAGGGGGTTGTGGATGGAATTGTTAACCAGGAACATGAACAAGCTGTTTGCAGTCTTCAGTGTGAAGTAAATAGCTACATTTGCTTTGTTATTTTTAGCAAACTAAACCATTTAAACAAAATAGATGAACACATTGAATTTGAAATATCAGGCTACTGGAGAAACCACAGCAGCTGTGTGCCCTGACTTAATCTCAACATTAGTTTGAATTATCTGCTAATTCAGATTGAACCACGCACAAATAGTGCACTTGCCTTTTTAAAAAATTGCTTCATTTCAACAAAAGGCAATTTAAACGAGCAGGAACAATCTTACAGCTGCTGGTACTTGTGGAGATTATTCCGAGATGTGTCCATAATAGCTTGATTGTTGCCTTCAGTATGGTAGGGGGAAAAAAAAAAATCCCCTGTTGTGTAAATGAGCAGCACAGTAGCATAGTGGTTAGCACTGCTGCTTCACAGCTCCAGGAACCTGGGTTCGATTCCAGGCTTGGATCACTGTGCGTATGGAATTTGCATATTCTCCTCGTGTCTGCGTGAGTTTCCTCTAGGTGCTCTGGTTCCTCTCACAATCCAAAGATGCGTGGGTTAGGTTGATTGGGCATGCTAAAAAAAAAATTGCCCTTTAGTGTCCTGAGATGTGTAGATTAGTGGGTAAATGTGTAGGGGTAGAGCCTAGATGGGATTGTGGTTGGTGCAAACTCAATGGGCCAGATGGCCTCTTTCTGCACTGTATGGTTTCTATGATTCTGTTTTCCACATCAATCCTTTCATAGGATGTGAGCATCTCTCACAGTACCAGCATTTATTGCCTGAGTGACTTGTTCAGCCATAAGGCGTTTTCACAGTAACTTCATTGCCATGTTAATGTAAGCCTACATGCGACACTAATAAATAAACTTTCAGAGGGCAGTTAAGAATTACCCACCAGGTTCAGTGTCTTATATTGACTAGACAGGGTAAAGATGGCAGTTTCCCTTAGATTTAATGTTTATTTTGTTAGTGTCACAAATAGGCTTACATTAGCACTGCAATGAAGTTACTGTGAAAATCTTCTTAGTTGCCATACTCTGTGGTGCTTGTTCAGCTACAAAGAGCAAAGAAAAGTACAGCACATGAGCAGGCTATTCGACCCTCCAAGCCTGTGCCAACCATGATGCCCTAACTAAACTTAAAAAAAACCCCTCCTGCCCTTATTCGGTCTGTATCCCTCTATTCCCTTCCTATTCATGTACCCATCTAGGTGCCTCCTAAATGTTGCTAATTTGCCCACTCCCATCACCTCCTCTGGCAGTGTGTTCCAGGCACCCACCACTCTATGTGTGAAAGACTTACCCCCCCCCAATCTCCCTTAAACTTCCCCTGCTCCCATTGAACCTGTATTCCTTTGTAATTGACACTTCCACCTTGGGAAAAAGTCTCTGACTATCCACCCTATCTATGACTCTCTAATTTTGTAAACCTCTATCTGGTCTCCCCTCAACTATCGTCTTTCTAGTGAAAACACTCCTCATTTTATTCAATCTCTGCTCATAGTCAACACTCTTGAGATTAGGCAACATCCTGGTGAACCTTCTTTGCACCGTCTTCAAAGCTTCCATGTCCGTCTGATAGTGTGGTGACCAGAAGTGTGAGCAATACTCAAATGTGGCCTAACCAAGGATATACTGAAGGAGAGTTTGGCAAGGCCAATGCATCTTTTTTCAAAATTCATTCTTGGGACATGGACATCGCTGGCTGGCTGACATTTATTTCCCATCCTTAGTTGCCCTTGGAGGACAGTTAAGAGTCAACCACGTTGCTGTGCATCTGAAGTCATGTGGAACCCAGCCCAGGTCAGAATGACAGACTTCCCTCCTAAAGGACATTAGTAAACCAAATGGGTCTTTTTCCAATAGTTAACAGTGGTTTCATGGTCATCAGTAGATTCCTAATTCCAGATATCTTTACTGAATTTAAATTCTCCCATCTGCCCTGGTAGGATTCAGGTTCTCAGAAGATTAGCAGATTTTCAGGATTAATAGTCTAGTGATAGTACCATAGGCCATCGCCTCCTTCTAACCAACATGTCTCTCGGACTATGGGAGGAAATCAGAGATCTTGAAGGAAACCCATGAAAATACGGGGAGAACATATAGTCTCCACACAGAGAGTGACTCAAGCCTGGAATCGAACCTTGGCGCTGTGAGGAAACAGTGCTAACCACTGTGCTATGGCATATTTAATGATAGTCGCATGAGTACTATGACTAAGGCTATCTTTATATGCTAGATGTTTTTATTTAATTGATTGTTTTAAAAAATTCAATGAATTGAATTCAAATTACACCAGCTGCCATGGTTAGGTTGAAACCCATGTCTCCAGGGCATTGATCTGGGACCTCTGGGTTACTATCCCAGTAAGAAGTCTCACAACACGAGGTTAAAGTCCAATGGGTTTATTTGATAGTAAACGCCACAAACTGTTGGAACGCTGTTCCTTTGTCAGGTGAGTGAACTTCTTACTGTGTTTACCCCAGTCCAACGCTGACATCCCCACATCATTACCATCCCAGTGACATTGTCCCTACCTCTCCATCTCCCCATTTGATTGCAAAAGACGTTCTTTGCTGTTCACACGGTTGGATGAGAATATGTATGTGTGGTGCTGGGCCAGAACTATCCAAAGAAATTCTTATAATTAAAAAGGATGGTGTCAGCGCTGGATGATTTTGGTACATCACGCATCCTTTCAATCTTCTATTTGGGTCATTATTACTCATGGAAGTAATAAAGGTTTAGTGTACATTTTAGGAGAACTGAATAATACTAAATTGTGATGTTAGGCTAATGTTTCTTTCCATTATTTGGCATAGCCTAATCTTTTTTTAATATATTCCCATAATATGGAAGCATTTATAGCCCATCCTTGCAGATGCTCTTGAGAAGGAAGCCAGTGTTTTGAATCATAATGATTCAAATAATGATCCTACAGTAATGATGTGGCCCATCAAGCATGCACCGATCACAATCCCACTCAGACCCTATCCCCTAACTCGATGTGTTTACTCTACAAGCCCTCCGGCACTGAGGGGGAATTTACCGTACCAGTCAACCTAACATGCTCATCCTTGAACTATGGGAGGAAATCGGAACATCTGGAGAAAACCCATGCAGATACAGGCAAAATGTGCAAACTCCATACAGTCACCCGAGGCCAGAATTGAAGCGGATCCCTGGCGCTTTGAGGCAACAGTGCTAACCACTGTGCTACCACACCACTCTATCGGGTATAAGATGATTTGACTGGAAACAATGCGGTATTTGAGTTTAAAGAGGCCTTTCTTCCTGCACTGAGTTGAATGTGAATTGCTGTGAACCGTTATCTTGACATTCTAATACATAGGCTATCTCATTTCAACCCATTCTGCAAAATCTAGAAGGAGGTCACGAGTTGAACTTTTCATTCTAACACAGTCGTACAAATTTCATATAGGCATTATTGTTGCCATGGTATCTGGGGGCTGAACTCTGGAGATATTCGTCCACTAAAGGGGAAATGGTTTAGTGATATTATTGCTAGACTATAATCCATAAACTCAAATAACATTTATGGATCAGGGTTCAAATCCTGTCATGGCAGCTGGTAGAATTTGAATCCAATAAAAAAAAAATGGAGTTATGAGTCTAATGATGACCATTAAACCTTTGTCAGAAAAACCCATCTGGTTCGCTGATGTTCTTTAAGGAAGGAAATCTGCCGTCCTTACCTGGTCTGGTCTCCATATGACTTCAGAGCCACAGCAATGCAGTTGACCCTGGTCTAGCAAGCCATTCAGTTGTATCAACAGTTCAAGATGGCAGCTCACCATCATCTTCTCGAGCAACTGGGGATGGGCAATAAATGTTGGCCAGACAGCTACGCCCATGTCCCATGAATGCATAAAACAAAAACTATCTTTGCACTTTTCAATTATCTTAAACTAGGATGGTGGTGTTGGATCTGCTTAATTAGAGGAGATCCTGTGACAATTGTGACTTTTCTCTCGGTTAAGCAAGCTCGCTCCAATATGGTGGACCCAAAACATTGGAAGTCCATCATGACGCCCCTCAGCCTCTCCACCTTGTTTTCCTTCTTTAAAATACTTCTTAAAATGTATGCCTTTCACCAGTTTCTGGCTCTTTGACCTGATGTCTCCTTCTGTGATTCAGTTGTCATATTTTGTTTGTGAATGGTCCTGTGAAGTGCCATGGGACATTTTATTGCACTATATTTTGTTGTTGTTAATTGGAAACCTAATGTATTTACATAAGAGGACAAAGGGTGCTTATTTGAAATAAGAATATTGCTAAATTGTACCATCAAAGGAATGAACTCACTACTGTTTTCCTACGTCGAGCTAACATTTCTGTAAAGTGTAAATGTGCATTTTATTTTAAGTTGTGCCAACTATAATCTTGCCTCCATGTTTGACATCTGCTTTTCTCCAATGTATTATCATAGTTGCCAAATTATAGCAAAACCTACATACTGGAATATAATTGGAACAAATTTAGAGTGACACATGGGCTGAAAAAAAAATGCTATTTCCCTGGGGCAGAGAATAAGTTAACCAGAGAGTAAATCGAAGCTTTAAGTCTAAAAAGTAGTGCTGCATGTTACTGTGACGCAAGGCTAAAAATATCCCCAAATTATATGTAAACATTTGAAGAGTAATTGAACTGACCATCTCTAAGCTTGTGAATTTTAACCTTGATATCATGCTCGGTGGCACAGTGGTTAGCTACCTCACAGTGCCAGGGATCCAGGTTCAATTCCCAGCTTGGGTCACTGTCTACGTGGAGTCTGCAACATTTCCCTGTATCACCGTAGTTTTCCTCCGGTGAGTGCTCCGGCTTCCTTCTACAGTCTGAAAGGCATTCTGGTTAGGTGCATTGGCCGTGCTAAATTCTCCCTCAATGTATTCGAATAGGTGCCGGAGTGTGGCAACTAAGGGATTTTCAGTAAGTTCATTGCAGTCTTAATGTAAGATGATTTGTGACACAAATAAACTTTAAAACTTAAACTGAACCAATAATCTCTCTAAGGTTAAGAATTTTGGTCTTGCTATCACTTTATTTAATGCTGGATATTAATGATCATGCTAACTACTTTGACAAAATGAGGCACGGGTGCAGGAAGAAACCCACCTTCTGCGTGGGTTTCATTCAGATACTCCGGTTTCTTCCCACACTCCAAAGATGTGCAGGTTAAATGGATTGCCATGTTAAATTTCCCCTTAGCGTCCCAAGGTTTGTAAGTTAGGAGGATTAGTGGGATAAATACTTGGGGTTATGGGGAACTGGTCTGAGTGGATTGTCCCTTAGTGTCGGGGGATTACATGGGATTACAAGGATAAAGCCTGGATGGGATTGTTGTTGGTGCAGACTCAATGGGCCGAATGGCCTCCTTCGGCACTGTAGAGATTCTATGAAAATTCACTAGGCTTGCATCTTGTCATTACCTCATCACAAAATGCTTAAAATTTAGGAAGTCAGTGTCAGTGGTGTCATTTTTCAGTCAGATATTAATCTGAGGCCCCGTGGCTCTAATTCAAAGAAGAGAAAGCCCATAAATCCTGGCCGTTGTTTGTCCCCTAGTCAAATTCGTGGGAACAGATTAGCTGGTCCTTGTCACATTGCTTTTTATGGGAGGTTGTTGTGTACAAATTGAATGCTGTGTTTCCTATACTACAACAGTGATTACACTTCATAACTCCTCCACTGGCTGAAAAGTGCTTTGGGGACATCTCTGATGTAAGTCAGGCACTGAATAAATGGAAGTCTTTCTTTTATCACAATCCTGGCAGGAGAAGAGCGAAGAAAGAAATAATTAAAGAAAGGGGAGAGAACTTGTATTAATGGGAGTGTTTGATATTTTTCCATCAATTTGCTGCTAGAATATTAAAGTATGATGTGGGAATATGAATTAGAAACTTACCAAATATTTCCTGCTGCTATCTTCATCTTTGATATGGATTAATATTCTGTAGTTTGCATATTTTTCAAGCTTTGTTCCACCAAACTTTCAAACCATTGCTTCAGAGAAATGGATTTTTAATTCCTTGGGAGTTTACACTCCTGGTAGATTGTGCATTTCAGATTAAGGCTGAGATTGTTTTAGTTTTGGTGCTTTATGGTTCAGGTTTGCATGTTACATAGAACATAGCACATTACAGCGCAGAACAGGCCCTTCGGCCTTCGATGTTGCGCCGACCAATTAAGAAAAAGCAATGACCCTCTAACCTAAACCATTCCCTTTTCACCCATAAACTTATCTACTAACCTCTTAAACGCCACCAAACTTGGCGCATCTACAACTGACGCAGGCAGGGCATTCCATACCCTTACCACCCTCTGGGTAAAGAACCTACCTCTGACATCCGTCCTATAACTACCACCCCTTAATTTAAAGCTATGTCCCCTCGTGCTAGCTTTCTCCATCCTAGGAAAAAGGCTATCACTGTCCACCCTATCTAAACCTCTAATCATCTTATATGTTTCAATAAGGTCTCCTCTTAGCCGCCTCCTTTCTAACGAAAACAACCTCAAATCCCTCAGCCTCTCTTCATAAGACCTGCCCTCCATACCAGGCAACATCCTGGTAAACCTCCTCTGTACCCTCTCCAATGCCTCCACATCTTTCTTATAATGTGGGGACCAGAACTGCACACAATACTCCAAGTGCGGCCGCACTAGAGTTTTGTACAGTTGCAACATGACGTTGCGGCTCCGAAATTCAATCCCCCTACCAATAAAAGCTAAGACTCCATATGCCTTCTTAACAACCTTATCGACTTGATTGCCAACTTTCAGGGATCTATGCACATATACACCAAGATCCCTCTGTTCTTTAACACTATTAAGAGTCCTACCATTAGCCCTATACTCTACACATTTTGTGAAAGTGAAATTTTCAAATTGAACATGTGAAATTAACTGCCAAAGTGAATTACCTCACACTTTTCCTCATTAAACTCCATTTGCCATCTCTCGGCCCAGCTCTGCAACTTGTCCAAGTCTCTCTGCAAACTATAACACCCCTCTTCACTATCTACCACTCCTCCGACTTTGGTGTCATCCGCAAATTTACTAATCCATCCTTCAATACCCTCATCCAGATCATTTATAAAAATTACAAACAGCAGGGGCCCCAAAACAGATCCCTGAGGTACACCACTTGTAACCGAACTCCACGATGAATAATTTCCATCAGCCACCACCCTCTGTCTTCTATCAGCTAGCCAATTCCTAATCCAATTAGCTAAATCACCCTCAATCCCATACATCTGCATTTTCTGCAGAAGCCTTCCATGGGGCACCTTATCGAACGCCTTACTAAAGTCCATATATACCACATCAACTGCCTTACCCCCATCCACCTCTTTGGTCACTTTTTCAAAAAACTCAATAAGGTTAGTAAGGCACGAACTACCCTTCACAAAACCATGCTGACTATCCCCAATCAATTCATTTCTCTCTAAATAACTATAAATCCTATCCCTAATAATTCTTTCCAATACTTTGCCCACAACAGAAGTAAGACTCACTGGTCTATAATTCCCAGGAAAGCGTCTATTCCCCTTCTTGAACAATCTGTAAACTGTTGTAAACTGATGTAACATGAGTCCTGTGTACTACAATTTGACAGCAGGTGTTGATGAAGACTCTTGTTAAATATTGTTATAGAAGTGATACATATAGTCTAAAAATAACAAAATCTCTTGTTTAAATGATATGTACGCTTAAATAGAATTTGGCAATGCTTAAACATGATAAGGTAGAATTGTTAACTGCTAACCTATCCCTATGGGTTCTAATTCAAGCAATAGATTGAAACTAAAGTCAGTTAGCAAACACAGGCTTATGTGCTTGTCCTTGCGTTGCCAGTCCTAGGGCAGAATCTTCTTGTCCCACCTGCCACAGGACCGCAGTGGGCAGGACATGGACCCTGCAAAAATCCTTTGACATAGGCTGGATTTTCCGGTCTTAGGGTGAGTGCGGCCCTGGAGTTCTTAGAGCACTTCTGGAGAGAGACAGACAGAGAGAAGAGTTTTGCTCATTTTAGAACCAGGCAGGCACTGTCTGTATCAAAATAAAAGAAAAACTGCATATCTTTCCTGCAAGCTTAGTCCCTTCCATTTGCATATGACTTTGTCTCTGTCATTCAACCTAATCAAAATCTACTCTGACCCCAAGAGAAACTTAAGTAAATATAAGTGCATTAACTCCATTTAGACAAAATATCATCAACTAAAATCAATCATTATCCAGCATTTTCAACAGTTGAGCTGCCTGTTGGCCAGGCATCTTGTAAAACAGAGCTGAACCTTAAACATACCCTTATAAGAAAGCATGATATAAATACATTTCTTAAAGGCACAGTATCATCACACTTTGCAGCAAAGCTTTATTTGCCCAAGGTCAGAAAATCCTGCCCGAGATCAACAGACCTTTGCATGGCTGTCTTGCCCACTAAATCCTCATGGTGGGTGAGACAGACCAATTCTGTTCAGAAGAAAATCTATTGATTAATTTATTATTTTCTATGAAGTTGGAGTAAGGGAGACAGTTATGTCATCTAAATCATGGTTGCTGTGTGAGTATGTGAACATAGAGTGTGGTAAATATGAGCAGGATTTAAAGGTGCAGATTGCTGATGCTGTGGCCATAACAGAGACTTGGCTCAAAGGTATTAAATATTCCTGAGATATTCAGAAAAGATAGGCTTCTTCTCTGCTGCCATTAGACTTTTGAATGGACCTACCTCATATTGAGTTGATCTTTCTTTATACCCTAACTATCATTGTAACATAACATTTTTTCCTTTCCCTCTCTCTGAACGGTATGCTTTGTTGGTATAGTGTGCAAGAAATGATACTTTCCACTGTATATTAATATAAGTGACAATAATAAATCAAATCGCTGCAATGGAGATAGAGGATGTTAAGAGGGTTCAGGACAGAATCAATCTGGCTCGAGCTAAGGAAAGAAAAGGTGGAATTATGTTGTTCAGTGCAGCCCACAGACCACCAACTGGTGAGATGAATGTAGAAGAACAAATTTGCATGAAAATTACAGAGAGAGGCAAACATTATCGAGTAGTTATAATGCAGACTTCAGTTACCTAAATGGGTCTGTGCTAGTGTAAAGAGTGGAGGAGGGGAACGGGGGAAGCAAAGGCTTCTGAATTGTGTTCAGGAAGATTTCCTCCAGCAGTATGTGACCAGTCCAATATGAAAAAATGCACTGTTGGACTTAGTTCTTAGAACTGAGGTAGCCCCTTGTTTAAAACAATTGTAAGGACAGCCCCAGCAGTTTTTTTTTTATTCATTTGTGGAACATGAGTGTCACAAACTGGCCAACGTTTATTGCCCATCTTTAGTTGCTTGAGGATAGTGGAAAGCCAACTACATTACTGTGGATCTAGAGTCACATTTAGGCCAGACTGGGTAAGGGTGGCAGATTTCCTTCCCTAAAGGATATTAATGAAGCAGATGGATTTTTCTGAACAATCAACAATGGTTCCATGGTTATTAGTAGTTTCTTAATTCCAGATTTTTAAAAATTGAATTAAAATGTCACCATCTGCTGTGGCGGGATTCGAACCTGTGTCCCCAGCACATTAGCTGAATGTCTGGATTAATAGTCTAACAATAATGCCACTAGTCCATTGCCTCCCTTGATAGACAGCATCAGTAGTGGGCAAGCTTCAACGATTATTCAGGAGGGAATTAATATTTAAATGGAAAAATGTAGGTTAATTAGCATGGATTTCTAAATAGGAAATCATGTTTAACTAACTTGTTAAGATTTTTTGAGAGGTAAGGGTGACATGGTGAAATAGTGGTTAGCACTGTTGCCTCAGAGTACTAGGGACCCAAGTTCAGTTCTGGCCTTGGGTGACTTACCTGTGCATGTTCTCCCTGTCTTTATGTGGGTTTCCTCTGGGTGCTCCAGTGCCCTCCAAAGGTGTGCAGGTTGGGAGATTAGCCATACTAAATGCACAAGGTTATGGGGATAGTGTTATGGGGATGGGCTTGGATAAGATGCTATGTCAGAGAATTAGCGCAGACTCAAAGGGCTGGATTCTAAGGTAACAGAAAGAGTTGATGAGGGTAATGCGGTTGATGTGGAGTACTTGGACTTTCAGAAAGCATTCATTACAATACCACACAACAGACTTGTGAGAAAAGTTATAGCTCAAGCAACAGAAGGGGCGGGAACAACATGGATATATAATTGGCTGAACAAATATATGTTTTTCAGGCTGGAGGGAGGTTTGTTGTGGTATTCCATGGGTTCCATATTAGGCTTTTCCTGATGTATGTGAATTATCTAAATCTTGGTATGCAGAAAACAGTTTCAGAACTTGGAGATGACACAAAGCTTTGAAGCATTCCAACTATGAGGAAGACCATGTAGAACTTCAAAAGGACATTAACAAGTTGGTGGAGTGGGCAGGGAGGTGGCAGATAAAATTTAATACGGAGAAATGTGAAGTGATGCATTTTGGTAGGAAGAACATGGAGATACAATATAAAATGAGGGATAAAATTCTAAAGGAATACAGGAAAAGGTGTACATGTGCATTGATTGTTGAAGATAGTAGTACAGATGGAGAATAGCTAATAAATCATTTAGTATTCTGGCTTTATTAATAGGGATGTAAAGTTCAAGATCAAGGAAGTTATGCGGAAGTGACACAAGACATTAGTTAGATTTTAGTTAGAATGTTTTGTATTTTGTGAATGCATTGGAGAGAGTACCAAAGCAGTTTACAAGGATAGTTCCAGGGATGAAAACTTCAGTCATGAATATCGATTAATTAGGTTGAGATTGTACCCCTTGGAGAGAATAAGGCTAAGAGGAGGTTTGATAGAGATATTCAAAATTATGAGAGGAATGGACAGATAGGGAGAAAGGGTTCCCACTCTTAAAATGATCAAGAATGAGAGGGCACAAATTTAAAGTGATTGGCAAACGAAATGTGAGAAAAAGCTTTTTCACATGAGTGGTTGGTGTCTGGAATGTACTGCCAGGTAGTGTGCAGGTTCAGTCAAGGTATTCAAGGGGGCATTACAGCATTATTTGAATAGTAACAGAGATATGGCACAATGTCAAAGATGCTCATTTGGAGAGACGGTGCAGACATGAAGAAACTAATAGCCTCATTCTGTGCAGGAACAGTTCTGTAATTCTGTGGCTCCAAAATTAGGTTCTTGGTGTCAAACATTTCTCAGTAGTTTTGGCGTCTGCTCTGAGTTGGAAGCTTGGAGCTTCAAGTTCTACTCTAGAAACCCGAGTGCATAAATCTAGTTTGATTCTCCAGTGCAACACTGAAGGAATGCTGCAATGCCAAAGATGTCGTCTTTCAGATAAGGCTTTAAATCGAGGCAGCTCATTCACATGGATAGAAGATCCCGTGGCACAGGTTTGGGGGAAATATCTGCAGCACACTCACCCATATTTATCCTTCAATTAACATCACAAACAGTGAATACTTCAGCACTTCGCTGTTTGTGGGATCTTGCTGCATGCAAATTGCCTTTCCTACATTACAGAAGTGATTACATTTCAAAAGTAATCATTGGCTATAGTGTACTTTGGAGTTCACGAAGAAGTGAAAGTATGATAGAAATACAAGTTTTTTCCCTTGGAAAGGAATTTTTCCATCATCACATTGTTTGCACATTGTAATTCTGTGAGCAGCAACATTGAGAGTTGCACTTTTGCCAGAATCCCGGCCACTCTATGATCTGCTGGATGCATGAAGAAGCGGGGAAATGCTTTTAAGTATATTTATTAGTGTTACAAGTCAGCTTGCATTAACACTGCAATGAAGTTACTATGAAAATCCCTTAGTTGGCACACTCTGCTTCCTATTGCCTGAGGATTAATTTAGCACGGCGAGTGCACCTAACTGGCACTTTTCTCAGATGAGAGAGGAAACCGGAGGGAACCCATGCAAAGACAGTGACCCAAGCCGGCAATTGAGCCCGGGACGCAGCTCTGTGAGTTAGCAGTAGAATTGCAGTGCCACCACACCAAAATGCAAGTACACATACACTGATCCAGACCTATTGGATTTGGAATTTCTGGCTTTAAGATGCTATTTTAAGTGCTACTTTTTCATGCTCCAAATCTCTACACAAGTGTGCACTCGACCATGTGTCCCTCTGTCAGTCTGTGTCTGTGTCCCTTGCCGACTCTCCTTCACTCTGCCAATGGTGATTGCTCATGAAATGAAAGTTTCTGTCCTCGGGAGGTATGCTGCTTGACACTCATCCGCTGTGCCTCGTCGCTGCGGATAGGCTCAGTATTTTATTTGCTTATCAGAAGTTGTGTTCTGGCTGTCAGAGACACTGAAATACAGTTCACATGATGCTAAGAATAGATAACTACACAAGAGAATGTCAATTGACTGCATAATCTATACATCAGCTGAGTCTCCTGCCTGGATTGCCTGGTACCACATTTCAGGAGGGTGTGGAGGCATTGAAGTACAAACAACAAAGAAGGAATAAAGAAAATTACAGCACAGGAACAGGCCCTTTTGCGTTCCAAGCCTGCACTGAACAGGTTGGAAGAGATTTACGAGAACGGTTCCAGGGACAAGGGACTTCAGTTAAATGGACAAATTATAGGAGCTGCGGTGGTTCTACTTTGAAGGGCAATTAGGAATGGGTAGTAAAATTGCTAGCCTAGCCACCAGCATCCATATCTAATTAAAAAATGGAGATGTTCCAAATCATGAGATAGGGTCCTTCTGTCTTGGAGTTGAGGTGTGGGACTTGGTTTTGAGCCAGATGGCACACATACTGGTCAGAATTTCATGGAAGTTGGAGTGGGCGAAGGACAGACCATGGAAATGTCCACTGAACATGGGTGGGATTTTATGGTTTTGGGGTAAGAATGGCTTAAATCCCACCAAAAGTGTAACCTCCTGATAAATAAGTGTTAAGTTGATAGCAGAGTTCCTCTTAGTATGATTCCAACCTTTTTCATCAGAGTCTGGTGCCTGATTGACGAGTGTCAGTGGTACTGTATCAGCTCCTTCATACATTAGCAGATCCCATTGGTTAACCCTTCATACTGCTGCCTGCTCCCAAGTATGCTATCCTAATTTAACAATAACTTGAAACTATGGATGGAATTCTCCCAAACCATGTGTGGTGGGTTTGGAGGTGGGCAGGCAACAGCCAAAATGTCAGAAATATGCCGGTGTAAAATGATGTTACAATTATGCCAATGGCGGGTTGACCTCGGTGATGGCAGGTGGCATGAATGCCATTTGCATTCATGGATATTCATTAAAACAACTGCCCACCACACCAATGGGAAGTCATGTCTGGGTTAATCTCCTTCGCTAAAGAGTGGCATGGCACAATACGGTACATAGCTGGTGACAGACTTCGAGGTGACGGCAATAACTTTTTGCTTTAGGGCTGCACTGCTTCTGATGCACTCTGCCAGGGCAGACTGATTCCTGTCCTCCATCTTTGTGACTCATTGTCTTCAAGGACAGCACCATGCGCTGGACACATGGACCCTTTACTGGTTATTGATTCAGATCAGTCCTGCATCTGGGCTTGGAGTGTTCAGGGGTCTCCTTCCCCTCTCTGGTAGCACACATGGGCGGCATGGTGGCACAGTGGTTAATGCTGCTGTTTCATAGTGCCAGGGACTCAGCTTCAATTCCTGGCTTGGGTCACTATCTGCGTGAAAACTGCACATTCTCCCCGTATCTGCATGGGTTACCTCTGGATGCTCTGGTTTCCTCCTACAGTTGGAAAGACGTGCTGGTTAGGTGCATTAGCCATGCTAAATTCTCCCTCAATGTACCCAGACTAGGGCGACTAGGGGATTTTCACAATAACTTCATTGCAGTGTTAATGTAAGCCTACTTGTGACACTAATAAATAAACTTAAATGCCAGTGTCTATCTGGATAGCACTGTACTGCGGAACTTTTAACTCAAAACTTTTTTATTGAATTCAAGTTTCACCATTTGCCTGGTGGGATTCAAACCTAGGTCCCCAGAGCATCACAGTCTCTGAATTACTAGTCCAGCGGCATTACCGTTATGCCTCCATCGCTACTAGGAAGCTAACTATTCCAAACTCCCCAGCAACATAGTTTCAAATGAGGTTTTTAATCAGAAATTAACAGATTACTTTGCTTTACATTTTTTTAAGGTTGAGAAGCTATTGCAGTGACATAAGATCT
Organism: Sphyrna mokarran; assembly: GCA_024679065.1. Lineage (NCBI taxonomy): Eukaryota > Metazoa > Chordata > Chondrichthyes > Carcharhiniformes > Carcharhinidae > Sphyrna > Sphyrna mokarran. The sequence continues at coordinate 20,342,688 of JAGIQG010000027.1, read as the reverse complement.
CCCCCTTCTCCCCACTCCCACCCCCAAGCATAATTAAATTCTATTTAATGCATGAGAAACTGTGCAAACTTAATGAATATTTCTATGGAATTATTCTTGAACGTGCTTATAAAGCGAAGACGTAGCTTATCATCATTAATAAATATCAATTAACTTTGAATAGCATGTTTATCGCTCAGGGGCATTTGTGATCAGACTGTATTATGCTGTTAATAAGCCTGTGAAAATGCTACAACAAACATTTGTGGTGTTTTTGAAACGACCCATGTGCCTCCTTGAATTGATGGGTGGAACTATCGCTATAATTCATAATTTCAAAGCTAAATTGAATGCGCTACTATTTTAATACACTTTGATAACTTCTTTATTCCTTTGAAGTAAAAGTTTAAAGTTTATTTATGAGTATCACAAGTAGGTTTACATTAATGCTGCAATGAAGTTAGTGAAAATCCCCTAGTCTCCACAATCTGGTGCCTGTTCGGGTACACCGAGGGAGAATTTAGCACGGCCAATGCACCTAACCAGCACGTCTTTCGGACTGTGGGAGGAAATTAGCTTGTTTTATCTTATAATTAGCTTGTGCTGCTGTGCTGCCTTATTTGGGTGGCATGACAGCACAGTGGTTAGCATAGCTGCTTAACAGCTGCAGGGACCTGGGTTCAATTCCTGGCTCGGGTCACTGTCTGTGGAATTTGCACGTTCTCCTTGTGTCTGTGTGGGTTTTCTCTGGTGCTCCGGTTTCCTCCCAAGTCCAAAGATGTGTGGGTTAGGTTGATTGGCCATGCTAAAATTTCCTTTAGTGTCTTGAGATGCTTAGGTTAAAGGGGTTAGTGGGTAAAATATGTCGGGATGTAGGGGTAGGGCCTGGGTGGGATTGTAGTCAGTGCAGACTCGATGAGCCAAAGGATCTCTTTCTGCACTGTAGGGTTCTATGATTCTGTGAAACTGGAGATCCTGGAGGAAACCCATGTAGACACAGGAAGAATGTACAAACTCCGCTCACACGCACAGTGACCCAAGCTGTGAATCAAACTTAGGTCCCTGGTGCTGTGAGGCAGCAGTGCTAACCACTGTGCCACCGAGCTGCCCACGATTTGTTTGTGTGATGGGGAATTCAAATGCTCTTAAGCTGGAAGGATGTGTAATATCCACGAGATTGAGAATCAGAAATGACACCTTCACTACAAATCCAACAGCTTTTTTGGCAAAAGATTAAACATAAAAAAGCTAATTTTAACAACGTTGTTATTCTGTAGATATTCAGACTGGGTGAACTGCAATCAATTGGATCTTATGGGGACCAATCCAGTTCCAGCAGGACTTCTGTCCATTGTCTTGCTCCTGTGGCATGGTGGTTAGTACTGCTGCCTCACAGCGCAAGGGACCCAGGTTCAATTCCTAATTGGGTCACTGTTAGTGCGAAGTCTCCCCTTGTCTGCGTGTTATTTCCTCCGGATACACTCTTTTTCCTCCCACAGTCCGAAAGATGTGCTGCTTAGGTGTATTGGCTGTGCTAAATTCTCCCTTGGTGTATCCGAACAGACGTCGGAGTGTGGCAACTGGGGGATTTTCACAGTAACTTCATTGCAGTGTTAATGTGAGCCTACTTGTGACACTAAATAACAATCTTAAACACTGGTTTTACAATTTGGCAGCACAGCAACTGCCCTCCCACTCGATGCTTCTGAGCCACTCAGTTGGTCTCTGAGGTATGTGATCAGTCTTTGATTGCTGCACATTGCTCTCTGGTTTTCATGATCAGTCTTTGATCCGTGTCCCACTGGTTTGTTTTCTCCCGTGAATCTCTTCCATAGAGTTGTTTCGGAACAGGATGTTTGCTTCAAGGCCTTAATTATTTTCGCAAGTAGCCGTCCCCACGAGGCATCAGCACGTCTCAGAGGTGAACACAAACCCCCAGCAAGTTTCTTCATCAGCGAGAAATTACTAACACTGAATCTCAGACATTGTTTTTAAATAACCTGTATAGTGATTCTTATTGCTTCTTGGCCTTTTGGCTAAGATCAAGTGTAGTATCGACATGCTGCACTTAGCTGAAGTCATTAGGTTACATTTCAGCTTCATTTGAAGCAATTTTTTAAAGCAGTATCGCGGCCTTTTGGCTAAGATGCAAATAAGATCAAGCTTTGGAGGCGGAGCTATACCTACTCCAATCAGCTTGGAGTCCTGTCTTGTCAGCTTGAATCAGGAATGTCCCAACTTGTAGGATTTAGTTTGACTTGATTGGATTGGAATAATTAAAAAAAATAGTGATTCTTAAGCATATCTTACAACTGTTTTGCAATGAATCAAGGTGAACTCTGGTGAAATTATGCCTCCTCTGTCATGGACAGTGTTGGTCATACGACCAAGTGGATAAGGCTGAATCTGAATTATGATGGAATCAGAAATAGGCTGCTTCAAGTTCTGCTGTGATTGTTTTACAGATAAATCAGATTCAAATGGATGAAACCCAAATCTTCCCATTTCTCCCAAACATTTCAAAGTTTTTTATTAAAAATCATTTTGGGGTGGCACAGTGGTTGGCACTGTTCTTCACAGGGGCAGGGACCCAGGTTCAATTCCAGCATGTTCTCCCCATTTCTGTATGGGTTTCCTCCAGATGCTCAGCTCTTCTCCCACAGTCGAAAGGTATGTGGATTAGGTTGATTGGCCAGGCTAAATTGCCCCTTAGTGTCAGGAGGACTAGCAGGAGAAATAAATGGGGTTACAGAGGTAGGGCCTGGTTGGGATTGTTGCTGGTGCTGACTAGATGGGCTGAATGACCTCCTTCTGCATTTTAGAGATTCTATGGCATCTTTTTGCTTCAAGCTGTAGTTTTGTAGTTGGATTTGTGCTATTGAGAAATTAGAAAATACTCTTGCCAAACATTTATGCATTCTGGTGCAGGGGAAGCTGCTTTATCAGGTTTTTTTTTTCCTGGTTGTATTTGCGCAAAGAGCGGTGACAAAAGATGAGAGCCATTAGTAAGGCACTTCAAGTGCCAACTACCTTCAGTTCAATAAATAGAATACCCCTTAAATCTCGCATCTAATAATTTATTTTAGTAAATTTATGCTGCTATAAAGCAGACTTTTCAAGCTTTATGTGTCAATCAGTGAAGGCAAATATTGACTTGCAGAGAGAGTGCAATCAGTTTTTTCAGCAAAGATGACATTTATAAAAGTTGAAGCTTGGAGCTAGTGATTAGATTTCCACAGTATCAAACAGACTTGTCTATAGGCCATGTATTTAAAAAAAAAAGTTGCGAAAATGTTAACAAAACAAATCCACAAAGGGCACTGCATGGCCTGAAATATTTGAGCAGAAATTGGGCCCGACCACACGATCAACACTTCCTAATTTGCAACTAAATTTCTTTCGGATTGTTATTTGTTTATGTGGGGTGTCACCTCTTGGTGCTTTTGCAAAGCAACGGGAAAGTTGAGAAAGACCTTCAGAGAATGTCGAAGAGCTGAGGGAACCCACCATATAATTCCCATGCATGTAGAATGAGGAGGAATATGACAAGTGAAAGATCAGCAGAACTGTAGTTTGGAGACTGGACAGTGTGCAGTGCTGAATGTTTCATTTAGCTTTGTAATTTCAGATACTTTCTCATGTTTATTCACACATTTCATTATCCCTTAGTATTTTATTTAGTCTTTTTTAAAAGTGACGTAAAAATCTGATGAACTGATATTTCCACATTATCAGATAAATGTTTCAGAAATAACTAAAGCTATTCCTCGTTATGTTAAAAATAGAAGCAGGATAAGTTGTGCGCAGATTCTGTAGATTGGTCACAGATGGAAGATTGATTCGAGTTGCTAATTCTTGTGTTGGTCCTTGTGTTTGGAAGAGCTATGATAGATTTCAATCTCTACCATTCCAAAATCTATGTTAGAAAGAGATTGACCAGTGTGTGCAAATTGCCTTTTTAATGTGGACCCAAGTTAAGACTGTTGATAGGGGTGTAAGAACAGGCACAGCGGCAATGTGATCCCAAATCAGATTGGAAACCTCATGGTTGACTACTTTGTGAGAAAGTAAGCTGAACTAACAAAGATTGGTAGGAGCAGAAGTAAATGTGTGCATGTGTTAAGCTTTACTGAAGTGTAAAACTCACATGACACTGTGACATACAGACAATAGCTTCATCCAATCAATCAGATTTCTGATCCGATGAACAAGAGTTAGCATTGCAAAGGGATTGCCTGAGGCTTTAGTCAGATGATGTAATCTCAACATAAAATATAAAATTGGAGAAAGAGATGGAAATATGGATCACTATATTTCAGGACCTGAGATATCTTCAAAAAAATGTTGATTAATAAAGACACTTTTTTGGAGAAATAACTTATACCGTTTGAAGGACTGAATTATTCTTAGCGAATCTGTTTCGATTTGAGATTTTATTCTGCGATCGGGTCTATGAAAGAATTGTGACATTCTTTCTAACTTCGACCCACGCCGATTCCATGTAATTTTGCAAACATGCCCATGATCAAAGGCAAAAAAGAAGGGTTTTTGTAAAAGTAGAGTCCCATTTATTATCTGAATGGCAAACACTCAGAATGTTCAATTATTCAAGCTGATATTCCCCAATTGCATTCTGCTTTTTGTCGATAGTGCCAACACACACTGCTGCAGTGAAATCCTCACTAATCATTTTACAACCATCAAATGGACTCGCCTCGTCACAGCATCTGAATACTGAACTCGCGTTATCTTATTATACAGTGGTCAATTCATAGAAAGCCATGCTGCACAAAGGAAAAAGCAACCATAGGGAGAGAGTGATATAAATATGCTGCGAATCACTTACTCTGCCATGATCAACTGATATGATCAGTCTCATATAAATGGTTCACCATTTTATGTCTTTAAGAAATTTCCCACATTTTAGAATGATGGGAATAGTTCACAGCATTAGTTGTTATCCTAATATCTTTCACTCTTAATCTTCTGCTAAATCTTGACCAATTTCACCCAGCAACACCAGATTCTGAGATATCACTGCCATGATAGTTCCCCACCTGACTCCAATAACACCAGGATAAATGCAGCAAGTGTATTCTCTGTGACTAGCTTTCGTGATCCCACTTTGTCCACAGCACTATTATTCAACTAGGCTTCACTGCAGTTCCTGTTATCTCACCCGATGAAGAGGCAGTGCTCCGAAAGCTCATACCACCAAATAAACCTGTTGGACTTTAACCTCACACACTACACACTGTGCTACCAGTATAGGAGAACTACCAACCTGGTAATTCTAGGAGGTATCCCACACCAGAATGTGCAGCAAGAAATTCAGAGTGCAGGGGCAGGGAATCCTGGCAACATCCGGCTGGTTCCCTCATTGTAACTATTCCCAGAAATGGTCACAGAGTCTTTCTGCATTGGCTGGACTGACATAGTGCTGTGACCATTTAATTTCTCTCTCTTCATCACTCTCTCCATCTCTTCACCTCTCTCACTCATACACTCTCCATCGATTTAAGTTTATTTATTATTGTCATAAGTAGCCTTACGTTAACAGTGCAATGAAGTTGCTATGAACTGTGAAAATCCCCCAGTCACCTGGTGCCTGAGGGAGAATTTAACATGGTCAGTGCACCTAACCAGCAGGTCTTTTGGACTGTGGGAGAAAACCACGGCGTCCACGTATACATGGGAAGAACGTGCAGACTCCACAGGGACTGTCACCTAATCCGAAAATTGAACCTGTGTCCCTGGCACTGTCAGGCAGCAGTGCTAACCACTATGCCACCATGCCACTCCTCCCTATCCCATCTCTCTCCATCTGTTCCCCTCTCTCCATCTTTTTTTCTCGCCATTCCGCTTGCTCTCTCACTCTCTCCCTCTCTCTGCACCTCATTCTCTCTTCTTCTATCTCTCTCTCTCTCTGCCTGTATCTCCCTCCATCTGTCTCTCTCCATCTGTCTCTCTCCATCTTTTCTCTAGATCTGTCTCTCTCCATCTGTCTCGCCCGCTCTCTCCATCGTGTCAACCACCATTTGGATTTGGTGACTAGATACCTTTCCTGCCACTGACTCTCCCCATGCTTCAGAGTGGTGCAGGCAGATGCTGACTAACCTGCACTGGTGCCTGGGGTTTCATTTAATGATTGGTACAGCCGACCATCTGGCTAAGAGGAGAGAAGCTCTGGAAGAGAGGGAACAAAAATCAAGAAACCAAAGATCGAATTTCTGGGCGATTGATTTGAGCGTAGGGAAGAGGATCAGAGAGATAGTGTAAAGATTCTGGAAGGAGGTTGCCCACATTCACCGTGATCCTGTCTCACTAAATATTCACATGTCACATTGGTGATGATTACACCAGCTTTATAAGAATGGGAATCAGTTTAGGGAAACCATCGAGAGTGTCATGGTAAATATAGCCTCTGAGGGAGAGGGACATACCCGGGCACAGTTGGTGCAGCCTTCTGGCACAGATTGGCAATCCCAACACGTGCCAGGGCGCAGGCCCAACATGATTGAAGATTTTAACTCCAGCGCTGATTGGAGAGCCCTTTAAAGATGTCAGTGGTTAGCACTGATGCCTCATAATGCCAGGAACCCAGGTCCAGTTGCCAACTTGGATCACTGTCTGTTCTCCTCGAGCCTACATAGGTTTCCTTTGGTTGCTCCGGTTTCGTCCCATAGCCGAAGATATGCGGGCTAGGTGGATTGGCGATGGATAAGTTGCCCCTTGGTGTCGGGGGATTAGCTGGGTAAATGCATGAGGTAATGGAGATAGGGTTTGGGTGGGTTTTCTCCGGGTGCTCCGGTTTCCTCCCACATTTCAAAATTGTGCTCTTAGGCTGATTGAAACCAAATTTGGTTTCAAGGCATTAGATCTATAAACATAGACAGGGATCACATGGTTAGAAGTGGGAACATCGAGGTGGCGGCGCGGGCTCGTTGGGCCAAAGGACCTGTTTCCTGTGAAGTTTTGTTCTTTGTTCTTCTTTAATACCAAGTCAGTACAAAACTTGGACAGCTTACAGCCCCAACATGCTTCAATTTTTTTTTTATTCTACATCCTGAGTTTGTATCAATGAGGCCAGTATGGTGTGAGCATTTTATTTGCAAATTTATTTTCATGTCAGGGGCAGTGCATTTTGTCATTTCAATTGAAATGTCACGTTCTGGTTCACAGTAAGTGAAATAATACATCCTGTGCATATATATCTGGAGTTTCAATCCAACCTTTATAATGTTCCATTTCTCATTAATACTCTCCCTGAAGATGGTACAAAATCATCACTTTAAAGATAAAGCATTCCATACATTCGAAGAAGAGAGAGTGCAGAATGTAGTGTTACAGTCGGAGGTTCCCCTTTTAATGTGTGGTGGGGGAATGATGCTTGAGAAGGAGTTGACGATGCACATCGAGGGTGGGAGGGGGATGCCTATAAGTGGGGAGAGATGATGAATGTTGTTGGGGGAGAATGCCTGTGAATGGAGGGAGAGCCATCTGACGTTTATGTGGTTATTGGCGAGGGGATAGGGGATAGCAAGCTCCCAATATTTTGATGGTATGGGGATGGTCTTTAAGACAGAGAAAGATAGGTTCTTGATTAATAAGGGGATCAGGGATTATGGGGAAAAGGCAGGAGAATGGGGATGAGAAAAAAATCAACCATGATTGAATGGAGGAACACACTCCATGGGCTGAGTGGCCTAATTCTGCTCCTTCGTCTAATGAGGTGGGGCAGGTGGGTGGGTGGGCAGTGTCCTTATGTATATGAAACTTGGGAAGAATTTAATCCCAGTGTGGAGCAATTCTGGCATTAATGATAGCAGCCCCAATCTCTGTGGAACCAGATTTGCTGACTTGACCAGGCTCCGCCCCTACTTGAGTGACAGTGTAAACCACACCCCCAGATTGTTTGTGCCCTAAGTGAAATCTCAGCTGAACATCACCTGAAATTCTGACAAATTTTGGTAAAACTCCCCCCCCGATGAAGACTTGGAGAAGGTGAATTTTGGTGTCAGTGCTGTGTTAGAAAAACAATGGCAGTGTTAAGGGATTTACATTTGTATTTGGTAAACATTAGAAATAAGGCATATTTTTATGTGTGTTTATTTTAATGTTTCTGTGCCTGGAAGGGTAAAATCTGTAATTAAATTTATGCTGGACAAAGGTATGGTGGGTGAGTACATTCCAACTGAGTTCCTTCTATGCTTGGAGAGGCTACAATGTGAAAAATAAATGAATCGTATAAGCATGTCTGGTGCTTAGCAACTGGAGGTCCTTGTAAGATAAATAGCTTGTAAGTTTTAGTTTAACTAATTTGAGAGCAGTTGGAGACAGGTCACTGAGCAGTGAACAGCTCTCAACGCTGCCAGAAGTTGATCAGAACACAGCAATTCCAAAGATGCAAGCTTCCTAATGAATAGGATATAATCCAGATAACCAGGAGACTGAGACAGAAAAAATCTGTTGAAATGACTGAAGTTAAGAGACCAGAGACACAAGGTATTTTTCAGAAGAATTTGAGGGAAAATAGAAGTGTTCTTGTTAAGACAGTTGCAGTAACCAGATTTAAAGTGGAACAGAAGACTTCAGAGATGGATGAAACTTTGGTGTCACTTAATATGAGTCTGGGAATTGAGAGTTAAAGCAATCATGAGCAGTTTGCCCAGCTGTCAAGACAAAGAAATCCTGAAGGGGTTGGGGTAAAATCCTGGACTGGAGTCACTTTTAAAAGTGGAGCAGAAACTTTGTTTAAAAGTGTCATTTGGAAAACCAGGATTGGATTTTGGGATATAGATTGCCCAAGGGGAAGATTTGTTACGAGAGAATATTTTAAAGTGTGGTTTTGGGAACAATGATTAGAAACTCTTGTGATAATGATCTGAGGGGATTCAGAGGTGAAATCCACAGACACTAACTTGGGTTCAGAATATAGTATGTGTATTTGACCACAGTCATCTTGTGTGCTTAAAAGGGTCTTTGTGTGTTAATGAGACCATTGTACCTTAAGATGTACCTTGTAATTAATGTAATTTAAATTTGTGTGTAATTATCAAGCTGAGGGGGGAGTAAAGGTGTTTTGTTTAATGATCCAACTTTTCATGTTTAATAAATATGTCTTTTTCTCATTGTTAAAACTAATAAAAAAGAGCCGTACAGCAGAGGAACAGGCCCTTCGGCCCACTAAGCTTTCACTATTGCGTGGTTTCTATCCCTCTGTTTGTCTCCCATTCACAAACCTAGGTTTATCAAGGTCTATCAAGATAAACCTTGAAGGTTGCTAACGTGCCTGCTACCACCACCTCCAGTGGCAGTGCATTACCAGGCACCCACCACTCTCTATATGAAAAGCTTTCCTCACAGATCTTCCCTAAAAATGCGTGGTCCTGTGAATCTGTTCCTCAACATTTTGTTGAAAAAATGTAAACGGTCCTTAAAACCAGGGTTCAATTCTGGGCTCTTCCTGCCTAGTTATAGCAACGACTGGGATTGTAACAGCTGGCAGAAGATGCAAGCGTAGAAATGGAAATTAAGCAATGTTTAGCTCTGGTGGGGGTAAGTAGAAGTGCAATAGAGTGTTATGTGGTAGAAAATTATTGCTGAAAGGAAAACCCAACAAACACAGTTGTGAGACTGACTTCATTAAATGGTATAGAAACATGAGTAATATCAAAAAGGGAGCAATAATGGTTATAACATGAGGTGCAGATGCTAAGGTGGAGGTGGAGTGATGAGAAAGGAAGTTCAGGATTCAGTGCATCAGGTGGATATTGCGGAAAGATGAAAGAAAGTAGCTGAGAAGAGAATGAAACACGGTTGTCTATTGCATAAGGAGAGTGGAGTGATGGAGATGGGATTGCCAAGAAGAAGGCGGCACAAGGTGAGATGGAAAGATGTGGTGGTGATAAACAGTGAGATTGGAAGAAGTCTGGGTAACTTATGTATGTTGGGGCATTTTCCTTTAAGAGAATGGGTCCGATGACCCAGGACATTCTGAATAGAGATTGCTGATTGTGCTAGAAAATAGACGTGTTAATAAACAGTTCCAGTTGGTTTGCTACCACTTAACTTGTGGTTTTCCATTAGTCTGAATTAGACTTCATATATAATAGTAACTAGGAGGAGATGGAGAAAGGTGCCAGCATTGTGATGAGCACAAGTAAAATGGGAAAAGCCGAAAGTAGAACTCGGTGTCTCTCTCTCCATAGATGCTGCCTGTCCTGCTGAATGAACATAGAACAATACAGCACAAACAGGCCCTTCGGCCCACTAGTTGCGCCGATCACATCGACCAATCCACAGACCTATCTATAACCCCCTATTCCTATTCTTTTCCAGATACTCATCCAGAAGTCTCTTAAAAGACCCCAGTGAGTTTGCCTCAACAAGCTCCGACGGCAGTCGGTTCCATTCACTCACCACCCTCTGAGTGAAAAACCTATCCCTGAATCTCCTTTGTATTTGATTCCCTGCACCTTAAATCTGTGTCCTCTCGTAGTGACCATTTCAGTTCGGGGAAATAGTTTCTGAGAGTCCACCCTATCTATTCCTCTCAACATTTTATAAACCTCTATCAGGTCGCCTCTCAACCTACGTCTCTCCAGTGAGAAGAGTCCCAGCTCCCTCAACCTATCTTCATAAGGCCTGCCTCCCAATCCAGGCAGCATGCTTGTAAAAGTGGTTTGACATATCCTGTTTTTATCTCAGGACACTTATCCTTGGTCCTGATAGGATTGGGCAGAAGGGCTGCTGACTTGCCATGACCTGGGAAAAGCAGTGAATCACCAGGAATCCCAAGTATAGAATGTTGCAGCATAAGAAGTGCCCAGTTGGTTCACTGAGTCTACACCAGAGGTTTTCAAAATATGATTTGGAGGTGTGCGGATTGATTAATTGGCCATGATAAATTGCCTTAGTGTCAGGAAGATTAGGGCTGTAAATACATGGGGTTATGGGGATGGGACCTGGGTGGGATTGTTGTCAGTGCAGGCTCAATGGGCCAAATGGCCTCCTTCTGCACTGTAGACTCTGTGATTATCCACAGAATGGCATGGTGGCACAGCAGTTAACACTGTTGCCTCATAGAAACAGGGGTCTGTTTGAGTCCTGGCTTGGGTTGCTGTTTGCACAGGGTCTCCGCATTCTCTCTGAGTCTGCCTAGGTTTCCTCAGTGTGCTCCGGTTTCCCCTATCAGTCTAAAAGATGTGCTGGTTAGGTGCATTGGGGAATATGCTAAATTCCCCCTCAGTGCATTGTCCATGCTAAATTCCCCTGAACAGGCGCTGGAGTGTGGCAACCAGGGGATTTTCACAGTAATTTCATTGAACATAAGAACTAGGAGCAGGAGAAGGCTATTTCTCTCCTTGGGCCTGTTCTGCCACTCAGAAAGATCTTGGCTGATCTTTTAGTGCCCTCAGTCCACTTACCCGCTTGCTCTTCACTATTCAAAAATCTAGCTACCTACTGCAGTGAAAGCTTACATGTGACACTAATAAAATAAATGAATAAACCACATTCATTACATTCCCTTTATCTGTTCTCTGTTATTGTTCTAAATATTTTTACAAGAATCAACAAACACAGGGTTGCATGGTGGCACAGTGGTTAGCATTGCTGCCTTACAGCGAAGGATAAAGTAGAAAGCCATAAGCTGGTTAGCAATTTTATCAGTCATGATACTGCAGGTTGAAGTTCCTCAACATTGGAGAAATAGGAGAGTCAGTCAGCTTTCTAAAGCACAAGTTCGTAGAATCATAGAATCCCCGCAGTGCAATGGTTCAATTCCACCCTTATCTGGGTGGAGTTTGCACATTCTCCCTGTGTCTGTGTGTGTTTCTTCTGGGTGCTCCGATTCCTCCCACATTTCAAAGGTGTGCAGGTTGACCATGGTAAATTGATTCTTAGCGTCAGGAGGATTAGCACAATTATAGGAATAATGCCTGGGTGGAATTGTTGTTGCAGGCTGAATGGGCCAAATGGCCTCCTTCTGCACTGTGGGGGTTCTATGATTCTACGAACTTGTGCTTTAGAAAGCTGACTGACTCTCCTATTTCTCCAATGTTGAGGAACTTCAACCTGCAGTATCATGACTGATAAAATACTAACCAACTCATGGCTTTCTACTCTGTTCTTCGCTCCTTTATTTGGAGATTACTGTCATATTCTTCTAATCCCAATAATCTCTTTCCAAAGAATTTTAGTGAACTGCAGACAGAGCTTCTGTTATTGCTTTAGCTTTTCGTAGGACCCCGAAATGTACGAGTCATTTGCTGGTTTTACCATGAGATAATAGTCTTCAATTCCTGTTCTATATTCTACCTTTTTTAGCTCAATATTCCCAGTAGCCACCTTGCTTCTGAAATTCGAAGCAAAGTACGTGTTTAGAATCTATAATTTGTTCCTTCTCCATTAGAAGCTCAGCATTTCATTCCTTAGTGGCTTCTCTTACGTAAAATTATTTTATTAAGTAAAACTTATTGCCAATGTGCTAATAGAAAGTGCTTGTTTCTGCTGATTCCCTTTTTAAAGACTCTCAGTCTTTTTAACGTCCCTCTTTGCAGCATTTCTAAATTCTTAACTTTCAGAGGGTCAGTCTGTTTAACTTCACTGGTGTGGAAGCTTTTAGCAAGCATAATTCTGGACATTATTAACTTCACTTGGAAAAATGTGGATTAATTAAGAAAAGTCAGCACGGATTTATGAGGGGAAAATTGTCTTGTGCTTTAATTTATTCATTCATGGGACACGGCTGCCGCTGGCTGGCCAGCATTTATAGCTCATCACTACTTGTGGCTTGGTGGCACTGCTGCCTCACAGCTTCAGGGACACGGGTTCGATTCATGGCGTGGATCACTGTGTGTGTGTGTGTGGAGTTTGCATGTTTCCTCATGTCTGCATGTCCAGCTTGTCCCCACAGTCCAAAAGATGTGCTGGTTATGCACATTAATTTAATTTGATGCTAAATTCTTCCTCAGTGTACCTGGACAGATACCAGAGTGTGGCAACTAGGAGATTTTCACACTAATTTCATTGCAGTGAAAGCCTACTTGTGACAATAATAGATAAACAATAAAACTTCCAAATATCCTCGGACAAAATTTAAAGTCAACCATGTTGCTGTAGCTCTGAAGTCATATGTAGGCCAGCCCAGGTAAGGATGGCAGACTTCCTCCTCTAAATGACATTAGTCAACCAGATGGGTTTTTCCAACAATGGTTTAGTCGGAGTAGAGAAGGAGGTAGAAGGGGGGGAGGAGTGGCGTTATTGGTCAAAGACTGTATCACGGTGATAGAAAAGAAGTTTGATGAGGACTTGTCTGTTGAGGTAGTATGGGCTGAGATTAGAAACAGGAGAGGAGAGGTCACCCTGTTGGGAGTCTTTTACAGACCTCCTAATAGTTCTAGAGAGGTTGAGGAAAGGATTGCGAAGTCAATTCTGATTAGGAGTGAAAGTAGTAGGGTAATTGTGATGGGGGACTTTAACTTTGCTAATATTGATTGGAATAGCTATAGCTCTAGCTCGTTAGAGGGGTCAGTTTTCGTACAGAGTGTGCAGGAAGGTTTTTTGACTCAGTATGTAGAGAGGCCAACTAGAGGTGAGGCTACATTGGATTTGGTGCTGGGCAATGAGCCAGACCAGGTGTTAGGCTTGGAAGTTAGTGAGCATTTTGGTGATAGTGACCACAATTCGGTTACGTTCACCTTAGTGATGGACAGGGATAGGCATGAAGCTGGGGGCAGTAGTTATAGCTGGGGGAAGGGTAATTATGAGGCCATCAGGAGAGAATTAGGGTGCATAGATTGGACTAGGGAACTACAGGGACTGGGAACATCTGGAATGTGGTGCTTATTCAAGGAGCAGCTGCTGCGAGTCCTTGATAAGTATGTCCCTGTCAGGCAGGGAGGAAATGGACGAGTAAGAGAGCCTTGGTGTACGAAAAAAGTTGATTTGCTGGTTAAGAAGAAAAAGGAGGCTTATGTCAGGATGAGGCTTGAAGGCTCAGTTAGTGCAATGGATAGCTATAGATTAGCCAGGAAGGAGGTAAAAAGTGAATTGAGGAGAGCTAAGAGGGGACACGAGAAGATGTTGGCTGATAGGATTAAGGAGAATCCTAAAGCTTTCTTTCGATATGTTAAGAATAGAAGATTGGTTAGGGCAAGATTAGGGCCAGTCATAGACAGCAGTGGGAAGTTGTGCGTGGAGCCTGAAGAGATTGGTGAGGCACTGAATAAATATTTCTCTTCGGTATTCACGCAGAGTGCTGGAAATGTAGCTATGGAGAGCACTGAGGTACAGGGTTGCAAATTGGGGAGTATTGTAGTAGATAGGGAGGATGTGTTAGAAATTCTCGAGGGTTTGAAGTTGGATAAGTCCCCTGGGCCGGACGGGATTTACCCTAGGATTCTCTGGGAGGCAAGAGAGGAGATTGCAGAGCCTCTGGCTCTGATCTTCAGGTCCTCATTGGTTACGGGTGTGGTTCCGGAGGACTGGAGGATAGCGAATGTGGTCCCATTGTTTAAGAAGGGGAAGAGAGACCTTCCTGGGAATTATAGGCCAGTGAGTCTTACTTCTGTGGTGGGCAAGGTATTGGAGAGAATTATTAGGGATAGGATTTATAGTTATTTAGAGAGAAATGAATTGATTGGGGATAGTCAGCATGTGTGGTGGAGGTCATGTCGTTTACTAACCTCATTGAGTTTTTTGAGAAGTGACAAAAGAGGTGGATGGGGGTAAGGCGGTTGATGTAGTATATATGGACTTTAGTAAGGCGTTTGATAAGGTGGCCCATGGAAGACTTCTACAGAAAATGCAGATGTGTGGAATAGAGGGTGATTTAGCTAATTGGATTAGGAATTGGCTGGCAGATAGAAGACAGAGGGTGGTGGTTGATGGGAGATATTCATCGTGGAGTTCGGTGACGAGTGGTGTGCCTCAGGGGTCTGTTTTGGGGCCCCTGCTGTTTGTAATTTTTATAAATGATCTGGATGAGGGTATTGAGGGATGGATCAGTAAATTTGCAGATGATACTAAAGTTGGTGGTGTGGTAGATAGTGAAGAGGGGTGTTTTAGTTTACAGAGTGACTTGGACAAGTTGCAGAGCTGGGCCGAGAGGTGGCAAATGGAGTTTAATGTGGAAAAGTGTGAGGTAATGCACTTTGGCAGGAACAATAAATGTGTAGAGTATAGGGCTAATGGTAGGGCTCTTAATAGTGTTGAGGAACAGAAGGATCTTGGTGTATGTGTCAATAGATCCCTGAAAGTAGGCAGTCAAGTGGATAAAGTTGTTAAGAAGGCATATGGAGTCTTAGCTTTTATTGGTAGGGGGATTGAATTTAGGAGCCGCAGCATCATGTTGCAACTGTACAAAACTCTAGTGCGGCCGCACTTGGAGTATTGTGTGCAGTTCTGGTCCCCACATTATAAGAAAGATGTGGAGGCATTGGAGAGGGTACAGAGGAGGTTTACCAGGATGTTGCCTGGTATGGAGGGCAGGTCCTATGAAGAGAGGTTGAAGGATTTGAGGTTGTTTTCGTTAGAAAGGAGGCGGCTAAGAGGGGATCTTATTGAAGCATATAAGATGATTAGAGGTTTAGATAGGGTGGACAGTGATAGCCTTTTTCCTAGGATGGAGAAAGCTAGCACGAGGGGACACAGCTTTAAATTAAGGGGTATGAGTTATAGGACGGATATCAGAGGTAGGTTCTTTACTCAAAGAGTGATTAGGGAGTGGAATGCCCTGCCTGCAGCTGTTGTAGATGCGCCAAGTTTGGTGGCGTTTAAGAGGTTAGTTGATAAGTATATGGAAGAGAAGGGAATGGTTTAGTTAGGAGGGGCATTGCTTTTTATTTTGGTCGGCACAACATCGAAGGCCGAAGGGCCTGTTCTGTGCTGTATTGTTCTATGTTCTATGTTTCATGGTCATCAGCAGATTCTTAATATCAGATTCTTTTTGTTGAATTTAAATTCTTTCTGCTGCTGTGGAAGGAACATTAGTTTGAGTTTCTGGATTAATGGTCTACTGATAATACCACGAGGCCATCGCCTCCCCTTGAATTATCTTGATTGAATTTTTTTGATGAAATAACAGCAAGGATTGATGAGAGTGGTCAATCCTTGCTGTAGGAGCAATGTTGTAGTGGTATTTTCTCTGGACTAGTAACTCAGAGATCCAGGGTAATGCTGTTGGCTTACAGCTTCAAATCCCACCATGGCAGATGCTGAAATTTGAATTGAATGGTAAGGCTGGAAGTAAAAGTCTGGTAATGACCATGAAACCATTGTGGATTGGTAAATTGTAGTACTATTTACCAAATAGTAAACCATTTGGTTTACTAATCTTTGTAAGGGAAGGAAACCTGCCACCCTTACCTAGTTTGGCCTACATGTGACTCAGACCTATAGTGATATAATTCACTGTCAAATGCCCGAGAAGTGGCCTAGCAAGCCACTTAGTTCAAGCATAATTAGGGCTAGGCAACAAGTCAAAAATGCCCATATCCCATAAGCGAATAAAAAAATGCTTACTGGTTTACATTTTTATTACTATCTCCGTGAGCACTAAATGCTTCTTTTACTTTAGGTTTGATTTAATCAGCATTTAGCCTTATTTTTGCTTTTCAAGAGATTAATTTGCTCTCATTTTGAACTGTAACAATTTACGACCAATCTGCTGAGTGCAAATACACAGTTTTTAACTCTGGCATGGTACTTTGATCAGCTTTCCTGACCTGTCAGTTTAATGTGCCAGGGTTAATTTGCTTTGCCATTACTTTCAAGCAGGCACGCATATATCTGCAATCTTGCTTTGCTTTGAAAGCTGCTTCAAGTTTCTAAGTGTTCACATCATCAACAATCTGTCCTGTTCCCTCCATGCTGATGCTATGCTTAAGAAAGCCCAGCAACATTTCCACAGTCGCAGGAGGCTAAGGAAGTGCTAGTTAGGTGCATTGACCCAAGCATGAGTGTGGTGATTAGAGGATTTTCACAGTAACTTCATTGCATTGTTTATGTAAGCCGACTTGTGACAATAATAAATAAACTTTAAACTTTTAAGTTTGGCATGTCTGTACAGCTCTTACAAATATTTGCAAATGCACCGCAGAAAGATTCCTTTCCAGTTGCATCACAGCTTGGTAAGGCTCCTGTTTTGATTAAGACTGCAAGAAGTTACAAAGGGTTGTGAATGTAGCCCAATCCATCACCTCCCATTCACTGTGTACACTTCCCACTATCTCGGAATAGCAGCCAGCATAATCAAGGACCCTGTGCACCCCAGACATATTCTCTCCATCTTCTTCCGTCTGGAAAGAAATATAAAACTCTGAAAACATGTACCAATTGACTCAAGAACAACTTCTTCCCCGCTGCCGTCAGACTTTTGAATGGTCCTATCATATATTAAGCTGATCTTTCTCTATTCCCTCTCAGTAATTGTAACACTATACTCTGCACCCTATCCTTTCCAAGTTCCCTATGAATGGTATGTTTTTTTCTGTAACAGCTCACAAGAAACAGTACTTTTCACTGTATCCCAGTACAAGAATAAATCAATTCCATTCAATAGGGCTGGGCCAATAGAAGTACTAACCCCATACTAATACTTGATATTGTATCTTATCAGGAGATAAACTTTATTTATTAATCACAAATAGGCTTACATTGGAACTGTAATGGAGTTACTGTGAAAATACCCTTGTTGGGGGGATGTTTGTGTACATTGAGGGAGAATTTAGCACTGCCAACGCGCCTAACCAATGTGTCCTTCAGTCTGTGGAAAGAAACCGGAACACCCACAGGAAACCCATGCAGACATGGGGAGAACGTGCAGACTTTGCACAGACAGTGACCCAAGCTGGGAATAGAACCTAGGTGCCTGATGCTATGAGGCAGCAGTGCTAACCACTGTGCCACCATGCTGCCCTCATGGGTTATTTTCTGTTGAAATTGGATTGGGCTAAAGGGCTGCCAGTGACACTCTTTGAACATAATGACTGGTTTGTAAGGCAACTGGACATTTCCATTCAAATTCCACTCAGGCTGAGGGGATGAAATTCCTTTTTTAATGGTTAGAAAGGTCATTCGTGGAATGGACTTCAGATCCTGGAGAACGCAAATCCACAATACAATAAAACTTGCATGGACTTTAGCATGAGTTAACACCAAAACCACAAAAATAGAAAGTTTCACACTGGTGCTGTTGGCATTGAGACCTATGATTGGGGATGGTGGTGTTTTTATTCATTCATGAAATATGGGTGTCGCTGGCTGGCTGGCCAGCATTTATTGCCCATCCCTAGTTGCCCTTGAGAAGCTGGTGGTGAACCTCCACCTTGAATCACTGCAGTTCGCGTGCTTGGGTTGATTCACAATGCCGTTAGGGAGAGAATTCCAGAATTTTGACCCAGTGACTGTGAAGGAACGATGATATATTTCCAAGTCAGGGTAGGGAGAGGCTTAGAGGGATTTATCCTGCATCTGCCTGTGGGTCATGCACTGAGGGAGACTTTAACATGGCCAGTGCAACTAACCAGCAGTGCTTTGAGACTATGAGAGGAAACCGGAGCACTCGGAGGAAACCTACGCGGACATGGGGAGAACATGCTGTTTTGCACAGGATAATTTGTGGGTAAATCATTACAAAGCACTGGCATCTTTCATCTTGATGAACACAAATAATGTATTTAAAACAAATTTGATGCATCAGCAATATGAAGTTGTCACAAAAACAGCGCTGATGGTTGCATGAATCAAAATAGGATAAACTGGGGAGGGGGGTGGGAGAAGATGCATTTAAAACTTGGCAACACAAAACTTATTAAACATAATAGTTTATTTATTTATTAGTGTCACAAGTAGGCTTACATTAACACTGCAATGAAGTTACTGTGAAAATCCTCGAGTTGCCATATTCCGGCACCTGTTCGGGTACACTGAGGGAGAGTTTAGCATGGCCAGTGCACTTAACTGGCACGTCTTTGGGACTGAGAGGAGTCCGGAGCACTTGGAGGAAACCCTCACAGACACAGGGAGAATATGCAAATTCTACATGGGCAGTCACCCAAGCTGGGAATCGAACCTGGGTCCCTGGCATTCTGAGGCAGTTGTTCTAATCACTGTGCTACTGTTGGTTTGTGCCACTATTTCCTCTGCACGGAGTTAGTTCATGCTCATGATAAACAGAGGGACAAACTCTAAGGAAGAAATAAACTGGGGAGACAAGAATTCAGAAAAGATAACATCAAAATTCTTCTTGTGATGGATTGTTCTCTCTGATTTCTCATTCACACATTCATAAGCAGAAAAATGTTTGACTTTTCCCTTTATAAACAACGGCGTAATTTCCCAACCTCTCCATTTTGGTTTGATCCAATTTTTGTTAATAATCCTGCAGCAAAATCAAGATGGGATAAACTCAGAGGGTTAGTTTATTTTCACACTCAAAAACAGGAGGCATTGTCACCTCTTTTCCTATCATGCAATAAAAGAGGGGGGAGGGATGGGGAAAGAAAGATTTCCAGGGAAAAGACCACAGAAAAAAAAATTATTGATTCACACGTGACCAGAGTCCAGAATTGAAGTCCAATGATGTATTCCTTCTCATATGTCGGCAGTCTGAACTGCCAATGGATATTTCAGTTTTTCAGTAGAGTTGACTTTTATGATGAGGATAGGCAAGTGGAGGTGAATCTGTCTTGTAGGCAATGATCCAGAAGTTATAGTAAAAACATTGTTTATGACATTCAAACCTGAAGGGAAGCCATTTTCTCTGCTGCCACTTGGTAGAGGGAAAAATGACAGACTGAGCTTTGATTTGATTTGATTACTGTCACATGTATATACATACAGTGAGAAGTATTGTTTCTTCTGTGCTATACAGACAAAACATACCATTCATAGAGAAGAGTGCAGAACATAGCATTACGGTCATAGCTAGCGTGTATAGAAAGATGCAAGGTAAGTCCATTCAAAAGTCTGATAGCAGCAGAGAAGATGATGTTCTTGAGTTAGTTGATACGTGACCTCAGACTTTTGCATTCTTTTCCCGACGGAAGAAGGTGAAAGAGAGAGTGTCCGCAATGCATGGGGTCCTTAATTACGCTGGCTGCTTTGCCGAGGTAGCGGGAAGTGTAGACAGAGTCAATGGATAGGAGGCTAGTGTGCATGATGGATTGGGCTACATTCACGACCTTTTGTAGTTCTTGTGGTCTTGGGCAGAGCAGGAGCCATACCGAGCTGTGATACAACCAGAAAGAATGTTTTGTATGATGCATCTGTAAAAATTGCTGAAAATTGCAGCTAAATTTCCTTAACCTTCTAAGAAAGTTGGTGGCTTTCTTAACTATCGTGTCGGCATGGAGGTGTGGGGGTGGGGGAGGAGAAGAACCAGGAAAGGTTATTGGTGATCTAGACGCCCAGAAACCTGAAGCTCTCAACCCTTTCTACTGCATCCCCGCGTAGACAGGGGCATGTTCTCCTTTATGCTTCCTAAAGTTGATGACGATCTCCTTTGTTTTGTTGACATTGAGGAGAGATTATTGTTGCCACACCAGTTCACCAGATTCTCTATCTCATTCCTATACTCTGTCTCATTATTATTTGAGATTCAACCCAATCTGGTGGTGTCATCAGCGAAGTTAAAAAGCAAATTGGAGGGGAATTTGGCCACGCTGTCATCGATGTATAGGAATATAGTAGGTTGAGTTTGAGTTGATTTGCAGCTCCACAGGAGATAATACATTCCACCAGCTTTGTGTGTAATGTAACATGCTATCCATCTCTCTATTCTGGCTTTGACAAAGGATGCATATCCCTTTGTCCGGCTGCTTGAAGTTGGTAACACAGGCAAATTGTTTTTGGTTGGCCAGGCCTGGCTTATGAAATATAAATGACCTGTGTACAATTTCCTTTGAATTTGACCTCTGTTGCCCACAAAGGTTGTGAGCTTCTCTTCAGATAAAATAAGGTACGTGTTTCTGCATTACTGTCAAATAGCTCTTTATTGTTGGAGGGCCACAGCCAGACATAGCTTCAATTATTTTAATAAGAGCATTGTCCAGTTTTTATAATACAGTACTTAGCCATGGGGATATTATGAAAGTACAGAGTGTGAGGTATTGGTGCTGTTACAGTTAGCTTTGACTTGTCTTTATTGTGCCTTGTTACTATCTGTAGTTTTAGATGTGTGTGCCATGCCCAGTAAAGGCATGTTGTATTAGTGACTTCAAACATCGATTGAGTTTGTGTACAATGTTTCAGAAATATCTTCTATGTTTTTAAAATAGACGCTGACAAGGTTGGGTGACAAGTGGGGTGGTTGTGCTGGTGGTGGTAGTGGGTACACCTCTTGAATAAGTATTTCCATTTGTAGAATTCGCATCCGTCATTGCTTGAGGTTTAGTCGGAACTCTGAGTGAATGGACTTCTAAACTGAATGTTGTCCCTAAATTTGTCAGGCTGTCAGTTTCAGTGCTCAGACAATCTGGCGGTGTGGTTTGCATCATTACTGTGGCGGATCGGAGTCTGAGACAGCCAACAAGGCTTGTTTCACAGGGATTGCTGGTGCCCTGATCAGTGCTAAAAATAATCCCCTCCCCCTTCGTGAGCAATTAGAAATCCTGCACGTGGCATTTTGGTAGCCCTTCCCCCTCCCATTTCATCCCCCATTCACCGTGGACAAGGGGAACTCCTCCAAAAGGGCTTCCCAGAAGGCCTGCCCCAGCACTATCAGGTTGTCTCTACCAGGGTTGTCCATGGCACTGCCAGACCTGTCCCTTACTGCTAAGGGGCTATACTCATTTGTGGTATCCCTGGCATGGTCATCACGATTGTTTTTTGTTTATGGAAACCAGCAGTGATTCGTGTTGGTGGGAAGTCACATTGAAGGTGGAAGTAGTGGCATCAAGCTGGTTAATTATAACATATACAAATCAGGCTCGCACACTGAGGAGACATTGCTCAGTGTGCAAAGCTGACCATGTCATTGCAGGGTAGATCCCAAACTGAAATCTCGCTGGCAGCAATCCAGTTTTTAGCTTTTTGGAAGATTTAGCCGCCTTTGCAGGATTTGCACCTGTGGCTAGCTTGGCCATTAAACTGTCACCTATTTCTTCAGGTTTGTAATTTAACAAAAGAGTCGATGAGACCAGTTATCCACAAGTTAAGCATGAAAGGTCCCGTCTATCTCCTATTATGTAATAGATTTCTGACTATTCTGGTTAAACAATGTCAGTATTGGTCATGTGAGCAAAACTGGCTGGAGATAACAAGATTTTCTTGAAAAATAAAGAAAATACCTGGGTAGTTTTTAGAACTTTGCGAAATACAGCAGCTGCAGAAAAGACAGTGCAATCTTTGTATTTTTAAGAACAGGGAAGTTGTAAAGTCTTTAAAAAAGCTGGATTCAGAAACTCCCATCTGTGAAGAAAATTGACCTTCCTCGTGTGAAAATCACAGACAGAATCTTCCCAACAAAATCTCTAAGGAGGAACAACGAACCCCGCTGGGAGGGTCAGAACAATTCAGTTTCCGATTCACCCACCCACTGTGAAAATTTTTTTGGATGGGGATGTAAAGATGTTGGCAAGGTGATCTCCTTATAGAAAGAGCACCCCAATATCCAGACAGCTTTACAGACCCCTCACCTCCTATCACTGATAAGATCAGTCCCTCATCACTTGTACCAACAACTCCCTGCCTCCCCTCTCAGTCTGCACTCCCCATGCCCCACTTACAGGAGTTGCCAAAGGTTCCCCCCTTCAGGGATTGCCCATGGACCTCCCCTTTGGCATTGACAACCTCAAAGTGCCAACCTGGTCATGTCAACCAGATTGGCATTGTCAGGGCACCAGGGGGCAGTGTCAGGGCATTATCTAACCATTTTCCTGATTGTCTGGGGTTACAATGGCCTCTAAGTCCCACAGTATCACAATTTGTGTCTGTTTTTGGAAACTAGTAGTAATTTTGCAATGCTCCCTGCCGCCCCGAGGGGTTGGATGATCTAGCACAAGGAGAATCTGGTTTAAAATCAACAGAGTATATTTAGACGAGCATTTAAGTATGCTAATATAGTTCATGTCATCACTAGGGCTGAACTAGATTATGTCAGAGTGCGGGAGTGGGGAGACCTCAAAAGAGGGTTCTCCTAAAAGGGGTTCTTCTTGGCGCTAAACATGCTGTGGTCCCTCTCCCATGATTCTTCAGCCCTACACGATCCCAGTGTGATTGAGGCATGAGCACGTGGAACTAGAAAATTGAATCCCAGAAGTGCCCTAGCTTTGTGACCTACTGAACATTCATTGCTTTAGTGGGAACAATGCAACAATCAGGGTATCTGATGGTAGGTATTTGAGCCAATCTGAACCATAATTCAAGAGTGACCGGGATTCATTTTTAATGGGACTCGCAATGACTTATCACATAATGCAAGCCAAGCATATGAACTGCTAACTATTATTTAGTGCATTTCTACAAGTTACAACCCTATCTTCTTTAATTGTAACTTTTTAAAAAGTGTAATGTGTAATGATGTGGCATTTAGATTTTCAGAGTGAGGAAGCCAATAAAAAATCTTTCCCATAGGAGTCTGCTGCTGGTTCTTTACATTGATCACACACTTAGAAACACACACAGAATCATAGAATCTCTGCAGGAGGCCATTTGGCCCACTGAGTCTGCACTGTCAACAATTCCGCACAGGCCCAATTCCCGTATCCCAACGTGTTTATTCTGCTAATCTCCTAACATTGGCCATGTTAAATTGACCCTAATCAGCCCAACCTGCACATCTTTGGACATATCTACCATTCTAAAAATTCACATTGATGCTTGACAGTAGGGGAACAGAACATTGATTTGATTTATTATTGTCGCATATATTAACATACAGTGAAAAGTATTGTTTCTTGCACACTATACAGACAAAGCATACTGTTCGTAGAGGAGGAAAGGAGAGAGTGCAAAATGTAGTGTCATAGTCAAAGTTAGGATGTAGAGAAAGATCACCTTAATGCAATGTAAGTCCATTCAAAAGTCTAACAGCAGCAGGGAAGAAGCTGTTCTTGAATCAATTGGTACGTGACCTCCAGATTTTTATGTCTTTTTCCTGATGGAAGAAGGTGGAAGACAGAATGTCCGCGGGGAGTGTGGTCCTTAATTATGTTGGTTGCTTTGCCGAGGTAGCGGGAAGTGCAGACAGAGTCTGGGAGGCTGGTTTGTGTGATGGATCAGGTTACATTCATGACCTTACGTTGTTCCCTGCGATCTTGAGCAGAGCAGAAGCCAAACCAAGCTGTGATGCAACCAGAAAGAATGCTTTCTATAGCGCATGTAAAAGTTGGGGGTGAAGGGTGCTCATCTGGATGTGAGGGAGTTCATTTTATCTCTCCTCCCCTGGCTGCAGCATGTAATGTGCTGACTTTGGAACTGCCTTTTTCAAATCTGACGATGCAGTTCAGAGGTTCCGGGAGGATTGATAGATTCTGTGATTATTTGATAATGATCTTGTTGTTTTTGACGTTCAGCTCAGTCTATACAGTGAACTGAAAAGAGTCAGTTACAATGCAACTGTAGACCCAATGACCCTTGACCTTCCCTTCACCTGTTTCCACAAAGCTCAGCAAGTGGTTGGATAAGTTTTTCTAGTTGAGATGTCTTGCCACCCACTGAGGGCAATCACGTTCCGCTTTGACCATTTGAGTATGTGATAGGACTGGTTGCGATTCGAACAACTTGACCTTATAAAGATTCACTACCCACACCGTGCTGGCCATCACCTGATCTATTTTAGTGTCATTGCAATGGAGTGCGTGCTACTGCGGCACTGTGTGCTGACTGATGTGGAGCTCATCTTTCAATTTCTGTTCCTTGAGCCATATCAAATCAATCTCACATCCCATCATGCGTGACGATTCATGGCACATCAACGCTCTTAATGTCTTCGTCGAGGAGTTAGGATTTTCTTTTGCTTTGTCCGGTTCATCACTGAACTTTGAATCTGCATTCCCCCTATGAATAACATTTGATAATTACACAGCTGCAGATGCGCCAGCTCTCATCGAAGCCAGATGAGATGAAAGTTGTTGCCTTCCGCAGGCAGTCTCTGCAGAGGGGGAGCAATTCGTTCACTGCTTGTCTGTTGTATTTTTAGGCCCCTAAATATATTCCTTATTTCTTTTGAGGAATAAGACTATGGTGGGATTGCACAGTGGTTAGCACGGCTGCCTCATAGAGCCAGGGGCTTAGGTTACTGTCTGTTCAGAGTCTGCATTTTCTCCCCGTGTCCGCGAAGTTTTCTCTGGGTGCTCCTCCCATACTCCAAAAGGCGTGTTGGTTAGGTGACTTGTTCCTATCCCTATAACGCCTTATATTTACCCTGATAATCTACACACCCTTAGCCAATCCACCTAACAATCCAATCCATTGGTCATATTAACTTCTCCCTCAGTATAACCAAGCAGATGTTGATATGTGATGACTATGGGCTTTTTCACTTCATTGCAGTGTTAATGTGAGCCTATTTGTGACATTAATAAATGACCTTTTAAAAAAAAAACTTAAGCTGTGGTTTGATTCAGAAGTGCATCCTTGGAACAAGTGGCCTCCACAGCTGCACACACTCTGCTGGTGCCAGCAATGTATGGTGCCTTTGTTGTGAGGTGAGAGTGTCCATCAGTGGTATGTACGATGTCAATATGATGCCAGTGCTTCCAGCCAGTGCCCTCTCTGCAGAATCTCTGAACACACTCTCAGTATTGGATAAGAAACCGCATAATTAATGGAGTCATCTATTACTTTCAGGTTCAGTGTTGATTGATTTCTGCTGACTGTTGCTGTCATTGTACAAGTGTATTGTGTGAACTGAATATTTCTGAAGCAGGCAGGGATCTGTGTGGCAGGTTCTGGAGGACTTTACCCTGACTTCATGGCTTCTATTTGAGCCAATTGTCCGCAGATTGCAGCAAAAGTCACCGTGGTGAAAATTCAGTGGTCAGGCTCTTCCTAAGGCTGGAGCAGAAGATATTTGCAGCATTTCACCGTTTGCAATCCTCTGGTAAGCAAGAGGCTCACTACTTAAAAGGGAGCTGATTATCACAGTTCTCTGTTGTGAGTGGGCATAGGGTTTGGCAGGGATCCCAGGCTTCCTCCTGCTGCCAAATGGCATTGACTGCACATTGGGTAGGGGATGCCACATGCCAACTCTACGATGTATGGCAACTGAAAGGCATTCTACTCCTTCAACATCTAGCCACCTTGTGACCATTGTCAACCAGTCATAGGTCAATGTCTGATATCCTGGCAGCAATCATGACGCCTCCAGTTTGTGACAGTGCACTGCACCATCTGCATCTTAGTCACTATGGCAAACTGAAGGGTGGCTACTGATGGCAAGGACTGTCCTTTGACAACATGGAGTATGCTTCCAGTGCACTTCCCACGCACACATGTGCAATGTGTACAATGAAAGCAGTATGGCCACATTAAGTAAAATTTATTTATTAGTGACACAAGTAGGCTTACATACATGCTGAAT
Source organism: Sphyrna mokarran (assembly GCA_024679065.1). Taxonomy (NCBI): domain Eukaryota; kingdom Metazoa; phylum Chordata; class Chondrichthyes; order Carcharhiniformes; family Carcharhinidae; genus Sphyrna; species Sphyrna mokarran. Next base: position 20,316,179 of record JAGIQG010000027.1, on the reverse strand, counting down.
TGAAGTTACTGTGAAAATCCCTAGTCGCCACACTCCGGTGCCTGTTTGGGTACACTGAGGGAGAATTTATCATGGCCAGTACACCTAACCAATACGTCCTTCAGACTTTGGGAGGAAATGAGAGCACTTGGATGAAACTCACGCAGGTACAGAGAGAATGTACAGACTCTGCACAGACAGTGAACCGAGCCAGGAATTGGATCTGGATCCCTGGTGCTGTGAGGCAGCATTGCTAACCACTGTGCCACCCTGCAAATGTGATCGGCCATTGGCATGCTTAAACAACATCCTGCTGCCTGGTCTGTTTTGGAAGAGCCCTGCAGTAGTTGGCAGAGTGCATGTCAAGGTTTGAGTTGATGCATGTTGCACAGCCTGTCCATCATGAGAGCACAGCTTTTAGTCATCAGCTGGGGAGGAGGGATATGAGAAGATAGAGAGGAGGAAACCTGGATAGCACTTGTGGTCAGCAAACAGCTCATTTAACTGTGCTACCAGAAAATATAACCTTAATTTCCCATTTGCCTGCAAGCCAGAGTTTCCCTTCCCTCTGTCACTTGACCACCAGTGTCTGCTTAACCACTGTGAAAATGAAAAGTGACACCAAGTAAACATTCCAAACAAAATGTATAAATCTTAAAAGTCTATATATGCCACGTAACATCCAAAGACTAAACTGTGCATTTTCAGTTCCTGTCTATGGTGTACCTTTGCCTGGGAGCACAAGCACAACGTGATCCCAGTTGGGTGTAAGGCTGCTGAGTTACAACGAGAGAGAACTGTTGATGGCCTTATGTGGCTCTGGGGCCTAGAAGGCCTGGCTTTGGATTGCATCATCTCAGCCTGGGTGGAGGGAGGCAGGCAGCAGTCTGCAGCAGCAGCAACCACAGCGTGATTGAGGGGGACAAGTGCTGCCTCTCAGTGAGAGATTGTAGATCCATGGGAGCATTGCCACTTGCCCAGGGTTGCCACCTCTGCCATCCTAGTTTATGACAGAAGGTGGATAGCTGAACTTCTGTGCCAATCTGCAAAGCCCACTTTGAACACTAGCATCCTTTACAATGAAGACAATGTTCTGACATTGCAAGACATCAATCTGCGTCTCCATTCTGGTGTTCCGGGCATTTGGCTTCTGCTCATGTTGCAATGTAACCTGAGCCCACGGCCAGCACTCTATCACAGTTGGGTCTATAAGAGTGTTAATGGAATTGATCACCACTTCCTGTAGGGTGGCACAGTGGTTTAACACTGCTGCCTCACAGCGCCAGGAACTCAGGTTTGATTCCCAGCTTGGGTCACTGTTTGTGTGGAGTTTGCACGTTCTCCCTATGTCTGTGTGTGCTCCAGTTCCTGCCACATTCCAAAGACATGGGTGAAGTTGATTGGCCATGTTAAACTGACCGTAGTGTCAGGAGTTAGTAGGATAAATAAGTAGTGTTATGGGGGGTGGGGCCTGGGTAGAATTCAATGGATTCAATGGGCTGAATGGCCTCCTTCTGCATTGTAGGAATTCTGTGCTGGTGAGAACCGCGCTCGCAGTTCTGTGGAAAGCCTTGTGAAAAGTTGCTGCTGGACGCTGTACAAAGGCTTTCTGCGCAAATTGTCAATGCTCCAGACATCCCATTTGTGCTGTCCATCTGCTGCCTTCTGTGCTTTGTGGTAGAAGTCCTCATATGGATCCTCTTCTACAGAACGCAAGCATGGCCACATCCTCTGGTGTGCTGGCACCCATACAACACTTGTCAACCACCTTGTCTACGGACATTTGTACCCAGTACCTCACCATGTGTAGATCCCATCTGTGTGCCACTCTCTAGATTATTCCTGTCAGTATCTGAGCTGGTAGCTGTGAGCATGAGATTGTGTGTTGGCGTTTCTCTATTATCATCACGCTGTTGCCGCTCCACCAAAGTCTGATCAGATGGCAACCCTTGGATATCTGAAAGGGAAGGCGGTGCCCTAGTTATATTACCACTAGTTTATTAATCCAGAAACTTAGCTAATGTTTTGGGGACTGGGGTTCGAATCCCACGATGGCAGATGGTGGAATTTGACATCAGTCAAAAAAAAAAAATCTGAAATTAAGAATTTACTGATGACCGTGAAACCATTGTCAGAATAATCGATCTGGCTCACTTATGCCCTTTAGAGATGGAAATTTGATGACCTTACCTGGTCAGGCCTAGTTGTGACTCCAGAGCCATGGCAATGTGGTTGACGCACAATTGCTCTCGGGCAACTAGAGATAGGCAGTAAATGCGGGCCAGCCAGGTGATGCCTATGTCCCATGAATGAATAATAAAAAAGGCCTCACTGCCTCTAAGGCAGAAATTTCCCAGTGTATTTAAAAAGTACTTAGATTACGGCACTTCAGGTGCACATCCATCAGCCTACAAACAAAGAACTGGAAAATGATACTAAACTGTACAGTCTTTTTTTGGTTGGCAGGACGTGATGGACCAAATGGCCTCAGTCTGTTCGATATATTAGTATGATCGATGAAAACCATTGTTCTCAGCATTGCACCCATTGCACTATCTGCTCAGATTTACAAGATAATGCATGGTGTTGTCTTCTGACGTTTAATTTATTTGGCATGGCAACAGTTTTTTTTTTTGAGAAATAAAGGTGTTCTGTTCCGTGTGGTATAATTTATCACATACACAGTAATTATTGCAATCTGTTTTTACATTTGAATAGAATTTGGCGGGGGTGGGGGGCGGTGATTCTCCCTGCCTGCTGTCGTAGCGTGGTGGGCTGGAGACTCGAGTGAGGCCAGAAGGCTTCCCACTGGGCGCCATAGTCTTCGTGGATTTCCAGCATCGACAGCTGTGCCAGAAATCGGTGCAGAATTGCATAAATGACCATTTTACCATAATTAATAGGCTCCCATTGCCAGTAGTGTTTCACTCCAGTGGGGCTTACAATAGCTCCCCCCACCAGAGGAGACTTTGTGGCCCGACCCCGCTAGAGTGAAGTGGGGGTGGCATTGAGGCTCCCCAGAAGGTTGGTGGTAAGGGGGAGATGCTCCCTGGGCACGGGCAACTTGGCAGTGCCAGCCTAGCCTCCTGGCAATGCCTAAGGAGCAAAGTGGCAAAGTCCCAAATGGCATCCTTTGCAGCTGAGAACTTCTCTCCTCATCCTTCTCGACCTCTTTGCAGCCTTTGACACAATTAACCGTTGTGCTGTCCCTCAGTCTCTCTCCTCAGTTGTCCAGTTGGTTTGGACTCCCTTCATTCTTTTCTGTCTGATCACATCCAGACAAACCAGACTTTGCAATCATTTCCTTTTTCTGTTTCCGCAGTGGTTAACATTGACTCATAGTGCCAGGGACCCAAGTTTCAATTCCTGGCTTGGGTCACTGTCTGTGTGGGTTTCCTGTGGGTTCTCCGGTTTCCTCCAACAGCCCAAACATGTACGGGTTAGGTGGAATGACATGCTAAATTGCCCTTAGTGTCAGGGGGACTAGCAGGGTAAATGTATGGGGTTATGGGGATAGGACCTGAGTGGAGCTGTGGTCGGTGCAGATTCGATGGGCCGAATGGCCGCCTTCTGTGCTGTAGATTCTATGATTGTATCTGGTATTCCCCAAGGAGCAGTTTTTAGGCCGCCTTCTGGTTCTCATTTGCATGCTGCCTTTTGACTGAAGATAGAGTGTTATTTTTCATGTGCACGTTGATGACACCCAACTCTATCTTTCCATGACCTCTCTTGACCTCGTGAGTTGACTATCGCTAATGCACTCCTGGCTTGCCTCCTGCATTCTAACCTTCATTAAGTTGAGGCCATCCAAACCTGTGCCATCCATGAGTTAACTTGCTACAAGTTCTGCTTGCCTATCATCCCTCTGCTCACTGATCTACATTGGCTTCCAGTTGAGTAATATCTTGACTTTGAAATTCTCACCCCAAATCCCACCATAGCCTCAGCTATTCCTATCTCTGCAATCTCCTCCAGCTACGCAAGTATCAAAGATATCTATACTGATCTAATTCTGACCATCTCTGATTTTCATCTCTCCATCATGGCTGGTCATGCCTTCTGCTGCCTTTGGCCCCAAGCTGTGAAATTCCCTTTCCACTCCTCTCCATCTCTCTATCCTCTTTTAAGATTGCAGATTATCTAGAATCCCTACAGTGAAGAAGGAAGCCATTTGGCCCATCAAATCTACATGATTTTTCAACAAAGAACCCCAGGCCCCTTCTTGTAATCCCATGTATCCACTCTGCTAATTCTCTTTATCGACACATCTTCGGATACAAGTTTAGCATGGCCCTAACATGCACATTATAGTATAGGAGGAAACTGGAGCACTCAGAGGAAACCCATGCAGACACAGGGAGAACATGCGAACTTCATTCAGACAGTCACCTAAGGCTGGAATTGAACCCAGGTAACTGGCATTGTGAGGCAGCAATGCTAACCACCGTACTGTCAAAAATGTCTACTTTTACCAAACTCCACATGTGGTTTGGTCTCGTTGTGTTTTATAATGTGCCTTGGAATATTCAAGGTGCTATGTAAGTCTAAGTTATTATTGTCAGACACGGCACACCGCTACTTGTAGTTTGGTGGAAAATCAGTGACATAGGACCAGTATGAATAAAAAACCTTCATTCCTTTGGCCCTTCAGATTTGTGATAATCATGATGCCCTAACCAAACAAAAAAAACATCTTCTGCCTTACTCAGTCCCTATCCCTCTATTTCCTCCCTATTCATATACCCATTCAAATGCCTCCTAAATGTTGCTAATGTGCATGCTTATACCATCTTCTCTGGCAGTGTATTGCTGGCAAACACACCTCTCTGTGTGAAAAAAATTCCCTGCACGTCTTCCTTCAACTTTCTCCCTGTTGGGTCCATTCATTCGTTTGAAAAGACGAAAGGACAGCACTGGCACAAGTTTAAAATGGTTTTCTTTTATTGAAAAGTACTTAAAGAATTAACATGACAGAAGCAAAAAAGTGAACTTGGAGACTGGCTTCTCAGCCAGACCGTCCACAAAAAAAACATGCACTGAAATGAGTGGAATCTAAGAACTGAACTGAACAGAACACATGCTTTAAAATAAAACATATTTTAACCCTTATCTTGTTATTGGAAGTGTTTTTCATGAGCTGTCTTTGTCTAGAAAAACAATCCCTGTTGTTTGCCTGCATGTATACCCTTTAGGAATGCAGTTACTTTTTAGCTAAGCCATCATGCCTCTTGATTCTATGTGTTGTTAAGTTAGCTGCAATTGTTTAGCTTAGCAGAGTTAGTTAACACGTCCATTTAAATGTCATTGTGCAGAAATATGTTAAAATGTATTATTTGCATAGATTGATGCAAAGAGGGGTACTATACACAGGACTCCTTGCCCCCATTCACCTTGAATCTGTACTGCCTTGTAAATGACACTTCCAGCCTGGGGAAAGAAGCTTCTGACTATCCACCCTGTCTATGCCTCTCATAAATTTGTAGACTGTGATCAAAGTGGATGAGGCAGGTTGAGTTATCGTGGCCTGCCACTGCAGCTGTCTTAAGGTGGAAGGTAACAAGTCAGACATAGGTGATCAACTCCTCAATCCTAAATGTACGATCTAAAATTGAAAGACCTGGGAAATTGTAAACTTAAAACAAAATTCTGCCTGGTTCAAAAATCAGTGGTTTACTGAACTGATAAATATTGGTACAAATGCTGATGAAGCATCGGTGTCACTTGCCTTTTTTCGCTGCAGCTGTCACTTCCTGATTACATTTCTGATACCCCCCCCCCCCACCTTCGCAAAATCTTTAGCTTCTCTGAGAAGAAATTCAATAAATCTCATGTGCTGTCAATTTGCACGCGTGTATGTTTTGTTGCACTAGAGAATTTTACCAGCTGTCAAGCATTTGCGTAATCTCTATGCAATTTGTAACTCCCATTTCAAATTTTAACATGTTAATAATCCAAAATTAGAGGAGAACACAGCAGTCATACAGAATGAGGCTCTGGATAAACATCGGGCTGACTGGAGTGTAGATAAGGAGAGATTGGTTCAGCTAGGCCTACCTTCATTGAAGTGGAAAAGAATGAGAAGGGATCTCATTGAACCATATAAAATTCCAACAGGACTGTACAGACTGGAGGCAGGGATGATGCTTCCCCTGGCATCCCTTTCCCCCCTCACCGCCCTCCTGCACCGTTGGGGGGGGGAGGGGTTCTATGTAGAACAAGGGTTAACGTTTTCTTATTAGTGTCACAAGCAGTCTTTCGTTAACACTGCAACAAAGTGGCAGCCTGGTAGTACAATGGCTAGCACAGTGCCTCACAGCGCCAAGGACCCAGGTTCAATCCTTCGGGATACTATTTGTGTAGAGTTTGCACTTTCTCCCCATGTATAAATGGGTTTCCTCCCACAATGCAAAGATGCTTGGTCAGGTTAATTGGCCATGCTTAAATTGGTCCTAATGTCAGAGGATTTGTGGGGTAAATGCGGTTATAGGAATAGGGCCTTGGTGGGATTATGGTCGGTACAGACCCGATGGGTCAAACGGTCTCCTTTTGTACCGGAGAGATTCCATGATTCTGTAAGTGACTGTGAAAATCCTTTAGTTGCCATTCTCCAGAACCTGTTCAGGTACACTGAATTTAGCGTGGTCAATCCACCTAACCAGCGCATCTTGGAGGATCACAGTCTCAGAATATAGGATAGGATACTTAGGACGGAGATGAGGAAAAATTTCTTCAATATCTTGAAATCGCACAATGTTTTTGCCTTAACGACCTTCTGCGGTAGTGAATTCCACAGATTCATCACTCTCTGGAGAAAAAAATTTCTCCTCATCTCAGTTCTAAAAGATTTATCCCCTTATTCTTAAACTATGACCCTAGTTCTGGATTCCAAAACCATTGGGAACATCCTTTCAGAATCTACCCTGCTTAACCCTGATAGAATTTTTAAATTTTCTATGAGATCCCCTCTCAATCTTCTAAACTCCAATGAATATAATCCTAACTAACTTAGTCTCTTCTTGTGTGACAGACCTGCTTTCCCAGGAATCAGCCTGATGATCCTTTGCTGTACTCTCTCTATAGCAAAGACATCATTCCTCAGATAAGGATACCAAAACTGCACACAATACTCCAGGTGTGCTCTATACAAGTGTTGCAAAACATCCCCTTTGTTAGTCTCAGTTTTTTTGTGTTCTACACTGATAAATTTTCTTTTTTAATCACATCTGCGCACTGAAGGATGTCATTTACACCTTTCCTTTGGAGCTGCAAATGGGCAACCTGATGGTAAGGAGGGGCATGTATTTAGCTAATGATTTCCGTGAGAGCATGCTTCCGATCATGGCCCACACTATCAGATGAAACAGTCAACAGCCTTATATTTGCATTCACTTCCAGCTGAACAGGAAGGGAAGAGGGAAAGTTGTTGGCGTTGGCTTGAACACCAATCCCTTTAGCTGAAAAAAAAGTACTCGCTAACACAGGGAAAGAATAGGAGACGGTGCAGATTTGGAAACCAGAGACCCAGCTTATTTTAAAAGTTCTTATTCTTTTTCTAGAGTTAGTATTGATTTCCGGGGACGAGAACATTACATTGACATTAAATATTCCTGAAACTATCAGGAAAACCTTTTGAAAAGATTGGTCACAGCAACACATCCATTTCCTCACGATTGGAAGTTTGTCCCCGGGCTACTTAATGCATCCCACTGAGATGTTGACTGCGTGTTATGAAATCCATCTGAAAGGCAATGAGTAAAATAAATGAATGTGGTCTCTGATCTCTGATGTGTAGATGCAACAATATCAGGACTGACACATTGAGCTGGGTTAGGAGCAGATGTGGATTGCATTTGATTTGATTAAAGAAAGAGGAAACCCATCAATTTTTATTAATATCAACTCTTTATTTTCAACTTGTCTACTCAACAAAAGTCATTTGTGTCGAGCCACAGCTTGCAGTAATTTTATGGTTTAATTGCCTGCTGCTTTGCAAGGGAAGTTCAGTTCTGAAAGTGCTGATTACTGGTCAGCAAAACGAGAAGGGAAATGCAATGCATCTGAAACCAGCCTGAATTTGTGAGGAGAGTGTTGTAATATGCCTTTAAGGGAGAGCAGCAGAACATCACTAGAAGGAAAGTGTGTCACGTGTTCTAGTCTCGGTTTCACTTTGGCCTGTAAGTGGAACACAGCACACAAGGCTCTGCTGCTGATGTTTTCAAGCAATATGGCTTCGTATAAATATTCTCATGCACCCAGTCTGAATATATGAACTCACAGTGGGGGAAGTTTTCCCTGACACCTGCCATGGGAATTATAACAGGCAGGGGGAGGGTGGACCATTGAGCAGAATTTCCCATCTTTAGGGTGAGCGTGGCTAGAAAATCCTGTCCTATGTGATTGAGTGATTGATGTCTTTAAATCAATATAAAAACTTTTGTGTGTATTATATATATATATAATTGTATTTGTATTGTGCAGGCAGTGAGGTATATTCTTGAGACCAGAACTCTGTGCACTTGCCTTGGACTGACATTGTGTGGCAATTTGACTTGATCTGATTTATTTTATTATTGCCTCATGTTTTGGGATAGAGTGAAAAGTATTGTTTCCTGCAAGCTATACAGACAGTATACTATACATAGAGAAGGAAAGAGTGCAGAATGTAGTGTTATAGCCATAGGTAGGGTGCAGAGAACGCTCAGCCTAACATAAGGTATGTCCATTTAAAATGTTGGCAGCAGGGAAGAAGCTGTTCTTTAGTCAGTTGGTACGTGATCTCAGGCTTTTGGATCTTTTTCTGAAGGAGGAAGGTAGAAGAGAATATGTTCAGGGTACATTGGGTTCTTAATTATGCTGGCTGCTTTTCCAAAGCAGTGGGGCATGCACACAAAGTCAATAGATAGGAGGTTGGTTTGTTTGATGGACTAGGTTATGTTCACAACTCTTTGTAGTTACTTGTGGTCTTTGTTAGAGCAGGAGCCATATCAAGCTGTGATCTTAGGCTAAAGGCCAACAAATTCCTAGCACTGCTAGACCACAAAGTATCGTACCAGAATTTGGCTCATCGAGTCTACTCTGCCATTCAATCATGGCAATTCAATTTTCCTGCCTTCTTCGTGTAAACTTTGATCCCCTTACCAAGCTGTCTTAAATACACTCAGTGACCTGGCCTCCACAGCCTTCTGTGGCAGAGAGTTCCATGATTCACCACCCTCTGGCTGAAGAAATTCCTCATCATCTCAGTTCTAAAGGGTCATCCCTTTACCCCTGATAAGACTCTGCAAGATCCATCTTCATATCTGTGTAGACCCACAAGTATTTAGATTTTCAGGTGAAATTCAATGATTGTGATTTTTTTTTTTATTATTCATCTGTGGAACATGGGCATCGCTGGTTGGCCAGTATTTATTGCCCATCCCTCGTGCCTTGGAGGACATTTGAGAATCAACCATGATTGCTGTGGCTCTAGAGTCACATGTCTGCCAGACCGGGTAAGAACAGCAGTTTTTCCAACTATCGATGATGATTTCATAGTCATCAGTAGATTGTTAATTCCAGATATTTTTTACTGAATTCAAATTCCATCATCTGTCATAGCGGGATTCAAAATTAGGTCCCCAGAATATCAGCTGAGTTGCTGGATTAATAGCCTAGTGATAATATCACGAGGCCATCACCACCTCCTTCACTCCCTGACTGAGGAGAAGGTGGAGACACCCATTTCTTTAGAGAATCACTAATAGATCTGTCAGCAAAACAGCAGCTTGATCTACAATCCTGGGGTTAAAGAAGTCTCCTGCTTATAAGATGAACAGTGTTCCTTATGAATTATGGGTCTGAGATGAGACAATCAATCCTTATTATGTCAACATAAGTAGCACGTGAACCTTAATATTTTATAATCCAGTTTCAAAATGCCCATTCAATTCCTGTATCTTTTCCCCTTTTCTTTCCCAGCATCATACTTCAAACTCAATTCCAAAATTGTTGATATAAAAGCAAAACTGATCAGATATCCCAAAGGGCAAAAGAGGTAAAATCTAGCAGTTAGTTCACTTTACATGTGTGTCAACTCACTTACAGCATTACAATCAAAACATTGCTGTTGTTCAACTACAACTTGCACAGTGATTGGCACTGCTGCCTCACAACGCCAGGGACCTGGTTCAATTTCTGTCTTGGGTCACTCTATGTGAAGGCTGCATGTTCTCCCAGTGTCTGAGTGGGTCTCCTCTGGGTATTCCAGTTTTCTCCCACTGTCTGAAAAACATACTGACAGGTGTACTGACCATGCTAAATTCTCCCTCAGTGTACCCAAACAGGTGCCAGAGTGTGGTGCCCAGGGGATTTTCACAGTAACTTCATTGCAGTGTTAATGTGAGTGTACTTGTGTCACTAATAAATAAACTTAAAAAAAAGTTTAATTAAAGAGATAAATTCCAAATGCAACAGAAGACTGACAGTGAGAGGAATGAAAACAATGCAGGGAAAAAAAAATACAGCACAGGAACAGAACCTTTGGCCCTCCAAGCCTGTGCTGCCTGACTGAACTAAAACATCTTACCCTTCCGTATCAATAAAGTCTTTTTAAAAGAACTAAATTTCACCTCTTGTGTACTCCAGAAGGCCAAAGATATCAGAAGATGAGAAGGGGAAATTGGAGTTGATAAGTGCTGGTTACTGAACAGATTATTTTTGTTCGGTAGATGTGGAAGGAATGTAAGCCAATGTTATGCAAGCCAAGACCAAAAGCTTGTAAGCAGTGAAACTCGAGTGCCAAGTTGGAGCTTTTGAAAATAAACACCCACATCATTAATACGGTACTGCAAGCCAACTTTCAGAATGTGAACATCACCAGGGGCCACACAAACAGATCTACATTCATGCTGCAATGTTTGCAAAAACAAAACCTAGCCAAATTTGTAGCAATTATTATCAACCTATTATTTAGGCTGGAATAGATTTCAGCTGCTACCTGCAAAGTTACTGTCCCATCTGTTTTAAATGAGTGACGGCATTGAACTGAATCTCATACAAACCAGGGAGTAGAATCCTAAATCGATGGCAATCGAACCTTTGCAGTTCCACTTCTACATCTCCCAACTACATCCAAAAATAATAAAAGATTCAAATGTTCCATTTTAAACAGCGTATTCTAAACACATTTAAATACTCGGTGCTGGTTCAATTTTTTTACTGGAATAATAAGTTACAGGATCCCATCACCTCACGTCTATTTTTTTAAATTCAGTTGTGGGTATCACTGGCTGGCCAACATTTATCACACATTCCTAGTTGCTCTTGAGAGTCACAGAATGCCCCCACAGTGCAGAAGCAGGTCATTCAGCCCATTGGGTCTGCACCGACCACAATCCTACCCAGGTCCTATCCCAGTAATGCTATAATTTATCTTCACCAATCCCCTGACACTAAAGGGCAATTTATCATGGCCAATCTACCGAACCCACACATCACTGGACTGTGGGAGGAAACAGGACACCTGGAGGAAACCCACACAGATCCTAGGCTAAGATCTACCTTCAGATCCAAATAAAGAATGGATTCAGTGCCTTAGCTTCTCACCTTGGATCTTGTTTGTCTCTCTTGTGGGGACCATGAGTTGGATTCAATTGGATTTTGGATTTAATTTTGTAGCAGCCAAGGAATGGAATTGGATTTGCACGATCCACTCTGAGTATTGGCTTTGTAACTTTAAAAAATTAAAGTAAAATATGACTAAGAATTTGCAGTGGGCACTGCCAGTTTTTTAAATTGTTAGACAGTTTCACTTTTGTTTTACTTGCTATATGCTGAATAATAGTATAATTATGTGACAAGCTTAACAATGGTGCAAAGCAGTGTTTGTTTCAAACCAATACTGAAACTTGTGTAGTAATGAACTGATGGTGAATTTGCCTGACTGGGACCTTGAGCAGACTGTGTTGGTATCACAATTTTAGACGTGGTCTGCAGCACAATGACAGTGATAATGTGAATCCACCCTAAATCTGTAACTATCAGTTATTTTGCTTGCTGAATTCATTGGCACTATACTAACCTAGTGCAGTTCATTGCAAATAAAATTCAAGGTCCCAGTAACCTTCACTGGTTTGTAAACATACTGAAAAGAAAAGTTGGGATTTTGTGCTACCCCCTTGTGCAGGGATGGGTTGGCACGTGGCCGGGGGACGTAAAGTTAGCCCTTTCTGTAGTGGGGATGCCCAAGGATCAATTAAGATCTGAACAATTAATGACCATTTAAGAGCCTTTTCCCAATGCTTCAAGCCAAGGTTAATTAAAGCTTAACTCTTCTAAGCGGAGGAGGGCTTAGGATGTTTGAATTATGGCAGATCCCATCCCTGGGCTACTGGTGGGAAGGGTGGAGTGTTTCATTTACAGGATAGGCCCATTTAAGACCCCTACCAGACTTGCTCTGCCTGCCCTGGCCTATGCATTTCAATCCTCAGCACCCTTACCCATTTGACCAGGGCACCTATTCTACATCTAACCACCTCCCCACTATCCCATCCCCACTATCCCATACCCACCCCAGAAACTCACTCAAATTACCTCTCTGGCAAGCTCCTGGTGGCCCTGTTGGAACCAGAGAGCCATTGGCCCTCTTAGCAGTGGGATTTCTTCCCAGATGTGGATGGAAGACTTGGCCAGAGCCACCGGATGCCTCTCTGAGCATTAAGTGGCTCTAGGGCAGCCTGTTAGAGTGGGACAGATTCAACCATTGACTTTTTTGCCGGGGAGGCTGGAAACCCAACAAATCATAAAATACTGCCCGTCGAGGTTATTAGTTTATTTATGCCATGGCATGTTGCTTCCGTATGCCAAAACTAGAAGCACGGATTGTATATATATATACAGCCTAGACTTCTCAGCTAATTCTGTAAGTGTAGCTTTTCAGCAAACATCTGAAATGTTGCAAGGTTTCAAACAGATGTGATTATGTACACTTTGATCATGAGTGTCTCACATAAGACTGCACACGTTTCTTACAATGAAGCATTTTGTCAAGATGTTAAGGCATCTGATGTTCTCCTGGGACCTTTTAGATTGCAGGTGACTCTGAGTGAATCCTGAGATTTACCATGACAACTAGATTTTAACAAAGCAATTTTCTTTTGGGCAGTTTGCATTTAAGTTAATAAGTTAAGTTAAAGTTAATTTATTAGGCACAAGTAAGGCTTACGTTAACACTACAATGCAGTTACTGTGAAATTCCCCTAGTCGCCACAATCTGCAGTCTGTTTGGATCAATGCATCTGACCTGCATGTCTTCAGAATGTGAGGGGAAGCTGAAACATCCAGAGGAAACCCACACAGACTCTGGGAGAACATGCAAACTCATACAGACAGTGATCCAAGTTAGGAATCGAACCCTGGTCCCTGGCACTGTGAAGCAGTAGGGCTGACCACTCTGCTACTATACTGTCCCCATATTTTCCAATATTTAAATCCTGTTTAAAGAAGCGTGTGTTTAACAACAAAGGGCTAAATTTTCCAGAAAATGCCAGCCAAATTATTATTTCAGTTTTGTGGATCAATCTGGATTGGAACAGAAAATGCTGGATGAACTCAGCAGATCTGGCAGCAACTGTGGAGAGAGGAACAGAGTTCCCATTTTGAGTCCAATATGACCACTGGGCAGTTGGGACTTGGTGGGAGTTTATACCAATCATCTGGATTTTGAACTGAAAGGTGCAAGGTGGGTGACATTGGGCTGGCATAGACAAGATGGGCCGAATTGTTATCCTTTATACTATAAGTTTTCTATGGTTCTTTAGTTGAAGTCAGCCGACTTTCATTTGGGAGTTCTTGATTTGAGGTTGAAGAGATAAAAAACGGGAAAGGGATTTATCTTGAGGAAAGTAAAGGTTTAAAGCAAATCAGCCCATTCTCATGTGCCTCTCGCTGGATCGATCACCATAGAAGGGAAAAATGAATAAATTATGTATCACTATAATAATATGGCTTTAAAGCTTTTCTTCCAGAATCAGGGGTCAGGACTATCCAGCTCTGTGTCAACAGAAGGAAAGAAAGATTTGCCTTGTGTCTTTCGCAACCACAGGACATTCCAAGTGTTTAAGACCAAGAGGATGCCTTTGAAGTGTAATGACCAATCATTGAGTGTATTTAAGGCAGAGGTAGATAGGTTCTTGATTGATTGTCTGAAAGTTTTTATTAATCACAAGTAGGCTTACATTAACACTGCAATAGAGTTACTGTGAAAAGCCTTTGGTTGCCACACTCCAGCGCTTGTTTGGGTATACTGAGGGAGAATTTATATGGCCAATGCACCTAACCGGCACATTTTTCTGACTGTGGAAGGAAACTGGAGCACCTGGAGAAAACATACGTTGACACAGGGAGAATGTGCAAATTCCGCATAAACAGTGACCAAGCTGGGAATTGAACCTGGTTCCCTGGCGCTGTGAGACGGCAATGCTAACCATTGTGCCACTGATCAAAGACTATGGGGGAAAGGCAAGAGAAGGGAGATTAAGAATTTATTAGCCGTGATTAAATGGCAGAGCAGACTCAATGGGCCAAATGGCCTAATTGTGCTCCTATATCACAGTATCATAGAATCCCAGAAGGAGGCCGTTTGGCCCATTGAGCCTGCACCAACAACAATCCCATCTACGCTCTCACTCCGTAACTTCACATATTTACCCTGCTAATCGGCTTGACACTAAGGGGCAATTTAGCATGGCCAATCCACCTAACCCGCACATCTTTGGAGTGTGGGTGGAAACCGGAGCACGCAGAGGAAATCCATGGAGACACAGAGAGAATGTGCAAACTTCACATAAATAGTCACCTATTTGAGGCTGGAATTGAACCTGGGTCCCTGGCTCAGTGCTAGTGACTGTGCCACCGTATACCTTGGGGTCTTATTTTAGACTCCTATCACCATAAGTGTCAAATGTTTAAAAGATGCGTTTATATCAGGTCCTAAAGTGCAATCTTGTAATAATCTTGATCCAAATGTAATCTTGGCTGGTGTAACTCGCTACCTTTTATTCAGCAAACATGATTAATGATGAATCACCCCCCTTGGGCCAGTCTCTTCATCTGATGCCAGCAATTTACCGCTGCGTTTCACATTGCAACTGACCTTAGAGCACAAGAGACAGTGCAAGAAAGGCGACGATTGATGATGTGTTGCCCAAACCACATGCAAATAATTTGCATTCGATTTAAAAAAAACTACTGTCTTGCTTTTGGAATTCTGTTTTCACAAATTATAATTTGCAATGTACGCTAGGGGATTCCATTCTTGTGCCATTAAATTGTTGGATACAGTCACATGCATCAGTGTTTATCAGTTAGCCTATTGGACATTCCGACTGTTCCATAGTACACCTTGCGTGAGATGATACCAGCTTGGAAATAAATAGGAGCAGTATAATGAAACACAATAAAAAAAAATCTACTATCATTGCCTATGCAGATGTCATGTTATACAATTTCAAAATCAGTGTAGTGACACAATAGTCAGCACTGCTGCCTCACAGAACCAGGGATCTGGGTTCAATTCCGACCTTGGATCACTGTCTCTGTGAAGTTTGCATGTTCTCCCTGTGCCTGCACACGTTTCCTCCAAAGACATATGGGCTAGGTTGATTGGCCATTGTGAATTGCACCTTAGTGTCAGGGGGATTAGCAGGGTAAATATGTGAGGTTGTGGGGATAGGGCCTGGATGGGATTATTGTCAGTGCAGGCTTGATAGGTAAAATGGCCTCCTTCTGCAATGTAGGAATTCCATGATTCTATGAGCATTGACTTTGTACATAATCCACTTTGGATAAACTAGTGATAGTGTTAAGTTACTGATTGTCCATGAATGAAGCATAATGCAATTTGAAAATAAGCCATCCTTCCTCCCATTTGCAGCATTAGAAATGAAGGTTTTGTATCAAAAGTAGGTTTCAGAGCAGGGGATAATTGGATCAGATGAAGTTACTGTGAAAATTGCCGTATTCCTTTTCAGGTACACTGAGGGAGAATTTAGCATGGCCAATCCACCTTACCTGTGCATCTTTGTCTATGAGAAGAAATTAGAGCACCCGGAGGAAACCCACACAGAGATGGGAAGAATGTGCTAGCTCTGCCCAGACAGTGATTGAGAATTGAACTTGGGTCCCTGGTACTGTGCTAACAACTGTGCCACCCTACTTTATACATAATCTACTTAAATGATCCAGCAATAGCCTGAATAAGTTACTGATTGTCTATAAATGAAGCATAATGCAATTTGAAAATAAACCATCCTCCCTCCCATCTGCAGCATTAGAAATGTAGGTTTTGTGTCAAAGGTGTTTACAGAGTAGGAGATAATTCAATCAGATGTCATTCTGAGTCCATTTTAAATGCACGTTTTCTTTAAATTTAGAAAATGATTTCATAGGAATGGCAAAGTTTTTGGGAAGCGGGAAAGTACAAGAAGTTATAGTATGTGTTGAAGTGCTACGGTGCCACGAGTGACTGGAAAATGTGATTAAAGCTTGAGAAACTTACATCAGCAGCATCAATTATAGACGTCGATGGAGGAATTTATTGTGTCAAGTTAACACGTGTGTGCAGAATTTTAAACAAATATTTATGCATTTTTTGCATTGAGAGGTAGTTGCAGTGGGACATGCACAGGAGTTACAGCAGGACATGCACTGTCAACACGCTATATGTGTCCAGCACTATCTCAGAGCTGAAGGAGAATTTCTCGGGCACCGGTGCGAGCAGACAGGAAAGTAGGTTCACTCCATATCTGTTGCATTAACATTGTGTATAATCTCTGGCATACTGTCTGTTGCCTTCTGTGTCAGTTGGCTGAAGTAGTTTAACAAAGTATTTCTGCCGTAAAAGGATTAAAGCTTGAATCTGCCAAAGGACAGGTTTGATATGATCATCTTTAAACCTGTGTAGAGAGACACAAACGAATCTGGCTTTTGAATGGGCTGCCTCATCAATAGTGCAATTAAAGAGTCTCCCTTGGGTACAATTAACTTTGCTGTGGTAATGAATTAATTATCTTTTTAAAACATGCAATTTCTGACTAGGTGGTTAGAACATCTTGCCCCCTGAAGGTCTATGGTGTGTTCATTTTGTTACATAGATGTAATTATTCCTTATTGTTTAAATGCTTTTTAAAGGAATGAACTGTCTCCCCCCCACACTGCGGCAAATTTGGTGACAGATGAATAATGAAGACACTGAACTTCATCATGCGATCGATGTTGAGTACAGTTCTCTTGAATCTCACCAGATATTTCTAAGGAAATCTGCACATCCAAAGACAGAGAGTATTATGATTGTAGTTAATTTATTTTTAATCAAGCCTTTACGAAAATACTTCATCAAAATGGATTTTGTTTTCCTTGAGAAATGAAGTGTGAACTCGAAGAATATTTTACGCTTGTGCCGAGGAATTTAAAGTTAGTGAGGAATAGAAGTTAGAGAATCATAGAATCCCTACAGTGCAGAAGAGGCCATTCAGTCCAGTGAATGTGCACTGACTCTCTAATAGAGCACCTTACCCAGGCCTAACCCCCACCCTACCTCTGTAACCTCCCCGCATTTATTATGGCTTATCCATCTAACCCTTGGACACTAAGGGGCAATTCAGCATGGTCAATCCACCTAACCACATCTTTGGGACTGTAAGAGGAAGCCGAAGCATCCAGAAGAAACCCATGCAGACAGGGGAGAACGTACAAACTCCACAGTTACCCAAGGAGGGAATCGAATCTGGATGCCTGGAGCTGCGAGGCAGCAATGCTAACTACTGAGCCAGTATGCCACCCGACTGTACATGTTGATAAAGTAAATAGATGTGTAACCTCCTCAGAATGACAGTCTCTGGTGCATTGTTACTTCTGATGGATTGACTCTTGCTGCAATTCCAAAGTCCCTCTCTTGTCCAATCTTTCACACTCAGGCTGGGTTAGATAAGAGCAGCGACATGCGCTCCTCATTGGTGAGGACTGACAGGAATGGTGGGAAGAAAGGAACATCCTTTTTTATGGCACTAGCTGCCACAAAGGAGATGTTTAAAGGGAGAAGTTAAGTGGTTCAGGAAGGGGACACTGGATGCAGGAATGGGAGGAGAGTGGGGGTGTGGGGACAGAAAAATGGGAAGGGGGGTTACCAGAAGGAGTTGGGATGTTGGGGGGTTTAAATGGTTAGTGTGGATTGGGTCAGTTCAGACTGGGAGAGGGTGGGGATCAAAGCGGGGAGAGAGAATTGTACAGAAAGGGTTTGGATGGTGAGTGGGGAATTGGCCAGGTTGGGAGTTTGGGTGGGCTGGGGGGATCTGCTGAAGGTTTGTGTGTTTTTAGGATGTCCTGTGCAGGGCTTAGTCTAGATGTTTAAATAGCTATTGTCAAGTTAAAAGTGATTTCTTCCAACTCTTTCAGAATGACTATCAGAGTATAGATGGCAGAACCATCCAGAGTTAGTGATTTAAATTGATTCTCTCAGATGGTTTCCTGCCCAGCGCAATTGTCCAGAGGAAGTTAACACTTCTGGACAATTGTCAGTTAAACCCTTACATGGGAACTTCCTGGAGGGATTCCCCAGTGCATCAATGAAGTACCCTCTAAATGTGACACTGGGGCACCAGGAAATTATGCACCAGTGTTTTTACTAGCATTGGAGACTTGCGGAGTGGGAGGAAATAGTTAAGATTGCCTCTATAGTAAAGGCAATTGGTAGCAAAGAATATTTGCTGACGGCAAAACTTAACACCACAAAAGGAGAGAAAAAATAGATCCCAGATTACATTAGTGTGGTTCCAGGGAGAGATTGCATGCTATTACCCTAGAATTGCAAAATCTTGATGTAGAAAGAGGCCATTATTTTTTATTCATTCATGGGATGTGGGAATTATTGCTTAGGCCAGCTTTTATTGGCCATTCCTAAATTCCCTTGAGAAACATATAAACCTAGAAAATAGGAGCAGGAATAGGTCATTGGGCCCTTTGAGCCTGCTCTGCCATTCATTATAGTTATGGCTGATCTTCCTTCCCAATGCCACACTTCTGTGCACTCACCTTATCTCTTGACACTTTTAGAATCTAGAAACCTATCTATTTCTTCCTCATGTGTATTCAGTAATTTGATCTCCACAGCCTTCAGTGGTAGACGTTACTCCTCATCTCAGTCCTAAATGGTCTACCCATATTTTGTGACCCTTGTTCTAGAACCTTGTCCCCCCACACATCCCAGCCAGAGAAAGTATCATCCCATAACCAGTCTGTCCAGCTCTGTCAGAATTTTATATGTTTCAATTAGTTCTCTATCTTTCGTCTAAATTCGAGTGAATACATGCCCCGTTGCTCCAATCTCTCCTCATATGACAACTTTGCATTCCAGGAATCAGTCTGGTTGAACCCTTGCTGCAATCCCTCTGTGGCAAGTATGTTCTCTCTTGGATAAGGAAAAGAAAGCTGCGCATAGTACCCTGGTGTGACCTCTTCAAGGCCCTGTACAGCTGCAGTAAAACATCCTTTCTCCTATACTCAAGTCCTCTTGGAATGAAGACCAACATTATATTTGCCTTCCTTTATTGCTTGCTGCGCCTGCATGCTTGCTTTCAGTGCTTGGTCTACAAATACATGCAGGTCCATTTGTACGTCAATATTTCCCATTCTATCATCATTTACGAAATACTCTGCCATTCTGTTCTTCCTAGCAAAGTGGATGTCTATATTGTACTGCGTCAGTCACGTATTTTCCAACTCACTCAGATTGTCTAAGTTACTTTGAAACCTCTTAATATGCTCCTCACCATTCACCTTTCCAGCAAGTTTTTGTGTCATCAATAAGCTTGGAAATATCATGTTTGATTTCCTCATCTAAATCTTTGAACTGACAAAGGTGGTTTTAAACACCTTCTTGAATAGCTACAGTCTCTGTTGGGTAGGTAGGCCCAGTAGTGATGTTGGTGAGGGAATTCCAGGATTTTGTCCCAGTGACACTGAAGGAACAGCAAGATATCTTCAAGTTGGCCTACTGAGTCTACACTGTCTCTCTAGTCCCTTGCCTTATTCTGTTTGTCTCAGATTCCAACCACCGTTCGGATGAAACAATACATCACTTTTCACTTATGATCAATTGTTTTGAATCTGTGTCCTTCAGTTCTTGATGCTGTTGTGAGTGTGAACAGTTTCTGATTACTTACCCTGTCAGGATCTTAAAAATCTCTATCAGTTTCCTCTGCACCATGAATGCAATCATTTTCTGAATCACCTCTCTACTTTCTCCAATGTCTTCCCATCCTTCCTCAAATATGTTGTCCAAAACTGGATACACTACTCCAGATGAGGCCGGATAAGCATACTGCAGAAATTCAACATAACCTCCTCATTCTGTAATCATGAAGCCTAAGAAACTTACTAACTGTTCTTTCAACATGCCCTGCCATCTTCAATGACTTATATAGGTGCATTTGTTCCTATGCTTACTTTGAAGTTCCTCCCTTTCCACATTTTTCCTGCCAAAATAAGTCAGCTCATACTTCTCAGCATTGAATTTCATCTGCCACTTGTCTGCCCAATCCTCCAGCATGTCTATGTTAGCAGCATGGTGGCATAGTGGTTAGCCTGCTGCCTCACAGCACCAGATCCTGCGTTCAATTCCTGGTTCGGGTCATTGTCTGTGTGGAGTTTGCACATTCTCCCCGTGTCTGCCTGGGTTTCCTCTGGGTGCTTCACTTTCCTCTCTCAGTTTGAAAGATGTGTTGGTTAGCTTCATTGGCCATGCTAAATTCTCCCTCAGTGTGCCCGAACAGATGCTGGAGTATGGCGACTAGAGGATTTTCACAGTAACTTCATTGCAGTGTTAATGTAGGTGCAGTTGTGACATTAATGAGTAAACTTAGTCTTAAACTTCAGAAGAACATAAGTTTATCCTCATCACAGTTGACAATGTTTCCGATCATCATATTACTTGCAAATTTTGAAATCATGTCTTGAATACCACAGTCAAGGTCATTAATATGGAACAGGAAAAGGAGTCCCAACACTGATTGCTGGGGAACTGCAGTACAGCCTTCCTCCAATCTGAAAAAACAGGTATTTCGCACTACTCTATTTCCTGCCTGTTAGGATATGGATCAGAAACACAGAAGTATATTATAAAGTTAGACTAGATCCCCAATTATTTGCTATTTTTGGCATTAGTATGCGGATAAAATATTTCACTCCAGGTGTGATTCTATTGACAAACTAGGGAGCTTTTATCATACAAACTATTTAACAATAGAGTTTAACTATAACAAATGAATCAGCTTAGCATAAAATCATAGAATTCCTACACTGCAGAAGGAAGCCATTCGGCTTATCACATCTGCGCTAACTCTCCAACAGAGCCTCTTACCAGGCCCTCTCCCAAATCCTATCCTCATAATCCCACACATTTACCATGGCTAATCCATCTAACCTACACATTTTGGGATTACCATGGCTAATATGCCTAACCTGCACATCTTTGCAATATTTGAATGATATTTAATCATGACTAGATACAATGCTTAATTGCTAAACTATCTCCATTAGTTCCAATTCAAGCATATTGGTTGTGTCTGCTGTCTCTCAGCACCAGAGTCCTGGGTTCGAATCCTGGTTTGGATCACTGCGTGTGCATGGTTTGCATGTCCTCCAAGTGTCTGCGTGGGTTTCCTCGAGGTGCTCCGGTTTCCTCCCACAATCTGAAAGATGTACTGGTTAGGTGCATTTGCCATGCTCAATTCTCCCTCAGTGCATCCAAACAGGTGTAGAACTTGGCAAGTAAGGGATTTTCACAGTGACTTCACTGTAGTGTGAATATAAGCCAACTTGTGATGAATAAATAAACTTAAATTTCTCTTACTGACTTAAAAACCCCTCTTCAAAATCAGTTCACAAACAACACAGGCTTATGTGTTTGTACTTGTTAACTGTATTAGAGTTTTGTGAACACCTTTGGGGAGAGACAGAGAGAGAGGGATGCCTCTTCTAAGCAAGTTGCTTCCTCTCCCCATCCCCGCATCCCTCACCACATATAGGGGCCTCCACCCCACACACATCAAACACCTCCATGATTGGGATGTTAGAAATTATTTTTTTCCCTGTAGTTGCAGATATGGAATTAATTCAGCTCCCCTTTTCCTTGGAGTAGGCCTGACAGTAGTATGTAGCTGGGAGACTGGCAGCATACATAAATCAGACTGCACAGGGATTGTAGATTCTCTTCAAATCATTAATGAACTTGTTGGTTTTTTACAGTGCAACAGCAACCTTTATGGCCATTTTACAGTGCTGGCCCACCAAGGGTAAGATAAATATCACTCCTTGCTATTGTGGCATTTGAATGCCCAACCTGTATGTTGCCAGATGAACTCTATAATGAATAGGTTACTCCACTGCCATTTGGACAGGTATGTGACTTTAAATGGGTTGAAGCGCAAAGAAAAATGTACCAAAGATTTATAACATTAAAAGGTGGGATCACGAATAAGTCATTGGTCCTTTGAGTCCGCTCTATTATTCAATAAGATCATGGCAGGTGTGATTCTGGCCTTAACTCTGTTTCTGTTTTGCACCACTCCCCAATAATTCCCCAAGTACTTTGAGCACCTCCTGATTTGGGTGTAGATCAAATATCCAGCACGTGTTTGAATATATTCAGCAACCCAGCCTCCAGGTTCTTGGAGTGGATACAAAATGCCAAATGTTCTCTGAGAAAAAATTCCTGCTCATTCCTGTCTTCAACAAGAGAGCCCTTATTTTGGGAATGGAAGGAAAAGGAACAAATTCCACAAATAGTGTCAGGTACGCAATTAAATTATTTTTGCATCAGATCTGTGACAGTGAAGCACAATATGGTTGCAAACACTGTGCGTTACAAAATGTGATGCACTGCAGAATTGTACGGAGCAGTGTGATGTGGGTACCCAATTGTAATAACCCCCAGGACTTGCACCTGGAATCACTGAGTGACCTCCTTGATGAATATGAGCATCCTTTGGATTGGTAATTAACTTTTTATTTATTAGTGTCACAAGGAAGCTTACTGCAATGAAATTATTGTGCAAACCACACCATCAGCTTCATAACCAAACCCAACAACCACATTATCAGTTTCATAACCAAAAACCCAACAAACCACACCATCAGCTTCATAACAAGGAACACAACAAACTATACCACAACTTTCCTAACTAGATAGGCAACAAACAACGCCATGATCTTCATAAAAAGAAATGCAGCAAACCACACTCCCGTGCCTGTTCAGGTGCACTGAGGGAGAATTTAGCAAGGCCAATACACCTAACCAGCACATCTTACGGACTATGAGAAGAAACCTGAACAACTGGTGGAAAACTATGTAAAATTTGGGGAGAACATGCAGACTGTGCACAGACAGTGATCCAAGCCAGGATCAAACCTAGATTCCTGGAGCTGTGAGGCAGCAGCGCTAACCACTGTGCCACCATGTCGCCAGGTGGAGTTCACCTTTACAAAGCAGATCCCTGAGTGGGTCCATTGTTGTATTGTCCTGGTTGGGACTAGTTGGTATTCACCCCAGGTTTGTGGTTTTTGCTTTACTTTATTTTAAGTAATAAAACACTGTTCCTTTGCTGCCTATTCCTGGAGTTATTATACCAATGTTGTCACGTTCCCACTGCACTAGTTGTAAAACTGCTGTTTTTGTGTACAGTGTAAAATACTCCTCATGGTGTCAAAGAGATGCAAAGTATAGAGTGTGGCTGAAGTAACAATGATGAAATTGGGGCTTCAGCATGTTGTTAAAAACCTTGCAGGGATGGGGTGCAAAGATTTGGGGCTCAGGGAAGGTGGAAGGTGAGCTTTGTGTGGTGAGTCAGTTTAAATCTGGAATTGGACCTTGTGTGATATCCCTCTGTATAACTGGTTGTTATAAAGATCTGCTAGAAGAACTCTGAACAGCTTAGATGACTCCTGTAAAATTCTAACTGCAGATTCTACACAGAGAAGTAAAGCATTTATTTGAAACCTGCTTTTAAGTATTCATTATTAGCTCGGTTTCAGCTTTCCCTGCTGCAGGGTAAAGAATCTTTTAATTGAATATGTGAATTAATTATGAAAATTTCTTCCAGGCCTGAAACACATTCTTTGCATAAAAATGAAACCAAAACAACTGTGAAATTCAGTTGCTTCTATTGTGTGGACAGCACAGGGGTTCGTTAGCACTGCTGCTTCACAGTGCCAAGGACCCAGGTTCGATTCCTGGCTTGGGTCACTGTCTGTGTGGAGTTTGCATGTTCTCCCTGTATCTACATTGGTTTCCTCCGAGTGCTCTGATTTTCTCCTACAGTCCGAAAGATGTGCTGGTCAGGTATATTGGCCATGCTAAATTCTGCTACCCGAACAGGTACCAGAATGTGGCGACTATGGGATTTTAACAGTTAACATAAACTTGCGGTAACCATAAATAAACCGAATTAATTGTTTGGTTTGCTAAACAGATTTACGAAAAAGGTGTGAGAATATCAGTAGTGTACGTATAGCTGCATTCTCCAAATGCTACTTCATTTGGTATTTCACAGAAGCTGTTTTTCTCTGGGATAATTGACATTGCAGTCTTCAATGGGACATCCTGTAGATGTCACTTGGGATTATTTTTGCACTGTGACAAATGTATCAATTTGCATGTTGGTTTTGTCATTTTTTTTCATTATTCCCCTTCTCCATCCCCCTATTTTTCCAGCCCAGATCCATTATTTGGATTGAGAAGGCAGAAAGTCCACTGTGTATTAGGTTACCACAGGGATAGAACAGACTGGTAACGCAACATAAATTGCAACTAAATTGACACAGTGTAAGCATAAGCACAAGGGGAATGTATAAATTCACATTAGTGTAGTCAGCTTGGTCTCCTCTGGTTAAAATACATCAATACAAGGGAAAGACCTTTATTAAATTGTTCTTTTATCTATGGATTGTTTTCATTGAGTTAAAATATATCTGATTTGGCAAAACAAAATCCTTCATCTTGATACACACAGTAAAATCTTCCAAAAAATGAGGTGGAGTTGCATGCCAATGGTTGGCATTAATTGGTAGAAAACAATTTTTAACCCAAATGTGTTAAATTTCCAGTAGCGTTGCCTCATGGGTGTTAAAGCACAGAGGTTATACAGCACAGGAAGAAAGGCCATTCGGCCCATCATGTCCACAGCAGTCAACGACAAACCACCTCACAGTTCTAAACCGTTATCCAGCACTTGGCCCATAGCTTCGTACGCCATGACACATCTAAGTATCACATCTAAATACTTCCTAATGAATGAAGGATAGAAATTGAATTAGGAAGGAAATAAACTGCAACTGTACAGGGAGTTGGTGAGACCTGGACTATTTTATGCTCAGTTTTGGTGTTCTTACCTGAGGAAGGGTGTCCATGCTTTTGAGGGAGTGCAGCAAAGGTTTATCAGGTTGATGATTGGGATGGCAGGATTGTCATATGAGCAGAGACTAAGTCAGTTAGGATTATATTCACTAGAGTGTTTATGGAACACTGTGCAGTTAAGGTTGGGACTGTATTCATCTGAGTTTAGAAGAATGAGATGGGATCTCGTTGAAACTTACAAAACTCTAACAGGATTAGACAGGGTAGATTCAGAAAGAATGTTCCCAAATAGTGGGGGAGTCCAGGACTACGGGTCATAGTCTGAGGATAAGAGATAAGTCTTTTAGGATTGAGGTGAGGAGAAATTTCTTTGCCCAGAGAATGTTTGGATAAAAGAAAATTACTGCAGATGCTGGAACCTGAAGCCAAGAAAAAAAATGCTGAAAAATCTCAGCAGGTCTGGCAGCTTCTATAAGGAGAGAAAAGAGCTGATATTTCAAATTCAGATGACCTTTGACCCTGTCAAGATTCCAAAGGATCATCAGAACTCAAAACATCAGCTCTTTTCTGTCCTTATAGATGCTGCCAGACCTGCTGAGATTTTCCAGCATTTTCCTTTTAATGAATGTGTGCAATTCACCACCACAGAAAGTAGCTGAGGCCAAAACATTGTCTGATTTCAAGAAGAGATTAGATGTAGTTCTTGGGGCTAAAGGGATCAAGGGATATAGGGGGGAAAAGGCGGGATCAGGACTTCTGAATTTGAAGATCAGCCATGATCAAAATGAATGGCGAAGCAGGCTCAAAGGTCTGAAGGGCCTACTTCTGTTTCTGTTTTCTATCCCTGAGTTAAATTTGCTTCAGACATGGAGGCTGTGAACAGAGGAATGACACCAAGGCATCTGGTAACACCAAAGAGAAGATGTCCCCAGCAATGTGTGTGCGTATGAGTTTGTGAATAGCACTTTACTCTCGGAAGCTTTCTCTGACTTACCCTGTATTGGCTCCAACCCAGAACCATTGTTGTTTATAGTCAATAGCTTAATCATTAATTGCATTTTAACTTTTTGAAGTGATTGTGCTTTATGACGTCATCATCTATCATCTTTGCAGATGGCTTGAATTTCTTTTTTTGTGGCATATGGTGGGGAAAAACAGTTGGGTACAGATTGTCCTGGGCTCCATAGATGAGAGATCAGGGAGCAGAGAAAAAAAATCAAATCCTATTTAGATGACAATAAGATATTTGTCACAAAGGCATTTAATGCAAGAGGAAAGGGAGATGAAAGACTGAGGGACTGATATTCTGGTGGATGGATATTTGCCAACAAATTAGTTTTTATTCTTGCCACCTTAATGGTCGCCATGGTAACGGCAGTAGATGCTGTCAGCAGCTTTTCTTTGATAACCTGCATTCACTGAGCTGTAATTTTCTTCCCTATGCACAATCCTTCAGGGACTGAGGTGAATGTTTTAGTGGAGCTGTCATTGCCAGGCAGAACTCAGTAGGCTGACTTTCTCGTGCAGAGAATATTTGCTGCTTTGGTATTAAATGATGAATTACACCTGAGGTGAGCTACCCAAATATCTCAAACGCACAGTCATCTTTCACAAAGGGCTCAGATTCTGAACTCTCCATTAATTCTATTCTATTTGCATAAATGTGTCATCCTCATAATTGTCCCTTCTTAAATGCTTTAACCTTTCATGAACCATTACCGAACAGTCTCGGGCCCTTCCCTCAATTAAATGCCCCTGTTTTTTCCACTATGTGAATTATTGAGGTCCAATTTCGCTTGCTATCCCTACTCCACCATATATCTGAAACAATTATCTAATCTCCTTCTAAAAGCATTTATGGAGTCTCTTCAACGACAATCTCTGGCAGAAATTTCCATATTCAAACTGCCCTCTGCTCAATAAAGGGAAGTGTTCTAATCTCTTAATTCCTTTTATGATCACCTTAAATTTGTGCCGTTCAGCTTCTGTCTTGCTGAGTAATGGCAACAGTCTATTACTGTTCACAGTCCTTCACAATTTGAAGCTCTGTACGAGGTCACCCCTTCACTCATTTCTAATGTCTGAAATCTCTTCATAAATATATTGCCACCACTTTGATAGCATTCTAGTAAATCTACACTGCTCATTCTTTCCATTGTTTTTATATTCTGACCGATATGGGCGCCACAA
Organism: Sphyrna mokarran; assembly: GCA_024679065.1. NCBI lineage: Eukaryota > Metazoa > Chordata > Chondrichthyes > Carcharhiniformes > Carcharhinidae > Sphyrna > Sphyrna mokarran. Next base: position 20,288,626 of record JAGIQG010000027.1, on the reverse strand, counting down.
ACCTCTCAATGCACTAACTATAGTCAAATTAAGGCCTGTACAACTTCATTTTGCCTCAGCTGCTTGCAGTGACACCTTACTTAATGACCCTCACATTTATTTTATGTTCACTCATGGGACGCAGTGTTGTTGGCAAGGCTTTCAATCATTAATTGGCCATTAACACAAAAGCAAAATATTGCAAATGCTTGAATTACTCAGCAGCACAGACAACAACGGTGGAACTATTAAGTGTTGGGGAACAATTGAGGGTGGATTTCTAAGTGGTGGTGCAGGCATGTGTCTGTTGGGTCTTTGTCCTTTAATTGGTTGAGGGTTTGGAAGGTACAGACCAAGGAGTCTTGGTGAGTTCCTAAGTAAAGGTTATTTATTAGTCCCAACTAAGGCTGACAAGGCTACAATGAAGTCATCATGAAATTCCCCTAGTCATCACACTCTGGCACCTCTTCGAGCCAGTGCACCTAACCAGCACGTCTTTCAGACTGTGGGAGAAACCGGAGCACCTGGAAGAAACCCATGCAGACATGGGGAGAACATGCAAACTCCACTCAGACAAAGACCCAAGCTGGGAATCGAACCCAGGTCCCTGACTCTGTGAGGCAGCAATGCTAGCTACTGTGCCGCTCCGTTCCTGCAGTGCATCTTGTGGGTGATGCACACAATTGCCACTGTTTGTCGATGGTGGAGGGAGTGAATGTTTGTGGAAGGGGAAGCAATCAAGCGGGCTGCTTTACCCTGGATGGTGTTGCACCTCTCGAGTATTGTCGGAGCTTCACCCATCCAAGTAAATGGGGAGTATTCCATCGTACTCCTGCCTTGTGTCTTGGAGATGATGGACAGACTTTGGGAAGTCAAGAGGTGTATTACTCGCTGCGGGATTCCTTTTTTGCCAGAAAGACTGCTCACTTGCAAACCTCCAGTTCCCTCCTTTGTGCAAGACCATGGAAAACTAGTCAGAACTTTTTAGATTTTGTTACAATAGGGATGATTTTCTGACCCCGTTCAAATCCCATTACGGCTGCTAACTCTTGCGAGATCTTCCTCAGAGCCCCGTCCAGCCAGCGACGTAATCGGGTTTATACTTAGCGAGATACATATTTAAATATGCAGAATTGGTTTTACTCTGGAGCTTTCAGGTTCCCCTGACGTCCCACCCCACCCCACCCCACATCATGCTCAATTCAAAAACTGAAAACAGTCATGATGACCTTACTAAGTGCTTGGATGTGAGTGCCAGCTCTGACTGGGCGTTAGCCCTTGGCAGTGCTAGTGGTATTCATGGACAGGGCCTCTAGGGAACCCCATTGGGGGCTTCCTATTGTGGTAGGGATGAGGGGGATGCCTGCATTGAGAGGGGAATGGGCAATTCCTGCATTGTTGGGCTGTGAGGGAAGAGAAGGAGGGAGAGAGAGGTTCTTTAAAAACGGTGTCCCACTCTGTTGAGCTGGTCCAACCAGCAGCTTTGGGCCACTCGCCCTTCAGGAATGAGGGTGCAAAATCCACTCCCTGCCCACACATTGCTTTTTTGTTTGATATGGTGTCAGAACTTCTGGAGAGAAAACTTGCCCTTTGGGGAGAACAAAGAACAAAACAGCACGGGAAACATGCCCTTCAGTCCAACGAGCCCGTGCCGCCACCCCGATGTTCCCACCTCTACCCGCAATCCCTGTCCATGTTTATAGATCTATGGATTAAAAACCAAATTTACTTTCAGTCAGAACCTGCTCGTTAACTTAGGAGAAAATCAAATTCTATTGATAGTCCCTTCTTAAATTTGAGTGACCTTTCTTAATGTGCTTTGATCTACATGATAACCAATCCAGTGTGCAATCTCAATATCCATCTCAACTATGTAATCTGAGGTAGAGCATTTCTTTTCTATCTGACATTTCTATTGCTCTCGTCTTCTGTTTAACTTGTGTAGAAAATGTGATATATCTGGATAGAGAATATTCCCCGTTGTATTTTTGAAGGTAGCTGTGATTTCTGCCAAGGCGTGGGACTGCTAGTTTGAAATCCCACGAATGGAGAGCTTAAGTACAAAATACATTTCACTTGCTTTCATAAGTTGTGAGCAGTGACTTCCAGCCACATAACACTTCTTTCAATATGAAGCCCTCTATAGAGGATCTGTTTCATCTCTGAACAGAACAAGCAACAGAAATGTGCCTTAACCAATCAGATTATATGCGAGACAATGCATTTTGATAGATTGAACCAGGGCAGGACTGACTTAGTTAAAGGTAGGGAGTTGGGGAGAATTATAGATAAAAAGGTACAGGTTCATTGAGAATGGAGTCACAGACAGAATGGTGAAGAAGGCATTTGGCATCTTTGGTTTCGTTGATTGGAACAGGAGTTGGGACATCTTGTTGAAGTTGATAAGACCACACTTGGAATACTGTGTATAGCTCTGGTCACCCTATTATAGAAAGGATATTATTAAACTAGAAAGAGTGCAAAAAGATTTACGAGTGTGCTACTGGGACTTAATAGTTTGAGTTATAAGGAGAGGCTGGATAGACTAGGACTTTTTTCCCTGGAGCATAGGAAACTTAGGGATGACGTTATAGAAATTTATAAACTAATGAAAGGCATAGATCAGTTAGATAGCTGATATCTTTTCCCAAAGGTAGGAAAGTCTAAAACTAGAGGGTATTGGTTTAAAGTGAGGAGAGATACAAAAAAGTCCAGAGAGGCAATTTTTTCACACAGAGGATGGTGAGTGTCTGGAATGACACTCATCATCTCTCTAATAGTAGTAGAGGTGGGTACAATTTTGTCTTTTAAGAAGCATTTAGGAGTTCCATGGGTAAGATAGAAGGATATGAATTAAACGTGGGCAATTGGAACTAGCTTAGTGGTTGAAAAAAATGACAGCATGGACAAGTTGGATCAAAGGATCTGTTTCCATGCTGTAAATCTCTATGAATCGATGATGTCCTTCATTGGGGAATAGAGTCATGGAACAATACAGCGTGGAAACATGCCCTTCGGCCTAACCAATCCATAGGTGCCCTTCCAGCTAGTTCCAATTGCCTGTGTTTGGCCCATATCTCTCAAATCCTTTCACCATGTACTTATCCCAATGTTTTTTAAATGTTGCTATTGTACCTGCCTCACCACTTTTTTCTGGCAGCTCATTCCATATATACACCACTCTCTGCGTGAAGAAATTGCCCCTTAGGTCTCTGTTAAATCTTTCCCCACATGTAAAAGTTAAAACAGGATTTTTTTTAAAAAATTGGAAAATATAAATTAAATCATTTTCAGGAAGCAAAATAAAGGTCAGGAAAATTAGGAATGAAGGGAGAAATAAAGGACAGCAACTTAAAACAAAAACATCATTTAAGCTTCCGACATAATTTTCTTAAATATTGTGATTTGTAAAATTATTTTTTCAGGGCTGATGCTGTAGTTTACCTGTCATTTCCACACAACTCAATTTATTTATTCATTCATGGGACATGGGCGTCACTGGCTGACCAGCATTTATTGCCCATCCTGAGTTGTCCTTGATTGATAAAACTGAACGGCTTGCGAGGCCATTTCAGAGGGCAGTTGAGAGTCAATCACGTTGCTGTGGCTCTGGAGTCACGCGTAGGCCAGGCCAGATAAGGATGGCAGATTTCCTTCCCTAAAGGGCATCAGTGAACTAGATGGATTTTCCCAACAATCAACAATGGCTTCATGGTCACCCGTAGATTGTTAATTCCAAATTATTTTTGATTGAATTCAAATTCCACCAGCTGCCATGGTGGGATTTGAAACTGGGTCCCCAGAACATTGCTAAATTTCTGGATTAATAGTCTAGTGATAATACCACTAGACCATCGCCTCCCCATAAGAATGGACTTATTTCTGAATGCACTAGCTCTAATATTTTTCAGCTTTCTTTCTGTTGAACTTGTGGGTAATTCCTAGGGACAAACCATTCCAGTGATGTTGATATTGGGTCAATCACAAGGATGATAAGAACTCACCCTTTGGAGGAGCTGGGGATCTCGGATAGCAGCTTCTGAATTTCTGATCAAGTATGTACGTCTCTTGAGAGTTAGCTGTCAGATTTACCCCGTAATAAATTAATGCTGACAACCTTGCTGTTACTTGGCAGAACCTTGAGCCCAAACTCTCTGTGTGTGAGAATGGCAGCGCACGCTGAAAATCCAGAGAGTTTTGAAAAATGTGATTCTTGGCAGCTGGAAAGCATTTTGCAATTTTGTAGCAGGTCCGTCGATAGAACACACCGCAGAACACCGGGGAGCTCATTAGCATTGTGTTACTGTGGTGTTCTCACTCTTTCATTCTCACTCTGATTCAGCGGAACCACGGAGCCTGTGGAGTTGCCCTTTCTGCCAATTGAGATTGATCAGCAGCAGAGATGATGACACGCTGCTGCCCAGTGCCCAGGACCAGAGGCCTCCAAGGAGCGCAAGATTAAACTCGGAGACTGTGCCAGCCAAGAATTTTCCAGCCAAGATGCTTGCACCTTCAGATGTCTGAGTCTCAATCCCGGAGAAGCCCATATCTGTCCTGGGGGACATACTGCACAAGTTGGCACCCCGTGGAACTGAGGGCACCGAATGCTTGTGGCCCTTAAAATCCAGTGGCATGAAACCTTTCAGGGCTCCTTCCAGGGCAGCAGGGGAACATCTGCAACACCTCGCAGTCTGCTAGTCACAAATGTATCGGGACATCACAGATGCTCTGTAAGGAAGGATAGAGATGTTTGTTAACTTGGACTGGGACCATAGGCAAGGCAAGGCCATAGGCTTTGCCCTCATAGCAGTGATGCCCCAGGCACAAGGCATTATTGACTGCACCCATGTGGCTCTTAGGCCATTCATGAACGCAAATTTTTCCTCTACCTCAATGTGAAACTCGTCTGTGATCACACAATGCGCATCTTGCAGGTGCGTGTCTGTTTTTTGGGGAGCACCCATGACCGTTGGGTTGCTGACGAATACCAGCTACCTTTGAGGAAGAGTAGTGGCTGAAGGAATGGCTTCTCAGGGATAGGGAATACCCATTCTGAAAGTGGCTCATGACACCAGTGCAGGAGCCATGAACACAAGCGGAGATGCAGTATAACAAGGCTCACACTTCAGTTGCGTTCTGGTGGAGGTAGTGATTGGATTGCTGAAAATGTGCTTCTGGTTCTTGATTGGTCCGACGAATAAAGTCCTAACAGATCCCCCATCTCTCAGCACTCCACAACTCAACATTGCAGAAATGAAACCACCAGGAACAGATGGGAGATGGGCGAATGTCACATTCCCTCGGATGAGGAGGATGCTGAAGAGAGAGGTGGGTATGATAAAGCTGAGGAGGAGGAGGAAGGTAGGACTGTGGACTGCCGAGCATGGGAGGCCTTTGGGTCTCGTTTTGGGGAATAACGGGAGTAGCCCGTGCTCTATCCTCCTCCCAAAGGGTGTCAGGTAAACCCAAAAATGTGGTGCCAGCATTATCCAATCAACGCTGCTTGTCTTCATGGGCAGGGAGCTGAAGCCATTGGCTGGACTGTGTAGAAGAGTGATGCAGACTTGCTGTGAGGATAGGGCGATGCTCCTCCCGTTCTCAACAATATATCTGACTCCTGCCGAACAGAGAACTGCATGTTGCCTGGCAACGAATAGGCATGTGATAGGCTTCGTAAATGGGTTGAGATGAGCATCAGGGCAGGCCCCTTCTGGGTAAGTGCTCTGCTTCTCAGTGCAATCTTTCACTCGAGGTCATGATTTGATTTTGATTTGTTATTGTCACATGTAATGATCATACAGTGAAAAGTATTGTTTCTTGCTGTCCCGTCCTCTTTGAAGTGAACAGGCACTCACGGGGACTGCCACTGTGGAGGTGGTGACCTTGCTGGAAGGCCACCTTCTAGAGGATGGGATGAATGTACACTGCCCAGCATTCATAGAATCCTTACAGTGCAGAAGGAGGCCATTTGGCCTATTGAAGCTGCACTGGCAACAATCCTAGCCAGATCCTATTCCTGCAACCCCAGATATTTACCCTGCTAATCCCTGTAATCTACACATCTTGTGATGCTAAGAGGCAATTTAGCATGCCCAGTCAGTTTAACCTGTGCATTGTCAGACTGTGGGAGGAAACTGGAGCACCTGGATGAAATCCACACAGATACGGGGAGAATGTGCAAACTCCATACAGACAGTGACCCGAGGCCGGAATTGAACCCGGGTCCCTAGCTCTGCGAGGCAGCACTGCTAATCACTGTGTCACCATGCTGCCCCAGTCTGCTCAGGATTCCTTCCAAAGAGCGAGGTGCGGACTCTTGGTTGCCATCCCCTGGGTATTGATCTGGAACAGGTTCTGGGGAGCCATTTCTCTGGAGCTCCCCAGTGATTGCAGTGATTAAATTGTGGCACGGTGGACAAATCAGAGGGAGTATTCCGTGAGCGGAGCAAAAAGATTAGCCGTGATCTTATTGAATGGTGGAGCAGGCTCGAGAGGCCAAATGGCCTACTCTTGCTCCTAATTCTTATGTTCTTATTCCAGTGTGCATAAAAATTTTTACCAATGAGGTATAAGATTTGGTCACAAATCTTGCTGATGGAATCGCTCAACTCTCTACGCCGGAACTGACAGTCTGTCAAATTCCGGAAGAATCCACCCAAAGTCGTCTCAAAATCCAGGTCAGTATTGTAGTAATTGTAGCCTTGGGATGTATGAACTGGATTAGGCTTTATAGATTCTCTGTGAAGCTTGTGAGGCAATCTTTAACTCGAAGATTAAAGGAAGATGGTGTGTGGGAGTAGGAGGGTCAAGGCAAAACGTCAGACCTACAGAATTGGTTCACAGCTGGGTTCAACCCAAAGGAAACTGGCGCCAGTTCCGAAATATGGTTCCAAAGCAATGTTCAATTCAACTTTGAGTAGATCAGAGAAGCTATAGGATTACAAACATCAAAAGCACAACTGCATAATACATAGAATGTAAAATTCCATGTGAACTGGAGAAAGTGACAAAGGAATGATTGGTTCTGTTCTAAAATGCAGAGACAGAGAGAGATTGTCGTATTGAATTTAAAACAAAATTGATGCCAAAACCAGATCTAACTGGCTGGATGTGGTTCAGGCTAACGTCAGCCCGTGGGTGAACTGGGAGTTTTGGTTCGGTGCTCATAAATAACTAAGCTTGCTGAAGGTCACAATCAAAGCACATGTGTTATGTATGGATGTAGTTTTTGCAAGTGATATTAGTAATGTTTTGTAGCTGATTTTGAAAGTTCTCAATTACTTCAATAGGCTTAAAGAGCTTAGTCTTTTCACTATCAAAGCATACTCCTCATTGATTTGAGGTATTTAGTTTACTGAAAGGATTACATCTGGTCTACATGGGTAGGATATTTAAATTACATATGTTGGACACGTATTACTATATGTTTGGATTTTTTGGGTTTTACATTGTGAATGACCTGTGGGATAAGTTTTTTAAAGTTTATTTATAAGTGTAGCAAGTTGGCTTACAATGAAATTACTGTGAAAATCCCCTAGTCACCACACTCTGGCGCCCGTTTGGGAGAAGTTAGCATGGCCAATGCACCCTAACCAGCATGTCTTTCAGACTGAGAGGAAACCAGAGCAGCTGGAGGAAACCCACGCTGACGTGAGGAGAACGTGCAGCCTCCGCACAGACGATGACCCCAAGCTGAGAATTGAACCCGGGTGCCTGGTGCTGTGAGCAGCAGTGCTAATCACTGTGCCACCTTGGCACTCAAGTTGGCAGCTTATGCACCGTTAGCAAAACAATCAAATGCAACAGGACTAATTTCTAACTGGCTAAAATCATAGCGATCAAGTGGTAAGGAGGGCATTGGAGGATTTAGCTCATTGTCACTGCCTTTCTGGAATATTTTTTCTTCTTTTTAAGAGGAGAGGCAGCTTACAGGAACTTCATGGTTTATTTCCCCACAAATTATCTTAAGGTGAATATATATATTTTTTGTCTCTTCAGGAGATTATGTAACTGTTGGTATGTAAGGGTGATGAGGTTACAGCCAGGTTGTGGTTTTGATTTGATGGTGTGGCACAAGCTTGATGAACCACCTTCTCTGTTTGCGATACTTCTGCTTCTCCACATGTTGGGCTGAATCCTTCCATTCTCCTCTGGCAGATGGCGGGTGTGGGGTGGGGGAAAATTTGGTGGGAGGTCCACAAATTGGTTTTATGCCTTTATGTCTTTGATTAGCTGGTGAAGTTAGAGATGGATCTAATTTCCTGTCATGATGGCAATGTGGGGAGTCCTGCAGAGGTGAATGATGCAGCAATGAAAGTTCCTCCTATCCTGAGACCCCTGTTATTGAGTTGTCACAACAACTGTGGCTTGTCTCCCACTGTGCTCATTAAACCATTCCAAAATGTGTGGACCTGTGTTCTCTTTCATTTGTGGGATATGGGTGTCGTTGGCTAGCCAGTGATTTATTTCCCATCCCTAGTTGCTCGAGGGCAGTTAAGAAGCAACCATATTGCTGTGAGTCTGGAGTCACACGTAGCCAGACCGGGTAAGAATAGCAAATTTCCTTCCCTAAAGGGCGTTGGTGAACCGGATGGCTTTTTTCCGACAATTGACAATGGTTTCATGGTCATCAATAGATTCTTAATTCCAGATTTTTTAAAACTTAACTCAAATTTCACAATCTGCTGTGGTGGGATTTGGACCTGGTTCCCCAGAATATTAACTGAGTTTCTTTATAATTATTCTAGTGATAATACCACTCGGCCACCGCCTCCTCTGGACTCGCACCATATTCACATCAGAGGCTACAGCATACGTTTTGCAGAAACAGTTGACTTTAGTAGATGATTGCATTCTAAGTTGGTCCTACAAATTCCAAATGGTCACACGTGTTCAAGGACTGAGAAGCACAACAGATCCTTTCTATTAACCAGCATCACTTGATTATTCCTCACTCATGACTCGTGAGTGCTTACTGTTCTGGTGTACTGCCTACATTCTCCCAGATATCTGTAAGCTGTGTCGATACTTGAATGCACTGGTTGGTGCCGGATTTGCTTGGATGGAATGGCTGCTACGTTCTCTCAGCCTCTAAGCAGTTAAGTGGCAAAAGAATTATATGCAACACAAGGAAAAAAACGTTTGCAAAGCAAGGTATGATCTGGAACGCATTGTCTGAAAGGGTGGTGGAAGCAGATTTGGTGGTAACGCTGAAAAGGAATTTGGATAAATATTTGATAGTGTGGGGCAAAAATGTATTTTTTTTTATTCATTCAAGGAACATGAACATCGCTGTCTGTCCAGCTTTTATTGCCCATCCCCAGTTGCCCTTGACCAGACCATTTAAGAGGGCAATTAAGAGTTAACCACAAGATAAAGAGCGGGTAAGATAAAGGACTAATTTCCTAGTTCTTGCAAAGAATTAGCAGAGGTACAATGGGCAGAATGGCCATCTTCTATATCATTCAGTGAATATTTATTTCTTCCTGGAGTTCATATCGGCTGCATTACTATTGGTTCATTCTGTCCGTAATTGGCACTGATGGCAGCATAAATCATAAGACATCCACTAATGAAATTTAATGGAGAGAAACATAGCACAGTGTTTTTCTTGAATATATTCATACATGAGATGTGGGCATTGTGGCTAAGCCAGCACTTATTGCCCAACCCTAAGTGCCTGTGAAAAGATGGTGGTGAGTGCCTTCTTGAACCACTACAATCCACAAGATGTAGGTGCCGGGAAGTGAGGTCCAAGATTTTGATCCAACAACAGTGAAGAAAACAGACGTATCATTCCAAGTCAGGATGGCGTGTGTGGTTTGGAGGGGTGTTCCCATGTGTCTGCTACTCTTGTTCTGGATAGTGGTGGCTGCAGGTTTGGAAGGTGCTGTCTAAGAAACCTGGGTGAGTTCCTGGCTGCAATATGCATTTGTGAACACAGTTCATCAATGGTCAGTTCCTGGTTTCAGCATATCCTCTCATTGGGTGCTATACATAGGAACATAGAATCGCTACAGTACAGAAAGAGGCCATTCGGCCCATCAAGCCTTTACTAACCAGAATTCCATCCACCCCCTTTATCTGTAACTCCCACCTGCTAATCCCCTTGACACTAGCGTCAATTTACCATGGCCAATCAACCTAACCCGCACATTTTTGTCTGAGAGAGGAAACTGAGGCACCTGGGAAAACATGCAAACTCCACATAGACGGTGATCTGAAGCCAGAATTGAACCCGGGTCCCTGTTGCTATATAGCAGCAGTGTTAACCACCGTGCCACAGGTACAGATCCAAACTGCCATCTATAGAGCAGCAATGTTGAACTGGTGGGAGCACATCTCATCTATCTTTCTCCACTGAGGAAAGTAAACAGCAGAAGGAAGAAATTAAACTGCCCTCAGGAAAATATAGATCTCAGCTACAGATCTTTTCCTGTCAAACACAATAAAGAAAAACAAGGCAATACACTTATTGAGTTCCAATATCTGTAGCACAGCTAAACAGAATTTAAACACCAAGAGGGGAGAGTCTTTGCATTGTATTTGTCTTTCCATTTGAGCTGTGGTTGTTGTCTAATGGGCACTGCCTTATAAGCATTTTCACCATTCCAGTGTCTTCCTTATCCTGTGTATTATGAACAAATGATAATGACCATGACTATCTGTTTAGAGCTTGCCCCAATGCAAGTTCGTAATAAGTGAAGCTGATGCTTGAGAAAGGGGAAATAATATGGACAGCTCTAGTTGCTAATTCAAATATTCTGTAGAGCAGAGAGAGTTAAAAAAAACAATATTACGTGGTCCAGGGCTTGCAGGATGAAAGATAAAGAAAAGGGCCAACTTCTGGCATTTGGTAAAAGGTGATTTTGCATGTGAGACACACACTTTGAAAAGTGAAAACTATACACTGTATTCCCAAGTGTGGCCTTACCAATGTCCTGTACAACTTCAACAAGATGTTCCAACTCCTGTATTCAAATGTATATTGAAATACAATAAAAAGTATTGTTTCTCGTGCGTTATACAGACAAAACATGTTGTTCCTATCCATTTATTGTTTCCTCATCACCATATGGTGCTAATCCAAAATTGCGCAGAGCCCTTTGGTGAAGGAACTCTGCCTATTTTGTGCACCATGTGTAAAATTCTGATTCTGAATTGCAAAATATTGCAATGTCCTCCCATGGTGTGGGTATGATTTCCTAGTGATTTGCTTATTGGCCTGATAAAGTGCTGATATTCCTGGGCTTGTTAAAGTCAGATGTATGTGAAAGTGCATTTGAAGGACTTTATCTGAAGATTCCTCCATTTCTCAAACTTTTTTTTTCTGGCTTTATGTGGCTAGTGGTTTGGTGACATTGTGGCACCGTTGCTTCTTTCATGTTTTTAACCATACTTCATTGTTTCCTGCACTGCATTACAGAGAAAAATACAGCTAAAGAAGGTAAGTGAATCAAAAACACCATGTAAAATATCCATTAGAACAAGATTCATCGTGGAAGCTGGAAGTGCTTAAGTGGTTTAGTATTACATGCATTTCTTCTGGCATGAAAGCATTTGTGGAATCAGCATTATAACGACTGACTGGTTGGCTTATCCGAATAAAAGTATCGAGTAGTACATTACTCAAATTCTCTCCATTAAGAAGAATGCATATTTTGATCTCCAAAATACAACTAATTTGCTGAAACCCCCTTTCAATGGTCACCTATCCCCTCTCCTCCTACATAACTCTTCCAGTTGTCATAGTCAGAATTTATCTGTTTGATTTTACGGTCCATGATCGGTATGTTTTGTATGTCAAAGATGCGTGTTTCCTTGCATATAGAGTTAGCGTTCTAATTAAACAATTCCAGCAACCATCTTTATTTTATTCATTCATGGGACGTGGGAGTTGCTGTCTGATTCGGCATCTATTGCCCATTCCCCGAAGGCGTTTAAGAGTCAACTGTGCAAGCCAGACCAGGTAAGGATAACAGATTTCCTACGCTAAAGACGTTAGTGAACCCGATGGGCTTTTCCAACTATCGACAATTTTTTCATTGATCGACTTTACTTATGAATCCAGATGTCACCATCTGCCATGGTGGGATTCGAACCCTGGTCCCCAGAGCATTATCCTGTGTCTCTGGACTACTAGTCCAGCCACAATACCACTATGCCATTGACTCCCCAGTAAGATTAAAAATAAAGAAGGTTGTTTATTATCACACACTTCTCTCCATTTGACATAAAAATTCATTCACTCATCTTGCACTCACTCACACAAAGAATAGATACAGATGAAAGTTGCATCCTGTTACATCTTATAAATATGTCAGTCAGGGTTGGATGAAGCTGATACTTTTATTTGAAGTGCAGGTCTGATAAGGTGAAGGTGTGAGGTTTCTTTTAAGAAGAGTATTTGTCAGGTGATCCTTAACTAGATAAGATGTCACACAACACCAGGTTAAAGTCCAACAGGTTTATTTGATAGCAAAAGCCACAAGCTTTCAGAGCGCTGCCCCTTTATCAGGTAAGTGGGAATTCTGTTCACAAACAGGGCATATATAGACACAAAATCAATTTACAAAATAATAGTTGGAATGCAAATCTTTACAGGTAACCAAGTCTTAAAGGGACAATGTGCATGGAGAGAGGATTAAGCACAGGTTAAAGAGATGTGTATTGTCTCCAGCCAGGACAGTTAGTGAGATTTTGCAAGCCCAGACAAGTCATGACGGTTACAGATAGTGTGACATGAATCCAAGATCCTGGTTGAGGCCGTCCTCATGTGTGGAGCTTGGCTATCAGTCTCTGCTCAGTGACTCTGCGTTGTCGTATGTCGTGAAGGCTGCCTTGGAGAATGCTTACCTGAAGATTAGAGGCCAAATGCTTGTGACTGCTGAAGTGTTTGCCAACAGGAAGAGAACACTCTTGCCTGGTGATTGTCAAGCGGTGTTCATTCATCCATTGTCGTAGCGTCTGCATGGTCTTCCCAATGTACCGTGCCTCAGGACATCCTTTTCTGCAGCATATCAGTAGACAACATTGGTTGAGTTGCAAGTGTATGTACCATGTACCTGGTGGATGGTATTCTCTTATGAAATATTGATGATCTGGCACATCTTGCAGAGTTTGCTGTGGCAGGATTGTACGGTGTCGTGGTCACTGTTCTCCTGAAGGCTGGGTAGTTTACTGCGGACAATGGTCTGTTTGAGGTTGTGCTCTTGTTTGAAGGTAAGAAGTAGGGGTGTGGGGATGACCATGGCGAGATGATCGTCTTCATTAATGACATGTTGAGGCTCCAGAGAAGATATCGTAGCTTCTCTGCTCTGGGGAAGTACTGGACAATGAAGGGTACTCTGTCCGCCATGTCCTGTGTTTGTCTTCTGCAAAGAGCAGAGTTCTGTATATTAATAAATGAATCCTGAAAACCAATTTAGGATTTTCTGCTAATTTTGCAGTATGTGCTAGTAGCTTTTTTTTTTATTGACTCAGGGTGTGGGTATCACATGCTAGGTCCACCCCTAATTGCCCTTGGACTGCATAGCTTGTCAGGCGGTTTTCAGAGGGCATTTAAAGATCAACCACATTCCTGTCGCTCTGAAATCTCACATTGGCCAGATCAGGTAAGCAGAGCAGATTTCCTTCCCTGGAAGACATTAGCAACAAGATGGATTTTCATAACAATTGGCAAATTTCATGGTCATCATTAGACATTTACTTCCTGTTTCAGAAAAAAAAAATATTTCAAACTTCACCATCTGCCTTGGTGGGATTTGGACACTTGTTGCCAGAGCATTACCCTGGGTCTCTGGATTACAAGGCCAGTAACAATATCACTAAACCTTGGTCAAATAAGGAATGGGGAAATATTTGACCTTTCTGTGTTGGTGCCATTGTGTTGAGTTTGAATGTTTGCCCTGTGTTTGGTTTTGTTTCTTCCGCGTGCTCCCATTTCCTCCTACAGTCCAAAGAATTGCAGGTTAGATGGATTGGCATTGCTAAATTTCCCCTTAGTGTCAGAGAGACTAGTTAGCGTAAATGCATGGGATTGCGGGGAGAGGGCCTGGGTGGGATTGTGGTCGGTGCAGACTCGATGGGCTGAATGACCTCCTCCTGCACTGTAGAATTCTATGATATGATGCCTCTTCTGGTTTAACAGATGGTGTTCTGTAGGGCTTTCCTCCAGTATTGTTCAAAACTTACAACTCACATTATTCAAATCGTGGCAATTTCCAATATCACTTCCCAGATTCAACCAAGTAAGTTCCGTTTCTGGTCATATTTGATAAGCAGTATCAATAACATGCCCATATCACTAATGGACAATTGTAAATGTGGAGGTTGGTAGTTAGAAAAAAACTGTTGACAGAATGGAGGATACAGATTTAAGTTGATTGGCAAAAGAACCAAGATCAACATGGGGAGAAGTTTTTTACTCAGTGAAAGGCTGAGATTTGGAATGCACTGCCTGAGAGGCAGATTCACTGGTGGCTTTTATAAAATAATTGAGAAATTGTTTGAAGGGGAAACAAAAGAAGGACTACAGATAAAGATGGGGAGTGGAACTAGTTGCTGAGTGGCCTCTTTCTGTGATTCTCTGAGAATGAAGTACATTAGAGCTCAGAAGACAGTTGATAATTAAACACTTGGTTTTAGCTCACATTTTGGATACTACTGTGGATTTAACTGGATCCAAACACATTGAACATGCACAGAAGCTGCCATCAGTTTGGCAAAGAGCTAGAATTCTGAGTACCTTGCCAACTCAAATGAATTGCTCAAATCATTCAACTGAAAATAATTAATAAGAAAAGAATAAAATCAGCAGTGATTAACTCTCTAATCATTATTGTCTTTTTCATATATAACTTTAATCTGGTACTTACTTAATAAATGATCACCTTGAAAATGTAGTGAGAATTGACAGCGCAACGGTTAAACTCTTTCTCCTGTTAGAATAAGATATGTATTTAAGAGAACTTTCTACTAAAGGAAACAATAGAACGTTACAATAATCTGCAGCACAATCATGTTCAATAGAATCATGAGGCATTGCTTTGATTTCTTTTAAGAATTTTTTTTGTTATCACTCGAGGAACATCGGCGTAGCAGGATGACCAACATTTATTGCCCAACCCTAGTTGCCCTTATTCTGAGGGTAATTGAGAGTCGATCGCATTGCTGTGGCTCTGGGGTCACATGTAGGCCAGACCAGGTAAGGGTGGCAGATTTCCTTCCCTAAAGGACGTTAGTGAACCAGATTAGTTTTTATGACAATAGTTTCACAGTCGTCAGAACATTCTTAATTGCAGAAATGTTTTACTCAAATTCCACCATCTGCCGTAGTGGGATTAGACCTTGGATCCCCAGAAAATTAACTGAGTTTTTGGACTAAGAGTCTGGTGATAATACCACTTGGCTATCGCTTCCCCGAATTGGAATTCCTATCTCTCTACTTGGGGCACAAGAGGGTTTTGAGCATAGCAGTAGCAGCATCCCTAGAATATGCTCAGGTCAAATAGAAAACTGTTAGGAGATAACAAGGAGCAGATTATCAGTGGTCACCACAAGGCCAATTAATGCGTGATTTTAAAAAAGGAGGGAATCGGTGGAAAGATTAAAGGAATTTACCATTTAAAATAGAGATACCGGTTTTCGTAGAGTGTGAGAAATTTTTTGAAGTGAAAAGTTGCGACGTCTAAGTTTTACCAATGATGGAAATTCAACATGAATAACTTGCATTTATATCGAACTTTCATATAGTATGGGATTTACAAGACATCAGGAATGGATTTGAATGCAAATCAGATTATGTGTTCAGATGTTAATGTTTTCTTAACGATGCACCTTTTTACATACATTTACTGTTGAAGTATTTTTCTCGGATATACTGCTTCTGAGCATAGATAGAACATAGAACAGTACAGCATAGAATAGGCCATTCGGCCCACAATGTTGGGCTGAGCTATGTTGGAACCCAAGATCAAGCTATCCCACACCCTGTCATATTTAAAATCACCTACATTTTAAACTTTGTCGTTAAACATTTGAGAGGGACTGCATTACTGTGCAGGCTTATAGCTTAATAAAAACTAGAAGCAGGAATAGGCATTTGGCTTTTTAAGCCTGTTCCAACATTGATTTTGATCATGGTTGATCATAAAATTCAATATTCTGATCCCGTCTTTCCCCCAAACCCTTTGATCCCTTTACTCCCCAAGAGCAATATCTAATTTCTTCTTGAAATCAAACAATTTTTTTAGGCTCAACTACTCTCGGCGGTAGGGAATTGCACAGATTCACCATTCTGAGTGAAGAAATTTTTCCTTACCTCAGTCCTAAAAGGTTCATCCCTTATCATCAAATTCCTAGTTCTGGACCCCCCCAATCAGGAACATTCTTTCTGAATCTGTCCTGCCTAATCTGGAGTTTAATTTAGACAAATGCAAGGTAATGCATTTTGGTAGATTGAACCAGGGCAGGACTTACTCAGTTAATGGTAAGCTGCTGGGGGAGAGTTATAGAACAAAGAAATCTAGAGGTACATGTTCATAGCTTCTTGAAAGTGGAGTCACAGGTGGACAGAATGGTGAAGAAGGCATTCGGCATGCTTGGTTTCATTGGTCAGAACGTTGAATACAGGAGTTGGGACATCTTGTTGAAGTTGTACAAGACATTGGTAAGGCCACACTTGGAATACTGTGTGCAATTCTGGTCATCCTATTATAGAGGGGATATTATTAAACTAGAAAGAGTGCAGAAAAGATTTACTAGGATGCTACTGGGACTTGATGGATTGAGGTGTAAGGAGAGGCTGAATCAACTGGGACTTTTCTCTCTGGAGCTTAGGAGGCTGAGAGGTGACCTTAACGAGGTCTATAAAATAATGAGGGGCATAGACAAGGTAGACAGCCAACATATTTTTCCCAAAGTAGGGGAGTCTTAAACTAGAGGGCATTTGTTTAAGGTGAGAGAGAGAGAGATACAAGAGTGTCCAGAGGGGCAATTTTTTTCACACAAAGGATGCTGAGTGTTTAGAACAAGCTGCCAGAGGTAGTAGTAGAGTCGGATACAATTTTATCTTTTTAAAAACATTTAGATAGTTACATGAATATGATGAGTATAGAGGGATATAGGCCAAATACGGGCAATTGGTATTAGTTTAAGAGCTTAATAAAAAGGATAGACAAGTTGGACTGAAGGGCCTGTTTCCACGCTGCAAACGTTTGTGACTTTTATCCTGTTGGAATTTTATAAGTTTTTGGGAGATCCCCTCTCACCCAGATGAATATAATCCTACCCTTAATTGTACGGTGTTCTGTAAATATTTTGTTTCCGAAGGCAAGGATTTCTTTCACTAGAAAAGCTTGGACCTGACTGACCTTCCTTAATTCAATCTGTGACTCATTGCATTTTGTCTGTTCTTCCTCCTGACAATTGCTGGAAGCACCTGATGTATGCAGTGGAGAAGATAGTATCGAGTGAAGCTTGAGGAAACCGGTGATCACGCTCCTTTGATGTGACGAGCAGCCCTTCCAGTTGCTCATGTGAAGGAAATAAAGAATGTTTTCACACTAATTACACACTCCTTTCGTAAAGAGGAACTCAATAGATTTTTAAAGTCGTTAAAATTGCTGGCTGGTTGCAATCACTCACCAGTTATGCACTTCAGCGAGCAGTGAAAGTAGTGGAACAGGATCACTTGACAGGTCATTGCAGGTAGTAAATCAGTTCAGACAATCAAGTTCCAAGCTGTCCTTGGAATGAAACCTGTTGTGGTTCACCGGAATACGGTTTGCTGAGTGACTTCATCAGAGAATTGTGTCTTTTTTAAAAAAAACCTGCGCATTTTAACTAATCCGATTTAGTGCCAGAGAGATAGAAAAGTTGAGTGAATTGTGTGAAAGCAAAATGGCTATCGCAGCAACAAATGCAAGGCTTCAGCCCACAATGGAGCTGATCCTTCGGAAGGCTTGAGAAGCTTAAACAAATATGGGCGGTATGGTGGCACCATGGTGAGCACTGCTGTTTGAGTGCCAGGGAACCGGGTTTGATTCCTGGCTTGGGTCACTATGTGGAGTCTGCACGTCAATGCCCAACTTGTCCATGCTGCCCCTTTTTTGCCCCTAAACTAGTCCCAATTGCCTACATTTGGTCCATATCCTTCTATACCCATCTTACCAATGTAACTGTCTAAATGCTATTTAAAAGACAAAATTGTACCACACTAATACTATCTCTGGCACTTGTTCCAGATACTCTCTACCCTCTGTGTGAAAAAAGTGCCCCTTTTATATCTCTTCCCTTCTCACCTTAAACCTATGAGTACGTGGGATTAAATGGGATTGAGAGTTACAGGTGGTTCTATGGCCTAGTAGGTATGGGTATGATCAGTGAAACTTGTGGGCCGAAGGCCTGTTTGTGCTGTAGCATTCTATGTTCTATTCCTTCTAGTTTTAGGCTCCGCTATCTTTGGGAAAAGATATCAGCTATCTACGCTATCTATGCCCCTCATTATTTTATAGATCTCTGTAAGATCAATCTTTTAGCCTCTGACACTCCAGAGAAAAAGGTCTCAGTCTATCCAGCCTCTCTTTATAACTCAAACCATCAAAACTTGATAGCATCCTCGTAAATCTTTTCTGCCATTCTCCCTGTCTCTGTGTGGGTTTCCTCCGAAAGGAGAGCAGGTTAGGTGCATTGGCCGTGCTAAATTCTCCTTCAGTGTACCGGAACAGGCAGCAGAATGTGTCAACTAGGGGATTTTCACAGTAACTTCATTGCAGTGTTAATATAAGCTTACCTATGACACTAATAAATAAAAATGAACTTTAAGGAGAAGTGCAGACTAGCATTCGGTATCTTTCCGAGAGGCAGCAATGATGAGGAAAGGATCAGTTATGTCCTATTGTGGATGGAAATGGAAAGGTTAAATTTGTTTGCAAGCTGGGAGCTGAATGAAGAAAACGGCAAAGTCCAGACACAATTTTTGAACAATTTAGCGCACGTACACCTCCTGTCACATTATCGGTTCTACCAAAATGAATTTCAAGGCCTGAAATCAGGAACCAGCTGAGTCCGTTGATAATTTCTTAATAAAACTGAAAAGTGCAGCCAGAAAATGTCAACTCAAGGACACAGAGGCTGCGAGATTCGCTCATTTGGGGCTGTTCAGAGCCTGAAGTACAAAAAGATTGAATTGGAAACGGCTGGATCCAAATATCACAGGCTAGTAGACACGGTGGTTAGCACTGCTGCCTCACAGCATCAGGCGCCTGGGTTCGAATCCTGCTTGGGTCACTGTCTGTGCACATTCTCCCCGTGTCTGTGTGGATTTCCTCCAGGTGCTCCGGTTTCCTCCCGCAGTGTGAAAGACGCACTGCTTAGGTGCATTGGCCATGCTAAATTGTCCCTCAGTATACCCAAACAAAGTATGGTAACTAGACAATTTTCACAGTAGCTTCATTGCAGTGTTAATGTAAGCCTACTTGTGACACTAACAAATAAATTTTAATTAGCCAGAGTGTGCAAAACTATGAGTAGACAAAAGATAATCTAAACAGTTAACATTCTGCTCGGTTAAGAGAAAGGCAGCAGGGTTACTGCAGTAAAACAACAGTAAAATAATTCATACCAGATAGAGAGAAAGGTGTGCAAGCGATGCAGATGATAATGACACAAGATCATGGATGGAAGGAAATGTTCTGCTTATAGATTAAAGTGCTGAGACTGTGAAAAGTGAGACATTGTGAAAGATGTATTGAACAAAGGAAGTGATGGCAAATGAGTTATCAGCGCAACAGGGTGAATGAGAAGTAAAAAGAGCCATAACAACCGTACCTTGGAAGATTAATGAGGGGAGATCTTATGGAAACATATAACATTATGAAGGGAATAGATAAGATAGAAGCAGGGAAGGTGTTTCCACTGGCAGTTGAAATTAGAATAAGGGGACATTGCTTCAAAATAAGGGGGGAAGCAGTTCTAGGACTGAGTTGAGGAGGAACGTCTTCAACCAAAAGGTTGTGAATCTGTGGAATTCCCTGTCCAGTGAAACAGTTCCGGCTACCTCATTGAATGTTTTTACGGCAAGGATAGATAAATTTTTGAACAGTAAAGGAATTAAGGGTTATGATGACTGGTATGGAGCTGAGTCTAAAAGGATTAGCCATGATCTTATTGAATGGCAGAGCAGGCTTGAGGGGCCAGATGGCCTACTCCTGCTCCTGGTTCTTATGTTCTTACAACGAGTTTGAGAACATGATAGGAATAGTAATCATACAACTCAGTGAACTGGCTGGATGCAACACTTCCCAGAGGAAAATAATTTGCAAACCCATTCAGATCAGAGGAAGGGTGAGAAATAAACCCAGAACAAGAATCTGAAGTTTGATACCAGAGCAAAGAGTATCGTCATGCCACCACTGCCACCATGTTGCGTCTTCTGGTGTCCGTTAGTAAGAAAGAAATCACACTTACACTCGATGAAGTTTCAACATTTTATCTCATTTAGTTCTCCATGTGACGTGATGGACTGAAATGTTGTTAGTTAGCACTTCACTGCAATGCAGCAGTGAAATGTGACACCCCGGACATACATCCTCATGACAACTGGGGCCTATCTCTTTCCAAATATTGTAACAATATAACACACTGTGAACCAGTTGCACAAATGCAGTCACAAAGAAAGAACAAAGAAAAGTACTGGACTGGAACAGGCCCTTCAGCCCTCCAAGCCTGTGTGATCATGATGCCCGAACTAAACTAAAATATACTTTTTGCCCTTACTCAGCCCATATCCCTGTATTCCCTCTCTATTCATGTACCCATTCAGATGTCCCTAAAATGTTGCTAATATGCCTACTCCATTGCCTCTTCTGGCAATGTATTCCAGGCACCCACCCCACTCTCTGCATGAAAAACTTCCCCTGCATATCTCCCTTAAACTTTCCACCTCTCCCTTGTAACTGACACTTTCAGCCTGGGAAAAAAACCTCTGACTATCCACTCTGTCTTCCTCTTATAATCTTGTAAACCTCTATCAGATCTCCCTTTAGCCACCGTTGTGGTATGACCAGGATAAATTTATTTTCTGCAGCATCATAATCATAGAATCCCCGTAGTCTAGAAGGATGCCCATTTGGCCCATCTGCACCAGCAACAATCCCATGCAGACCTATGCCCATAATCCCACATATTTATCCTGCTAGTCTCCCTAACACTAAGGAGCAATTTAGCATAGCCTATCAACTTAACCCGCACATCTTTGGAGTATGGGAGAAAACCAGAGCACCTGAAGGAAACCCATACAGACATGAGAAGAACATGTAGATTCCAAACAGCTAGTGACCCGAGGCTGGATTTGGTGCTGTGAGACAGCAGTGCTAACCAGTGTGCTGCTATCATAGCAAGCAAGCGTTCATCTGCCCTTCCCATCATATTGACAGAGCTTCTGCGAACAAGATTATTTCTCTGCTGGGCATTTGCAGACGCGCTTCGCTGTGTTACCCATGGGAATTGCGGGAGACGTTCAAATCCAACTGCAGAAAGCCCAACAGTTTGACCGCCACTGGGGACACACTCATTCGGCCTGATACAGAACCATGATTTGCACCAATCACTTCCTTCTTGTAGCAGTGCTTCTGGAAGTTTCTCCCAAGGGCAGCCATCCTGTTTGCACTCGAAGGTGAGGCCAGCTGGTGTGCTCTGCTCTCTCAGATTGTCGGCCTGCATATGTGAACCTTGATCCATCGCCAGCATCCTGCGATTGCAAACACTGAAACAAGTGTCATTTGCTGCAAATACAGATTGGTGTGCGTAACTTCATCAGTTTAAAAATCCAGTTGTAGCTCAGTGCAAACTTTTTTTTAAAAAAGCGTTGAGATTTCCTGCCTTTTCTGTTCAGCGGTTGAGTTATTCGACTGACCGCATGCAAGTTTTAAACCTGAACTCATCAAGTCAGAATAACAACACCATGACTTGCCTGGGCAGCCTGAACGTGAGTAGGATCTGCACTGGCAGATACAGCTGGTGCGATTTACAGCAGTTTAACTTGAGGAATATTAATGCTCGAGTTCAAATGATCACGGAAGCTCTTTGGCAGATTAAATAAAGAGAGCAAACTGGTTCTGAGTTAGGCAATCACAGAACTGTGGTGTAGGAAAGGAGGCAAATGATGGCTTGTGCTCTCTCTGCTGCTGGCCATTCCTCAAAATTCCGAGTTGCTTTACTCAGCACACACGTCCTGTGCTGCTCGAGTTGAATTGCTGAATGATTCGAATTTTTTGAATAAAGTATCTGGACTCACAGGAGGTCGCATTTGGAACATCCATGAATTGTAGCAAGTGTCTCTGGGGACGATTTGCACCCGTGTTAGACATCAGTGAAAATCGCGATGAAGGCGCAAAATGTCACCAAAGTCCCGTAGTGCGACTTCCACCGGCGAGGTCACGTTTCTCGAGTTTCCATGCCCCTCATCGATGAAGTCCCTGCCTACAAAGGGCGAGAACTTTATTGTCATACATTAGAATGTATAAAAGAGACAAAGAATGAGGGGTGACCTGCTGGAGGTGTATAAGATGTTGAGAGATGTTGATCGAGTGGATGGTCAGAGGCTTTTTCCCAGGGCTGAAATCAGGGCGCAAGAGGACACAGGTTTAAGGTGCTGGGGAGTCGGTACAGAGGAGATGTCAGGGGTAAGTTTTTCACTCAGAGTGGTGGGTGCGTGGAATGGGCTGCCAGCAGTGGTGGTGGAGGCAGATTCAATAGGCAGTTTTAAGAAACTTTTAGATATGTACATTGAACTTAGTAAGATAGAGGGTTATAGATAAGTCTGATAATCTCTAAGGTAGGGACGTAGATTCATAGAGGTTTAAAGCATGGAAACAGGCCCTTCGGCCCAATTTGTCCATGCCACCCTTTTTTTTAAATCCCTAAGTTATCCCAATTGCCTGCGTTTGGCCTCTGTACTCATCTTACCCAAGTAACTGTCTAAATGCTTTTTAAAGGACAAAATTGTACCTGCCTCTACTACTACCTCTGGCAACTTGTTCCAGACACTCACCACCCTGTGTGGAAAAAGTTGCCCCTCTGGACACTTTTGTATTTCTCCCTTCTCACCTTAAACCTATAGACATGGTGCATCTGCCCAGGAGGAGAGTGACACCCCCCAGCAGTGTTCTGGCATAGGTTGGCAAAACAAGGTTGGCAAAAGTTAGTAGTCCCAACCTGACAGTGCCAACCTGTAGTGGCAGGACCGTGCCAGATAGCCTCTGGGGAGCCCATGGGAGACATGGTTCTTATGTGTGCTGGGGAAGGCTCATGCTTTTGAGGGGTTTCGGGGGAGGGGAGAGAGTTACCCCAATGATTGGGGGGGGTGTATTTGCCCTGATGTCATTAGGCGGGGGGGTGTAGTGGTGTGGAGGAGAAAGCTCCGTTATTTGTGCTATGGTAGCAGGGTGAAGCCAAATGCTGTGAGGGGAGGGTTCCCTGTGTCCTTGAGGGGGAGTGACTGGGGGGGGGGGGGGGGGGCAGCATTTACTTCCTGTGATAATCCTTTAAAGATGGCGTTCCGATCTTTGTGGAGCTGGCCTTGCTGGCTGTATCAAGCTCCGGCCTGCCAGACTGACAGCAAAAATCCCACCCACTCATTATTTTTCTGAGTGACAGAAAATGTAGAGGCCTAAAACCTGAGCTGAGTAGCAGAAGAGCTACGTGCCGGCTTTCAATCAGATCCTGACACTCTTTTAAAAATTCCACCTTCTGAGTATCCATTCCTGACAGCCAGAAAAGCTGTGACACTTGTGACTGCGGAACTACATGGGCATTGTGGTTGCTTAGAATCTCTTCAGTATAGAAGGAGGCCATTCAGCCCATCGAGTCTGCACCCATCCCAATCCCACCCAGATCCTACTCCTGCAACCCCACTTATTTACCCTGCTAATCCTCCTGACACTAGGGCCAACTTATCACAGCACATCAATCTAACCCACGTATCTTTGGATTATGGAGGGAAACTGGAGGAAACTCAGGCAGACATGGAGAGAATGTGCTAACACAGGCAATCACCTGAGGCTGGAATTGAACCTGGGTCACTGTCACTGGCAGTGCTAATCATTGTGCCACTGAACCACTGCTTCCTGAGAACTGTGCACAAAAACCTGAAGGATCCATCTGCATTGGTCATAGGCCAATTTTATGTGGAGTGTGTGGAAGCCCTCCCTGTTAATGAAAATTTCTGGTTGCTCTGTGAGACTCTCAATAGTCACATGAGTGCAGTTGATGAGCCTCAGAACCTAGGGAATCCAGCAATGGCCCTGAACGCAATTTATCTTCAAACAAGCGTGTGGTGTGGTGGCTTGTACCTTCTTTCCTGAACACGGCATTGATGCACCGATGACCTGCTGAATCTGAGATCCCACCAAATCTCCAGTGAATCATTGGAAAGGTTTGGAGGTGTGGAAGTTCAGCCCCATGGACATTAGGTGTTGGCTTGCCCTCATTGGGTCTTAGCTGCTTGGCCCAGAGATCGGTGATGGCCTCCTTCGCTGGCAACACCACTCAGATACTTGAGCATCAGATACTGAAGATACTTGAGCATCAGACAATAGATTGTTTCCAAGGGATGGCCCATTCTGTGCACCTCTCTGGTTTCCATTGCGAGTTTTGCACTCTTCCGAGCGTTGAGTTTTCTGCTCTGAATTTCTCTCTGCTCCTCCGAAGTGGTGACTCCGAAGTTGGAGGATGAGGCTCGTATGGCAGGTGAGTTTTCTCCTTGTGGAAGACCTTCTAGCCTGATATTCCACGGCCCCTTTTACCTTTCTTGCTCATTTTGAACAAATGCCATGCCCCAGTGCCTGTGCCCAGTGAAACACCAAGCTATTTCTCTCTCTCTCTCTCTCTGAGTACCAGAGCGACCCAGAAGCAGCTTTGGGTTATCACTTGCCTGCTGTCTCCAGGTGAACCCAGTAGCTCCCATGCACCATTAATGAAATTTGAGATGTGCAGTAAAATTGCAGTCAATTGTCTAGGTAGGTACTTTGAAACAATGGGCATGTAATTACAATGTGCAAAACCCTTCTGTCAGAGGCTGTTGATAAAATGCAACAATCACATGAAGACTGGATATCTTCTGATGCAATTTTAAACCCAACCTCCCTCTTCACCCCCTTCCCTCCTTCTATCCATCTTCACTTCTACCCTACCATCCCTCTCCTCCCCTCACCCCATTTCATATCTCCCCATCTCTCCCTACTGTATTTCTGTCTCCCTCTCCCCTTCCCGCTCTCTCCCCTTCCCCCCAACCCTCCCTCTCCCCCCACCTCCCCTTTCCCCACCTCTCGCTCCTCCCCCTCTCCCCTTCTCCCTCCCCCTGATTTCTGAACCCATTCCAAACAGCCCTGCCACTCTTTAAGTTCATGCAAATACTGATTTGAAGTTGAAAGGTTGAATGTTGATATTCATGTGAAGTGGTAATTCTTCGAGGATCAAATATTCCACCTTTTGAATGTTCAGGAATTAACATTTGCCCTTGCGCTGTAAGTCATGATTAAGGAACACTGAACAAAAGCCGGGTTTAATAGGTTGATTTCCAACTGATGATTTTCGTGATTGATAGATTCCAAGTGGGAACTCTATGTCTTTTCATTTTTAATGATTTTACTTTTCTCCGGGATTTGAGAAGCAGGGTGGAATAAATTTGTAATAGAGTGGAACTCAAGTGCTGTGAATTGTGCCCGTCTTTAAGCCAGGTGCGAGATACTTGAAATTAAAATTGAATTGAATTATTCAAGGTGATAGTGAGATTGGAGCATCATCTGTTTCTCATTTCACTCTGCCTATCTATGCAGGCTTGTAGGAGCACAATTTGACAGCAGTAGATATTCATCAGTCTTCCACAGGAAATGCTTCTGTTTTGGGTTCCGTTCTGTCATCTCCAGGTTTGGCAGTTTTAAGCCAGTTATGGACAATAAATCTTGAGAGGTTATCTTATGGAAGAAGAATACATCCAATCCAAAAATAGTTGTTGATTCAAATTGTTTTGCTTTGAATTGATGTTAATTAGTCAAAATGGGTTTCAGGGATTTTTTTTTCTGCACCTCTCTTTTTTTCATTATCGTATCCGGTTCTGCGGAGCTATAAATTGAAAAAAGAAACCAGACGACCAGGGACCATGAATAAATGGCAGTTCTAATACATTCAACCGAGTAATGAGGAGAAATTTATTCCATCAGGTAGGCAGGATGCGTGCAAGTGGCTGCGGCCACAGGGAGAATTTAGTCCCAGCTGATTTCAAAAGGAAACTGGGAAAGTACATGAGGGGAAAATGGAATAGAAAGATATGCTGAAATGAGGTAGGTGGAAAGAGATGAGACTGATTTGGAATCTAGACACCATCACTAGTTGGGCCAGATACTCTATTATGTTGTCTATGTGTAATGGATAGTACATTTATTTATTCATTCGTGGGATGTGAGCATCACTGGCTAAACCAGCATTTATTGCCCATTCTTAATTGCCCTTGAGAAGGTGGTGGTGAGCTGCATTTTTGAACCGCTGCAGTTTATGTGGTGCATAGGGGTTTTTTTGATTGATTTGTGAGACATTGGCGTCACTAGCTGGTTTGCAGTTATTGCTCATTCCTAGTTGCCCTTGTATAGAAGGCAGTTGAGAATTAACTGCACTGCTGTAGCTCTGGAGTCACATGGAGACCAGACCAGGTATGGATGGCAGATTTCCTTTCCTAAAAGGCATTAGTGAGCCGGATGGATTTTTCTGACAATTGGCAATGGTTTCACAGTCATCTGCAGATTCTTAATTCCAGATTTTTTTTTTTATTGAGTTCAAATTCCACCACCTGCAATGGCGGGATTCAAACACGGGTCCCCAGAACATTAGCTGAATTTTTGGATTAATTAGTGATAATATTATCGGGCCGCCTTCTTCCCTGTAAGCACCCAGCACCCACTGTGCTGTTAGGAAAGGAGTTCCAGGACTGTGATCCATATCAATGAAGGAATCCATATCAAAGTCAGGATGGTGTGAGTTGGGGGTACTTATAGGTGTTGGTGTTTCCATGCATCTGCTGGCCTTGTCCTTCTAGGTGGTAGAGATCATAGGTTTGGAAGGTCCTGTTGAAGGAGCTGTGGTGAATTGCTGCAGTGCATCTCTTATATAGCGTACACTACAGTCGCTGCACATCAGTGCACTGTTTGAGGTAGTGGATGCGATGCCAATAAAGTGGGCAATCTGTCCTGAATGGTAATAAAAAAAGTCATATGGATTCAAAGTACTAACTCTGTTTATCTTTCCACAAATGCTGCCAGACCTGCTGAGGTTTTCAGCATTTTTTGCTTTACTTTCCGATTTCCAGCATCTGGACAATTTGGCCTTTATGTGTGGCATTGAGCTTCTTGAGGGTTATTAGAGCTGCATTCATCCAGGCAAATCAGGGAGGGCTGGTATTTGATTCCACTCCTGACTTGTGCCTTGTAAATAGTGGACAGGTTTTGGGAAGTTGCTTGCTATAATATTTCTAGCTTCTGATATGCTGTTGGTATTTATGCAAAAATACTATATTTATGCATAATTTTCTGGTTAGCAGTGATGCACAGGCTGTTAATAGTGGAGGATTTAGTGCTGATAATGGGAATGGTCACTTAAGTGGTGCAAGGATTAAGTTCAAAGTTGCTATAGTAATTTGGGTAAGTCAGAAGAAGAATCACAAGAAATAGGAGCAGGAATAGGTAATTTAACCCCATGAACCTGGTCTATCATTTAATATGATCATTGCTGATCTCACCTCAACCTCAGTTCCACTTTCCTGCCTGTTCATCACAGCCTTTCAAATCCTTACTGATTAAAAATTTAAGTTCTTTAATTTAAGTTCTGGCATCCACTGCACGCTGGGGATTGAATTCCACAGACTCACCTCCCTTTCAAGAAATAACGTCTCTTCACCTCTGTTATAAATCTGCCACCCCTTATCCCAAAACTATGTTGTAGATTGCCCCACAAGAGGAAACGTCATTCCTCTTTTGTCAATCCCCCTTATCTTGTACACATCAATTAAACCACTTCTCATTTTTCTAAACTCTAGGGAGTATAGGCATAAACTGTTCAATCTCTCTTCATAAGGGAAAAGCCTCATCTCTGGAATCAATCTGGTGAACGTGCTTTGAACCGTCTTCAATGCAACCAAAATGTATGCAATATTCTAAGTGCAGTCTCACTCTGGGTAGCACAGCGGTTAACACTGCTGCCTCACAGTTCCAGGGACCCGGGTTCAATTCCGGCCTTGGGTCACTGTCTGCGTGGAGTTTGCACGTTTTCCCACGTCTACATAGGTTTTGTCGGGATGCTCCCACACCCCAAAGGTGTGCAGGTTGAGTGTGTTGGCCATGCTAAATTGCCCCTCAGTGACCTAAGATGCGTAGTTGAGATGGATTAGCCATGAGAAATATGTCGGTTGTAGGGAGAGAGTGGGGGAGAGGGCCGGATAAAGAAACTTTAATAGAGAGTCGGTGCAAGCTTGATGGCCCAAATGGC
The DNA here is from genome assembly GCA_024679065.1 of Sphyrna mokarran. NCBI lineage: Eukaryota > Metazoa > Chordata > Chondrichthyes > Carcharhiniformes > Carcharhinidae > Sphyrna > Sphyrna mokarran. The sequence goes on along the minus strand of JAGIQG010000027.1, from coordinate 20,260,111 downwards.
CTCCGCTGCAAAAAAGATGCTATGCTTCTATGAACATAAGGTTTCATGTTCAATTGAAAGGGAGAAAGATGGATCCATGTCTAATTTTTTTAAATCTAAAAGAAGTAACTATGATGGTATGAAGGCAGAGCTAAAAGTAGGACAGACTTGTTTTAATAATGCCTAGAAAAGATTTTTCCCAATAAGAAAGAAAGGCTTTTCGAGAAGGAATCAGCATTCAAGGCTAAATAAGGCAGTTTAAGGATAGCATTAAATTGAACAACTCACTGTATAAATCTGCAAAGTTTAGTGGTAGATCAGAGGGTTAGGCAGATTTTAAGAATCAGCAAAGAGTAATCAAAAAGATAATAAGAGGCAGAAAGTAAAGCATTGAGAGAAAGCTGGTGAGTAACATAAAAAGGGTATAAATTTCTATTTGAATTGGAAATGTGTAACTAGGGCTTGTGTTGATCCTCTGAAGAGAGAGTCATGCGAATTGATAATGGAAAACAAGGAAAAGCCAAGATATTGAACATGTATTTTGTGTACCCCAAATATAGTTGATAACCAAGAGATGATGTGGAGGGATGAACCTAAAATAATCACCATCATGAGGAATAAAAAAATCATTAGACCAGCAACTAGTGGAATGCTTCAAGGGTCAGTGTTGGGCCTCAGTGACTTGGAGGAAGGGATTTGTCAATTACTTCAAGATAGATAAGAAATTGAGTCAGTGGTCAAGAGGAAGTAACCGCTTTGCAAAGTGTTATGAATAGGTCAAGAGAATTGCGAAAATTTGTCAATGGAAGAAAACATATTTTTAATTTGTTCCTGGAATCTAGGCATTGCTTGTTGGGCCAGAATTTATTGCCCTTGAACTGAATGGCTTGTTACGCCATTTTAGTGGGAATTTTAAGAGTCAACCACATTGCTGTGGGTTTGGAGTCTCATGTGGGCCAGACCTCAATTTCCTTCTCTGAAGGACATTAGTGAATCAGGTGGAATTTTATGACAATCTACAATGGTTTCATGGTCATTGCAAGAAGTCTTACAATACTGGGTTAAAGTGTAACAGGTTTATTTGGGATCACAAGCTACTGCTTCATTGGGTGAGCAGAGAGTGGCCACTTTATGGTTATCAGTAGACTTTTGATTCCAGGTTTTTATTGAATTCAAATTTCCCCATCTGTCGTGTGGGATTTAAACCAGGGCCACCAGAACGTTATCCTGAATTGCAGGATTACGTGTCAGTACCACTACGCCACCAGCACCTTACATGAACTTCTTCACTTTGACAGGAAGCACAGAAAAGCAAAAGCATTATACTTTTTAAATGGGAAAAGATTGCAGTACTCTGATGGTATAGAAGGATTTTGTGTCCTCGTATATGAATCACCAAGTCAGTATGCAAGTAGAGTAGGCAATTAGGAAGGCAGTTGAAATATTGACAATTATTGCAAGAGGAATGGAATAGAAAAGTAGGCACGTTTTACTGTGGCTGTACAGGGCCCTGGTGAAACCACATCTGGAATACTGTGTACAGTTTTTGGACTTCATATTTAAAAACAAAATGTAACTGCATTGAAAACAGTTCAGAGAAGACTCATTCCTCTTATTCCAGGGATGAAAGGATCATCCTGTGAAGAAGGGATTTGACAGATTGGGACTATATCTATTGGGGTTTAGGAGAATGAGTGGTGATCTTATTGAATTTAGGAGACTTGATAAGATACCCAGAAGATGGTTTATCTTGTAGGGGAGATGAAAACTATGGCCGTAGCTTAAGAATTCTTTTTAAGACAGAGATGAAGAGAATGTTTTCCTCTCAAAGGATCATTAGTCTGTGGAATTCTTTTCCCCAGGGAGTAGTGGAGACTCAATCTTTAGATTTATACAAGACTGAGTTAGATAGATTTGTGATAGACAAGGATTGTGGAACCCAGTAGGACAGTGGAGCAGACACCAAAAACAGATCATCCATGATGTTATTGAATGGTGGAGCAGACTCAAAGGGTCAAATGGCCAACTTCTGCTATCAAGTCCTATGTTTTATTCACTGTTTCCATTTCCTAACATTACTATTCAAAAGCAATTAGTGTAAGCATTGTCAAGAAAGTAATTTGGCCATTCTTCACTAAGTTAAAATAAGTGAAAAATCAATTTATTTCCTGCTTTGCTGTGTATTATTTCAGTTTTGGGGTGCCATGCATCCTCTTGTTTTGAAGTTGGACTGGTTTGCAATAAAATATGCATGGAAGGTTTATTGGAAACTGTTCTAGAATTTAATTGCAAATTTGAAATTTCGAAGAATGATGAGTGTTCCCTAAGGCAAAAATGTGACAACAAAACACCACTGTAAGTATTTAATCCTGCTGTGTGCATGTAGGGATCTAATTAATATAGTGCTCATAATGAAAGCTGTCAGCACAAGCTGCCGGCAGCTTCATTGGTCCGAGAACATAGGGCTTGATGGGAACAAACAAGTCTGGGATGGTTGGACATCGCAGCATGATTAACAGTTTAAGTAAGGACACCTTCCATCATTTCTGTCTTCATTTTTAAGAATGATTTGTTCCATAAAGCTAAAACTCTGTGTTTCCAGCAGTCAACTTTAAGACATTCCTTGACTCTCAAGTAGAAGTGGAAGAGAGAACTTCTAATTAAATCAGAATGGTTAATTACACAGGCTGAATGTCAGAACTCATCAGTGGCATTGAACACATTTGCACTCAGCCTGTAGTGATAGCCATTGCCTTGAGGGTAAGTTTCGAACTTGGTTGTATCATTTATCACCTGCCTTGCGCCTTGTTGCCTGCCCATAATTCTTGTTTAAGTGCACTGGCAATCACTTACTTTCTCCTCCTGTTATTTGACAAGTCTTTTATCTTCCTGCACTGCCTTTGTGCATTCTGTAAAAAATCTTTATACAATGAAGGCAGCCGTGGATTTGCTTGGTGTATCACCACAACATGGGTTGTGTTGGAATGCATAAAGCAGCCTCATATGCATGCACCAGGGTTGCCAGTGTGGAATGTATTACTGCAAGTTGAATTTACATGACCTCTTTGTGCTCACCTCCCTGCCTGTTCAAGCAACCTTTTCTCCTTGTCTCCAACATTTTTCTAATAACCAAAAATGTCAAATAAAATTGGGTCGAAACATTATTTTTAATGCTTTTATGATTTTTTTTGGATGTTGTTTTAAAGTTTTTCTAAGTTTATTTATCAGTGTCACAAGTAGGCTTACCTTAATACTGCAATGAAGGGTGGCGTGGTGGCACAGTGGTTAGCACTGCTGCCTCACAGTGCCAGGGATCCGGGTTACATTTTCGGCTTCGGTCACTATCTATGCAGAATCTGCACATTCTCCGGTGTCTGTGTGGGTTTCTTCCGGTTGCTCCGGTTTCCTTCCACAGTCTGAAAGACATGCTGGTTAGATGCGTTGACCTAAACAGGCACCAGAGTATGGCAACTAGGGAATTGCACAGTAACTTTATTGCAGTGTTAATGTAAACCTTACTTGTGACTAATAAATAACTTTTACTTTACTTTAAAGTTACCTAGGTGCCCAGGTAAAGGTGCCTGTCGCCACACTCCGGTATCCGTTTGGGTACATTGAGGGAGAATTTAGCATGGACAGTGCATCTAACCGGAGCACCTGGAGGAGATTCATGCAGACACGGGAGAACATGCAGACTCCTTATAGACAGTGACCCAAGCCAGTGATCGAATCCAGGTTCCTAGCGCTGTGAGGCAGCAATGCTAACCACTGTGCTCTTGGGTTTTTCACAGTGGTGTATAGGGAATTAATCTTCAATCCTTGGATAGTTCAGAGAGATTCAGGAGGGTTGATAATGCTCATGTGGGGAGGGACATTGTACCCCTTAATGAAGCTTTTTAACTTTTTGTTGGGTAATTAAATCATAGAAATCCTACAGTACAGAAAAAGGCTATTCGGCCTGTTGAGTCTGCACCGACCACAATCCCATCCAAGCCCTACCCCCATTATTCCAATGCATTTTACCCACTAATCCCACTACCCTACACACCTCAGTTTTAGCATGGCCAATCAAAACAAAACCCTCAGATTTTTGGACTGTGGGAGAAAATCCATGTAGACATGAGGAGAATGTCTGTGGGGAGTTTGCACAATGACCCAAGCTGGGAATCAAACCCAGATCCCTTGAGCTGTGAAACAGCACTGCTAACCACTGTGCTACATTGCTGCCTAATGAATCATATCAACTTTGTGTGTGAAATGGCCATCATGTCATAAGACAATTGAGCACGAGCAGAATTAGTCCATTCAGCCCATCATGTCATTCAATCGTAGCTGATATCATTCTCATCCCCATTCTCCTGCCTTCTCCCTGTAACCCTTTATCCCTTTATAGATCAAGAACCTATTTATCTCTTAAAGATACTCAATGATCTGGCTTCCATAGCCCTCTGTGGCAGTGAGTTCCACAAATTCATCACTGAATGAAATTCATTGCTGAAGAAATTCCTTCTCACCTCAGTTTTAAAGGAGCGTCCCTTCACTCCGAGGTTGCGCCCTTGCGTTACTAGTCTCTCCTAGGAGCAGTGAGAGTGTTTTCTACTTGTCATTAGTTTCTCTAACATTCTTCAGATAGCTTTATTCTGCCACAGGGTTTCTCATAATAATATATGCTGGTACAGGGCTACTTTAAAATAAACACAGTCTTGCCCTGTGAAAAGGAATTGACTTAGTCTTGACTGGTGTGGACACATGAAGGCTTTAATATTTTCGTACAAGGTAGGGATCCAATTGATTTGACAACTAATCAATCAAACCCTTGTGAGGCGTTTTCTCCACTTAATTATTTTTTTAATTGAGAAGCTATGTGATATGATGGGTGACTGCAGCATAGTGTAAACTTTGAAGGGGTGTCTCGAGGTTATTTGCTGTACACACAAATCATGATTGAAACTGCTATTTTGTGTTTGTTTTTTAAAAATCATTTGATAATGGCAAAGGATAACATATTGTGAAACACAAACAACATAGTCGAGAGAAGTCAGAACCATTAAAAAGAATGGGGGAAGGAACTGGCTTTCTTACAATGCAAATTAAAGAGACCAAATGAGCATATTATGTGAATTTGCAGTGCAGGAACAGGCTATTTGGCAATGTTTAAGCTCCAGATGAGGGTCTCTCCATCTTCATTTGTCTAAGTACCAACATTTCCTTCACTCTTTTTCCCCAGTACCCTCACCTTGTGGGCAACACTCTGGCATAGTGATTAGCACTGTTGCCTCACAGTGCCAAGGACCTGGGTTCGATTCCTGGCTTGGGTCACTGACTGAGTAGAATCTGCACATTCTCCCTGTGTCTGTGTGGTATCCTCCAGGTGCTCTGGTTTCCTCCTACAGTCTAGAAGACACGCTGGTTAGGCGCATTGGCCTTGGTAAATTCTCCCTCAATGTATCCAAACAGGCACCGGAGTGTGGCGACTCGGGGATTTTCACAGTAACTTCATTGCAGTGTGAATGTAAGCCTGCATGTGCCTAGTGAATAAACTTTAACTTCTCTTCAAATGTGTATGAACATTTTTTTCTCAAATGTGGGAGCAGGTTCCTTGTGACCTAATCCATATTATCTAAAATGTGGTAGGAGGATGCTGGAGTCAATCCGATTATGGAAGCAATTTTAAATACTGAAAGTGTTTTGACTTTTACAGACTTATGAGAGGAAATACAGTGTTTGACATGAACGAGAAATCTTCAGCTTCAAAGGAGTCAGTTTTGCAATGGTGCAGTTTAATTTGATGACAAAAAGAGATAATGAGGCTGAGTGTGATTTATTAGGCTTATTAGAGACCTGAAGATCAGTCTTCAATAAACAATGATGCACCATTTTCTGTGCACCTTTGATAGACAGTTGATAGCTTAAAGCAGCTCCCTTAATTTGAGAAAGGACCAGTGTAAGAGCATTTGGCTCATACCATGGAGACTGAGGGAACCAGTGTATGGAATGTGCAAAAGCCAATTATTGAGGAAAAAGAAAGTTAGACTGGGAATAAGGAATAAGACAATGCTTTGTAATGGGGAGGCAGTGGCATAATGGTATTATCACTGGACTAGTAATCCAGAGAAGCTTTGGAAACCAGAGTTTGAAACACAGGGGCAGATGGTGAAATGCGATGGTGGGTCGGATAAAGGAAAACCCCAAGGCTTTTTACTTTTATGTGAGAAATAAAAGAATGACCAGGATGAAGTTAGGGCCAGTCAAGGATAGTAGTAGGAACTTGTGCATGGACTCGGAAGAGATAGATGAGGTGTTGAATGAATACTTCAGTGTTCACTAAGTAGAGGGGCCGTGTTTTTGAGGATGAGTGTGTGATACAGGCTGATAGGATGGAGGAGGTAGATGTTCTGAGGGAAGGTGTATTAGCAACTTTGAAAAACCTGAGTGTCGATAAGTTCCCTGGGCCTGATGGGATACATCTTAGGATACTTTGGGAGGCAAGGGATGAGATTATGGAATCTTTAGCTTTGATCTTTGGGTCCTCGCTGTCCACAGGGATTGTGCCAAAGGACTGGAGAGTGACAAATTTTGTTCATCTCTTCAAGAAAGGAAATAGGAATGACCCTGGTAATTATAGACCAGGTAGTCTTATGTTGATGGTCGGTAAGTTACTGGAAAGGGTCCTGAGAGGTAGGATTTATGACCATTTGGAAAGATGAAGTTTAATCAGGGATAGTCAGCATGGTTTTGTGAGGGGTAAGTCCTGTCTCAAATTTGATTGAATTCTTTGAGGAGGTAACTAAGTGTGTAGACAAAGGTAAAGCAGTTGATGTTGATGCATGGATTTTAGTAAAGCATTTGATAAGGCTCCCCATGGTAGGCTCATGAAGAAAATAAGGAGGTGTGGGATAGAAGGAGATTTGGCTGATTGGATAAGTAACATAGAAGCGAGAAGGTAGTGATGGAAGGAAAATTTTCAGACTGAAGGCCAGACACCAGTGGTGTACCATAGGGATCAGTGCTGGGTCCTCTGCTATTTGCGATTTTTATCAATGACTTGGAAGAGGGGGCTGAAGGGTGGGTTAGTAAATTTGCTGGTGATACCAAGGTTGGTGGAGTAGTGGATGAGATGGAGGGCTCTTGTAGGCTGCGAAAAAACATTGATAGGATGCAGAGCTGGGCAGAAAAGTGGCAGATGGAATTTAACACTGATAAGTGCGACGTGATTCATTTTGGGAGGATCAACGGCAGGGTTCTGAAGAATGTGGAAGAACAGAGAGATCTTAGGATTCATATCCACAGATCTCTGAAGGTTGCCAATCAAGTGGACAGAGCCGTGAAGAAGGCTTATAGTGTATTAGTGTTTATTAACAGTGGGTTTGAGTTTAAGAGCCGTGGTGTTATGCTGCAACTATTCAGGACTTTGGTAAGACCACATTTGGAATATTGTACGAGTTCTAGTCACCTCACCATAAGAAGGATGTGGAAGCATCGGAGAGAGTGCAGAAGAGATTTACCAGGATGCTGCCTGGTTTGGAGGGTAGGTCTTATGGGGAAAGGTTGAGGAATCTGAGGCTTTTCTTTTTAGAGTGGAGGAGGACGAGAGGTGACTTAATAGAGATTTATAAGTTGATGAAGGGGATGGATAGAGTGGGCATGCGGAGACTATTTCCTTGGGTGGAAGTAGCTGTTATTAGGAGGTATAGCTTTAAGGTTCATGGTGCGAGATATAAGAGGGATGTCTGAGGTAGATTCTTTATGCTGAGAATGGTTGGGGTGTGGAATGCACTGCCTGCTGTGACCGTGGAGTTAGACACTTCAGGAACTTTCAAGTGGTTATTGGATAGGCACATGGAGCGCACCAGAATGATAGGAAATTGGATAGCTTGATCTTGGGATTGGACATAGCTTGGCACAACATTGAGGGCTGAAGGACCTCTACTACGTTGTACGGTTCTATGTTCTAAAAAACCCACCTGGTTCACTGATGTTAAATCTACCATTGCTGCTTGGTCTGACCTATGTGTGACTCCAGAACCACTGCAATGCCCTCTGAAATGTCCAAACAAGCCATTCAGAACTGCATGAGTTTCTCCTGGGTGCTCTGGTTTCCTCCCACAGTCCAAAGATGTGTGAGTTAGGTGGATTGGTCATGATTGGTTTCACCTTAGTGTCAGGAAGATTAACATGGGATAAATACATGGGGTTACTGGGATGGGCTTGGGTGGGATTGTGGTCGGTGAAGACTACATGGGCTGAATGGCTCTTTCTGCACTGTAGAGATTCTGTGATTCTATGAGCCTAAGTCAAGGGATGGGAAATAAATGCTGCCTCAGCTAGCAACGTCCGCATCCAATGAATTTAAAAAAAGGACATGTAACTTAAAGATAATGGGAAGGCTATTGGGTATGTGTTTCTTATTGAAATCCACAGATTAGAGGATCAAATATGTTTTAATTGATGGCAAGCAATGAGTTGAAATGGAGGAATAAGTTAGAATTGATGCCACGTTTCAGTAAAGTTACTTATTGGATTATATAAATTCATTTATAATCAGCAGTTGAAGTTGGTATGGGATGCAATAGATTGTCCAATTGATCGAATGTTTGAGGGGCATTAAATGGCAAGTGATTTGGATAACAGCAGAACAGACCGGTGTCATAGGGATTATGGAAGAGGCTGCTTTTCACATCAGGTGGGACTTTCCGGCTGTGCACACCCTAAACTGGAAAATCCCACTCAAGTTCAATGGGTCTTTGCATGGTCCGTGTCTTCCCCATTATAATTCCTGTGGCAGACGGATGGGAAAGCTCCTCCTATTGAGTCCACTTAGGGTGAAACACAGTTCTGTTCCCTTGCTTTATCACACAGCTCTACAAGTTTATTCATGTCAAGAATCCATCTAATTATTCAAAACCATTGATTGCCTGTTTCCAACACCCTCTCAGATGGTGAATTCCAGGCCAATACCATTCACCATGTTTAAAAAAGAGTTCTTCTTGTCTCTACGGCCCAAATCCTTCCCCTGTTCTTCTTTGTATCTTCAGTCAGTGGGGCATCCTTGTCTACCTTACTGAAACCTGTCATAATCTTGTACACTTGTATCAAATTCCTCCTTGATCTCCTTTGCTCCAAGGGAATCAAACCAACTTCTTTAAATTAAACTTGTGGCTAAACTTCCCATCCTTCCCTGGAACCATTCTCCTCTGCACTCACTCAAAGACCTTTGCATCTTTCTGAAAGTGAAATGACTAGAATTGGATGCATTAATGTAATGGTGGCCTCACCAGAAATGTATAAAGTTTCAGCGTAAGTTCCTGGCATGTGTACGCAATGCCTCTACTTAAGGAGCTCAAGATGCTTTTTTAACTGTTCTCTTAGTGTGTCCTGCCACTTCCAAAGATCTGTTCATGTTCACACCCCCCACCCCCCACACCGTCTAATATCTGCACACTCTTGAGAACAGTGCTATTAAGTCTGCACAGCCTCTCCCTTTTGCCAAAATGCATCACTTGACATTTGATAAAATAGAATTCCTATCATGCAGGAGGAGGCCATTCAGCCCATTGAGTCTACATTGACCCTCTGACAGAGAATCCTACCCAAATCCTATCCCCATTACCCTATGTGTGTACCCTGTTAATTCCCTAACCCACGTATCTTGGTACCTAAAGGACAGCTCTACCTAGGCCCATTCACTTACCCTGTCTTCATAACTCCCCACACTAAGTGTGGCTAATCCATCTAACTTGTGCATCTTTGGACAGGAAGGCAATTTAGCATGAACAATCCACTTAACCTGCACATTTTTGGACTGTGGGAGGAAACCGGACCATTCAGAGGTAACCCACGCAGACACAGGGAGAAGGCACAAACTTCATACAGACACAGTCACTTGAGGCCAGAATTGAACCCAGGTCCCTGATGCTATGAGACAGCAGAGCTAACCACTGTGCCACCTGCCACCCATATAGAGATGAACAAAATCTACCCCATGTCAACTGGAGTAACAGTGGTCAGTTCGCTGACAAATATAGAACAGTAGCTTAGCTACGTCAGCGCAGTAGCAAATTTACACAGGTTAATCCAATTGGCTGACATTTAAGTGCTGATTTTTTTGAGAGACTCTGCTGGCAGCTGAGAAATGTCAAGCGTAGGGAAACAGCACAGCCTCTTTGCATTATGCTAATATCGATAATCTGATCCCATAACAAATTTCATGCTCAGTGTGTGAACTTTGCCCCTGTTGTTCATCTCGCTTGCTTTAATTGAGCAATTTGACTTGACATAGTTGCTTGCAGTTCAGCTTTTTCTGTTGCAAAAGCTGAGACTAATTTCTTTTGTATTTTTCTCAAGAAATGGTGAATTTCATTCGCAAGTAGCTCCAGCAAATATCCATCATGTAGAAAGGAACCATGGTTGTGTAATTATATGACAACCTACGGTGCCAACATTCTTTCAAGGCCCATGTAAGTAGAATGGCTGGAAGATCATGGCTGTGCATTTCAGCTATGGCTGTTGATAGCATTGAGAACAGCAATGGAGTGTAATTACAGTGAGACACACTTTTCAAACCGAATAATTGTACCGCATACCAGCAAAAGGTCTCTTTTGTGCTGTAAAATGCTATGGGCAGAATTTCCCCATCCTGCCTGCCACAGGAATCATAGCGGGCGAAGCAAAGGCTAGTGGGGAAAGTGATCTTAGTGGCTCATCACACCAGTCGATCAGCATGGCAAACCGATAATATTGGGCAAAAGGCGAAACATCGGCTCTTTGTTCTGCCTGCGAAATGGGCAGGAGGCTGATTTAACGATTGAGAAAATCCTAGAGATTTACAGCATGGAACCTTCTTGTCCATGCTGTTTTTTACCACTAAATTAGTCCCGATTGCCGGCATTTGGCCCATATCTCTCTCTACCCAGCTTACCCATGTAACTGTTCTAATGCTTCTTAAAAGACAAAATTGCACATTTGAATGTTATTAGTGGGTCCTGGATGCAGACCAGGTCCCTGCCTCAGCATTACAAAACTTACTTTTTGTTCCAGTTGGTTAAGGAATCAATAAAAATTGCATTTATATATCACCTTTCACAACCTTAGGGTGGCTCATTGTGCTTTCTAGCCAATGACGTATTAGAGTCAAAGCTGGAAAATCCCACCTGAGGTCAATGGACCTTTGCACGATCCGTATCCCGCCCGCTATGATTCCTGTGGCAGGCAGGATGGGGAAATTCTGCCCATAGCATTTTACAGCACAAAAGAGACCCTTTGCCCCATCCTGATTGAGCCTCCCATCAAGCACCTATCTATTCTAATCACGTTTTCCAGCACTTGGTCCATAGCCTTGCACCAGATACCATAACATGATGGAGTTTGGTGTTAAATATATGCATTGTGCCACCTTGGGATGTTTCTGTGTGTTAAAGTCACTGTGTACATGCATAATAAGTGGGCTTTGATTGCCTACAATGGCTGGAAGCCTCCAACCTCATTTGCAGCTGGGATTTCCCATAGCAGTAATTAGAGATTTGTCTGAGTGTAAAATTCTCCATTCTGGATGGCAGCGGCAGCAGACCGGAGAATTCTGACCTAGGCAAAAATCTCAAACATGAACTCAGTCAATCTCAGAGGTGGCATGTGGCAGAGTGGTTAGCAATGCTGCCTTGAGCATCAGGGACACAGATTCAATTCCCGGCTTGGATCACTACCTGTGTGGAGTCTGCATGTTCTCCCTATATCTATATGGGTTCCCTCCAGGTTCTCCGGTTTCCTCCCACAGTCCAAAGGTGTGCAGTTTAGGTGGATTGGCCATGCTAAATTGTCCCTTAATTTCAAGGGGACTAGCTGGGCTAAATGCATGTGATTATGAGGATAAGATCTGGCTGGAATTGTGGTCAGTGCAGATGTGATGGAGTGCACAGCCTCCTCTCAACTGTGGGATTCTATGATTCAGCTTTTCAACTTCCTACTGTTTGCTTAGAGACAGATGGAATGACCAACTTATTCCCCCAGGAGGCAAGTTGTCTATTTAAATATTTAAATAAGGCTGCATGCCTTTGAAACATCTTTTTATGTCTAATACTGCAGATAAAAGTAGACAAAAATCCTGAATCCTTAGGAAGATGTTTATCCACTTCATCTGCTGCTTGATGGCAGTGCCCCATTCACAATACTTCATCTCCCACCAAGTCTTTCTGATTCCTCCCTCCATTTCTCTTCTGTGCTTCCCAACTTTGATCTGCCCTGGCCCAACTCCACCCATCTTCTATTCATAAACTCATGAAGTAGCAAGGCCTCTGATAGAAGTCTGATAGGAATGTAGTTTTGGGCAACTGGGATATGGCAAATACCAACTGAATAATCTCTTTCTTTTCCTGTGGATGTGGATGTAAATTGATGTTCCCATCTATGAAGGTTAATCCTATGAAAAACATCAGGGGAGTACACATCCCAAACCTCTAAAATACATGTATCACAAGATTTTCAGGACAATAATAATCAAGAACACCACACACCCCATACATTCTCTCTGTCACCTTTTATAGGGAAGTTACAGAAGTCACAAACCAACTGACTCAAGAACAGCTTCTTCCCTGCTGCCACCAGACTGTTGAATGGACCTATCTTATATTAAGTTGATTTTTCTCCACACCCTAGCTATGACTGCAACACTACATTCTGCACCTTCTCCTTTCCTTCTCTTTGAATGGTATGCTTTGTCTGTAACAGTATTTTTCACTGTACTAATACATGTGATAATAATAAGTCAAATCAGCTTGGACAGAACATTTTTGATTTAATTTGTTATTTTCATACACAGTGAAAAATAATGTTTCTTACATGCTGTACAGACAAAGCATACAGTTCATAGAGAAGGAAAGGAAAGAGTGCAGAATGTAGTGTTATAGAGATGAATTGGTCTTATTCCTTTTTGAGATGTGGGCATCATTGGCAAGGCTGGTGTTTATTGCCCATTCATGGTTGCCCTTGAACTGAGTGACTTGCTCGGCCATTTCAGGGGACAGTTAAATGTCAACCACATTGCGGTGGGTTTGGAGTTACATAAACTGGATAATTTCCTTCCTTGTAGGACCAGAGGCTTTATTTTCTTTTTCAGTACTTACACAGGTGGATGAAAAAGATCCCATGGCACTAAGTCCCATTCCAAAGATGTGCTGGTTAGGTGGATTAGCCATGCTAAATTGCCCCTTAGTGTCCCAAGATGTGTAGTGGGTTAAGTGGAATTAGCTATGAGAAATGTGTCGAGTTATGGGGATAGGGCACGAGAGAGGACCAGGGTAAAATACTCTGTCAGAGAGTCGGTGCAGACTCGAATGGCCTCTTCTGCACAGTAGGGATTGTATGTTGAAGAAATGCAGGTGAGTTATCCCTGGATTCCTGGCCAATATTTATCCCTTGATCAACATCAAAAGATCAAATAAATCTGGTCATTATCCCAATGCTTGCTGGAAGCTTGCTGTGCACATATTAGAATCATAGAATCCCTACAATACAGAAGGAGGCCATTTGGCCCATCAAGTCTGTACCAACTATAATCCCACTCAGGCCCTATTCCTGTAACGCCATGCATTTACCCTGCTAATCCCTTTGACACTCGGGTCAACTTGGCATGGCCAATTAACCTAACTCGCACACCTTCGGAGTGTGGGAGGAAACTGGAGCACCCGAAGGAAATCAGACAGTTTGAGCAGATGTGTAACATCAGGATGATCAATATGCGAAACATAAGATGTCCCTTTAATTAATTTGAATCTCAACCCGCATTCACATGTGCCTTATAAACATAGATTTGGAGCATCAGTAAGTAGTCAAACAAATAAGTGATTTATCAGACTCCATAAAAATAAAGATAAGAAACCATTAGGGCAGCATGGTGGCACAGTGGTTAGCACAGCTGCCTCAGAGTCCAGGACCCAGACATGGAGAGAATGTGCAAACTCCACACAGACAGTAACCCGAGGCAGGATTCGAACCCGAGTCACTGGCATTGTGAGGCTGCAGTGCTAACCACTGTGCCACCGAACTGCCCACATTTCCGATAGTAATTAGTCTCAGAACACCAGGTTAAAATCTAACAGGTTTATTTGTTAGCACAAGCTTTAGGAGAGCTGCTCCTTCATCACGTGAGTGCACGACATGAGGTAGTAACTGTGGTTCAAAAGTATTTAATTGGCTGTAAGTCATTTTCAGCTGGTTGGTGGCTATGAGAAGGCGCTATGCAAATTGAAGTTGATTTTTTTAATGAAGTGGTCAGTACTTATTAATTATCTCCCTAAGCTCTAACACTGCATTGCTTGCTGTTTTCTCTTCTATGTTCTACATTCTTCTACATTCTCTTCTACCCGTTCACTTAACACATGTGAAAGGTGTGGAATCTTTTGTTTCTGCACAATATATCGTTTAAAACCCAAGATTGGTATCACTTAAAGTCAAATCTTTTATTCAGCTCATGATGTTTACTCTTTCCTAGCCTTGGCATTCTGCATTATGGCTTTTCATGGATTTTTCTTGGGGAAAGCAATAGAAGGAGCAAGACAATGGCAGTCCTTCCTGAACAATGATAATGTGTGCGGTCTCCTGGGAGAGGCTGGCTGCAGATTTCAGAATGGGCTTTACTATAAATTGCAAGCTTTACTTCTGAAAATTGTCACTAGCTGAGAGGAATGCCATAGATACATTGAAAGGGAAACAAGATGGACAGAAGGAGAAAGAATTGGGAGGTTATGTTAATATTGTAAGCTAAAGAGGAGATGATAGTGGGGGGGAAGGATTGTGTGGATCATAGACTTCGGGGTAAACTGCTTCAGTTGAATGAATCATAGAATCACAAAAGTGCAAAAGGAGGCCATTTGACCTATCAACTCTGTATCAACAACAATTCCACCTGGCCCACTCCTTCTAACCCTGCATAATCGCCTGACACTAAGGGGCGATTCCACCCAGACTTATTCCCCATAACCCAAGTACTTACTCCGCTAATCCTTCTAACATACACATCTTGGGACACTAAAGGGCAATTTAGCATGGCCAACCCACTTATCCTGCACATCTTTGGACTGTGGGAGGAAACTGGAGCACTTGGAGGAAACCCATGCTGACACAGGGAGAATGTGCAGATTCTGCACAGTCACCCGAGATTGGAATTGAACCTGGGTCCTGGACTCTGAGCCAGCTATGCTAACCACTGTGCCACCACGCTGCCCTAATGGTTTCTTATCTTTATTTTTATGGAGTCTGATAAATCACTTACTTGTTTGGCTACTTACTGATGTTCCAAATCCATGTTTATAGGGACACATGTGAATGTGGGTTGAGATTCAAATTAATTAAAGGGACACTTTATGAAAATATGTTTGGCATATTGATCATCCCGATGTTACACATCTGCTCAAACTGTCTGACAGTGATGTAAAAATGCCATCATGTTACATGTATTTGGCTTATTGTAGCATAAGTAGCTCTTTCCAAATGACTTGGGCCTAACTTCAGTATGTTTCTTCAGAACGCTCTTTTATTTAATCTATGGTGCATGTTAAGCTTCAAGATTCTAGTACAGGTTTTTCCATCAGCTCCAGTGAAGACTCTTTGCAATATGTCTGGACCCGTTGGTAATGATTGACTGTTCTTTAATAGTGCAAAACTTTCTAGAATTGTAATGTGGGCCATAACTTGCTCATTTTGCCGACTGCTCTTCTGCTTGTGAGCTTAGTTTCCCATAAGGAATGAGTTATAAATGAGCCACTGCGAAGAATATGGTCAATGAATAACTTCAAATGCAGTTAGCCAGCGGCGAAACTGAACTGAACACCTTCGTGTGGGACGGCACAGTAGTTAGCCCTGCTGCCTCACAGTACTAAGGACCTGGGTTCTATTCACAGCTTGGGTCACTACCTGTGCAGAGTTTACACATTCTTCTCATATCTCTGGGTGCTCCAGTATTCTCCCATACTCCGCAACACGTGCTAGTTCAGTGCATTGGTCATACTAGATTTTTCCTCAGTGTGCCCAGACAGGTGCCAGACTGTGGCGACTAGGGGATTTTCACAGTAACTTCATTGCCGTGTTATTGTAAGCCTTCTCTCTGTGTCTGCGTGGGTTCCCTCCGGGTGCTCGATTTCCTCCCACTCTCTTCAAGACGTGCTGCATTTAGCATGGCCAATCCACCTGATTAATATATATTTCGGACTGTGGGAGGAAACTGGAGCACCCGGAGGAAACTCAAAGAGACATGGGAAGAATATGCAAACTCTTCACAGACTGTGTCCCAAGCTGGGAATTAAACCCTGGCACTTTGAGGCAACAGTTTAATCGCTACGCATAGGGATTGATTTGGTTGACGGGGCCTGTATTCACTGGAATTTAGAAGAATAAGAGGGGATGTAATTGAAACATCCAAAATTTTGAGAGGGCTGGACAGATTAGATGCAGGGATGTTGTTTCCCCTGGCTGGGTGTATAGAACAAGGGGTTCACAGTCTCAGAGCACGAGGTCATTTAGAAATGAGATGAGGAGAAACTTCCTCAATCAGAGGGTGATGAACCTGTGCAATTTACTACCACAGAAGGCTAAGTCACTGAATATGTTTAAGAAAGAAACGTAGATTCTAAGGGAGTCGAGGGATATAGGGAGAGCGCTGGAGTATGGTGTTAGGTTAGAGAGCCATGATTGTGGTGAGTGGTGGAGCAGGCCCAAAAAACTGAATAGCCGACTGTGCTCCTATTTTCTGTGCTTCGGTGTTTCAGTGGGGAGTGGGTCACCCATTCATGGTTTTGGCAGAGTAATACAAAATAGTAATAGAGAAGAGTGGTGTTAATCCTTTCCTTCACAATTTCCTCTGACTGTATTACAAAAGAGATACAACACAGCACTCCAGTGGCACAAGTCACTGCCCACTATTTTCATACATCAACAATCATTCATCAACTTGAAATTGGATTGACCATGCTAAATTTCTCCTTAGTGTCCCAAGATGTGCAAGCTAGATGGTAAAATGGGCAGGCTTTGGGGATAGGGCAAAGGAGTGGGCCTAGGTCAGACACTCTGTCAGAGTATGGGTGCTGAGATGATGGGCAGACTGGCCTCCTACACTGGAGGGATTCTATGATCATTGCTTTGAATTATCCCTTCATGTTTGATCGATTGAAGTCTTCTTTTCCTTCATTCTGATTCAGGTTGACCTTGACATAATATTCTGAATATGTAGCATGAGCATTAAGTAACAATTCTGACCATATGAGGCTGGTGGGCTTTTGAAGATTGAGGTAGATTGGATGCAGCATGTGACAGTTTATACAGAATTCAGTTATTAATCCTGTAAATGTGGCAGGCAAAGATTACTGACACAGTGCAGTGTGCAACTTCACCCCATGGGGAAGAATTCTTCAAAAATACATTTGGAACCTGTTGGATTTGCCCTGATAGTAAATGAGTTCAGTCATTTGAGGTAATGGGCTTGTGGATGTGAACATCTACAGGGATTTTCATGAAGAATTCTAAGGCCCACGTCAATTTGCAAATAGTTTAATTTTCACAAAAGCTGTTGCGAAATGTGAATCCCTCGGTGGTGAGAATTTAGACATGATACTTTCCCAGTATTGATTATCTGTTGGAAGTAAGCTCCACATAGGTTTCAAAGACCAATGAATAATAGTTTTGTAAGAAAAGTTAGCTCATGTTGGCTTCTGCATTTTTCTGGAACATTTTAGGATGTTTTTATGTATTGGGATCTTACAATTACTCTCATAACTTTTCATAACCCTCTAAGTATTCCATCTTCCGGTATTGGAAAGCGCATTTGAAATATTTGGTAAACGTTTTGTGAGAAAGGGCTAAAAGCCAAACACGTTTTAGCCAAGTTAGAACATGGCAGAACCATTTCATTCTGTATAAAATAGCAGATATCCCAGAGTTATGCTGAAGTATACTTTAATATATAGTATACTATAATATATGGCATACTGTAATGTGTGGTATACTATAATATGTGGTATATTATAATATACAATATGCTATAATACTGGTGCTCAAATGATTCTTATAAACTTCTCTGCGATGACTTTTATGAGGTCGATGAGGTGAGCCTCTTAAAGTGTGAGCTCCCTGTTTGTACCTGAAGCATTCTTAGGAATGGAATAGAGTTTGTAAGTAAAAGGAAGCTGATGAAAGGACACTGGCCTCTGAGGATTTATTTCCCCCCTATATTTCTTGCAGCTTCTTAAAAATCCAATATCCAGCACACAATGAAGATGCTTGACCTGGGAGGGGCAGGACTGGAGACTTTGTGGTAATGTTTAAAAGGCAATTTATGAAGGGAATATGAACTTCTCCAAGATGTTCTTGACAGATAAGATTGCATTCTTCTGACAGACTCCAGGCATATGTGTGTATCATTCACCAAGCTTAGAAATGTTTGGGGATTGCAAGACACAACACGAATTACCAACATTTCTAAGCCCTTGGCTCTCAAATGGAGGATAGTAGATGGCAGTTTGTCTGACTGGGTCACCCATGTGGCCTCTGAGCTGGTTCAAAGTGCAAGTCACTGATATAGAACATTATCCCTGAGTTGAAATGAGGATAAAGTCCAATAGGTTTATTTGGCAGCACAAGCTTTCAGAGTCTTGCTCCTTCCTCAGGTAAGTGAGGAATTGTGTTCACAAACAGGGCATATTCCCTTAGAAATTCAATATCCAAGATAATGGTTGGAATGTGAGTCTTTACAGGTAACCAAGTCTTAAAGGTAAAGACAATGTGAGAGGAGAGAGGGCCAAGCACAGGTTGAAGAGATGTGTATTGTCTCCAGCCAAGACAGTTAGTGAGATTTTGCAAGCTAGGCAAGCCATGGGGGTTATAGATTGTGTGACATGAGCCCAAGATCCTGTTGTAAGTATCCTTGTGTGTGCGGAACTTGGCTATCAGTTTCTACTCAGTGATTCTGTGTTGTCGTGTGTCGTGAAGGTTGCTTTGGAGAATGCTTACGCAAAGATCAGAGGCTGAATGTCCATGACATCTTTGGAAGGAAACCAAAGCACCTGGAGAAAACCCAAACAGACATGGAGAGCACATGCAAACTCCGCACAGACAGTGACCCAGGGCTGGAATCGATCCAGATTCCTGGTGCAGTGAGACAGCAATGCTAACCATTGTACCACTTTTCCATCTTCAACAGCAATACCATTCTTCCCTTTAGTTCTGATGAGTCACTTCTGTGGCAGCAAGCAGAAATAAGTGGGATAAGACAGGTTGGTCCTCCACAGGGATTTTTTCCCCCCAAATGATTCACAGATGAAAACATTTCCAAAATGAAGTGGAAATGTTCTTTCAGCTCGAAAATTTGCACAGCAAACACAACTCCGGTGTGAACACTGAATGTTCCTGGAAGTTTAAAAATGTGGGGTTATGGGAATAGGGCCTGGATGGGACTATTGTCAGCGCAAGGTTAATGGGCCAAATGGCCACCTTCTGCACTGTCTGGATTCTATGATTTTAAGTTGGCATGGAAAACAAAAAGTAGTTAATTGGGCAGCATGGTGGTTAGCATTGTTGCCTCGCAGCACCAGGGACCTGGATTCAATTCCTGGCTTGGGTCACTGTTTGTGTGAAATCTGCATGTTCTCCCCCTGTCTGTGTGGGTTTCCTCCAGGTGCTATGGTTTCCTTCCACGGTCTGAAAGACATGCCAGTTAGATGCATTGACCATGCTAAATTCTCCCTCAGTGCACCAGAACACATGCCAGAGTGTGGCAACTAGGGAATTTTCACAGTAACTTCATTGCAGTGTTAACATAAGCCTACTTGTTCTCACAAATATAAGAAAGTTATATCTCAAATATGAAAAACTTATATTTCTCACAAATTATAAGTTCTCACAAATATAACAAACTGAGCAATGGATCTTACTCTAATTCGTCTAGTGTCTGTACTGACCTGTCTCAATTTATCTATACAATTATATCTCTCCCCACGTTTCAAGTCCCAGCACACGGAGCTGAGACTTTCTAAGCTAGACGTGAATGATCACCGTCAACAGTAATAAAAAAAAAAGAATTCTCTCACCTGTAGAGCACTTGGATTTAAACTGTCTGCACATCTATTGATTGTGATACGTGAGGCTTTGCAAATGTTGCCAAACTCTGAGCAGAAGTAAGTCTGCCATAGCTTTGGAATGGTTTCAATATAGCATTAAATACAGAATGAAAATTTTACATGTACCATGAAAAACTGGCAGCTGTTTTGCTAACAATGTTTCAAATTATTTCATGCTCTATTTTATAACTGCTGCTGATCTGACTTGAAATTTCTTAATTACTCCCTTCAAAACTTTAAAATGTCTTATGATGAAAGCATACCTCAAATCTAACATTATGTGTTCCAAGCCATGGGTCAATACAAGGGATATAATTGCAGCTGAACTGACATCGGTTTGACATTTATATCCGGTGTGAGACTGTCCCCAGTCATTTCTTATCTAATATTAGAAATTCCATCTGCAGAGCTCTGACCACGGGGTTATGACTGCTGAAGGAATGTTTTAAAATCTATATTTATTGAGCTGATGCTAATAAGCTGTAGAAAATTGACAAAATCTTATTTTAAATCTGTTAGCTTAGGAATCGACAAAATTGAGAGTTGCTTTTTACCTTCCTCGACTCCCCCAGCAGGATTATTCAACGTGAAAGTGACATAAATTTAAATGGTATCAGTGGATTGGTAATGAATTGAAGCATAAGGTTATCACTGTACCTGTCACCACAGCTCAAAGTCAGTGAGAGGACTGTTCTTTCCATAGAGCCAGTTAGACATCAAACTGTCTAATACTGAATATACAGTACAAAATCCAGATCATTTAACGTTTCCGATTCTTGAAAAGAAATGGATTGCAGCAGTTTCAGAAGGTGACACACCACCATTCCCTCAGGGGTAGTTAGGGAGGGGCGACAAATTCTGGTCTGGCTAATGATGACCGCAGAAGAATATTAAAAAGCCAGAGACTTTTTCAGCAACGATTAGTAATGAGGTTAACCCAAACAAAAACAGAAAATGCTTGAAAATTTTAGTAGGTCAGCCAGCATCTATGGAGAGAAAATAGAACCAAACTTTCTGAGTCTGGATGATCCTTCATCAGAGCTGATTCCAGCATGCACAGTATTTTGCCTTTAACACAAACAGTTTACTTGTAAATAAGTTACACCATGGTGGCACAGTGATTAGCACTGTTCCCTCACAGTGCCAAGGACCAGGGTTCAATTCAGGCCTTGGGAAACTGCCTGTGCAAGATCTGCATGTTCTCCCCTTGTCTGCTTGGGTTTCTTTCAAGTGCTCCGATTTACTCCCACAGTCCAAAGATATGTGGGTTAGGTTGATAGACCATGCTAAATTGCCCCTTGGGTCAGGGACACTGACAGGGTAAAAATGCGGGGTTACAGGAATAGCCCAGCCACCTGATGAACGGACAGGCTGTCCCGAAAGCTTGCGGCTTTTGCTATAAATAAACCTGTTTGGACTTTAAACTGGTGTTGTAGGATAGGGCCAGAGTAGGATTGTTGTCGAGACAGACTTGATGGGCTGAATGACCTCTTTTGGCACCGCAGGGATTCCATGATGAGTTAATTAATATGATACTGTTAGCAACCTTTGGAAGGACCAAACTTTGCTGCTAAAAAGGGCATGAAAAATCTTTGATAGAAGCCAGATTCAGTTGCAGCTGAAGAGACATTAATTTTTTTATATTGTGGGGTGATCATACAGTTGTGTAGACTGGGATTCTCCAGTTCTGGCAAGTCGGTGAATGCAGCAAGCCAGCTAAAACAAATTGACTTCAGCGAGACTGAAAGATCCTGTTGGCTGGCGATCTGGAAAATCCTGCCCTTGATTTTCATTTGCAATAAGTTTTCTTCGGACACGCAGCTATTCATTATTTTTTTATTTGTTGATCCAGTTGCTAACATTGATAAGGAGGCATTAACTGGCTTGGTTCAATGAATTGCATTGTAGATAAGGAGCTGACTAAGCCCAATTCATTATTCCTTCAAAATCTACACCATAGGCATCTAAAACCAAATCAATAATTACAGTATGGTGTTGCAGATAAAACTTATATTAAAAGCTGAAAAAAATTGAACAATCACGGGAAGTATTCAAGGAGAAAGCAATCAATTATAAGTTATGAACGCAAAATACTGTGGATGCTGGAAAAACAGAAAAATGCTGAAAAATCTCAACAAGTCTGATAGCAGCTTGGAGAGAGAACAGAACCAACATTTCAAATCCAGATGACCCTTCGTCAGAGCATCATCTTGACGCACAATGTTGGCTCTGTTCTCTCCAGTTGTGATTACGCTGTTTTCTTTTGTAATCCTCAAATACAATCAGCTCTAAAATTGGTGCTACTTTTGACTTGGAACTTTTGATACAGAATAAAATAATCTACAGCACAAAAACAGACCATTAGGCCCGACTGGCTTATGTTGACATTATGCTCCATGCCCCTCCTCCCTCTACTTCATCTAACCCTCTCAGCATGTCTGCCCTTTCCTTATTTCCTCATTGCTTATCTAATTTCTTCTACACTGTATCAATGTGTTTTGTTTTATTTATTAGTCACAAAAAAGGCATATATTAACACTGCAGTGAAGTTACTGTGAAATTCCCCATAGTTACCACAGTCCACCTGCTGCCTGTTTTCAGATCAATGCACCTACCATGTCTTTCAGACTGTGGGAGGAAACCGGAGGAAACCCAAGCAGACACAGGGAGAACATGCAAACTCCACACAAACAGTGACCCAAGCCGCGAATCGAAACTGGCTCCCTGCAGCAGTGCTAACCACTGGGATACCATGTCGTCCTGGCATTCCCCTCAGGCAGCCTGACTTGGAAATATATTGTCATCGCTGGGTCAAAATATTCAATCTCCTGACTTAACAATGCTTTTGCTGCAACTTCCCTCGCATGAATATCAAGAAGGCAGTTCACTCCAAACTGCAATAAGAA
Organism: Sphyrna mokarran; assembly: GCA_024679065.1. NCBI lineage: Eukaryota > Metazoa > Chordata > Chondrichthyes > Carcharhiniformes > Carcharhinidae > Sphyrna > Sphyrna mokarran. The sequence continues at coordinate 20,237,130 of JAGIQG010000027.1, read as the reverse complement.
GTGATTAATGAATGCTGCCCTTTCTAGTGAAAACCATATCCTGTGATTGGATTCAAAAAGAAAATTCACCTCACCCCATTCCTTCTTATATAGAAACATAAAAGGTAGGAGCAGGAGGAGACCATTTGGCCCTTTGAACCTGCTCTGCTACTCATCACGATCTTGGCTGATCGTCCAACTCAATAGGTTTCTGCTTTCGCCACATAACCTTTGATCTGATTTATCTCAAGTGCTGTATCTAGCTGCCTCTTGAATACATTCAATGTTTTGGCATCAATTACTTCCAGTGGTAATGAATTCCACAGGCTCAACGCACTTTGGGTGAAGAAATGTCTCCTCACCTCAGTCCTAAATGGTCTACCCTGAATCCTCAGACTGTGACCCCTGATTCTGGACATCCCACCACCAGGAATATCCTGCCTACATCGACCGTATATAGTCCTGTTAGAATCTTTATAAGTCTCTATGAAATCCCCCGCCTCATTCATCTGAACACCAGTGAAAATAATCCTAACCTAGTTCATTTCTTCTCAGACATCAGTTCTGCCATCCCTGGAATCAGCCTGGTAAACCTTCACTGCACCTCGAGAGCAACAATATCCTTCCAGAGGAAAGGAAATCAAATTTGCATACAATATCCTCAGTGTCCAATAGCAGGTCCGATGTCATGCTACTCTGTGGATACCATGTTTCTCCTTAATCTGTTTCACATTGAGTTTGGTGGCTGGAATTCTCCAGCCATTCACGCCAATGAGATTCTCCGGCCCCGCCAGCAGTGTACTCCTGCCTGGGAGTTTCCTGCCAGCATGGACTGATGTCAATGGGAATTCCGCCACTAGCAAATGACATGCCACCTCCCGTTGGTGGGAACCATGCGACCAAGGAGACAGGAGAATCCCACTCCTTATGTTTCCAGTGCTGAAGAGGAGTATGTAGAAACATAGGTAATAAGAGCATGAGTAGGTCCTTCAAATGCGTTCAACCATTCTGCATGATCATGGCTGATCCTCAATCTCAATGCCACGCTCTTGTGCTCTCCCCTTAACACCTTGAGTGACTGATCAGTGTTATCTTTAACCAACCGAGATGAACTGGAAGTGTTTCTGTCAGTGCATCTCAGTGTCAAGCAAGTCAGTCTGCGTGCATTATTTGTCTGCTGTTTCTTTTGGCATTTAGCCATTGGAATCAGTGTTCCTGGTGACGACGTTCCTTTAAAATGGAACCGGAATGAACAGAAAAGGAAACGAGCAACTATCACATTCAGAGGAAATCCATGCTTTTGTATTAAGTTCAGACATGCAATTCAAATGAAGTTGTCGACTGGCTTTATAATGAAACAATCCAGCTAATGTTTTAAGTAGCACAGAAAGGAATTTGGAATAAGAATGTTAGGGAGTGCAATGAAATTAACACACAGCAAATTCAGCTTCAGTATCACACTCAACTGTCAACTGGTGTGCCAACAGAGGGAAAGTGGCCATTTGGATGAAGTTATAAATAAGCTGACATATGGGACCATAAAAGTTGGGAGACAGGAGGTACAATTCAATGTGTTTGCCTATCTCAAGGCCAACTGCTTTTACGCTACTTTAGCAATACCTTCCTGCTATGCATTTGTTATTGGCTCACAGAACTCTGCTGTATTATTGTATTTGTGGAGTCACTGGAAGTGACGTCCCCAGCATGGGAAACAGAGAAGAAGCAGCTGTGTGAGAGAACATTCACCTGTAAATAAAGCTCGAAAGATCTGACAGCATCTGGGGAGAGAGAGACAGAACCGACGGTTCAAGTTAGGATGAGCCCAGACTTGGAACATTGGCTGTATTCTCTCTCCATAGATGCTGCCAGACCTGCTGAGTTTATCCAGCATTTTCTGTTATTGTTTCAGATTCCAACAGTATTTTGTCTTTATGTGAATAAGGTTTTATTGTTTTAAAGCCTGTGTATTCTTTAATGTTAGCCTCCAATATACAACATAAAAAACTGGCAATGAGGATGACGAAATGCACTTGTTAGTCACGCAGGGAGATGGATTTACTGAGGGGAAAAGTAGGAGCAGATAAGTGAGAAAAGAGCTTTTTGCCTGTGCTCTGGACCATGGTTACTCATGTACTCTAGAGCCCAACTCTAGGTCAGCCGGACATGAGTGGAGATACCCTGCAGCAGTTGCAGAGCCAGTTATAGAGCCGAGTGCATTAAATAAGAGGTGGAAGCTGGGGTTTTTGCCTTGTGCAAAAGAAAAATCAAGGTCGCTGCTGAAAACATGTTGTGCAGTGTACATTCAGGAAACCTTCACTGATCAAAAAATGGCAGGAGGTTTCGGCATCATGGGCTCCTTTGGGAATGTGGAGCGATGGAGCTCCAATACTGAGCGTTTTGACTATTTTGTGCAGGCAAAATAGCTAAAGATATTAAAGTGCTCATTCTCCTGAGTGTGATGGAGAAACATTTAATCTACTCCATAATTTAGTGCAGCCTGAAAAGCCAGGCACTAAAACTTATGAACAGATTGTGGAGATTTTGCAAGCACATTTTTTACTTGGTGATTGTACAATATTTTAAATTCCACAAAAGAAACCAAGGGGGGAGGAATGTCAATTGCACAATTTGTGACCATGCTGAAGAGATTTACAGAGCATTGAGAGCTTGGAGACGTGCTAAATGACATTATTCAGGATAGATTCATCTGTGGTCTGTGTTGCAGAGCAGTACAGAAATGTTTACGAATAGAGAGTAATTTTACTCAGATTAAAGCCATGAATGGAAATTGCTGTTTGTATGGCTTTGGCTGCAAAGGAAGCTCAGTAAGACCCTTGAAATTTGTACATGCCACCAATGTGCAAAGCCAGGATGGCCTGCAAGAGAATGTTGGTGTAAAGATAAAGTATGTCGAAGCTGTGGAGAAAGAGGATACATAGAGCATGCCTGCTGAAAGGAAAAGCAAGCGCCAAGCAAAAAAATATAAACAACAACAAATCAAGAACGCATTTAAACAAAATAAAAGGAAAAATGCTGTATAAAAGTGCAATGAAAAACCTAGTGATTCACAGTCTGAGCAAAAATTATCATTGAATGTACTAGCCGTTGCTGTGATGTGAAGTTGCCAGCGTTGGACTGGGGTAGGCACTATAAGTGGTCTCGCAACACTAGGTTAAAGTCCAACAGGTTTATTTGGTAGCATGAGCTACCTCACCTTCATCAGGTGAGTGATGGTTGCTGGTGCTATGCACCAATTATGGGTCACTTCACTGCTGGATGGGCAACCAGTAAGGATAGAAGTTGACATTGGAGCAACAATTTTGCTGGTGCCAGTGACTGTTCACAAGGAAAAACTCAAACACATTCCCTGAAGGAAGTCAAGATAGTGCTGAAAACAAACACAGGAGAAGTAGTTCCACGGGAGTGCCACATCAAAGCAACTGTGCAATTTAATGAGCAAACAGCAGATTTATCTCTGCATGTTGTAAAGGGCAACTATCCAATGTTAATGGGTTTAACATAGCTTGAGAAGATTCAACTGAACTGGGCTGATGTCAACCAATAGAGAATCAGGACTCTCAAAAAAGTTAAAGGAGCACACAGTTGGTTTTGATCGACAGTTAGGGAGCGTGAGAGATTTTACCGTTGAACTGAAAAGAAGGAAGCCAAGCAAAATGCTTGAAGGCAATATTTGTACTACGTGCTAATAGGCTGAAGTTGGCAGCTAATTTGGAACAACTTGTGATGATGGAAGTCTTGGAACCTGGCAGCATTAGTGAACGGGCCATGTTAATAATATCAGTCATCAGGAAGGATGGATCCATAAAAATTTGTGGAGGCTTCAAGGTCACCATTAATCATGTGTTATGTGTGGAACAGTATCTGTATCTGTTACCACCATATTGAAGCCTTGTTTGCGGGGTTGGCAGGAGGCCAACATTTCCACAGAATTGACCTAAGCCAGGCCTTCTTACAGATGAATGTGGGCAAAAGTCACAGGAACCTCTGGCAAACATGACGAGTAAAGGTTTGTTCTGGCACTGAAGATTGCCATTCGGTATGACCTCAGCTTTTGCATTGTTTCAGGGAGCAATGGATCAGATCCTGAGTGGATTGTGCAAAGTCCAGCATTACCTGGATGACATCTTAGTCACTGGAAGGGATGAAGAAGAACACCTTTGAAATGTGGATGCCAGTCTGCAAAGAATGGAAGGCTATGGCCTGAGAGTCCACAAGGCTACGTTTGACTTCTTCCAATCCTCCATTGAGGATCTGCGACATGGGATTGTTGCCAATGGTATTCACAAATCTCCTTCTAAGGTTAAGACCATTACAGGGCACCAGCACTTAAGAATATGTCAGTTCTTGGGATTATTATGGAATATTTGTCCCAAACTTGGCAACAATTCTCAAACCATCACATAACCTGTTGTATCAAAAGAAGACACAGAAGTGGTCATCAGATCAATGCCATAACACCTATACTCAAGCCAAAGAAGTGTTACTTAAATCTAAAGCCCTTGCACATTTTGGTCCTACTCCAGTGCTACAATTAACTTATGATGCATCTCCTTATGACGCACAAGCAGTGTCTCCCACATCATGCCACCAAGTGAAGAGAGACGCATTGCTTTTGTGTCTTGATGCTTGAGTAAAGCTGAAAGTAACTATGCACAGATCAATAGAGAAGCATTAAAGATCATCTTTGGAGTAAGAAATTTTATCAGTTCCTAGGGAAAGAATTTATATTGCAGACAGATCACCAACCACTAACTTCCATTTTGGACCACACACGTGAATTCCATCGCTGGCAGTAAGTAGAATGCAAAGGTGGGCATTGCTTTCCTCTGCACATATTTAGACGGTTAAGTAACTACAGTCAAGTTTACATTTAATGTGAATGGACTTCCAAGATTGCTATTACTTGCTGGACTATTTAAGTGGAAATATCTTCTATTTTTGAACAAGTAGAGAACACACTTTTCCCTTCTAGACAACTGAGAAAACACATTCAGAGTGATCGATCCTGTGCTCTCAGCAGTGATGGATCTGAATTTATGAGGAAAGACTTCGGAGCTAACACCTAACCTGAAACCTTATTACTCCAGAGGATTGGAGCTGTCACTGCAGTCAGAATGTCTTCTGAGGGCATTCAGAGTGATCATTCCACTGCCAGTGAGAAAAGGGGTGTTAGAGAAGCTACACAAAGGCCATTACAAAATCGTCCACATGAAGTAAATTCTGTGAAATTTGTTCCGGTGGCCTGGATTGGATACGGAAATTGAAGAGAAAGTTGGAACATGTTTTTTCTGTATAAAGGTAAGAAACCTACTTCTCTTCGCATTGCTGCATCCATGGGAATGGCCAGAAGAAGCTTGGCAATCAGTGTGTATGGATTTTGCAGGACCTCTTAAAGGACGTATGTCCTTAGTAACAGTCGATGCTCGCACTAAGTGATCAGAGGTCACTGTAATTCAATCTACTTAATCAGAAAAGTCGATCAACTAGCTAGTAGTATTTAGTCGCTTTGGATTTCCGGAACAATTGGTAAGTGACAATGGACCTCAATTTGGAACTCAAGAATTACATGTTTCTTACAAGAGAATGGTATTCAACATATTGCCACAGATGTTACAGCCTTGCTTGACCTGAGACTGGAAAATCCTGCCCAAGGTTAACTGACCTTCTCATTGTCCACTTCTCACCTACTCCAATTCCCCTGGTGTGCAGGGCGGTAGAATTTTGCGACTAGGTTTGAACCATATTGCCCTGCTTCTAATGGATTGGCAGAATCTTTCATCCAAACCGCAGCTAGGGAATAAGGTTTGCTAATCAAATATCTTCGCAAATTCCTACAAATGATGAAGAGATAAATATGATTGGCATTCGATCTTTTGAAACCTCCACCTTTGAAAACTGAAGAGATGGTACAACAGCAACAACAGATGGAATATCGGGAAAGCAAAGTAAGCCAAGGGCAAGGAGCTTAGGCTAGGAATTACTCCATAGGAGAGGACTGGCTTCCTGCCACAATCCTAGCACAGACTGGACCTGTCTCTCATACTGTCCAGACCAGAGATGACATTCTCTGGAGGAAACATGCGGACCAGCTGTTGGTTGGAAGAGCAGATTGGTCGGATCCGGAACGTGGTGTGAGAATTCTTACCATACTCCAAATGTCGACCGCCTACTCAGGGCAGCTCACCCCACACCACAGGTCACGTGACCCATTTCCTTAAAGGGGCTATGCCCCAACATACGTAACAATGCTCACAATTTCATTCATTTTTAAGTAATTGAATTTAAATTTTACCAACTGCTTTTGTGGAATGTCAACCTGTACCTCCAGAGGATTAACCTGAGTGCCTGGAATTAGTCCAGTGATTTCATCTTTATTCTATCATCTTCCCATAATGATAACGGTGCCAACTTTCATTATCTTCTCAAGGACAATAAATGCTGATCTGAACAGTAACGCCTAAATCCTGCAGATGAATTTAAAAAATCGATCTAGTATTTATTTATTTTAATAGTGTCACAAGGAGGCTTACATTAACACTGCAATGAAGTTACAGTGAAAATGCCCCACTCATCGCACTCTGGCGCCTGTTTGGATACACTGAGAGAGAATTTAGTATGGCCATTGCACCTAACCAGCACAAGTTTCGGGCTTGGGAGGAAACTGGAATACTCAGAGGAAACCCATGCAGACACAGGGAGAATGTGCAGACTCCGCACAGACAGTGACCCAAGCTGGGAATTGAATCTGAGTCCCTGACACTATAAGGCAGCAAATAGCCTGGCAACAAGCCACTCAGGTCAATGAGGGATGCTGAGTCCAGCCAGCGATACGTGTATTTCACGAAAGAACATAAAAAGTAACTCTTTGGGAAGTCTTGCAGTTGTGAAGCTCACAATATAAGTGAGACTTTTTTTTGCAGATTTGAAGACACAATTATTTTCTGCATTATGTGGTTGCAGCGGGAGGGGGGGGGGGGGGGGGGGGGGGGGGGGGAGAGGGAGAGGGGTGGGTGCAGCATGGTGAAAGCTGTAAGGAATCAAGGTCTAAACCAAGGCAACAGTTTTCTACTTCCATTTGGACAAAGATTCTTTAGTTATTTCTAATTCCCTGGCTGAGATCCAGTGCTTGCAAAGATCTTCATGGGATGAGCTGAATCAAAACAGAACTGGGATTCTTAGTAATAAGTAAGCCCTCTTAGACGAGCATTGTTTCAAATATTGTAGAGCTAAAGCTTCTGTTGAATACTAACTTGAGTTGATGTGGGTGGTGTTTGGTACAGCTTCTCTAAGTCACAAAGTGACAGTGAATGTTCTGCAATGGAAGCACATTTAGCAGCAACGATGAAATGCCAGATAAAGACTGAAATTTTCGAGCCCTTTCTGCCGACAGGATCTTCTAGTCTTACCAATGGGCTCCTCGGTGGCGTAGGGAGCAAATCGTGAAAGAAACCCGTTGACACCTACTATTGGCAGGAATCCTCCACTGCTGCATGGAAATCCCGCTCAAAGTATGAATGTTGAACTTGAGCCTGTCCAATGTGCGAATGCATTGGACTTTCTCCAATTTAATTGAATAGCAATGTTAGAACCTTGCCACAGGAAATTGAAAGAAATGGTGGACAAATGTCAAATATCATATGATCAAAGACAGGAAAAATGATTCACCATAATGTGAATGTGATTCTTTAATATTTTGAAGACTGTTATTTATAGAATTATAGAACCCTGCAGTGCAGAAGGGGGCCATTTGGTTCATTGAATCTGTACCTACCACAATCCCACTCGTGTCCACACATCCTCATGCATTTACCCTGGCTAGTCCCCCTGACACTAAGGGGCAAGTTAGCATGGCCAATGCCCCTAACCTACATATTTTTGGACTGTGGGAGGAGCACTCGGAGGAAACCCACGCAGACACAGTGAGAATGTGCAAACTCCACGCAGTGACCCAAGTCAGGAATTGAACCTGGGTCTCTGGTGCTGTGAGGCAGCGTTGCTAACCACTGTGCCATTGTGCTGCACTGTGATGGTTATGGCTCCCACCCAACATTGTGCTTCATACATTTCAGTCCTTGTGCGGGGCAGTTAACAATCAAACCTCAAACACGCTCTATGACTTCACTGAATAATTAATTTTGCTGAAAACTAAGTTGGTTTCATGTGCGTTTTCTGACATTTGCTTAATCTAAGTTTCTGATGAATTATCTCTCCAGGCTTGTTTTTCTTCCTGAAATGTGTGTGGGAGTCTTGTCATATCAAGGAGTGAAGGGCTGTATAAGTGAACGATATTCTTATTGAATGCTGTAAGTAATAGGAATATAGGAACAGGAATTAGGAACAGAAGTAGACAAATTCAGCCATTCCTGCCTGCTCCGCCATTCAATCAGATCATTGCTGATCTCTCCCGTCTGTTTCCTATATCCACTTATCCCATTTTTTATTAGAAATATTTCTTGCTCCTTCTTGAAACCATTCAATAATTCAGACTCCACTGCGCTGTGGGGCAGCGAGTTCCACAAATTTACCACCCCCTGTGAAAAGTAGTTCCTCCTTATCTCAGTTTTAAATTTACTGCCTCTCAACTATCCCAGTGATCTCTTGCTCTGGATTGCCTCATTAGAGGAAACATAATGTTGCCAATGTAGGCCAATTCATGGTAAAGTGAATTAGGCAAAGAGATAGCCCTTGGGATGTGGTTTTCGCAGATGGCTTTAGCTGCAGCCATGTTTTCTGCATCGCTAATTGGCATAAAGCCAGCTAGGCGATCCAGTAAAGGTTTGGCCTGTATCTACCTTTCATGAATTAGGTCAAAAGCAAAAGATCCACAAGCAAAGTGATTGTGAACATTATTTCAGATCTATAAAACCATAGGATAAAGGCGTAGAATTCGCCCGTTTGGCCCATTGACTCTGTTCCCCCATTCAATCATGGCTGATATGATTCTCATCCCCATTCTCCTGCCTTCTTCCTGTAACCCTTGATCCCTGTATTGATCAAGAACTTACCTATCTCTTGTCATGAAGACAGTCGATGACCTGGCCTCCATAGCCCTCTGTGGCAATGGGTTTCACAGATTCACCACCCAGTTGCTGAAGAAATTCCTCTTCATCTCAGTTTTAAAGGAGCATCCCTTCACTCTGAGATTGTGCCCTCTAGTTCTAGTCTGTCCCACTAATGGAAACATCCTCTTCACACCCATTCATTCTAGGCCACTCTGTATCTGTAAGTTTCAATTAGATCTCCCCTCCTCCTTCTAAACTCTATCGAGTATGGACCCAAACTCCTCAACTGCTCCTCATATGACAAACTCTTAACTCCTGGGATCATTCTTGTGAACTCCTCTGGACTCCCTCCAAGATCAGCATATCCTTCCTTAGATATGGGGTCCAAAACTGCTCTCAGTATTCCAGATGGGGCTTGACCGGAGCTTTATATAGCTAGCTTTGCTCTGGTTATTGTATAACCATATGTATAGGATCAACATTCAGAGGCATGATTTCAGGAGCCACAACTTAAAGCAAGCCTCATATGAACATAATAAGTTACAGGACAGAAGCAGGACATCGAGTCTGAGCTAGTATTGTTTCTTCAATTGAATTCCAGTCCAATCCTGCTGTTTCAAGAAACAATCCAAACATCTTTCAAAAATACTCAAGACCACTTCCAGTCATTTGTGACAGATAATTCCACGTGGTAACAGGCAACTCTGCAAAGAAAAATCACTTTGCAATCTTCTTGACGTAACCATTTAAAAAATGATGTCCTCTTGTTGTCTTGCCACAGAGTAGAAACAGTCTGTCATTATTTGCCCAATCATAACCATTCACAAGGTGTAGCTGTAAGTGTTGCAGTGCAAGAGCCTCAGCCTTTGCAATTGTCCAGTAGGTCTGAGGTTCTCTCAGCTTGTTTGGATAAAAGCAGGGGGTTGCAGGGTGGGTGAGTAAACTGACCATGTCATTGTGATGCAGGAAGCCATTCAAGTGGAGGAAATTAACAGGAATGCAGTGGAACCAGGAAACAGTACAGTGAGGAAGGATTACCACTATTCTCTGCAGCAAAGAGCAAGAAGTTGATCCTGGGAGTGATGTACAGGCCCCTAACAGGGACCATCCTGCATTTCCAATGGCAATTATTCTATGCAAACTATCATCAGTCTCTGCTGAATAGATGTTGTTGTGGCATGAGTTTAAAAATACTTTCTTCCAGGAACATTTATTTACAAAGATCCATTCACCATCATCATTTGCATATTGTATACTGTTGGCCGCCTAATGAATAAAAATATCATTTTAAATGCATTTATTTACATATTTGAAACTTACAAAATTAATTTTGTCCTTTATTGATAAATAAATTGAGAGTCCATTGTGGTGTAGCCCATAGCCACATCCAGGCCTCTCATCCTCAGTTATTCACTATCTAAATGTTGGAGGGTTTTCTTTTGTCCATGGCAAGTTTTGCCTTTGTCATGGTTATCTTCAGATCTTCTTGCAACACTCTCCATGCCTTATGTCAATTGTTTATTGGCAGATCAGGTTCCACATTGCCAGTGCCACTGCATCACAGTTTCGTGATTTACCCAACATCTTTTTGCCTATCTTGTTGCACAATAGCAGTTCAAATACTGTCTGCCGTTCATTTGGTACAGTTTATTTATTAATGTCACAAATCGGCTTACATTAACACTGCAATGAAGTTACTGTGAAAATCCCCTAATTGCCACAATCCAGTGCCTATTTGGGTACACTGAGGGAGAATTTAGCATGGCCAATTCACCTAACCAATTCATCTTTCAGACTGTGGGAAGAAACTAGAGCTCCTGGAGGAGAACGTGGAGACACTGCATAGATAGTAACCCAAGTCGGGAATCGAATCCAGGTCCCCAACGCTGTGAGGCAGCAGTGCTAACCACTGTGTCACCGTGCTGTCCTACAAGCAAGTGTTGTTTTAAGAAACTATCTTGAAAATGTTCCTTGAATTCTTCATCTAGGATACCTTTGCGCGCCTTATTTTTCCAGCCTGTGGGGCGAATTTTCCCATTCGGCTCACCATGGGAATTGTAGAAGGCAAGGGACAGGCCTTGGAAAAGTCCATTAATCTCAGGTGGGATTTTCCAGTTTCAGAATGAGCACGGCTAGAAAAACCTGCTCAAGGTGTAGGTTAAAATCCCTCATGATTATCATCGTATCTTTTTAACAAGCTCCTTCTTATGTTCCTTCTTGCAGGATGGGCCCTGTTAGGGGGCTTGTACATCACTCCCAGGATCAACTTCTTGTTCTTTGCTGCAGAGAGTAGTGGTAATCCTCCCTCACTGTACTGTTTCCTGGTATCACTGCATTCCTGATAATTTCCTCCACTTGAATGGCTTCCTGCATCACAATGACATGGTCAGTTTACTCACCCACCCTGCAACCCCCTGCTTTTATCCAAACAAGCTGAGAGAACCTCAGACCTACTGGACAATTGCAAAGGCTGAGCCTCCTGCACTGCATCACTTACAGCCACACCTTCCTGTCCCTGACCACTGATCAAATATTACTATACTCTTTATACACTTATGACTGTGGCCACATTCCCCTCCAACTTCATTTTCAAGTTTGCTGATGACGCCACCACAATGGGCTGGATTCAAACAATGATGAGACGGAATGTAGGAAAGAGAGAGAGAATCTAGTGAAATAGTGTGACGGCAATAATTTCTCCTTCAATGCCAGTAAAATGAAGGAGATGGTTATTGACTTCAGGAAGCATAGTAGAGAACATGCTCCTGTTTACATCAACCGTGATGCTCGAGAGCTTCAAGTTTCTAGGTGCTCAGGTCACCGACAGCCTGTTCTGGTCCCTCCATACTGATGTTATAGTTATGAAAGCCCATAAACGCTTTCACTTTCTTGGGAGGCTAAGGAAATTCAACATGTCTTCTACAACTCTCACTAACTTTTACAGATGCATCATGGAAAACATTCTTTCTAGATGTCTCTCAGCTTTCTGTAACCAAGACTGCAAGGAAATACAAAGGATTGTGAATGTAGCCTAATTTGTCACGCAAATCAACCACCCATTCCTTGATCCAATCTATACTTCCTGCTGCTTTCGAAAAGCAGATAACATAATTATGGACCCCACACACTCTGGATATTCTCTCTGCCACCTTCTCTATCAAGAAAAAAGTACAAAAGTTTGAGATGACATACTAACTGACTGAAGAACAGTTTCTTCCCTGCTGGCATCAGACTTTTGAATGGACTTACCATATATTAAGTTGATCTTTCTCTACACCCTAGCTATGACTATAACACTACATTCTGCACCCTCTCCTTCCAATGTCCTTCATGTACTCTGTGAATGGTATGTTTTGTCTATTTCGCATGCAAGAAATAATACTTTTTATTGTGCCACTACACATGTGACAATAAATCAAATCAAATCCAATCTGAAAATGCTATACCAAGGTGTCTGATTGCTTCTTGGTTGGTACAGAGGATTCAGGTAACTTTTCCCCTCCCTGATGTGTCGCAGTGTCTGCAGCTCAGCCTCCAACCTCTGAGCCATAACCAATTACTGCAGAATTTTGTTTGGAGGATCACACAGAGAGCCAGAAGCTCCCACATGCAGCAGCCTTGACACTTTACCTCTGCTGCCACCCTTAATGTATTTAATTAATTATTTAATTATGTTACTCAATTATTTGTTTTCTTGGTGAAGGTATAATTCAGCAGCTAGTAATGAGATGCGAGACATGGGTCAGAGGGGATAAATAAAAACTTTCATAACATTCAAAATATTTTTCTTATTACATGGAAAAATCAGAATGTAAAGTGATGTAAAATATGGTTCACGGAATAGTATCATAAAATCTCTACAGTGATGTAGAGTGATCTCTACAGGAGGCCATTCAGTCCATTGAGTCTGAACTAACTTACCCAGATTCTCCCCCCACTGCCTTATCCCATATATTCACTCTACTAATCACCCTTGCACAGCCCGGGCATTCTCTCTTCCACCTTCTTCCATTGGGAAAAAGATACAAAAGTCTGAGGGCACATACTAACCGATTTAAGAACAGCTTCTTTCCTGCTGCCATCAGACTTTTGAATGGATCTCCCTTATGTTAAGTTGATCTTTCTCTACACTCTGGCTATGATTGTAACACTACATTCTGCACTTTCTCCTTTCCTTTTCAATGAACAGTATGCTTAGTCTGTTAAATGTGTGCAAGAAACAATATTTTCACTGTCTAGGTGTGACAATAATCAAATCAAATCATAGAAGGAGCTGTTTTGTTAGGAGAGAAATCACCTTTTTGAAGTGCTCTCTCTCAATACTTGCAGAAAGGAAAATTTGAAATATAAACAGCCAGTGCTGCCAGACTGTCATTTTGGAGGAGGTTATGGTCAGGTAGGCATGAAGCAATGTCAAAGTTGAGAAGCATGGTGGCACAGTGGTTAGCCCCGCTGCTTTATAGCGCCAGGGACCCAGATTCAATTCTAGCCTCAGGTCACTGTCTGTGTGGAGTTTGCATGTTCTCCTCGTGTCTGTGTGGGTTTCCTCTGGCTGCTCTGGTTTCCTTCCACAGTCCAAAGATGTGCAACTTAGGTTGATTGGCCAGACTAAACTGCCCCTAGTGTCAGAAACATTAGCAGGGTAAATACATGGAATTATGGAGTTAGGGCCTGAATGGGATTGTTGTCGGTGCAGGCTCAGTGAACCAAATGGCCTCTTTCTGCGCTGCGGGGATTCTATGATCCTAAAGTCTTCCTGGAGTGGCAGGTCTTCAGTCTATCCCAGGTGACCGCCTCCTGGCAGCTGCCATGCTAACAGCGTGATGTCGGGTGGTGGGGAGGGCTCCTAAGATCAATGGCCTTCATTAGCCTTTTAACTGGCTGAATTGTTTACAGTTTACTTCCAGGCAAGTAGTTATTCCACCTTGATCAGACCTTCAGGAAAATGGCCTGGGGGACAGGATTGTGCTGATACACATGGAGAAAAAGTGTCACACGCTGATATGTTGCTTGACTAATCTCTGCTGCTGTAGCTTGTTACCATTTCATTGAATGGGTGTAGCAAATAAGGAGAGAGACTATTCAGCCTTTTGAGATTGCACCAGTGCTCTTCAGGAAAAGTCTTCCACATATCCCAGCATTTTTTCTTTCTCCTGGAAGGCACGGTGGCACAATGGTTAGCACTCCTGCCTCACTGTGCCAGGGACCTATGTTCGATTCCCGGCTTCGGTCTCTGTTTTTGCAGCGTCTGCACATTCTCCCCAGGTCCATGTGGGTTTCCTCTGGTTACTTTGATTTCTTCCCACAGTCTGAAAGACCTGCTGGTTAACTGCATTGGCCATGTTAAATTCTCCCTCATTGTACCCGAACAGGAGTGTGGCAATGTGGGGATCTTCACAATAACTTCACTGCTGTGTTAATATAAGCCGCCTTGGAACATGAATAAGTAAACATTAGGCTTTAGGTCTTTGCTCTTATTGCAATTTCCAATCATTTTGAACTCCTGAATTTTTCAGCTAGTGTCATTTGAGCGAGAAAGCGAGGGCCTGCTGCTTTAGCTTTGACTTTATTTCAAGGAGACCAGTATAATTTAACCATCCCTTGGAAATCTATACATCTATCTTAATTACCACTGTCTGACTCAAGAGAAATTCAGCATTAGACAGTTGAAGGGTAAGCATGTAGAAGCCTGTAGTTTATGGCCTGGAACTCCAGCAATTCAAAAAAATTTAAAAAAAGCACCACTTTTTATTGCACTGGGGCTAAAGAGCATTTATTTTGCCACAGTTCAAAAAACCCGGATCCATTAAAATCAGTACAAGCGCACACACGCTATGCATCCAAACATCTTTAATCCTTCATTATACTATGGCCATCTGTGCAGCACAGATTCAGGTTGATTGAGAAAGAAATTCTTGCAAATTGGACTTCAGGGGGGATGATTCTCCCACCCTCTGTGTCAATTTTCTAGCACTGTGGGGCAGCGGAATCTCATAGCCAGGCATACGCAGGGTTCGCACATGTGTTCCCAAAACATCTGCATCTGTGATGAGGAGGGGAATCAGCACCGCTGGGGGGTGAGATGGAGGAATATGTTGGAGGGGGGATGATGGATTGGGGCAGTTTAGGATGGGGATGGGGTTGAGGCTGGCCCAGGAATGGTCGATGGAGCCGTGATTAGCCGTGGAGGGATCGGGAGGAGAGACAGCAATGCGGTGTCTCAGGCTGACCAGCAAACAGAGGGGAAGGGGGGGGGGGGGGGTGCCACTGCACATGTGAAAGGCCTGCTTGTTTCAACTCCTGGATGGGGATAGACCCTGCTCACTGATTTATAATGATGTTTACGCTGTTGGCCTCTGCAGTGCACAGAGTGTGGGAGGTTCCAGTCTGAATTCTCATTGAAAAAAACAGGGTGATTTACTTCAGTGTTCACATGAATTCAACACTTAGAATTTTTTTGGGAAAATTCCCAAAATCTATAATAGGTTGCAACCATGTTTGAATCATACAGGAAAGAAAGGCTTGCATTTATATAGTGCTTTTCCTGACTTCTGGATATTCCAAAGTGTTCTACAGCCAATCATGTACTACTCAACTGTAGACAATTTATGCACAGCAAGCTCTTATAAATGCCAATGTGGTCAGAGAATCTGTTTATTTGCAGTGATGACAGCAAGGGATAAATATTCGCCAAGTCATTGAAGTCACTTTGAACCTTTTCAAAATAGCACCTTAGAATTTGCTATATCCACCTGAGAGAGGAGATGGGGCTTAGTTTAATGTCTCATCTAAATGATGCGCTGGACTGTCAGCCGACATTTTTGTTGTTTAAATCCCTGGAATGGAACTTAAACTCAGAACTTCCTGATTCAAAGCAGCCATATCACTGACTAAATCAAGCTGTTATTGAAATGAGCTGTGGACCTGATGGGGGTGGTCTTATCAGGAACATTCTGCTAGACAAATATGAAAAGGAAAAAATTTCGGAGAAAACTTCAAATCTGACCATACTGAGGAAAAAAAAACTGGGCAAAGTGTGATTCTCACCAGTAGGGTGAGTGGAAGGAATATATTCATATTAGGAAACCAGCGGCTGACTGCTAGAGGACACTATTGCACATGCACCTTATCTCCCAGTGCACTCTGTATAATCCTGCGTGCAAGGCTGATTACATTGGCAACTCAGTGCTAGTAACATTGCAAGAAATGACAATTTCACCTCACTTGCACAAATAACAGCCTTCTTCAAAATACTAAAGAATCTCATTCCTGGCTTGGGGTTACTGTCTCTGCGGAGAAAGACTTACTGGTTTGGTGCATTGGCTATGCTAAATTCTCTCGCAGTGTGTCCAAACAGGCACCAAAATGTGGCGATCCGGGGATTTTTACAATGATTTCATTGAAGTGTTAATGTGATCCTACTTGTGACACTAATAAATAAACTTTAAAAGCTTTAGAACATCTCCCCCAAAGTCGCTGATTTTCACCCCAAGTCTCTGACGTATATTTTTAAAAATCTCCTTCAGTGATGTAATCGCTGCTTCAGAAGTGTGACTCTGCAGCTTCTTGACTCCTATGCATATCCAGTAATGGTTTACTATGATCAAGAACATTTCACCTCTGTGTTCCAAGAGGTATATCCCAAGCCATTCCAATGGCCATGATGGAAGGCACAGTAGCATCATCTGTTTTTTTGCCTCTTGATGAATGATATGGGTAATACAATTTGGTGTCAACTCTTCCAATGATTCTGAGAAATCTGGCCACCAAATAGAATATTTTACTTTGGCTCAAGATTTTGTAACGGCCAAATGCGCGGTGCAATGGTTACAATACGTTGAGCCAGAAAACTTTCAGCTGACTACACTCTCATTATTAAGGAGAAAAGCAGCAATTACACTGAGGTGTCCTCTCTGTTCATCGTACTGTCTGAGAAAGGGATTATGTGACATGTACGCTCACCAATCTTTAACTCTCTGACCTGAGCACATTCATCATCAAGTTTGTAGTGAATCTCTGACTTCTTTCAGTTGTTAAGTTGTTGCTGGTAGAGTTGTGGTTATTGTTGATACAAAGTTTTCCACCTCTTCAACAAGGACTACATCATCTTGTTCCGGCCTTGCCACTGGGATATGGGACAAAGCATCTGCTGTAATTTGCAATTTTCCCAGAACATGCTCCATCTTTGCGTCAAACTTCATCATTCTCAATCTGAATCTTCACTCCCTAGAATTGAAGCGTGTCACAAGAATTTGTAACCTGTCTCTATCTTGAAGTGGAGATCAGGAACATAATCTGCAAACTTTTACAAGTCGCTGTGGCAGTTAGTGCTTCTTTTTCTATCTTAGTTCAGTCTCTATCAGTGAAGCGGATATACAGTAATCCAGTGTGTACTTTACATCTGTCTGTGTCTGAAAGATTCCATTTTGTAATCCTGTAATCCACTGCAACTTTTGCTGCATTGATAGTGGGTAGCTCTGGGTTATTGTGAACTAAAATATCAGGACCTCTTTTTGATTTTTGCAAAAGACCTCAGTTTGAGCTTCTTCTCAGCAGCATGCATTGTCTTGTTGTAACAGTTGACACAGAGGCTCATAGATGACAGCTATGTTGGGTAAGAACTTTCCAACTGGTTTACCAGCCCATCAATTTCTGGAGGTCAGTTAGATTTCAAGGAGCTGCTAACCACACAATTGCTCTTGTCTTCTGTGGCACATTGCTGACACCGGATTTATTCACAATTTAACCAAAGTAGTTAACAGTCAGTTGTTGAGTGTAAGTCCTACAATTGTTCCATCACAGCTCTCACTCCAGGGTCCCATTCCCATCTGAGTTGATCAGGACCTCATGTATGTGACTTACGACTCCATCCAGTTCTTCTAGGACTAGACATTATCCTCTGGAAGATTTCTGGTGCTGGTGTGATGCCAAAGTTAATATGAAGCCTACCAAATGGTGCAAGGAAGGTTGTGAACAACTTAGACTCTGCATTAAAGGTTAGAAGGGGGCAACACAGTGGCACAGTGGTTAGTCTTGCTGCCTCACAGCACCAAGGGCCCCAGAGTGATTCCCAGCTTGGAACACTGTGCAGAGTCTCCCTGTATCTGCGTGTGTTTCCTCTGGGTGCTCCAGTTTCCTCCCACAATTTGAAAGGCCGTGTTAAATTCTCGCCTCCCCTCCATTTTCATCATTGTGAAAGGAACAATACTAGCGAACTTCCTGGTTCACTCTTCAGTCGCTGTCCTTTCCCTCTCCCCCTTTCCAAAACACACTCCCATGCAAACCCAGTCCAGCCCATTCACATCATTTCCTCCTACTGGCCAGGATTCCAAACACTCTCTTCTCATGTGAAGCAGTAATTGTGCTCATAATGCTTTTACACACACTCCTACTCTGACTTTTGCCTTGAACATTGCTTCAGAATTTATTTATTGGTATCATAAGTAGGCTTACATTAAGACTGCAGTTACTGTGAAAATCCCATAGCCTATCACACTCTGGTGCCTGCTTGAGTACACTGAGGGAGAATTTAGCATGGCCAATGCAACCAACCAGCATGGCTTTCGGACTGTGGGGGGGAAAACCAAAACACTCTTGGAAACTCATGCAGACATGGGGAGAGTGTGCAGACTCCACACAGACAGTGAGACAGGTTGAGAATCGATCCTGTGTCCCTGGTGCTGTGAGGCAGCAGTGCTAACCACAGTGCCACCTTGCTGCCCTAACAAAGTTTCTGGGCTAGAACCTCATCTGTAGGAACTTCATAACCTTCAACAATCTCAGGACATAGCCACAGCTCCCATTGAGCACCACTCCCCCCACCACACACACACACACACACACACAGCGAATACTGACAATGGTTTTGATTTTACAAATCCTCTGGACTTTTGTTCCTTGATTTGTCCCATTACGATTTCTTTTTAGTTTGCAAGACCTTCTCTTCCTTTTGTCATTTAATCCCTTGTCACCATTTTGAAGCTTCCTTATTGTTCTCCCCTTACTTTATACTTGCTTAAAATCTGTATTATCACTTAATTTTTCCTGTTTTAGAGGAAGGGTCGCTGACCTGAAACATTAAGCTCTCTTTCTGTTTCCACAGATGCTGAGTATTTCTTTTTATTCTCAAAGCTTTAACTACCTCTCAGATGTCCATGAGTGGAGCATTAACTAATGTATTATGGTACTGGATTCGCAATATGAATTTAATGAATGGAAAATGTACTTAACAAGGGAGAAATTGGAATATTAATATTTCTATGCATAATGAGAACTGGCAGTTATGCAGCTATAGATAATTTTAGTTGGAATTGTAAACCTACTTCTTTTCTTGAAGTATTTGACTTTGATCTTTGATGCTGTTGTGATGGAGGCTCTGATTAATTTGGATTTCAGATTAGAACTTCATTAGTGCTTAGTCTGTTGTTTTCCCTGACCACTGGTGGGAGAGGACAAGGGTGGCGCATAGTGGTTAGCACTGCTGCCCCACAGCATCAGGGAGCTGGGTTCAGTTCCCAGCTTGGGCTGTTGTCTGCATGGAGTCTGCACATCCCCCCTGTGTCTGTGTGGGTTTCCTCCAGGTGCTCTGGTTTCCTTGCACTGTCTGAAAGATGTGCAGGTTAGGTATGTTGTCCATGTTAAGTTCTCTCTCAGTGTACCCAAACAGGTACCAGAGTGTAGCGACTAAGGGATTTTCGCAGTAACTTCATTGCAGTGTTAATGTAAGCCGATTTGCAATACAAATAAATAAAGATAAACATAAATCTTCATCAGTGTACCCGAACAGGTGCCGGAGTGTGATGACTAGAGGATTTTCACAGTAACTTCATTGCGGTGTTAATGTAAGCCTACTTAAAGTTTATTTATTAGTTTCAAGTAAGGCTTACATTAACACTGCAATGAAGTTACTGTGAAATTCCCTGAGTCGCCACATTCCGGTGCCTGTTCGGGTCAATGCACCTAACCAGCATGTCTTTCAGACTGTAGGACGAAACCAGAGCACCCAGAGAAAAATCCAGGCAGACACGGGGACAATGTGCAAATTCCACACAGTCGCCCAAGCGGGGAATCAAACCCGGGTCCCTGGCACTGTGAGGCAGCAGCATTAACCACTATACACCATGCTGCCTGACTAGAGGATTTTCACAGTAGCTTTATTGCAGTGATGTTATTGTAAGCCTACTTGTGACATAACAAATGAACTTTGAGTTAAATTGCACAGCAACTTCCAGCATTCACAAGTAACAAGTATGAACATGGAAATCCAGAAGCTGCAGTCCATTTTTGATCTTTTCGTCCTCAGACTCCATGTATCTTGCTGAAAAGTTCAGCATATTAAAACACAGGTTATGTTACTTGCCCTTAGATAGCCAATAAACATGCCAGAAAACATTAAAGCTGGCATCTTCAACTGCAAATCAATTTCACCAGCGAGATACATCTTAATTACTGAGAATAACCTCTTTGGCCCTGAAAGCTTAATTAAATGTTATTCAGAATTCAATTGTTGGAAATTAAAATGTTTTACTTCTTTCTGTCCTTTTCACTTGCCATGATCTCTTCTTTCTTTCCCTCTTTGGTTTTTGGAATGTGATTTTACATTGGATGAAACATTCTCACTTGTTCTTTCTAGTTCAGAAGCCAGGTCTCTGTGGATTCTTCAGTCTGGTTGAAGAGGCACTGTTGACTTTTTAACACATGCCACAGGTGCCCTGGAGAGTGCATTACACTGAAAAAGATAACCATAAGTTGCTGCTCAAAAGCCTATGGGCAGCTTTAAGTGCGGCACCATACGTTTGCTGTTGGCTGCAAATCTAGATCAGTTTTTCGAGGCAATGGGGCAAGTTACAGATACTTGCTTTTCCTCTCTTTAGCCACTGGCAAATGTGTGGCATCTGTCCCACTCTCACTGACAGTGCTGCTGGAAAACAGAATAAATATTCCAGACCAGTGTCGCTTTTTACTGCACCCATCAAAGTGGTGTGGCAAAAGATTAACCCCAGTGCACAATTACATTATCGGTTGGCCAATTTTTACCCAATCCTACCATCAACTATACTGCCACTTGACTGTTTCCCTCCATCTTCAGTACATGAGCCAATGGGTGAGTTCATTTCCTCTTGCCTCGTCCGCTGGTCTGCTGCTTACACCAATGTCCTCAAGTCAAATATTGTAGAAGTAGTGAAGAAATTGCAATGAGGAATAGTACTCAAACTGAGCAATAATAGACCATGGGAAAGAGCTGGGCTGTTTGCATAAAATCCCTGCAGTGCAGAATGAGACCATTCAGCCAATTAAGCCTGCACCAACTCTCTGACAGAGCATCTTACCCAGGCCCTTTCTCCTGCTCTATCCTCGTAAACTCACAGATTTACCATGGCCAATTCACTGAACCTATATCTGTTGGAACATTAAAGGAGTATTTTTTTTTTATTATGGTCAATTCACCTAACCTGCACATCTTTGGACTATGGGAAGAAACCAGAACACCCAGAGGAAACCCACACAGACACTGGGAGAAAGTGAAAATTCTCTCAGAAAGTGGGTTTTCTAACAAGACTGGAATCAAACCTGGATGCCCGACGATGTGAGGCAACAGTGCCATTGTACTGTCCCTTTCTTTGGGAAACACATGACTTAAAGGTGACCTGATAATGTGTTTAGCAGTGTGGATCTTTTGGATGAGTTGCTGTAGAGAGAATCCTAAGCTAGCAGCTGTAAACACAAGATCGTTACCAAAGAAATTATTTTTTATATTAATGCATAGGACATGAGTATTTCTGGCTCATTGGCATTTATTGCCCATCCCTCATTGTCCTTGGAGGACAGTTGAGAGTTAGTCACATTGCTGTGGTGCTCGAGTCACATGTTCACCAGACCAGGCCAGGATGGCAAACTTCCTTCCCTAAAGGATATTAGTGAATCAGATGGATTTTTCTGACAATTAACAATAGTTTAATTGGTCACTAATACTGGTCTCCACTGGATTTGGAGAAGATGTTTCCATTAGTAGAGAAAAACTAGAACCAGAGGGCACAACCTAAAGGGACAATCTTTTAAAACAAAGATGAGGAAGAATTTCTTCAGCCAGAGAGTGGTGAATCTGTGGAACTCTTTGTTGCAGAAGTTTGTGAAGGCCAGGTCATTGAGTGTATTTAAGACAGAGATAGATAAGTTCTTGATTAATAAGGGGAATGGGGATGAGAAAAATATCATGATTGAATGGCGCAGTAGTCTCGATGGGCTGAGTGGCCAAATTCTGCTCCTATGTCTTATGGTCTAGTAGATTCTTAATTCCAGATTTTTTTTTATCGAAGTCAAATTCCACCATCTGCTTCAGTAGGATCTAAGAGGCAAAATAAGAAATGTTTTTATTGTGACTAGTTAAGAATATGGGACTTGCTTTTTCAAGAAGTGTTTGAGGTAATTAACTTTGATGTTTTCAAAATGAGTCAAGGGATAGGAAGATATACTGAAAGCTGATATGGGATCAGAGGAATTGGAGGAGACTAGCAGAGCGTAAAGGCCAGCAGAAACTTCTTGTGGAATGGCCATTTTCTGTGCCATGCGATCAACTTCCTCAACTAAGACTGTTGACAGATTTATCTCGCCCTAACTCAACTGCGGTAACTGAGTTTCCCCAAACGCAATTGCTCCGAGATCTATTAAAACAAAACCACCTCATTTGGAGTCTTCCATCTCCCATCTGCTGATAAAACAGGAGGAAAGCTTTTGTGTCACAGAAAAAGAAAACAGCTCTCCATCCTCAGAAGAGACTCAGACTGGCTCTCTGTTCATTTATGGATTACTTCTTTAATCTAATGTGACAAACTGAAACCTAATATGTGCGCTTTCTTTTCCATTATTCCCTCCACACAATGCTTCATGTGCAGGATACCAAGCACAGTTTTCAATCTCTTTATAACAGGTTGCAGCATTATTTTATAACATCAGGAATATCTGCAGTAGCACACTAGTTAGCACCGCTGCCTCACAGCGCCAGGGACCCGGGTTCAATTCTGGCTTTTGATGACTGACTGTGTGGAATTTGCACATTCTGCCCATGCCTGCGTGGGTTTCCTCCGGGTACTTCGGTTTCCTCCCATAGAGCAAAGATGTGTGGGTTAGGTGGATTGGCTATGTTGGTTTTTTTTATTAGTGTCACAAGCAGGCTTACATTAACACTGCAAAGACATTATTTGAAAATCCCCTAGCTGCCACATGCTGGTGCCTGTTCGGGTACACTGAAAGAGAATTTAGCAAAGCCAATGCACCTAAACAGCACATCTTTTGGACAGTGGGAGCACCTGGAGGAAATCTGTACAGACACAGGGTTAGAGGTCGACCCTTCCAATCACAGTTTCAGTAAGAAATAGTGCTGCATGTGAAGGTCCATATTTGGAAACTGATGTTTAACTTCATTTCCACATTGTGCCAAGTCAAATATCAAACATACTTAACACCACACAGGAGGAATCAATCCAGCCAGTGGTGCAATGGGCATTCACAGAGCAATGTGCAGGTTAGATGGATTGGCCATGCTAAATTGCCCCTTAGTGTCAGGGGGACCAGCTGGGGTTAATGCCCTGGTTATGAGGATAAGGCCTGGGTGGAATAGAGTTTGGTGCAGAATTGATGGGCTGAATGTCCTCCTTCTGCAATGTAGGATACTGTGAATTTACCAAAAAATAATGCATATCATTTAATGCGTCCAAGAGCTAAGTTAGGCCTCACATTGGAATACATCCTCTGTCTCATTGTGGTCTCCTCATGACCCTTTGTAAAGGGCACTGAGGAGGCTTGCAAGAGAAGTCTCAACTTGAGGATGATTTGATTGAAGATTATTAAATAACGTAAGATCATATTGCATTTCCCATTTACTTCCATGACGTGGACATCGCTGGCTTGGCCAGCATTTATTGCCTATCCCTAATTGCCCTCGAGAAGATGGTGGTGAGCTGCCTTCTTGAATGACACTAGTCCCTGGTGCTGTTAAAGAGGGAGTTCAATTGTAGACCAGTTATTTGGTTCCCGAACAAGTAAGGGAGAACCTGGGACCATACTTCTGTGTTCTGCTAAAAATAACTTTTATAGTAACACAGACTCAAAATTATGCATTTCTGACAAAAATCATTAAACCTACTTATAAAATTGGTCATTTCATGTTAGAAAAGTTTTGATGCTCCTCTGTCTGGGCTTGATTTTCGATTTTGAGGTTAAGAGCATGAATGAAATGGAATTTGAGCTACGCTAAACATAACGTACTGTGTACCAGTTTAGTGTCAATGATTGTTGGTTTTCGTCCTGTAGAAAGAGCTGAACATTAATACGTTAAGATGCACCATGACAGAGGACAGTCTAGTAGAAAATGAGTTAAGTGATTTCCCAGTGACAGAAGGATAGATGCTGGGGTTTTCAACTTGCTGAAATGTTCAAAAAAGATTTATTTATTAGCGTCACAGGTAGGCTTACATCATCACTGCAGTGAAGTTATTGTGAAAATCCCCTTGTCGCCACATTCTGACGCCTGTTCGGATACACTGAGGGAAAATTTAGCATGGCCAATGCACCTAACCAGTATGTCTTTCAGACATGTGGGGGGAAACCTGAGCACCCAGAGGAAACCCACGCAGACACAGGGAAAATGTGCAGACTCTGCACAGACAGTGATCCAAGCCGGGAATCGAACCCAGCTCCCTGGAGCTGTGAGACAGTAATGCTAACCATTGTGCCACCGTGTGGCTGGAATGGGTTGTATTCATCAAGCAGAATTTTTTATCAAATATCTTTTTTTTTGAGTTTAAGCCATTAAATTAAAAACAAAATCTTGATGCTTCACTTTTGCCGTGTCAGAGGGCACTAGGTTTTAAGGGTTGGATGGGAGGGAGGGGGTGCGGGGGGACAGGGGTGGTGGGGTACTGCAATAAACAGCCATTTGTGATCGATACTAATGACACTTGATTAGACTGAGTGTCAAGTCATCTCACAAGGAGTGGCTTTTTGTGCAAAGATAGTAGTGATTGTTGTTAGCCTCACTTTTTTCTAACCCAATATCTTAGAAAGTAAAATAGTTGAAAACCAAGGGCAAAATTCTCCCAACCCACCTGTAGAGAATTTGGCAGGAGTCAAAAAGTTCAAAATCTATTGGCATAAAAGGGTGTTGCAGTTCTCCCAATGCTGGATTAATGGTGGGTGTCTGACAGTGGTTTCCACTGTCTGTTGGCATGAGTGCCATTTGCATTAATTTGCATCAAATGGACTGCTCATTAAAAGGAGGCATCCGGAGGAAACCCGCACAGGCATGGGGAGAATGTGTGGAGACTGCACAATGTTCCCAGGCTGGAATTGAACTTGGGTCCCTGGTGATGTGAGGCAGCAGTGCTACCACTGTGCCAGTTGCTGCCATTCCCCTTAGTAATTTATCTCTTGCTGTACCTGTAAGTGAATGATTTTCGTAATTCATACAATCCCAACCCTCTCTGTACCACACCATTCTGCATGTCTCTCTCAACTAATATAGTTAAACGTGGAATTGAGGGTCATAGATAAGTCTAGTAGGTAGGGATACGATTGGCACAACTTGTGGGCCGAAGGGCCTGTTTGTGCTGTTGTGTTCTATGTTCTATAAAACAGCCAAATTCCTGTCAAACCTTTCAATCTTGTGCCAGTGGGAAACCATGTTGGTCTGAAATTTGATTGCTGAAGAGTTACATGCACAAAGCAGCTCTCAGTTAGGAAGAGGCATTCAGGTGAGTGCAACAGAATCTTTTGCCATAGTGCTGTACTGCTCCTGTTGCATTGAAGCCACTTTATCAGGGCAGATCGGTTCCTGTCCTCTATCTCCATGCTGTGCTGGGCTTCACGGACAGCACCATGCTGCTGGACTCATATATTCTTCTGTCTCACCAGTACTGCACCTGGGGTCGGGGAGTGTAGGGGTCTTCATCCCTGGTGCCACATGCCAGCACACTGCTGTGGGATTGTTGCAATCGCCGCAACAAAAAGGCTCGAAGTACGAGGTGATGGTGGGGGAGGAACGGGTGATATCCTAATGAAGACAAGGAGGGCAATGTAGATGGAGTGCTCGCAGGGAGGTGGGGAGTTAGGTTGGGAATGGAGATTGGGTGAGGGCTCACAATGGCAGTCAGAGGGGCAAGGAGGTGGATAAAGGTGACAAACAATGGAAGGCAGAGGAAACTCTGAGGGGAGGGAAGCTAGACTACGACAAAGCTGCATGGGAAGCTCAAAGACAGGTTGGTCAAAGGGATGCCGCACTGTTTATTAGAAGGGAATGGATGAAGACTCCAGAAGGAGTGGGATAAGGGCCAAGTGGGGCCTGGGTAGCTCGCAGGTAATGGGTGCAGGGAGACTGTGGTGATTCAAGTAACAAACTGCTTCCTGAGGCTGCGAGCCTTTTCCCTCTGATGTCCTGTGCAGTCTGCTGAAGACAGGTGGGCTGGATAGAGTGATAGAAGTGGGCTGGACTAGTATTTAAATATGGTGCTGAGCCTTTGAGCCTGTAAGCATCAGTCCAGTGGCCAAATTAGCTGCCGGCCCACCATGTGGAGGGAAACTGATCTGTGCATAATTAATGCAGGATCCTGCCACTTTGACCAATGGGAAACACTTGGCCTCGAAAACATAGAATTCTGCCCAAAGGTTTTGATTTGATTTGATTTATCATCGTCACATGTATTGGGATACAGTGAAAGGTATTGTTTCTTATGTGTTATACAGACAAAGCATAACATTCAGAGAGAAGGAAATGAGAGAATGCAGAATGTAGTGTCCCCCCAGTCATAGCTAGGGTGCAGAGAAATATGTTAATATGAGGTGGGTACATTCAAAGGTCTGATGGCAGCAGTGAAGAAGCTGTTCTTGAGTCAGTTGGTTATGTGACCTCAGACTTTGCATCTTTTTCCAGACAGAAGAAGGTGGAAGAGAGAATGTCCAGGGTACAGCTGGAAATATAGACAGAGTCAATGGATGGGAGGCTGGTTTGGACTGGGCTACATTCATGATCTTTTGTAGTTTCTTGCGCTCTTGGGCTCAACAGGAGCCATACTAAGCTGTGATACAACCAGAAAGAATGCTTTCTATAGCGCATTTGTAAAAGTTGGTGAGAGTTGTAGCTGATATGTCAAATTTCCTTAGTCTTCTGAGAAAGTAGAGATAGTGGCGGTCTTTTTGAACTATAGTGTTGGCATGGGGGGACCGGGGCAGTTGTTGATGATCTGGACATCCAAAACCCTGAAGCACTCAACCCTTTCTACTTCATCCTCCTTGATGTAGACAAGGGCATGTTATACTTTACGCTTCCTGAAGTCGATGAAATCTCCTTCGCTTTGTTGATATTGAAGGAGTGATTATTATAGTCATATCAGTCACCAGATTCTGTACCTCATCCCTGTACTCTGTCTCATCATTGTTTGAGATCCCACCCACTATGGTGGTGTCATCAGCAAACTTGAAAATCAAGTTGGAGGGGAATTTGGCACACAGTCAAGTATAATATAGGGTATATTATAGTATAATAGGGGGCTGAGAACACAGCCTTGTGGGGCACTGGTGTTGAGGATAATCATGGAGGAGGTCTTGTTGCAAATCCTTACTGATTGTGGTCTGTCGATTAGGAAGTTCAGGATCCAGTCACAGAGGGAGATGCCAAGGCCCAGGCCACTGAGTTTGGAGATGGGTTTTGTAGGAATAATAGTGTTGGGCTGTAGTCAATAAATAGGGGTCTAACATTATCTAGGTGTTATTGGGTTGAGACCAGGGCCAAGAAGATGGTGTCTGCTATGGACCTGTTGTGGTAGTTGGTGAACTGTAGTGAATTCAGGCAGGCTGGGAGGCTGGAATTGGTTTGTGCCATGACTAACCTTTTGAAGCTTTCATAATGATGGATGTCAGACAATAATCATTAAGCCATTCTGCTTGGCTTTTCTATGGTACTGGGATGATGGTTGTCTTCTTGAAGCAACAGGGGCCTCAGCTCTGAGTGCTCATCTCGATACCCTGTCTAGGCCAGTTGCTTTCCATGGGTTGACCTTCAAGAAAGGTGCTCTGACATCTGCAATGGTGACCTCATATATAAATTCATCCAGGGCTTCCAGAATGGAGGGCATGTTCTCACTGGCCTCTTGCTCAAAACGGGCATAGAAGGCTTTGATCTCATCAGGGAGAGGCGTGTTGGTTCAGGCGAGTTTACATGCCTTCATTTTACAGTCTGTTATGCCTTGCAGACTTTGCTATAGTCAGCGAGTGTCTATGTGGCTAGCCTGGATCTCTAGTTTGGTCTTGTACTGTCTTTGATGGATCTCCTTAGATTGTATCTGTTTTATCTATTTTCTTGTATAGATCAGGGTTGCCTGACTTTAAAGCCTCAAACCTAGACTTCGGCAAGCAGTAGATATCCTTGTGCGTCCATGGTTTCTGGTTGGGGAGCACACAGATTTGCTTCTTTGGCACACAGCCTCCTACACATTTACTAATGAAGTTAGTTACTATCGTGGTGGGTACAGGACCCTCCATGACCCTTTTATGGAGGGTATCAAACAGTGCGCATCTTAAAGAATTTAAGTGTGTATCTTAAACAATTTTTTCAAAATCTTATAGGTTCAAATTATTGGACATATAAAAGCTGAAAGGTGCTGTGTTCCTGAGAATCAGGAAGATGTTTAATATTTTTGTCTTGTGCCTGCCTTTGAACTCATCACTTCAGCAAATTTGAGGCTTTGAATGGAATAAATGATTTGACATCCGCGATGATTCTTGCATACTTGCATCCACTTACATTGTTTAGCACAATCTGATGTTCAAGTGGTTACAATTTTGCATACAGAACCCCCAAGGGAGTGGAGATGCTGATTATTGAGAAGATCTGAGTGGTAACAAATCATATCGCAATAAATCACTTGAATTAGTTATGAAGTGGAGCTGGCAATTCTAAGGATGTGGGAGGTCATGGAATCACAGTGGTAAATTAGAATTTCTGGCGGCGCATTTTGAACACAGTTGTTTCTGTTGTCAATATAAATATGAAAAAATAACTTGCTACTGTAGTTGTACTATCCGCCTTCGTTGCTGTTATCTTCAGTCCATGGGGCGATGCCGATATTTATGGTGAGTGCTTAACACAGGCGCGTTGGGAAACACTGAGCTATATCGTGCACTCTGAGCACATTTCCGTAATTGAGGGAGTTCTTGGTTATGGTAGGCAGGAACCGATCTGAGAAATGTCCGTAATGAAGAAATGTTTACATGTGCTCTGCATTATTCATGTTCCGCATAACAGCCTGTTGGACTTGTTTGGACTTAAATCTTATTTACTCTTAATTATGTTTCCTGGCTGACAGCTTGATGGAATTTGGAAAATAGAAGGTTATAGCCCTGCAATTGATTGCAAACCATCACTGTGAGGATTAATGAAAAACCCAACACCAGTAGTTTAACTGGAACTCAATATATTCCTGATTTCTTTTGGTCGAGAGCCAGATTCTGAATCTGCAAGACATTCCTCATGAAAAAGACTTGTGCTGCGAGACCAATTTATTGTGTAACGAAAACAAAATAAACAGTCGATAGCAGCAGGAAGTGCAGGCCCGAAAGCCCACCTGCTTGATGTATATATTAAGACTTCTCATTTCGCTTCTGGGGAAAGATGGATTTCTATGTGAAGTGTTTTATTTCCTAAATTACTGACACAAGGAATGAGCGTGAACATCGTGAGGGATTGGAACATTTCTTTATCAGTGAGGAGTGGATTCCATTGCTTCTCGTGGCTTCAATGATGATTTAACTCAAACTAGTTTTTTCTCATTTTAGTTGCCTGCTGGGCAACTAAATTCACGCAGGGTGATGTAAATGTAGTTATGGAGAACACTGAGCTACAGGGTAGCAAACTGGAGAGTATCGAAGTAGATAGGGAGGATGTGCTAGATATTCTTGAGGGTTTGAAGTTGGATAAGTCACCTGGGCCGGACGGGATTTACCCTAGGATTCTCTGGGAGGCAAGAGAGGAGATTGCAGAGCCTCTGGCTCTGATCTTCAGGTCGTCGTTGGTTACGGGTGTGGTTCCGGAGGACTGGAGGAAAGCAAATGTGGTCCCATTGTTCAAGAAGGGGAAGAGAGACCTTCCAGGGAATTATAGGCCAGTGAGTCTTACTTCTGTTGTGGGCAAAGGATTGGAGAGAATAATTAGGGATAGGATTTATAGTTATTTAGAGAGTAATGAATTGATTGGAGATAGTCAGCATGGTTTTGTGAAGGGTAGGTAGTGCCTTACTAACCTCATTGAGTTTTTTGAAAAAGTGACTAAAGGGGTGGATGGGGGTAAGGCGGTTGATGTGGTATATATGGACTTTAGTAAGGCGTTTGATAAGGTGGCCCATGGAAGACTTCTGCAGAAAACGCAGATGTATGGGATAGAGGGTGATTTAGCTAATTGGGTTAGGAATTGGCTAGCAGATAGAGACAGAGGGTGGTGGTTGATGGGAGATATTCATCTTGGAGTTCGGTGACAAGTTGTGTACCTCAGGGGTCTGTTTTGGGGCCCCTGCTGTTTGTAATTTTTATAAATGATCTGGATGAGGTTATTGAAGGATGGATCAGTAAATTTGCAGATGACACTAAAGTCGGTGGAGTGGTAGATAGTGAAGAGGGGTGTTATAGTTTGCAGGGGGACTTGGACAATTTGCAGAGCTGGGCCGAGAGGTGGCAAATGGAGTTTAATGTGGAAAAGTGTGAGGTAATGCACTATGGCAGAAATAATAAATGTGTAGAGTATAGGGCAAATGGTAGGATTCTTAGTAGTCTAGATGAACAGAGGATCTTGGTGTGTATGTGCATAGATCCCTGAAAGTAGGCAGTCAGGTCGAGAAGGTTGTTAGAAAGGCATATGGAGTCTTGGCTTTTATTGGTAGAGGGATTGAATTTCGGAGCCGCAACGTCATGTTGCAACAGTACAAAACTCTAGTGCGGCCGCACTTGGAGTATTGTGTGCAGTTCTGGTTCCTGCATTATAAGAAAGATGTGGAGGCATTGGAGAGGGTACAGAGGAGGTTTACCAGGATGTTGCTGGTATGGAGGGCAGGTCTTATGAGGAGAGGCTGAGGGATTTGAGGTTGTTTTCGTTAGAAAGAAGGCGGCTAAGAGGAGACCTTATTGAAACATATAAGATGATTAGAGGTTTAGATAGGTGGACAGTGATAGCCTTTTTCCTAGGATGGAGAAAGCTAGCACGACGGGACACAGCTTTAAATTAAGGGGTATGAGTTATAGGACGGATATCAGAGGTAGGTTCTTTACTCAAAGAGTGATTAGGGAGTGGAATGCCCTGCCTGCAGCTGTTGTAGATGCGCCAAGTTTGTGGCGTTTAAGAGGTTAATTGATAAGTATATGGAAGAGAAGGGAATGGTTTAGTTTGGAGGGGCATTGCTTTTTATATTGGTCGGCGCAACATCGAGGGCCGAAGGGCCTGTTCTGTGCTGTAATGTTCTATGTTCTAATGTTCTATGTTGAGTGAACCACCAGACTGGTTTATAGACAAACCTAGGTTGATTGGATAGGGCAGGAAAGCAAAGTGCCGCAGTTGATGAAATTCTGAAATAGGAACAGAAAATGCTGGAAATACTCAGCAAGTTTGGCAGCATCTGTGAAGAGAGAAGCAGAGTTAACAGGTGGAGTAAACTCTGAGAGACTTAATGGATGGACACTAACTGTTTAACTGGCCTCTGAATTGGCTGAGTGTGCCACTCAGTTCAAGGGTCACTCAGTTCAAGTGAGGGGCACCAAATGCTGGTACTGCGAGTGACGTCCACATCTCATGAAAGAATAAAAAATACGGACACTTTTTTTTTCATTTACGCATTATTTTTTGAAGGTGTTGCACATCTTTTTAAATATTGATTGGTGGATACAAATTATTTTGAAAGTAGTGCAATATTCCTCATTTGACTTTAGGTTTATTAAGCAAAAGTAATACTTGGGTGGGTGGATTTGCAAAGTGTGCATTGCCAATTTTTATAGCCAACTTCAGAAAGGGAAAATCATTCTTTACCTAAGTTAACCACTTGGTACCATTCTCAAACTGAAGGCATCCGTATATCTAAAATTCTCAGAGAATAGGTTGATATGGCTACTTTAATGGAACATATTGCCAAAACTAAAAACATTTGTCCATTCCTTCACGCTAGAGGATTTTCATAGTAATTTCATTGCCATGTTAATGTAAGCCTACTTGTGACATGGATACATAAATTTGAAATACAAGAGGTCTCAAGTCACACAAAGGCATGTAAATGTTTAATGCAAAAGTGTCTATCAGGATTCTATCTATCTGGGTGTGACCCTAAACAAACACTTGCTAAGTTTGGAGTATTGAGAGGGGCAGCGTGGAGATGGAAGGAACAATTTTAACCCAGTGCGTAGGTGGGTACCTACAGGATTGGCTAATGTAGGGTCTAACATATACAATGTTGGTGTGGGACTGAATACACTCACACAATCATGTAAGAAGGTGCATGACCCAGAGCAAGGATCACTGTGGTGTTGACCAGAGACATGTTAAGATTTGGACATGGAGATAGCTTCTTGCCTGTACTTTTTATTGTGTATACAGTGGAATTCTCTACCACAGCAGTCTGTGGAGGATATGTCACTGAATTTATTTAAGGAAGAGAGAGATTTCCTTTTAGATTTTTAATGGCATCAATGGGTATAGGGAGAAAGCAGGAAAATGGCATTGAGATTAAGAATTAACCAGGATCATATTGAATAGTGGAACAGACTCAAAGGGCTGAATAGCCTACTCTTCCTAGTTTCTCTTTCTCTATATATTTAAATGTAGTTAATATATATTTAATGTTAATATGCAGACAGGTGGCATGGTGGCACAATGGCACTGCTGCGTCACAGCACCAGGGGCCTGGGTTTGATTCTTAGCTTGGGTAACTGTCTGTGCGGAGTCTGCATGTTCTTTTCATATCTGTGTGGCATTCCTCCAGATGCGCTGGTTTCCTCCCACTGAATGAAAGACATACTGATTAGGCGCATTCACCATGCTACATTCTCCCCCAGTGTACCCAATAGATGTTGGAGTGTAGCAACTAGGGAATTTTCACAGTAACTTCATTACACTGTTAATGGAAGCCTACTTGTGACACTAATAAATAAACTTTAAAATTTAAGATGACTAAAAAAACCATTCTTAACAGACACATTCTGTGACCAACATTATTACAGCAGATGAAAAACTGATTTTAAACCCTACCCAGTAATTATCCTTACGTCAATCAGCTCGGTTATAAAGTCAAAGTTGCATTTGACTCCTCCAGTTTCCTGACTGGCAGGATATTCTCCCATTGGGCAGGGTATAAAATCCACATTCTATCTGGTCTGTGGGTTTTGCAGGTTGAAATCTGCAGAATGTGGCTTGTTTCTATGAATTGCTACAGGTGGGCAGTGCAATATTCTGTGCTTCCCATTAATAATCCCAGCAAGTTTGGTTATTTGATGTGTTGGGTCATAACAGGAGCCATTCTACACTGATTAGTGGTTTGAGCCAACACTGATCTTCTCTGTGATCAAGTCAGCTAACCATATAAACCACAGAGTTGACAAATCCATTGGATTGCATCTGGAAGGTAGACATTGTAGGGAAAACAGTAACTTTGAGAAGAATAACACTTCATCTACAGAAAGTTCAAATGCCCACTGCAGGTTTGCCATCAAGTAATTGTTTTGCTTCCTGATACAACAGTGGTGTGTGAACTACATTTGGCATGTCTGCTACGACTCTCACCAACTTTTATAGATGCACCATAGAAAGCATTCTTTCTGGTTGTATCACAGCTTAGTATGGCTCCTCTGCCCAAGGAGGAGCAGAAACTACAAAAGACTGTGAACGAAGTCCAGTCCATCACTCAAACCAGCCTCCCATCCATTGGTTCTATCTGCACTTCCCAATGCCTCAGAAAAGCAACTGGCATAATTAAGAAACCGACATAATTAAGAACTGTCTTCCATCTGGAAAAAGATCTGGTCATAGACGGGGGGGGAGCAATGGTACAGTGGTTAGCAATTCCTGGCTTGGGTCACTGTCCGTATGGAGTTTGCACATTCTTTCCAAATCTGCGTGGGTTTCCACCGGGTGCTCCTGTTTTCTCACACTGCCTGAAAAAAATGTGCTGGCTAGGCCATTGACCCGAATAGCCGCCAGAATGTGGTGACTAGGGGAATTTCACTGTAACTTCACAAGCCTTCCTTGTGACTAATAAATAAAAAGCAATAAAATAGTCTGAGGACACATATCAACTGATTCAAGAACAGCTTCTTCCTTGCTCCATCAGACTTTCAAATGGACTTAGCTGGCATTAAGTTGATCTTTCTCTGCACTCTAGCTATGACTGTAACACTACATTCAGCAGCCTCTTGTTTCCATCTCTATGAATGGTATACTTTGTTTGTATAGTGCACAAGAAACAATTCTTTTACTGCACACTAATACATGTGACAATAATAAATCAAATTAAATCAAAAATCTTCATTGGATCGCCCCAATCAAAGTTCCTTGCAACATGCAATCATTTTTATGAGAATGTCGCTGGAAAAAAAGGTTGGAGCTTAAATTATGTTTTTTGTACTATGACTGTTTTTTTCAGATAAAATAGATCTGCAAGCAGTGGTGTAACAAATGTATTAAAGGCCGGAGAGTATTCAAAGAGAGAGTATATATTTATTTTCTATATGCTCTTCGAGAAATAGAAAAACTGTCCACTAACAGGTGGCACCGTGGTTAACACATAGAAGAATGCTTTCTGTGCACTCGCAGCATCAGGGACCCAAGCTTGATTCTAGTCTTGGGGTGACTGTGTGGAGTTTGCACATTCCCCCTGTGTCTGCCTTGGTTTCCTCCAGGTGCTCTCGTTTCCTCCCACCATCCAAAGATGTTCTGGAAAGGTGGGATTGACCTTGCTGAATTGCCTCTTAATATCCAAAGATGTGTGGGTTGCGTTGGTGAGCCAAGATCATTGTGCGGGGTTATGGGGATAGGGTGGGCGTGGGTAAGCGCTCTTTCGGTGAGTTGGTGCAGCCTCAATGAGCCTAATGGCCTCCTTCTGCACTGTAGGGATTCTGTGAGTTCTAACTGATTTATAAGTTGTGAAATTTAATCCATGGAAGTGTTTTTATGAAGCTGTCCCTCTGGAACACGTGTGTTGCAGTCTGTTTCCTTCAGATAAGCAAAGGTTTAAACCTGAGTTTTACATAAATCTGTTTTCAACCTCGGATGCCAATCTGTCGTCCTCTATCAATATGAACAGAATGACTTGTCATTTAGCCTTGAACCTGTTGATGCAGGTACTGGTTGGGTGATAGACTTCTGAAAAGTGCAAGTAAATTGCCTTATTCGAGGTTGTTGGACATTGAAATTTATATTTTATCATTTTTCTGCAGAAAATTTACCTCTCAGAAATCTATCCTAAATTCCTTTAAAAGCAAAGTGTATGTATAAAATCTTATGCGAACATAAGCATTTGCGAGTGATTAGGATGCAAAGGAAAGTGCTTTCTGAAATACTAAGTAATAAATGATTCATTAGCAGATCTTAGTAATAAAGTAAACACCCACTGTCTGGTCCTGAACACTTTATGTGTGTGTTATTGGGTGAAGGGTTAAAAATCATTGAACGCAGTAGAGTTCCCTTGTGGATTAACTACTGCATAGCTCCCTAGAAAGAGACAATGAAGATGTGTCGGTGCAATTCCTGCACTTACAGATGGGCAGCACAAACAAGCTGACCAAGAGACAAGAGTATTAGAACTCTGATGTTTGGGTGGCATAACCATGTAGGCATATCTCATTAGTAATTAATTATTATAACTTAACAATCATATAGAGGCAATAACTAATTAACTATATTCACGTGACATAAACAAAATCATTCAAACTATTGGTTATAATTGAATATCAGTGACTTCAGAACAAATGTACACTTATTATTAGTAGATCATAAAATCATAGAAACTACAGAGACAGGCCCTTTGACCCAAATTGGTCCACACTGATCAAAAAGCCCCCTTCTGGGCTAACTCCATTTGCCTGCGTTTGGCCCATATCCTCTAAACCTTTCCTATCCATTGTACCTGTCCAAATGCCTTTTAAATGTTGTCAATATTCCTGCCTCAACCACTTCCTCCGGCAGCTCTTCCCCCATAAGTATCACCGTCAGTGTAAAAAAGTTGCTCCTCAGGTTTCCATTAATTCTTTCCCCTCTTAACTTAAATCTATCCTCTCCAGTCCTTGAGTCCCCAGCCCTGGGACAAAAGCATTCACCCATCCATGATCTTATACTGTGTATAAGATCACCCCTCAGTTTCCTATGCTCCAAAGAAAATAGTCCTAGACTGTATAATCTCTCCATATAACTCAGTCCATTGAATCCTGGCAATATCCTTGTAAATCTCTTCTGTATGCTGTCCAGTTTAATAACATCTTTCCTATAGCAAGATGACCAAAATTGAACACAATACTCCAGGTGAGCTTCATCAATGTCCTGTACAGCTGCAACATAACTTCCCAGCTTCTCTACTCAGTGTCCTAACTGATGAAGGCTAGCATGCCAGAAGCTTTCTTCACTGTTCTATCAACCTGTGACTCCACCTTTAGAGAGCTGTGCACCTGAACTCCAAGGTCCCTCTGTTTCGCAATACTGCCTAAGGTCCTACCATTCACTTTCATCCTGAAGTCCTGTCTTGATTTGACTTTCCAAAATGCAATACCTCACTCTTATCTGTATTGCATCCATTTGCCATTTCTCAGCCCACTTTCCCAGCTGACCAAGATCCTGCTGCAATTCTTGAGAATCTTCCTCACTGTCTACATTACTTTCTATTTTAGTGTCATCTGTAAACTTATTGATCAGGCCTTGCACATTCCCATTCAAATTGTTGATATAGATAACAAACAGCAACGGGCCAGCACTGACCCTTGAGGCACACCACTGGTCACTGGCATTTTTCCACATGTCCTTCTGCTTCCTATCATTAAACTGATTACTTATAGGATAAACAAAGTTACAATTGTTAATGCCAGGTATCACTCAGCACACCTGTATACCACTTTGTGAAAGGCAAACTTCCTTCGCTGTAGCTTTAATAAAGACTAATTTAAAACTATGAAAGCTTAATCTGGTCTGTCATGGGTATGAAGGATGAACTTCACTGGGGAATGGCAAAATTCTATATCAATGGCCTTTTCTTTTTAACTATGGATAGAGTGAGGGAAAAGCTCAATGAAAGAGATACAGAGGCTGGAATTCTCTGTCTGTTCATGTTGGCAGAGTTCTGAGTTCCCATCAGCAGTGCACCCCCACCGACAGGTTTCTTGTCTGCATGGGGTGACATATTTAAAATTCCCCTTGACAGTGGTGGGACCAGGTAACTCTGGCACTAACAAACAACATGCCACCTCCTGCCAGTGGGAAACATGGCTGGGAGGCCAGAGAACCTGGTGCAGAAAGTTAGCCCAGCAACAGCTGTGAAGGCACTTGATCTTTAGCGAAGCCAAGCTGCTGGAGGAAGCTTTCTCGATGCCGTTACAGAGTATATGCAGAAGCGTTATTGGAATTTGTTTTATGTCGACGGAGAAGCGTAGCATTTTCATCACTTTGTGTTATCCAAGGATAAGCTGCACTCTTTCACTAAGCAGCTTACTGATTTGTGTCAGACTTCATCTCAGCACGTTACCTCAGTCGGGTCTGAAGAGGTTGGAGAAATGCATGTGTGAAAAGACATGAATATCTAGATTACATTCAAAGCAGTTGTTATTGGTTGAATCCCTTGTATTGTTAAATGTTGAACTGTGTGGATATGCCTCTAAATAAGATACTGCAAAAAGTATACAGATTTGACTTCCACAGCTCAATTTTGGAGAATATCAAAGGCAAGACCCTGAACCTGTAATAAGGGGTTCATGGGGTGATGATGGTTGAGTTTTCTTAGTCCATTCTTTATGATCAGGGCAAATTTATAGCTTTATAATGAGGGAATGGATAAATGGTGGTATTTTTGGTGACCTGTTTCATTAAATATCCATACCAACCTATTCTCTGGATGTATTCAGGAAATTTTACAATTTTATGGATAGATTTAAATTGCTGTGCTGTATGATTTTCTGGCATGTTAAAATAGCTTTCTATTTTAGTCGTGGGATGAATGCTAAAACATTAGCAAATCTTGTCCTCATAAAAACTGCACCCAAATAAAAGACAAACGAGCTTAGTCCCTCCTCAAGCTTACGGGCACCACAGTGGCACAGTGGTTAGCGCTGCTGCCCAACAGAGCAAGGGACTTGGGTTCAATTCCGACCTCTGGTCACTGTCTCTGGAATTTGCACATTTTC
Source organism: Sphyrna mokarran (assembly GCA_024679065.1). NCBI lineage: Eukaryota > Metazoa > Chordata > Chondrichthyes > Carcharhiniformes > Carcharhinidae > Sphyrna > Sphyrna mokarran. The sequence goes on along the minus strand of JAGIQG010000027.1, from coordinate 20,198,731 downwards.
CCCATGTCTGTGTGGGTTTCCTCTGGGTGCTCCGGTTTCCACTCACAGTGCAAAGATGTGTGAGTTAGGTTGATTGGCCATATAGAATTGTCCTATTGTCAAGGGGATTAGCAGGGAGCGGGGCGGGGGGGGGTGGGGGGGGGGAGGTGTGGTGTTACAGGAATGGGACCTAGGTGGGGATTGTGGTTGGTGCAGATTCAGTGGACCAAATGGCCTCCTTCTGCGCTATAGGGATTCCGTGATTCTATGATTCACGATTGAATCAAGTTATGACTACTACTGCTCTTTACTTGATTGATGATGAAGTTTAAAGAGAATCTCTCATTGGAATTTTCCTGTTCCGTCCACCATGTGAATCATAGCAGGCTGGGGAAGGGGGGGGTGGGGGGGGTACCTTGGAAATATTGATCGATCTCAGGCAGGATTTTCCACCCTTATCTTTTTATATTGAAATTTTGAGCAAAAAACAAAATCAGTGGCCGAAATTTTCCAGTCCTTCCCACCAGTGGGATCTTTTAGTCCTGCCAATGGCACTCCCTTCTCCCCACCCACTGCCATGTTCCACAGCAGTGGAGGCTGTGGAGCACAGAAAACACTGTAGACATTGGTGGGACTGGAAGATGCTGATTCAGGTCAATTGTGAGCCACCTGTGTTGCTGGAAAATATGTCTTACAGGGGAGTGGAAACCCCACCCCCCACCCCCACCCCCCAGGGGCTCAGATTTTGCAATCAATCACAAAGTAATGGCACTTTTCACTGACCTTGAAGAAATTTGTCTACCTGGCGGTATGGTGGCACAGTGGTTAGCACTGCTGCCTCACAGCGTATATTACCTTGGTTCAATTCTGGCCTGAGTAATTGTCTGTGTGGAGTTTGTACATTCTCCTTGTGTCTGCATGCGTTTTCTTTGGGTGCATCAGTTTCCTCCCATAGTCCAAAGATGTGCAGGCTAGGTAGACTGGCCATACTCAATTGCCCCTTAGTGTTCAAACCTGTGTAGGTTGTGGGGGGGGGGGGGGGGGGGGGGAGGAGGTGGTGGTTAGTGGGTAAAATATGGAAGTTATGAGAATTGGACCTGGGTGAGATGCTGAAGTGCAGACCTGATGGGCTGAATGGCCTCTTTCTGCACTGTAGGGATTTTATGATTCTATTCTGTGAAATAATTAGGGAACTCTGTGTTGTGGATTCCACCTTCCCTGATAATTTAATTCTGGTGCCAGCTATTGAATAAATCTCTGCGATCAAGCAACAGCTAATTTCATCAAGTAGACTAAGCAGCCAATCAGATTGCCAATTTCTCACAAACAGGCAACCAGGAGATTAAGAGCACGTTCTATCTTTCACTTTTATCAGATATAATTTTACAGAAATTAAAATAAAGATTGGGGCACACAAATTGGATTATGGTCAGAGATGAAACAAAAACAAACTTTTCTTTGAGCTTATGTTCAAATTTAGTGGAAGGTTTAGCATCAGATTGAGAAGTATATCATTTCACAAACATGACATTAACTTTTCAGCTCTTCAGCAATAGCTATGACTTGGTGTAGTTTTAAAAATGCAAGGTTTTATAAGATGAATGTATTTTGTGTGGAATATTTGATAGAAATATGAAATAAGGTCAGTATATTTTGGTCACACCAGTAACAGGAAGTATGGTGGGCTGGAAAACTTAATTTGATACGAGGTCAAAAGTCAGTTTCCAAATGGCGAAATGAACCATAGGAATTCTGTTCTTGTGATTTCAAAGGGAGCTCAAACTTCCTGATGCACAATGTCAGGAAGTCCTTCTGCATGCATTGGCACGTCATGCATGCTCATTAGGCCATCCCTTCAGAATTATATTTCCCCACTAAATGAACTTTGGGGTGGCACAGTGATTAGCACTGATGCCTCACAGTGCCCAGGACCCAGGTTCAATTCCCAGCTTGGGCATTTTCTGTGTGGAGTTTGCATGTTCTCCCCGTTCTACGTGTATTTCATCCGGCTACTCTGGTTTCCACCCACAGTCCAAAAGACATGCTGGTTAAGTTCATTGACCATGCTAAGTTCTCCCTCAATGTACCTGAATCAGCGCCAGGGTGTTAATGTAAGCCTACTTGTGACACTAATAGATAAACTTTGAACTTCTCCTCCAGCAAGAAATTAGAATGATCGCTTGTATGACTGTGTATTAGTGGCATGCACCTGGCAAACTTCACATCTTCCATGACATTGGGGTGAGCAGAGGCTGCTTTTGCTTTCTTGGGTTCCGCTTATATCTTGGTGCTTAATGGATACCAGCAGAATAAGATGTGCAAAGGCTGGACATGGGAGGCAGTTGAAGGAGCAGCAGGACTGCTATGGTGCAGTGGGAAGCTAGAATGGTGGAGCAAAGGCTGGAACTGGGAGGCATGCTAAGGGTGTAAGGTAGGGTACAGTGAGTGACAAGAGAAAGATGGAAGGGCATTGGATGAAGTAACTGTTCAGGGAAGCAAATACAGAGGGGATGTTAGGGGTAAGTTTTTCACTCAGAGGGTGGTGAGTGAATGGAATTGGCTGACTTCTGGATGAGTATATGGAAACTAATGGGATAGGGGGTTATAGATAGGTCTGTGGCTTGGTAGGTATAGATGTGAATGGTGCAACTCGTGGGCCGAAGGGCCTGTTAGTGCTGTAGTGTTCTATGTTCTATGTTAACTGTTGAGGTACTAGATGCATTAGTGGCCATCTTTCAAAATTCTATAGACTCTGGAATGGCTCCTGTAGGTTGGAAGGTCGCAAATATTATCCCATTAGTTAAGAAAGGAAGAAAAGAGAAAATGGGGAATGATAGACCTGCTATCCTGACATCAATAGTATGGAAACTGCTCGAATCTATAATGAATGATGGAATACAGAACACTAAGGAAACATTGACAGGATTGGGAAACTCTACATATATTTAAGAAAGGGAAATCATGTTTCACAAACCTGTTCTCACTGGCATCCTGAGGGAGTCCTATCTCGCTTTCAATCCAGGCACAGTCCTACTATACCCTGGTTATTTCTGTGACCTGCTGCTAATGTGGTGTGAGGACTGAGATGTCTGGAATTCTGCCTCTGATCTGGTAGCACTCCTGCTTGTTGTGGATGATCTTGTCCTGCAGAAAAACAGAAGGATTGATTGTCATCCCAATGATTTGTTAGGTCCATTCATTCATTCATTTGAGGAGATGAGAGGACAAAACTGGCACAAGTTTTAAAATAGTTTTCTTTTATCGAAAAGCACTTAGAAATTGCAATGACAAGCAGAAAGCAAACTTGGAGACTGGCTTCTCACACAGGCCCACCATAAAAAAAAAACAAAAACTGGAATGAATGAAATCCAAGATCTAAACTGAATTGAACCCATACTCTGTAAAATCAAAATATATTTCAACCCTCATCTAGTTATTGGAAGTATTTTTCTCATATTGTCTTTGACAGAAAAACAATCCTCGCAGTTGCAAACCCATTGTTTGCCTGCATTGTGTATTCTTCAGGATTGCAGTCAATTTTTAGCTAACCCATCATGCCTTCTGATTCTTAATGTAGTCAAGTTAGCTACAATTATTCAACGTAGCAGAGTTAGCTAACCCCAACAGTCTGGCATTTAAATGTAGTTGTGCGTTGGCAGAAATATTTTACAATGTAGTCTTTGTGTAGACTGAAGTAAACAGCATCACACACACACAGGATCCCTCAATTGCATGAAGATTTCAGGAGCACGTATGCCTATTGCAGCTACTGAGCCTTTGCTAGTAAATGAGTACGATGCAGAGTGCCCTGTAACTGATCATTTTTAATTATTCATTCTTGGGGTCAGGACGTCACTGGCTGGGCCAACAAGTATCGCAAATCCCTAATTGCTTTTTAACTGAGTGGCTTGTTAGGCCATTTCAAGAGGTTTTTAAGAGTCTACTACATTGCTATGGGTCTGATGTTCCATGTAAGCCAGACCACAGAAGGATTGATGTGTCTCAGAGTTCAGGTAAAATGTAGAAAGCTTTAGAGATCCAAGGATAGTTTCATGTAAAACTGTGTGTGAATAATCATCAGTATCCTTATGTTGTAGAGTGTTATAGTCCTTCTTGCCAGGTTTTGTTTCTCTTTCAAATTAATAAATATTCTTTATTAATTGTTCACACTATAACTGGACTGTTCCCTCATTGGGTTGTATATCGTTCCTCACACAATACCAAAAAAAAACTATATATGCCACTACGAACCAGTATTCCAGATTATCCTTCTGGGTTTTGCATGCCCTCACATTTAACATCAGCAGGGTTCATAACAATTCTCAGAAGTAGAGAATACAATGCACGTGGTCTGAGATACAAGAAACTCTCTCTTTCCAGTTGAGACTTCATTATTCATTCATTTGAAATTGTTGCAACTGTCTGCATTTTGATGAGGCATCTATAAGATATATCAAAAATCTTGTCATATTCTGAAATGGCACAGTGGCATGCTGGTTAGCATTGCTGCCTCACAGCGCCAGGGAGCCAAGCTCGATTCCCAGCTTGGGTCACTCTCTATGCAGAGTTTGCACTTTCTCCCCGTGCCTCTGTGCGTTTTCCCCAGGGGTGCTCCGGTTTCTTTCCACAATCCGAAAGGCAGGCTGGTTAGGTAAATTGGGACATGCTAAATTCTCCCTTGGTGTACCTGAACAGCAACCAGAGTGTGGGAATTTTCACAATAATTTCATTGCAGCCTACTTGTGACACTGATAAATAAATGTTAAGCTTTAATTCTCCTGGAGTTTGAGAAAATGATGGTTATGCCATTGAAAGTGATGAAAGTTGAGTGCTGTGGGTTTTAATGGGGCCCCAGTCGCAGTCAATGTTCTCTGTCGGACCTTGTAGCACAACAGCGCAAATTCTTCTTGACTGCACAGATACCGTCCCTGCCTGAGTGAACATTCAGGCTGAGAGCTGATCACTGGCTTTCACTGAGTGGTGGGATGACAAGCTGCAGCATGTTTTCTGGGCCCTCTGAGGGTGTTCAGTTTGCTGTGGCACAGTGCATGAGCAGGAGAATATAATTGGTATTCTTCAGCTGTAAGCGATGTGTGCAGGACTTTCTCCTTCGTCTTTCAATTAGACAGGAAATAGATTTCAGATTCTTGTTGATGATTGCAATCTGCCAGGGAGAAATGTTTTCATTTTTTTTTTGAAAACCCGCTTCCATGGGTTGTCATAAGTTGCCATTACATGTGTGCATAATTTACAGAAATTAATAATGTCGTGCATAAATGATCAAAGAGGACAGCTGAAAGGTGATTAGTGTAGTAGCATGTACCATGTGTTTCACAAACTGAGTGCAGAAGTGGCGTTGTTCCATAATGTATCACTGCAATAGTTAAATCTGAATTTTTAAAACATTTTGAGGAAAACGCTTTTGTTTGTGAAGGAAATATCAATTGTTATTTTAATGTTGATATAAAATTACTGTGTAAACTCTGTTCTTGTATCATGAATTCAATTGTTGGACCAGTGTTTACATCACTCGGTACCCAGCTACTAAGAGATGTGTTAAGTGTGTGGATTAATTTTTCGCATTGCATTGAGAGGCGGTGGTGTAGTGGTTTTGTCACTGATTTGATTTGATATATTGTCACATTTATAAAACATACAGTGAAAAGTGTTTCTTAGGCGCTATACTGACAAATCATACCATTCATAGAGAAGGAAACAAGAGAATGCAGAATATTTTTACAGATATAGCCACGGTATAGCGAAAGATCAATTTAATGCAAGGTAGGTCCCTTCAAAAATCTGATGGCAGCAGGGAAGAAGCTGTTCTTGAGTTGGTTGGTACATCATCTCAGACATTTGTACCTTTTTCCTGATGGAAGAAGGCGGAAAAGAGAATGTCCATGCTTCGTGGGGTCCTTAATTATGCAGGCTACTTTGCCGAGGCAGCGGGAAGTATCAATGGATCAGAGGCTGGTTTGCATGATGGATTGGGCTATGTTCATAGCCTTTTGTAGTTCTTTGTAGTCTTGGGCAGAATAGGAGCCATACCAAACTGTGATACAACCAAAAAGAATGCTTTCTATGGTGCATCTGTAAAAGTTGGTAAGAGTTATAGCTGACATGCCAAATTTCCTTAGCCTTCTGTGAAAGATAAGGCATTGGTGGGCTTTCTTAACTATAATGTCAGCATGGGGGGACCTGGGCAGGTTGTTGGTGATCTGAACACTAAAAACGTGAAGTTCTCAATCCTTTCTACTTAGCCTCCATTGAAGTTGATGACACTTCCCTTCATTTTGTTGACATCAAGGGAGGGATTATTGTTGCTGCACCGGTTCATCAGATTCTCTATCTCATTCCTGTACTCTGTCTCATCATTATTTGAGATCTGACCCACTATGGTGGTGTTGCCAGCAAACTTGAAAATTGAATTTGGCCACTCAGTCATAGGTTTTTAAGGAAATAGTAGGGGGCTGAGAACACAGCTTGTAGGGCACCAGTGTTGAGGATGATCGTAGAGGATGTGTTGTTGCCTTCCCTTACTGATTGTGGTCCGTGAGTTAGGAAGTTCAGATCCAGTTGCAGAGGGACGTGCCCTCTGAGCCTTCTGTGGCCCAGGCCACAGAATTTAGAGATGAGTTTTGTGAGAATAATAGTGTTGAAGACTGAACTGTTGTCAATAAATAGGAGCCTGACATAGATGTCCAGGGTTGAGTGCAGGGTCAGGGAAATTGCATCTGCTCTAGACCTGTTGTGGTGGTAGGCGAACTGTAGCGGATCCAAGTACTCTGGGAGATTGGAATTGATTCGTGCCATGACTAACCTTTTGAAGCACTTCATAATGATGGATGTGAGAGCCACTGTCCAATAGTCATTAAGGCATGCTGCTTGGTTTTTCTTATGTACTGGGATGATTGTCATCTTCTTGAAGCAGAAAGGGACTCGGATTGTTTTAAACTGGACTTGTAATCCAGAAACCGAGGCTCTAGTTTCTCAAAAGATTAAGGAAATTTGGCATGTCTGCTACAACTCTCACCAACTTTTACAGATGCACCATTGTAAGCATTCTTTCTGGTTGTATCACACCTTGGTATGGCTCCTGCTCTGCCCAAGATCGCAAAAAACTACAAAAGGTTGTGAATGTAGCCCAATTCATCATGCAAACCAATCTCCCATCTATTGACTCTATCTGCACTTCTCGCTGCTTTGGCATAATTAAGGACCCCACACACCCTGGACATTCTTTCTTCCACCTTCTTCCACCAGGAAAAAGATATAAAGTCTGAGGTCACTCACTAACTGACGCAATAACAACTTCTTCCCTGTTGTCATCAGACTTTTGAATGGATTTGCTTTGTATTAAGTTGATTTTTCTCTACATCCTAGCTGTGACTGTAACACTACATTCTTCAATCTTTCGTTTCTTTCTCTATGAATGGTATGCTTTGTCTACGTCGTGCAAGAAGCAATACTTTTCACTGTATACTAATACATGTGACAATAATAAATCAAATCAAATCAAGTCCTAATCAAAAATTAATGCTCTGGAACCTGGGTTCAAATTCCACCACGCCAGATGATGAAATCTGAATTCAATAAAAATCCGAATTAAAAATCGAATGATGACCACAAAACCATTGTCGATTGTCATAAGAACACATCTACTTCACTAATGTCCTTTAGGGGAGGAAATATGGCCTCCTTACCTGGTCTGGCCTGCATGTGACTCCAGACCCACAGCAATGTGGTTGATTCTTACCTGCCCTCAGGGATGGGCAATAAATATCGACCCAGCCAACTACCCCCGCATCCCAGGAACAAATTAAAAAAACTCAGTTTTCTGGCAAAGTATGTTATTTAGTCTAGAATTGGTTCAGGTCAGTTCTGAAATCAGGAATTCTTGTGGATTTAAAGGAAACCGCATCATAGAGTCTAAAGAATGTATCACTGAGGTTGGACTTGGATATGTTGAAAGTTTCATAGGTTGGTACTTGCAGCTGACAAGGTTAGTTGCCCAACCATTTTGATGGAAGAGTTATGCCATTGTTTTTGAATTTGTGCCACTGATATAGGCCTTTGCATTGGGAACAATTGCTGAGAATTTGTGCACTGAAGTCAGCAGGGCCCATGGCACTTTGCCTCAGCTGCAAACTGTGCTGTGAGAATGCATTTATAAAATCCATCTTTATATCCAGGAGACCCTGGTGATACTGCATAATGTACTGAGTGAATGTACAGAGAATGAAGATGTGATAAAGTTTGACAATCTGCACTATTTTGAGTCCAGATGAATCTCTATGTTCATACTTCATAAGGTAAAGTTCTTTTAAAGTTTATTTATTAATGTCACAAACAGTCTTACATAGAAGATGCTGTGAAAATCCACTAATCGCCACACTTCGACACCTGTTCGGATATACTGGTAGAATTTAGCAATGTAAGTGCACCTAACCAGCACATCTTTCAGACTGTGGGAGGAAACCGGAGCACCCAGAGGGTACCTACACAGACACAGGGAGAACATGCAGATTCCACATAGTGCCCCAAGTCCCTAACAGTAGTGCCAACTACTGTGCCACTGTTTCTATCCCAACATTGGAATATGCTAACTTAACTATCAATAGTAGGTCCAAGTACTACTGTGACTTTGCTATTACCAAAAGGTTGATAAAGACTCCTCAAATTTCTCTCTCTCTTCCAAAGCAGTGTACTCCAGAATCCCTGGAGAATTGACTATTTTATTGCATTGCAGTCAAATCTACAAAGTAAAATTAAGCATTGTAGTCGATTCAATCTGCTTTTGTTTGATCTCAAACTTTTTATGGAACATAAATTGGAGTCAGAGAATTGCTATTTCTTTATATCTGTTCATGAAACATGGGCATCGCTGGCTAGGCCCGCATTTATTGCCCATCCCTAATTGTCCTTGAACAGTTGATGGTGAGCTGCCTTCTTGAACTGCTGCATCCATGTTGTCTAGACACATCCGCAGTGCTGTTATGGCACAGAAGGTGGCCATTTGAGTCCATATCAGCTCCCTATAGAGCTTTTCAGTCAACATCATTCCCCTGCACCATATCCTTGTAACCTTCCAAGTTAATTTCCCTCAAGTACCCACAGAATTTTCTTATGAAATCACTCAATGGCCGGAATTCTTCGGCCACTAAAATCCCGTCAATGCTTCCAGTGCATTTGGAGAACTTGGTACTCGGCCAAATCTCTTCACTACAGGGGGACGGGATGGGACAGGAGAATCCTGGCTGCAACTGAGGTTAGAGAATCCAGCCCATTGTATCTGTTTCAGTCACCCGTGTATTTAGCTAGTTCCAGGTCATTGCCTTTCTCAGTACAAAAATGTTTTTCTTTGTCATCTCAGCTGACACTGAAGCAACAAAGCATTCCCCTACTACTCCTGTTGTAGCCAAGTATGCACTCACTCCTGAAGTAGAGCTTGAACCAACAAATTTCTTTGTCAATTTATGCCCCCCACTGAATCACTCAGTTATAAAAAAACTAAGAGACTGGAGAGAGTCCATGCAGGGTGGGCGTTGTATGTGATACTAATGCTTTAGACTTCCGAAGTTATATACGTGCACAATCAGAGATATACTCAAAACCTGCTGTAGAAATACAGGGTGGCACGGTGGCACTACTGCCTCACAGCACCAGGGACTCAGGTTCAATTCTGTGTGGAGTCTCAGTGTAGAATATATCCAATGATTAGGTGTCCCTAATCCTCAGAGGATTTACAGCCTTCTCAGCGAAGAATTTTTGCCTTTAATCAGCTGTAAATGGCCGAGCTGCAAAAATCCAGAGACTTTGACCTCAGGCTACGGATTAGTGAGTTTCAATGAGTTTGAAAGATTGAAGGTGCACAGTAGAATCCCACACTTTCTCCAATGCGTCTTCTAGGATCACTGTTCACCTGAATGACTGTAGTCCTCGATACTGTGCATGCAGATCATGTTTTGAGTTATTGTCTGCATGTGCGCTGGTCTGTAGAAACCAAGGAAACTAAAAACCTAGTCTTAGTAAATAGTTACAAAGGCAAATGGGAGATTAGCATTTATTGCAAACGGACTGGAGTATAAAAGTAGAGAAGTATTGTTGCAATTGTATAGAGTGTGGGTGAGAACACATCTAGAGTATTGTGTCCGGTTTTGGTCCCCTTATTTGAGGAAGGATGTGGGAGCACTGGAGGCTGTTCAGAGGAGTTTCACCAGATTGATTCCTGGGATGAAGGGTTTGGCGTATGAGGAGAGATTAAACAGATTGGGTTTATACTCATTGATGTTTAGAAGGCTAAGAGGGGATCTGATCGAGGTACATCAAATCTTAAAAGGGACTGATAAAATAAATGTGGAACAAATGTTTCCTCTTATGGGGCAGTCTTGGACAAGAGGTCACAGCTATAGATTGAGAGGCGATAGATATAAAACTGAGATAAGGAGGAAGTACTTCTTGCAGAGGGTGGTAAATTTGTGGAACTCACTGCCCCATAGTGAGGTTGAGTCTGAATCACTGAATGATTTCAAGAAGGAGGTAGATATATATCTAATAAAAAAAGGACAAAGGGATATGAGTAACAAGTGAGGAAGTCAGTTTGAGACTTGGAGAGATCAGCCATAATCTAATTGAGTGGCAAAGCAGGCTTGGAGGGCTAAATTTGCCTACTGTTCCTAATTCCCATGTTCCCATATTACTGATGTTAGCTGGGTTGAAGGATGAATGTTGATGAGGATGCCAGGCAAATTCCCTTCCTGTCTTTCACGTAAAGCAATAGGGCCTTCAAACCTTAGGACAGGCACACAGGGCCTTAGTTTTATGTCTTCACTTAAAGATGGCATTTCTGACAATATGGGCCTCCCAACCACCACATTGCTGTGTGACAGCCTACATTGCGTCCTGGAATGAGACATTCACATTCTTCTGATTTGGAAGGAGTTAAGAGCACTAATGACTAGCTCAAGCTGACACAATGGGTAGAATTTTTGAGGAAGGTAAGCAGTCTGTGCTTGCCATTCTGAAAGTCAAGGGCAGAGTTGTGTGGAGGAGGTGATGGCGTAGTGGTATTATCGCGAGACTATTAAGCCAGCAGCTTAGCTAATGTTCTGGGGATCCAGGTTCAAATCCCACCACAGCAAATGGTGGAATTTAAATCAATAAAATATATCTGGAATTAAGAATCTACTGATGATCATGAAGCCATTATCGATTAGAAAAATCCATCTGGTTCACTGATGTCCTTTAAGGAAATCTGCTGTCCTTATCTGGTCTGGTCTACATGTGATTCCAGAGTCACAGCAATGTGGTTGACTCTTAAGTGCCTTCTGAAATGGCTGAGCAAGCCACTCAGTTCAAGGCAACTAGGGATGGGCAATAAATGCTGGCCCAGCCAACGATGCCCATGTCACACGAATGAATAAAAAATAAAGACCAGATCTTGGATTCTCATTTCATTTGAACAACAACATCTCTGACAGTGAAGTACTCCCTCAGCAGTGCACTGGAGCATAGGCCTTGATCCTTGTGCTCAACTCCTGGAGTCGGACTTGAACTCACAACCTTCTGACTATGAGGTAAAGTTGCTGCCAATTGAGCCACTGCTGATATTAATCTGCCATCGCTTGGCCTGCACTCGGCAACTGAGCTTGGTTCAGTTCATCAAGGAAACTAATTGTCATCAATAATGGATGCCAGGATCTTACAGCTTTCCCCTGTTGCTGCATTATTTGCCATGCTTGAGAATGGAAGACCAAATCCTCTTGTATATACTTTTCTTTTCAAAGCTTCCGATCCCCAAGGTGACCATGAATACAAAAATCTTTCAATCCAGCTAATTCTTTTGAACAGGTAACCGTTCCTAATTCTCAGCTGTTTTCGAATTCTCTCGAACAGGTATATAGTTGTGGCAGGGGGGAATTCACACTACAGTAACTGCAGCAGTGAGTTGATTAATGTTATTCATTAGCAATAAAACATTCAGCAGCAGATTTTCTGGGTAATTATTACGCATGACCGCTGTATAATTCTATAATGCTGCAGAGTCCTTTTGAAGTCTTTGAGCGCCACATGACTATTGTGTGGGTCATTCGGAACACCTGAGTCCTCCACGTATATATTTTAACCTCTTGCTACCCTTCTATGGGATGTAGAATTTCATCGTTTAAATCCTACTAATGTTTTATCTTTACACAACTGGAAATGATTGATTAATTTCCTAAAAACACTTATTTATTGAACTTCGATTTTGACTTATCCCCCGTTTAAGACTGAGATGAGTAGAACGTTTTTTTCTCTGAGGGCCATTGATCTCCGACGTTCCCTTTACCAGGGAGCAGTGCAGGCTGGATCATTGAATATATACAAGGTTGAGTTTGATTTTTGATTGATTAGGGATTTGAGGAGACATTTGGAAAAATGATGGCATAGTGGTAGTGTTGTTGGACTCATGATGTAGAGACCCAGGCTAATCCTCTGGGAACATGGTTTCCAATCCCACCAGCACAGCTGTTGAAATTTGAAATTGGTAACTTGTCTTAGCAATAGAAGAAGGAATACGCAATTCGGTCCTTGGAGCCTGCTCTACCATTTGTTTTAATCATGGCTGATCATCAAATTCAATATCCTAATCCTGTCTTTCTTCCCATATCCCTAATCCCTTTAGCCCCAAGAGCTGTTTCTTCTTGAAATCACACAGTGTTTTGACCTGTGTACGTTTTGTTGCAGTAAATTCGACACATTCACCACCCTCTGGATGAAGAAATTTCTCCTCACCTCAGTCCTAAAAGGCTTACCTCTCATTCTCAAACTATGACCTGAGTTTTGAACTCCCCCCCCATCAAGAACGTTGCTTGTGTATCTGCTCTATCTGATCCTGTTAGAATTTTATATGTTTCTATGAGATCTCTCTCACTCTTCTAAACTCCAGTAAATATAATCTTAACTGACTTAATCTCTCCTCAAATGACAATAGTACCATCCCAAAAACCGGTCTGGTAAACCTTTGCTGTACTCCCACCATAGCAAAGGCACTCTTCCTCAGATATTGACCAAGAAGCTTTCAGTGATTATTATAAATACCAATCTGGTTTGCGAATGCCCCTTAGAGATGGAAATCTGCTATATGTACCTGATCTAGCCTACCCACCACCCAGCAATGTACTTCACCCTTAACGACTTTCTGAAATGGCCGAGCAAGTGTCTCAGTTCACAGCCAATTTATGGAACACCCTCCCCTGGAGGTTCTCTGCCAGATCACTCGCAATACAGATATTGCCATTCCTTCACAATCACTAGATCAAAGTCCTGGAACTCCTTCCCTGGAATATCCCAAAGGTAAGGGGTTTGGATGGTGTGGAGTTTGTTAGGTGTGTTCAGGAAGGTTTCCTGACACAGTACGTGGAAAAGCCTACGAGAGGAGAGGCTGTACTTGACCTGGTGTTTGCTAATGAGCCAGGGCAGGTGTCGGATCTCACGGTAGGTGAGCATCTTGGGGATGGAGATCATAATTCTATCTCTTTCACGATAGCGATGGAAAGAGATAGGATCAGGCAGGCTAGGAAGGTGTATGTCTGGAGTAAGGGGAAATATGAAAACATTAGGCAGGTAATTGGATGTACAAACTGGAAGGAGGTGTTCTTGGGGAAGAGTACAGAAGGAAAGTGGCGGATTTTCAAGGAATGTTTGTCTGGGGCACTGCAAGACAACGTTCCGAGGAGTCAAGAAAGTTCTGGTAGGACACGGGAACCATGGTGCACGAAGGTAGTGGTGAACCTAGTTAGGAAGAAAAAAAAGGTATATAAAAGGTTCAGAAAGCTAGGGGATGTTAGGGGTCTAGAAGAGTATAAGGTGTGTAGAAGGAAACTTAAAAAGGAAATTAGGAGAGCCAGAAGGGGTCATGAGAAGGCCTTGGCAGGTAAGATTAAGGAGAATCCCAAGGCCTTCTACAAATATGTGAAAAGTAAAAGGATGAGAAGAGAAGGGATAGGGCCTATAAAAGGTGAAGGAGGAAAAGTCTATATGAATACGGAAGAAATGGCAGAGGGCTTAACGAGTACTTTGCCTTGGTATTCACAGTGGAAAGTGAACTGGGAGATTGCACTGCAGGTTTGAGACATACGGAAAAGATTGAGTATGTGGATGTTAGGAAAGAGGATGTGTTAGACCTGTTAAATTCTATCAAGATAGACAAGTCGCCGGGATCGGATGGGATGTACCCCAGGTTATTGTGGGAGGTGAGGGAAGTGGTTGCAGAGCCCCTGGCGATGATATTTGCGTCGTCCATGGAAACGGGAGAGGTTCCAGAGGATTGGAGATTGCGGTTGTGGTTCCTATCTTTAAGAAAGGGAACAGGGATAGTCCAGGAAATTACCGACCGGTGAGTCTGACTTCAGTGGTTGGTAAGCTGATGGAGAGGCTTCTGAGGGATAAGATATATGAACATTTGGAGAAGTTTGGACTGATTAGAAATAGCATGGTTTTGTCAAGGGCAGGTCATGCCTTACGAGCCTAGTTGAGTTCTTCGAAAATGTGACTGAACACATTGACGAAGGAAGGGCGGTGGACATAGTGTATATGGACTTTAGTAAGGCGTTTGATAAGGTCCCACATGCAAGGCTTCTGGAGAAGGTGAGAGGGCATGGGATCCAAGGGCTTTGGCCTCGTGGATCCAGAACTGGCTTGCCGGCAGAAGGCAGAGAGTGGTTGTGGATGGGTCTTGTTCTGCATGGAGGTTGGTAACCAGTGGAGTGCCCCAGGGATTTGTTCTGGGACCCCTGCTGTTTGTCATTTTCATAAATGATCTGGATGAGGAAGTGGAGGGATGGGTTAGCAAGTTCGCCGATGATACAAAGATCGGTGGTGTTGTGGATGGTCTGGAGGGATGTCAGAAGTTGCAGCAGGACATAGACAGGATGCAAGACTGGGCGGAGAAGTGGCAGATGGACTTCAATGCAGATAAATGTGTAGTGGTCTATTTTGGCAGGAATAATGGGATGAAGGAGTACAATATAAGGGGTAGGAGTCTTAGCTGTGTTGTAGAGCAGAAGGATCTCGGGGTCCGGGTCTATCAGGCTCTTAAATCGGCCTCGCAGGTGGAGGAAGTGGTCAAGAAGGCGTACAGTGTACTGGCCTTCATTAATTGAGGAATAGAGTTTAGGAGTCAGGAGGTAATGATGCAGCTCTATAAGACTCTTGTCAGACCCCAGTTGGAGTATTGTGCGTAGTTCTGGTTGCCTCATTATAGGAAGGATGTAAAGGCTATTGAGAGAGTTCAGAGGAGATTTACAAGGATGTTGCCTGGATTGGGAGGCAGGCCTTATGAAGAATAGGTTGAGGGAGCTGGACTCTTCTCACTGGAGAGACGTAGGTTGAGAGGCGACCTGATAGAGGTTTATAAAATGTTGAGAGGAATAGATAGGGTGGACTCTCAGAGACTATTTCCCCGAGCGGAAATGGTCAATACGAGAGGACACAGATTTAAGGTGCAGGGAAGCAAATACAAAGGAGATGTCAGGGGTAGATTTTTCACTCAGAGGGTGGTGAGTGAATGGAATCGACTGCCGTCGGAGGTTGTTGAGGCAAACTCACTGGGGTCTTTTAAGAGACTTCTGGATGAGTATATGGAAAAGGATAGGATAGGGGGTAATAGATAGATCTGTGGATTGGTAGATGTGATCGGCGCAACTCGTGGGCCGAAGGGCCTGTTGGTGCTGTATTGTTCTATGTTCTATGTTCTACTACTGTAGGTGTATCTACACCACAGGGACACAGAGAGCAGCTGACCTCAATTTCTCAGGGGCAATTAGGAACAGCCAATAAATGCTGGCCTAGCTAGTGATGCCCACACCCTATTAATGATTTTTTTAGAAGTTAGAAAGCAATATCTTCATCACATGAAAGTAATAAGGACAGAAAAGTGGAGTTGAGGCTACAATCAGATTAGCCAAGATCATAGAATCATAGAATCCTTTTGGTGCATAAAAGGCCGTTTGGCCCTTTGAGTATGCACTGACTGTCCGACAGAGCATCTTACTGGGCCCATTTCCCGCCCTATCTCTGTATCCCCATGCATTTACCCCACTAATGCCCCAACTACACAACCTGAGACACTAAGGGGTAATTTAGCATGGCCAATCAACCTAACCTATATATGTTTAGATTTACCATTTTCTACCATTTGCCAATTTCTTACCCCCTCCCTTAAAATATTTAAATCCACTTGAAGCCACTTGGAACTCTGTACACAACTCACATTTTCACCTAGCTTTAGGTTATCAGCAACATTGGAAATGTTATGTTCCTCATTCAAATCATTGCTATGGATTGTGAATCGTTGGGGCTCATGCACTGATCCTTGTAGTAGCCCACTTGCTGACCTGACAATGATCTATTTACTCTTGCTCTGTTTTCTGCCCATTGACCTTATTCTCAATCCATATCAGCACATTACTCCAATTCCATCTGTTTCAATTTTGCTCACTAATCTCATGTGGAACCTTATTGAAAGCTTTCAGAAAATCCCAAATCCACCGCTATACATTCAGCTAGTTACAACTCCAACACGTTTGTCAAACATGATTTCCATTTGATAAACCCATGTTGGCTCTGCCCATTATTTTCTAGGTATCCACTTATCAAACCCTTCCTTATAGATTCTGGTATTTTCACTATGACTGATGACAGGTTTACATGCCTGTAGGTCCCCATTTTCTTTTTCCCTCATTTCTTAAACATTGGGGTTATATTTTGCTACCTTGCAATCTTTGGGAATGTTCCAGAATTTTGGAAGATGACCACCAATGTGTTCATTGTGTCTACACCACCTTTCTCAGCACTCCAGGAGTTTTAGCAACCTTCAGTCCCATTAATTTCTCCAGACTGCTTTTTTTTTAACTAACACTAATTTCTTTCAGTTCCTCATTTTCACTAATCCCAAGCTTCTTTCATATGCCTGGGAGATTTTTTGTATCTTTCTCTGTGAAGACAAGCACAAAGTATTTGTTTAATTCCTCTGCCACTTCCTTATTTCCCATGATAAATTCACCTGTCTCTGCCTTTAGTAAGCTCACATTTGTCTTTGCTAATTGTTTTCCTTTTTACATGCTACTTTTGCAGTCTGTTTTTATGTTTCTCAATAATTTATTTTCATATTTCGATTTTCTCTTTCTTTCTCAGTTTCTTGTTTCTGCTTTGCGAATTCTAAAATGTTCCCAATACTCAGCCTTATCAATTCCGTTGGCAACTTGAGAAACCTCTTTCTTTGATCTAACACTTCTTTTGTTCACAATGGTTGGATCACCCTTCCTACTGAGCATTTGTGCCTCAAAGAAAGATAAAGTTGTTTCAAACATGGGGTGAATTTTCCTGCTCCGCCCACCACAGGATTCATAGCAGGTGAGAGATGGACCTTGGAAATGTCCATTGATCTTGACTTGGATTTTACAGTTTCGGGGTGAATGCTGTTGGAAAATCCCACCATATATCAGTTCTTTCAATGCTAGCCATTGTCTGACCACTGTTATATTGTTCAATGTCATTTCCAGATCTACCATAGCCAATTTGCCCCTTATTCCTTCATAGTTTCCTTTGTTAAGTTTTAACATCCTAATTTAGAATTGAACTGCATCACTTTCAAATGTAATGTAAAACTCTCTTATATCATAGTAACTCTCTTCTTGAGGTTCCTTTATAGTCAAATTATTGTTTAACATTTTCTCATTGTACAATGAAAAGAATGGGGCGGCACATTGGTTAGTACTGTTACCTCACAGTGCCAGGGACCCGGGTTCAATTCCTGGCTTGGGTCACTGTCTGTGCAGAGTTTGCACATTCTCCCCATGTCTGTGTGGGTTTCCTCCTGGTGCTCCAGTTTCTTCCTACAATCCGAATGATGTGTTGGTTAGGTGGATTGTCCATGCTAAATTCTCCCTCAGTGTATCCGAACAGGTGTTGGAATGTGGCAAACAGGGGATTTTCACAGCAACTTCATTACAGTGTTAATGTAAGTCTATTTATGACACAAATAAATTAATTATATTTGTAACATGAATAAAATAAATCAATTTTAGATCTAATTTTTTAAAATTCATTTATGGGATGTAGGTGTTGTTGGTTAGACTAGTATTTATAGCCCTTGGGAAGGTAATGCTGAGATATCTTCTTGAACTGTTGCTGTTCCTGCAGGCTTGGAGGGGAAGTTGCAGTGGTGCTGTTCCCGTGTATCTGCTGCCCTTGTCCTTCTTGATGGATTGTGGGGTTTGGCATGGCCTGAATGAGTGCAGTTCCATTTGCCTGGATGAATGCAGCTCTAGTAATCCTCAAAAAGCCACCCAAGAAATAGCAACCTGCATGATTGGTACCTTTTCCACAAACATTCACTCCCTCTGCCACTGATGACACCTACAAGATGAACTTCAGGAACTCAGAAGGATCCTTAAACAGCATCTTCGAAACACACAATAGCGAATTCCCCTGACAATAAGGGACAATTTTGTATGACCAATCAACGTAATCAGCACATTTTTGGAGTTGGAGGAAAACCAGTGCACCTGAGGAACCCCCCGCAGACACGGGGAAAATGTGCAAACTCCACACAGGCAGTCACCCGCGGTCAGAGTTGAACCTGAATCCTTGCCTCTCTGCAGTGATGGATGTTTTTTTTAAATTCATTTGTGGGAAATGGGCATTGCTGGCTCGGCCAGCTTTTATTGTCCATCCCTAGTTGCCCCTGAGAAGGTGGTGGTGAGCTGCCTTCTTGAAACACTGCAATCCACATGCTGTGAGTTAACCCACGATGCTATTAGGGAGGGAATTCCTGGATTTTGAAGTGGTAACTGCAAAGGAGCAGCGATATATTTCCAAGTCAGGATGGTGAGTGGCCTGGAGAGGAACTTGCAGGTGGTGATGTATCTGTTGCCCTTGTGTCCTTCTAGATGGAAGTGGTCGTGGGTTTGGAAGTTGCTGCTTAAGCTGCTTTTCTGCTTGGCTGGCAACAGGCAAAGGCATCTGAAGGTGAGTGAAGCAGTAGACAGGTGAAATTGGACATCACCTGTCAAAGCATGTTAGCAGTCTCTGTGAGAGAAATACTTTGAGCAGCAGACTCTCCTCTGGGCTGGAGCCCTTTTCATTGATGGATGCTGTCCCAGCTTGTCAGTTTCATTGAATAAGTTCTCCCCACTCTGCGTTCATCTTGATGATCCTGGTGAATTACTAACAGGTCATGTAAACAGTTTCCATGACTGGGAATTTTAGGATTAGTGGCTGGAGTATTTTATGATGGGTTTCTTACCAAGCTCAACAACATGTTTATTACAAGATTCATAGTGATTCCCTGCTCACCTCCAATGCCGTTCTGGAGGAAAGTCAGTTCACTTTGAGATCCTGACCTCATTTCCCTGGAATTTCCCACCCTGATCCATCCCTAACCTGCCCTATAATAGAAGCATAAAATCCCTACAAGCATAAGGAGGCCATTCAGCCCTTTGAGCCTGCACATTGCCATTCAGGTCCTATCCCCATAAGCCCACTTATTTACCCTGCTAATCCCTCTCACACTAAGGGGCAATTTAGTATGACCAATCAGCCTGACCTGCATTCCTTTGGAGTGTGGGAGCACCAGAGAAAACCCGTGCAGACACACGGAATGCAGACAATGTCCTGGGGAAATTCTGCCCTTGATATTTTAACTTGAATGAGTGAAATTGTAAGATTTTGAATCTCTTTTTCACTTTGGGTGCAATTTACAGTCAGAATTTCATGGGGTGGTACAATGTTTAGCACTAGGTGCATTGACCCGAAAGGCGCCAAAGTGTGGCGACTAAGGGAATTTCACAGTAACTTCATTGCAGTGTTAATGGAAGCCTTACTTGTGATTAATAAATAAACTTTACTTTTTACTTCACTGCTGCCTCACAGCACTGGGTTCGATTCTGGCTTCAGGTCACTATCTGTGTGGAGTTTGCAAATTCTCCCTGTGTCTGCGTGGGTTTCTTCCAGTTTCCTTCGATAGTCCAAAAATGTGCAGGTTATGTGTCATTGGCCATGATAACTTGTCCGTAGGTGTCAGGAGGACTAATAGGGTAAACACATGGAATTATGAGGATAGGGCCTGGGTGGGATTGTGATCGGTGCAGGCTCGATAGGCCAAATGGCCTCCTTTGTACTGTAGAGATTCCATGACTCTAAGATGAATTGTATATGAGCACTTGGCTGCAGTCTCAGAAATACATCTGAACTTCATAAGCTCTTGACACACAACATTATATCAGCATTCTACTCAACATCATTACAAAAAGGTGATGACGCCTATTCAGCTTTTTATCGCTTTGACCGTATTAAAGCCTTGCTGTGCTTCACTGACTATTGCATTAAAACCTAAACAAATGACACATATAAAGATGATCATCGTGGTCGTAATCTATCAAATGAAGTGTATCACAAATGGGGTGGCATTTAGGTGCTCTAACGTATTGTACCATAGAAGTTCCTTATCACTGAGATCAAAAGAAGTTCGTAATCAGAGGGAGATGCCAACTGGGATAAATCACTTCTTGGGAGGGTGAGTCGGAGATAATCAATGTTCAAAAGTTCTATATTCTAAGTGGCTGTTATTGAGTAACATCTCCAGCTTTCAAATGGGTCTATTTAAAGCCTGATCTCAATGTCTTGAATCTTGGAAATGTAGTAAATCTTGATGTAGAAAATTAATTAAATGTTTAGTTGGTATTCAAATGTACAGTTTAAAATAACACTGGTAAAGCAAAATACTATATAAGCTGGAAAACCTGAAACAAAAAGCAGAAAATGTTAGAAACAGAGTGGTATGGTGACACAGTGATTAATGCTGCTGCCTCACAACATCAGGTCACCCGGGCTCGATTCCCAGTTTAGGTCACTCTCTGTGTGGAGTTTGCACATTCTTCCCTGTGTCTGCATGCGTTTCCTCCCACAGTCCAAAAGATGTGTGGGTTAGATAGATTAGGCCCTGTTAAATTCTCCCTCAATGTACCCGAACAGGCGTTGGAGTATGGCGACTATGGAATATGGGAGTTGGAGTATGGGATTTTCACAGTAACTTCATTGCAATGTTGATGTAAGCCAACCTGTGACACTAATAAATAAACATTAAATACTCAGCAGGTCAAGGAATATATGTGGAGTTAGAAACAGGGTTAAGGGCTGGGATTCTCTGATCATTCACACCGGCAGGATTTTCTGTCCTGTGGCAGTGAGTGGAGATTTGGCTGAGCTCCAAATTCCTCGTCCTCATCTTTAGTGGTGGTAGGGCATGAACGGCTAGGAGATTCCGGCCAATGTATCAGGTCAAGTTTCCTGATGAGTTCTGATGTAAGGTCCTGCTCACATCAAGGTGCTGGAAATACTCAGCTGACCTGCTGAGTATTTCCAGCATTTCCTGCTTTTATTATTTTAAAATAGCATGGCTGGTGATCTGGATTTAACCTGGCTTGTACTGGTAGGGTACAAAGCCTTACTTTAAGGGTAAAAATGAGGTTAGCCGCATCACAAAGCCATTCGCAATTCAGCAGTGATTCGCAACTTCACTCAGAAGGGTCATTGTTGGCAATGATAAGAAACGTGGCGGCCAAACTTCTACTGAGAATGAATAACATTGTGAGTCAGTAATGATCGAACTGTTTAAAATCTGCACTGAATTGTATCCATTGTTATGATATTAAAAAAGTCCTATATCTTTCACCTTGGACAAGACAAAGATGGTATCTTTCTTGACAAAATGTAATGCCGTCAACTTGTTTGAATGCATGAAAGCTGAATGTCAAACACCCCTTTGGGAAAAGGAAGTCTTTCCATGTTGGAATGTCCCATTTAGCAAATATGCATCTTAATCCATTTCTTTAATGCTTTAATTCACAGCATCCAGTCTACTTTCAAGTATTTGGTTTAATTCTGGTCAGGAACTAGTCAGAGCAGATTGTAATATTTTGCTCACATCCCTTCATTCACCTACCAGTTGTTAGCTTCTTTTCCCCAGTTGCTTTTAACTCTCCCCTTTTAATTGGATGATACAGTGACACAGTGGCTAGCGCTGCTGCCTTACAGTGCAAGGAACCCGGATTCAATTCCGGCCTCAGATGACAAGATAACCTGTTTACCAGGAATTAAATTAACCTCAAACTATGCACAAAGTACATCCTACCCCATTCGTGCTTTAGAAAACAAAACATAAGCATTGTGATTTTCATTGACATTGCAACTTGTCAGATCAAAGTCGTGTTCAATTCTAGCCTGCGGTGAATAGAGATGTGGCTGAGGGCCAAATTCCCTGTTCCTGCTGGCAGTGGTGGCATGAACAGCCGGAGAATTTTGGATTTAATTGCTGCTACAACCATAGCTATGGAAAGGTAGGCCTTTGTTTTCTTCAGAGCAAATAAATCCTGCCCCCATCTGCCCGGTCCCTCTTTAACGATCACCCCTTCTTCCCCACCACTAACTTTAATCAATTTGGATTAAATAAAATGAGGCCACATTGGGAAAATATTTGGGCGAATGCTCTTAACATATTGGCTGGAATTTTGCAACCATGCTCGCCACAGGAATCACAGCATTGGAAAAATTTGTTGACCTCGGCGGGATTTTACGGTTTCGGGACAACCGCGGCCGTAAAATTCCATCCATTTGTTGGGATTTTTTAGACACCCCCCTCACCACCTCCAGCTCGCCTTTGGCTGCTGGCAGTATCTTCCAGTCCTCACCATTTTGTGTGGTTCACCAGTCCCCCTGCTGGAGAAACTGCCTTAACTGGGAAGGGGAGGAGGAGGGTGGACTGGTGGGTGGGTAGATGGTTGGGGAGGGAGAGGTTGGGGGGCGTGGCACCTTTGCTAGGAGCAGAAGTTGGCTGGTGGGAAAAGCCATAAAATACCGCCAATTGGCAAATAAGAGTTCACAAACCTGCCTTCAAGAGCTTGGCCTGATTAATTGTTCTTGATTAATCAGGGGATCAAGGGTTATGGAGAAAAGGCAGGAGAATGGGGATGAGAAAAATATCAGCCAGGATTGAATGGTGGAGCAGACTCGATGGGTCGAGTGGCCTAATTCTGCTCCAATGTCTTATGCTGTTCTGCCTCCATATTGTTGACATAGAAATAGGACTTGACCACATGCCAAGATCCAGATTCCTATTGCTAGTAATTGACACTCTATATGATTAACCAAATATAATTCAAATGCGTATTTGAAGAAAGCTACCTCTATCATTTGCTGTAGATTTCAAAATGCAGTTGTGAACTAGCATCTCAATCATTGGTTAAATGCTACTTTTCTGTTAATTAGAATTTTAGATGCCCTTCTTTGGAACTCGGAAGTTGCTTTGTTGTGTAAATGTTGGAAAGTTTAGCTGGTGAGAGAGTTTCTTGAAAAATGTGGCTTGATCACCAGAGGGCGCTATTTAGTGGTAATGGCTTTAATTTCTCTTTGAGCCTGACATGGTTGCAACTCATTTTCTGAGAATGTTAATATTAATTGAAAATAGTTTACATAATGTGTTTGTCACAGATGGAATGTGGAGCTACTTGTAGCCTGGAAATATTTGACATTGTGATACATGCTAATTATACCATCTGTGTTGTTTCCCACTGTGACGGCATTGGTGAACACAGTAAGTAAGGGACTTCCAATCAATCAACACAATTCAACAGATTGAACGTCCAACTAAATTCTGCCTCATTATTGTGCCTTCAGTATTTTAGTTCATTTAGGAAACTTCTCTTGTCTTGTCACTCCTCCTCCTTCGTTTTCTCCTCTCACAAGGCAGTGGTCCACCAAGGTCCTCCAGGGGTCCATGGGGCAGCTCCCAGATGCAAGCCCCTAACTGATATTCAATGACAAAGGTTCAATGGACTTTTGACTCCATGTGCAGTCTGAGTTCCCTGGATTTGACACCCTTAGGTGCTCCTGCCATCACCAATAACGTACGGCTGCAAGATGCAATTCCCATTCCTATTCCTTCCTTCCTATTAATTCTAATGAATTTTATTTTGCAATGCCAAGCAAAAGTAGGTGGCGTAGGACCATTGAAGGGTCTTTCACATTCCTTCAACTGGCCATGCAATAGGTTTGAGAATTACTATCAAAACGTAGTGACTCTCACTGGAGTTTGATTCCCGGGTACTGGCTCCTGTCAGGGTGCTGATTAAAAACCCCAAAGCTATGTTGTGAATCCTAACTAAACCCCACAGTTTTTCTATTTTGGCATTAACATGAGGATGTTTCATTCCAGGTTGATTCTGTTGGCACACTAGGAAACTTTAATCAAGATATATTTTGTTGAATAATAGTTTAACAAATGAACTAATTTAGCTTTTACCAATTTAAATGCTTA
This sequence comes from Sphyrna mokarran, assembly GCA_024679065.1. Taxonomy (NCBI): domain Eukaryota; kingdom Metazoa; phylum Chordata; class Chondrichthyes; order Carcharhiniformes; family Carcharhinidae; genus Sphyrna; species Sphyrna mokarran. Next base: position 20,174,397 of record JAGIQG010000027.1, on the reverse strand, counting down.
AACATGACAAGATACAATTCTTAACTTTCAGTCTACCTCTATTAGTTCCAATTAAAGAAATATTCCTCTTATAGACTTAAATTCCTCTCCAAGATCAGTTGGCAACACGTAGCAATGCAATGTTTAGGCTTGGATTACCAGTCCTCAATTATCCAGAACATTCCTAGAGAGAGAGATCTATGGGCCTGATTTTAACCATCAAGTTTGTCTGTTTTTGGGCGCAAAAACCTGATAAAGTGAGGCATGAGGTGAGTAGCGCAATCCATGCCTGCCTTCGCACTGGTTCCCCTGTTACCAAGCTGTGATCGGGACCATATCCGAAATGGATGTGATGGCCGTTTATTGGCATTGGCATGCATTTAACTTGACTTAATGGGCTGCATGCCCAACCTTATCTTGCACTTCCCCATTTACCACCATGTTTGCCCATCTGGAATTGGTGCGAAATAGACATGCTCTACGAAGTTCCAATGCAGGTGCTCCAGTTAGTGAGGAGCTAAGTATCAGGCATCTGAAAGCTCTCTGCTTGATATCAATGTGGGGGGAGGAAGGTGGGGTCTGTTGCTACTCTGCCTGAGATCACTGTAGGGAAAAGGAGGGTCCGCTGCCACTCTGCCTGAGATTGGTGGGGGAGGAGGAGAGAGGGGCCTGTGATCAATTTGGGTTGCGGAGGGGGTTTGGGGATAAGGGGGTTAGTAATGTTGGAGGTAGAGCAATGTCTGTCGGGGCTAGGGGGAGGCATTATCTGGCCCAGGGGAGCTGCATTGTATCATTATTTTTCTGCTCATGTGCAGTCAGATGCACTAATCGGAGTTGCAGGATCTTAGGTGTGTTAAGCCCCACTCACAGACTTATGCAATACGATTTGGAATTGCTGGTAGTTTTGCAGACAGAGGGCGTATGGAGGTGTCTAAGAACGGGTCCAAAAGTCAGATCTGAAACACTCCCAGTTTCAAGTCCACGCAACACTTAGAATTAAAATGGTAAAATAGGGCCCTATTTGTCCTAACGATGCAGGTTACCGAGGTCATAAGAAATGCAAAGAAAGCACCAGGGTCTGTTTCTAGAGAAGCTTAACTGATAAGCAGAGAAATATTATTCAATGTCCATTGAATCTTGGTTAGAACACTGTGCCACGGTCCTGGTCACCGTGTTATAAAGAGTTTGCAAACTTGGCATCACTGGCGAAGACACAAAAATGATCTACAAGGAGAGCACTGAGAGGTTATAATGATCAGGAACGGATTGAGGTTCTTTCTGGATATAAACTAATATAAGGCTTAAAATTAGCAAGATGTTTAGTAGATTATGTTAGAGAAGATTATTCCAAAATTAAAAATCACAGTCACTAATGAATCCAAAAGGATATTAAGAGAAACTCTTTTAATTCTATACACTGGCAAGAATCGTCTTCTAACAGCAGCAAACAGCAGCCTCCAGAGAGTCATTGGGCCTTATTATACCATTTTGAAAATGATTTAGAAGACGATTCTTGCCAGTGTATAGAATATACACTTGCCAGTGTATAGAATATAGGACCGTGGCACAGTGTTCTAACCAAGATTCAATGGACATTGAATAATATTTCTCTGCTTATTAGTTAAGTTTCTCTAGAAACAGACCCTGGTGCTTTCTTTGCATTTCTTATGACCTCGGTAACCTGCATCGTTCTACTTAATGAAGTAGAATGTGGGGAGATTAGTGTTTGGTGCAACGTTTGGGGTGAATAAGCAGGATTGCAAATATGTTACCTGTAGCCCTGACTGGGATGATCCGACAGAGAATCAAACACAATTTAAATCTTCCACCTGGCAATTATCTTTAATTAATAAAAGTCTTTGTCTCTGGGTAATTGATTATCTGCTTTTGCTGGGGAAAAGAGAATTTTAAACAAAGTTGTTTCTCAGCAGAATTATTTCAATATCATTTGAACGATAACAAATGAAATAGGAAGCAATAACCTGATTTTACCAGCAAGTTGCATCTGTTTCCAAACGTGGCAATTCTGATTAACTGTTATACTTCATAAAACGGATCTGATTTTTAATCTCAAAGGGAAGACAGAATAGTATTTGCTTTTTGGAGAATACCTGAACAGTTATTGTCTGAACTTTCTCCCCCTCCAAACGTCACAACTCCATTCTTAAAGGGACCCACCCTTTCGACTCAGTGTTGCAATATTGTGCTCTTCCAGTCACTCATTAACTCACAGAGGTTGTCTTCCATGCCTCCTAATTCATACTTCTACCCTTTATTTCCATAGTGTGCTTCTGCTTTTTCCTTCACTGGATTCAATCTTGCACTTTTCTCCTTTCCCCAGTTCAAACTAACATTCATCTTCATCCTTCCCCACTGACCATCCTCCAGTTTTGCTGCATTTATCTAACATTGTGCTCTCCTCCCTTAGTTAGTGGCGCTGGAGCGAGGCAATTCCTTGCGAGCTGTCCCCAATAGCAAACCCTCTAATTTATCTTTCACTCTTGTTCTCTGTTCTTAAAACTGAACTCTAACTCTTTATGGTCTGATTATACATTAAGCAGATCTTTTCATCCTATCTGTAACTGCAGCATTACATATAGTACATGATACATGCATACATATACAGCAAAATTAAGGGCTCCACGCACCCCGGACATTCTCTCTTGCACCTTCTCCCGTCGGGAAAATGATACAAAAGTCTGAGGTTACGTACCAACCAACTCAAGAACAGCTTCTTCCCTGTTGCCGTCAGACTTTTGAATGGACCTAGCTTGCGTTAAGTTGATCTTTCTGTACACCCTAGCTATGATTGTAACACATTCTCTGCATTCTCTTGTTTTCTTCTCTACGAACGGTATGTTTGTCTGTACAGCTATCAAGAAACAATGCTTTTCACTGTTTGTTTATACATGTGACAATAATAAATCAAATCAAACATCCTACACCTTCTTCTTTCCTCCTCCCCTGTGGGCATACATCAGATAGTCAACATCTTTTCCCAAAGGTAGGGGAGTCTATAACTAGAGCCCATAGGTTTAAGTTGAGAGAGGAGAGACACAAGAGTCCAGAGAGGCAATTTTTTCACACACAGGGTGATGAGTATTTGGAACGAGCTGCCAGAGGTAGTTATAAAAATAGATATAATTTTGTCTTTTATAAAGCATTTAGAAAATTACATGGGTAAGATGGATATAGAGGGATATGGGCCAAATGCAGACAATTGGCACGAGCTTACTGGTTCAAAATAAAAAGCTGGCATAGACAAGATGGGCTGAAGGCCCTATTTCCATGCTGTAAATCTCTATAACTCTATTCTATGAATGGTCTGATTTGTCTGTACAGTACGCAAGAAATAATACTTTTCACTTTATGCCAATGCATGTGACAGTAATAAATCAAATCATATTAGTTGTCATTCTGCTTTCTCCTCCCAACTCAATTCAGTGGGAGATGGAGTAGGCCTGGGTAGGTTGTTCTTTCAGAAAGTGGGTGTAGATTCAGTGGGCTGAATGGTCTCATTCTGCATTATAGTGATTATATTGTTCGATGGCATTGTTTATTTAATAATCTGAGCACATGTAAATAGGGGTCAGCTGGGTGAGAGAAGAAAGCAGTGAGACTGAACAAGTCAATAAACCATCTCAGTTAAGAAAAGCTCTGTTTTTTGGTTTTGACTTCACCAGCCGGCTTGGATTTTATTAACATTGACGGAAGTGGAGTATCACACACAGCTGAGCCCAACCCTGTCAAAATGTATATTATCCTGCAAGAAACATTGAACAGCAGGGACCTCGGTTGATGTCTTCCCTGGTCCAAACTCATCCATGCTGAGGGGAACGACAGTTCCCTTCCTGCCAGTTCATCTGAGCTTAGCCAACTCAACATGGAGCTTGGACCAAAACAAAATATTATAGTTACATTATAACTGAGTGAAGAAAAGATCAAAGAAGAAAGAACAGTATAACACAGGGAACTGGCTCTTCGGCCCACCAAGTCTGTGCTGACACAGATGTCTCTCTAATCTAATATTTTCTTGCCTCTATATGGTCCATATCCCTCCATTCCCTGCCTATTCATGTTTCTATCCAGATGCTTCTTGAATATTGTTGTAGAACCTGCTTCCACCACCTCCTCTTGCAGAGCATTCCAGGCATTCACCACCCTTTGTATGAAAGACTTGGCCTTACATTTCTTTTAAATTTTCTCCCTCTCACTTTCAACCTATGTCCCTGAGTAATTGACCCTGGGAAAAAGACTCTGACTATCCATTTTCTCCAAGCCTGTCATTTCATGTAAACCTCTATCAGGTTCTCCTTCATTCTCGATGCTTCAGTGAAAACAATCTAAGTTCAACCTTTCTTCATGATCCATATCCTCCAAACCAGGCAACATTTTGATAAATAACTTTGGCATCCTTTCCAATGCATCAATATCCTTCTAGTCAGTAGTGTGGCGATTAAAATTGTAGACCAATACATCAAATGCAGTCAAATCACTGTTCTTGGGTGGACCTAACCTTTCTTTAGCTACCCTCCTCTTCCTTGTATATGTATATAATGCTTCGGGAATCTCCATCCTGCCTGCCAAACACATTTCATGGCTCCTTTTAGCGCTCCTAAGTCCCTGTTTAAGCTCTCTCCTGCTATCTTTGTTTGCCTTAAGAATCTTATCTGTTCTCAATTTCCTGAAATTTGTGTATGTGCCCTTTTTCTTTCCCACTAAGCTCACAATCTCTCTTGTCGTCCAGAGTTTCCAAGTTGGCCATTTTTACCCTTCATTTTTCCTGCCTTCCTGTGCAGTAGAACCAGCCACAGTGTCATAATCCTGGCTGCTGCCGCCTTCCCCTAGTGAGCCACCTCCCCCAACAGTATCCAAAATGGTACATCTGTTTTGGAGGGAGATGACTGCAGTGCAGTGCATGACCCCTGCACTGCCTTCCTAATCTTCCTCTGTCTAATTGCATACTTCAAATTTCCACTGAACACTGATGCACAAAGGTAGGAAAAAGTCTTTGTCTGATGCCAGCTGTCTAAACTAAGTCAGTACGATGATTATTTTATTTATTAACCTATTGATTTTGTGCTTGAAGGCCAATGCTCAGAAGATGATCTCTAGATATTATAGTTTATAGTAGTTTTAGCAACCATATTTATACTTGTTTCCTGGTACATCGGAAGTTGCTTGTGGTTGTGTCATTAACAACAAATTAATTAACTTCTTGGTGAAAAATTACTCTTGTAGAAATCACAATTACATTGCAAGTAAGTTTTTTTAAGTAGAAAATCACAGTTCTAAGAAGCTATTTGCTTCCACTGAAGACTCAGGATCCATTGTGCTTTGGGTGAAACACACTTAGTGGGCAAGTTTTAAAGAAACAGGACAACATCTTTTTATATTACATCTAACAACTATAATGTAATGTGCTCTCAAATTAAAGTCTGTTCTAAAATTGTGTTTGTATTGTGCGACCTGCTTGAGTGTTCCAGGTTATGAGGGATATGGACAGATTAGGGAGCAGCTTTTCCCCTTAGTTGAAGTGGAAATTTGGCTTGTCAGCTTCACCAACTTTTACATATGCACCATTGAAAGCATTGCTTCTGATCATATCACAGCTTGATATGGCCCCTGCTCTGTTTAAAACTGCAAGTAGCCCAATCCATCACGCAAACCAGCCTCCCATCCATTAACTTCGTCTACACCTCCCACTGCCTCGCAAACCAGCCAGCATAATTAAGGACCCCCTCGTACCTCAGTCATTCTCTCTTCTACCTTCTTCCTTTGGGAAAAAGATACAAATGTCCGAGGTCACGTACCAACTGACTCAAGAACAGTTTCTTCCCTGTTGCTGTCAGACTTTTGAATGGATCTATCTTGCATTAAGTTGATTGTTCTCTACATCCTAGCTATGAGTGTAATACTATGTTCTGCACTTTTGCATTTCCTTCTCTATGAACGGTATGTTTTGTCTTTATAGCACGCAAGAAACAATACATTTCACTCTATATGAATACATGTGACAATAATAAATCAAATCAAATCAAAGGGTTAGTTATGACAGGACACAAATTTAAGGTGAGAGGAAGAAAGTTCAGGAGGAATATGAGCTGAAATATTTTTACCCAAAGGTGAGGGTTTCAGTTAGGTGACAATCTGGAATGTGCTGCTTGGAAGGATAGTAGAGGAAGTTGCCCATTATCCTTTAAAAAAGTACCTGGATGAGCACTTGGCACGTCATGAAATTCAAGGCTATGGGCTAAATGTTGGTAAATGAGATTAAATAGGAGATCAGGACGGGATTCTCTGACCGCACTCACCTGAAAACTGGAGATTCCTGTCTGATTTCAAGAGACCTTTGCATGGTCCACCCTCTAGAATTCCAGTGGCGGATGGGATGGAAGAATTCTGGCCCAGATGTTTCTGATGTATTGGTGCAGACTTGATGGGCTGAAGAGCCTCTTCTGCACTTTATGATTCTATGATTCTACGATTTCTACATGACTGTCTGTGTGGAGATTGCATGTTCTTCTCGTGTCTGTATGGGCCTCCTTTGGGTGCTTTGGTTTTTTTCCCACAGTCCAAGAATGTGCAGATTAGATGGATTAGTCATGCTAAATTGCCCCTTACTGTCCCAAGATATGAAGGTTTAGGGGAATTAGCAGGATAAATACATGGGGTTATGGGAATAGGGCTTCGGTGGAATGTTAGAGAGCTGATGCAATCTTGGTGGGTCTTATAGCCTCCTTCTACCCTGTAGGGATTGTATGGATTTACAAGCTGAAAGACATTTCATTCTCCAAAACCATGTTTAGGTTTGACAGCAGTTCTGACTGTGTGCATTGTTAAGGATTTCTTACCCAATTGTTTTTTTGTTCATGAAGCAATCAGAACATTTAATGGATTGTGCTCCTATCGTGAGCAAGTCAATGTGGACTTTTTACAAGCTTGTTGATTGTTCATTGCCAAAGCTGCATCAAACTGCCTGAGTTGGAGTGTTATTGTGGGTGTTACAATTGACACAAATTGCTGTACAATGTCAGAAGAATTCTTTTCCTTAGTAATTGGTAAACTTTAAAGATTTATATTTCCACCGTATATTTGATAGCTTGGATTTTCCCATAGTATTGAAAGAAGGTAGCAATTGAAATGAGTGGGGAGCAGTCAGCTTAATGATAAATGAACCTACATGTTGAGCTCCAGTGAGCATTTACACTGGGCTGATAATGGTGTTTGTAGTTAGGAGCTCCAGCAGAGATGCCAAGAACAGAAAGAACATGGTTATCTATGTTACATTGGTTAATCTGACTGAGACCATTTGATGCAGTCAGTTGTGAGTGTAGACTAAAGGTTTAGCATCATGAATGCTTCTCATGTTGATATAATGGTGACATCAACTCACATGACTGGGAAGGAGAAGAAGCTCCAATCTCATGCCAAGGCCCAACTGTGTAAATACTTACCTTATGGGGGGGACAAGGTGGCATAGTGGTTAGCACTGCTGCCTCACTGCGCCAGGGATCCAGGTTCGATTGGTGTAGACTTGATGGGCTGAAGGGCCTCTTCTGCACTTTATGATTCTATGATTCTACGATTTCTACATGACTGTCTGTGTGGAGATTGCATGTTCTCCTCGTGTCTGTATGGGCCTCCTTCGGGTGCTTTGGTTTTTTCCCACAGTCCAAGAATGTGCAGATTAGATGGATTAGTCATGCTAAATTGCCCCTTACTGTCCCAAGATATGAAGGTTTAGGGGAATTAGCAGGATAAATACATGGGGTTATGGGAATAGGGCTTCGGTGGAATGTTAGAGAGCTGATGCAATCTTGGTGGGTCACTGTCTATGTCGAGTCTGCATGTTCTCCTTGTGTCTCCACCTGCTCGGGTTTCCTGCCACAGGCTGGTTTAGGTGCTAAATTCTCCCTCAGTGGAGCATGGCAATTGGGGGATTTTCCCAATAACTTCATTGCAGTGTTAATGTAAGCCTACTTGTAATACTAATAAATAAATTTAAACTTAAAATTTAAACTGAAGTGAAGAATGAGAGTTAAGAGAAACTACAGATTCAAGCAGATACTTTGGGAGAATAGTCAGTCCTCAAAACCCCTGTGAAGAGCCTGACTGCACGGTGCAATATGATGGCAGCGAGTAATCGATACAGCAAACCTTGAAGACAGTGGGCTGACAAGAAAAGAAATTCTTGAAGGAAAGACAAAATAAAAACAAAACTAAGATTTGCCAAGATGTTGGAACATCACAGGAGCAATAGGAACAAACTGAGACACAGATCCAGTTAATACAGGCCCGAAGAAGTGCAGAGGCAGGACCAATCCCAAAATTTAGCAGAAGCATAAAATCCACACTACTTCCACTACCAGAACAATTTCAGAGTGCAGAAGGCACGCAAAAAACTCAGAACTGGGACACCTGTAGAAAATGGCCAACATTTATTTCCCTTCTAAAGCTGGCAGTGAGTGAGCTGGCTTCTTGAACCACTCCAGTCCATAGGAATGCTCACAGTGCTGTTAAGGAGACAATTCCAAGTCAGGATTGTGTGTGGCTTGGAGTTTGTGGTGGGGTTCCCATGCATCTGCTGACCTTAACCTTCTAGATGGCAACAGTTCTGGCAAACTGCTGTCAAAGGGGCCTTGGTGAAGTGCCGCAGTGCATCTTTTTACACTGTTGCCACTGTATGCCAATGATGGAGGGAGTGAATGTTTAAGATGGTAGAGCAGGCTGATTGGTCCTGGATGGTGTCAAGCTTTTTGACTGTTGTTGGAGAGGCACTCATCTAGAAAAGCCAGAAGTATTCCTAGACTTGTGCTTTGTAGATGATGGACAGGGAATCAGGAGGTGAGTTACCTCTGCAGAAATCCCAGCCTTTACCTGTGGAAGCCAATATTGTTGGGGTTCTGGCCCTTAACAAAATGTCAGAGTAATTTTGGTGCCTTCGCAATTATGTATGCACTGTTCCCCTTTACTTTTTTTTGAGCATTTGGCTGAATCAAGGAGCTTTTGTCTCTTGTGCAAACATTTTAAAACAAACTGTTAGATGATTATTAGAGAAGCCAACTATCTCAAAGCCAACTATCTGAAGAGAGCTTCTGGCATGCTCATTGCCCTGATGATTTGTAATTGGCTTTTGGAGCCGCTGCACAATTGTCTTAATTGCACTGACTAGAAATGACACTGTGTTTGTTATAAAAGGAGTCAAGGGAAGAAATAAAATGACAATCACTCTGATCTATCAGCAGAAGCACTCCAGAGTGGATCTAGGGTTTTTGAAGTGTTTTATTGGTATTGATGGCAACCGTCATCTGATGGAAGTCTCAGTGAGATCTGTACAGCAGCATATTGGGTGGGCTACCTGGCACAGTTCATCAATTCCCACCTGGTATGGAAGGGTCAGGTGGAAACTTGCTGCCCACGCTCCCAGGGATTTGACGAGATCCATGGGATCTCCGCACAAACGGGGCTCTCATCTTCCTTGTAACTCATTGCCATGGCTTTCTCAAACAGGGAACTGGGATTGTGAAATGAAAATGTGAAGTAACTGCCCAATAACTTATCTAAAGTAGTTACTGAGATATAGATCAGGAAATTGATCCCTAAAGGAAATTTGGTATGCAGTTGAGGAATGGCACAGTGGTTGCACTGCTGCCTCACCGCTCCAGGGGCCCAGGTTCGGTTCCGGTCTTGGTGACTGTGTGGAGTTCACATGTTCTCCCTGTGTTCTTCTGGGGTTCTCCAGTTTCCTCCTACACTCCAAAGATGTGTGGGTTAGGTGGATTGACCGAGCTATGTTGTCTCTTTGTGCCTCAAGATATCGAAGTTAGTTGGATTAGCTGTGATAAACGTGTGGGGTTACAAGTGTGGGAGAGGGCCTGGTTAATATACTCTGTCAGAAGTCAGTGTAGACTTGATGGGCTGAATGGCCTCTTCTGAACTGTAGGGATTCTGTGAGAAATAGACTACCGGGGCATGGATTGCTCTAGCTTGGACTTGATGGGCTGAATGGCTCCCTTCATTGCCGTCATGATGTTATAACTATAAATATTGCCCTATGTTCATAGAATCCTAGAATTTAGAGCAGAGGAAGTTTTTGTCTTTATGCAACTGTTTTCAACTGAACCCCACTAACACTTTGTACCTTTTTTTACAGCTACTTAGTTTTATGAAGAATAAATCTAACCTGTAGAAGTCTAACATTCCAACTGCAACTGGAGAGCCTTTGTCTTCGAAGAACGGGTATCAAAATGCCTGTGGCTTCAGCTCATTCAGATACAGGTGAGTTAACAAAGAATTGTTTGCTGGAATGGTTATCTCAGAAAAGCCTTGGTACTTTAGTTTAATGTCTGGAGCCGGTTAACTGGTATTTGGTCCTGTGTAGGAAAAATGAAAGCAGTAGATAATTCTAACCCTTCTTATTTTCCTTCCTGGCTCCTTTTAATTGGCTGATTACACTCCTATGCATTAACCAGGATTAATAAATTAAATAGCCTGTTGTTATTCAAAAAATTAAAGTTTATTTATTAGTCACAAATAAGGCTTACATTAACACTGCAATGAAGTTACTATGAAATTTCCCGTAGTCGCCACACTCTGACGCTTCTTTGGGTCAATGCATCTAACCAGCACTTCTTTCAGACTGTGGAGAAAACCCATGCAGACAGGGGGAGAACGCGCAAACACCACACATATAGTGGCCCAAGCTGGGAATTGAACTTGGGTCCCTAGCACTGTGAGACAGCAATGCGAACCAGTGTGTCACTTTGCTGCCTGAATATTTTTGAACTGGCCTGATAATCCTTGGGAATGGAGAGATGAAATCAATTTAAATCATATTGTTATTCATGCCCCTGGGATGGAAGTAATTTTTCAAGTTAAACACAAAAAACTTTTCCATGTGCTAATAATTGGATGTGTGCTCTGATTTTTTTAAAAACTACAAAGACAAACCAAACCAGTGTTAAATATTTTAACTTGAAACCTCCTCCATCTGTGTTGCATTTTGAGAAAGCAACATTAATACTCCTGAGTTGATTTAAGTTTTTATCTGATCATTCCAGTAACTGAAACTGAACATCATTAACCCTAATATCAATGTTGCAAACTTCAGTGTTCATGATATTGAGCAATGGGTGTGAATTGTTAGGTCCCTGTGTGAAAAAAAAGCCAGGTTTGTTTCTGACACAGTTCTAATGTGCTAAACTCTCTGCCTCTCTTTGTATTGATTTGTTTCTTACTCAGCTGCTATTTGCAGTCGTGAATACAGTTCTGAAATTTTACATCAATGTGCACATGATTAGGAATGTGATTTACTAATAAGTAATTCCTTGAAGTTTGTTCGTACAAAAGTTTCTTTGCTGTTAAACTTAAATAACCATTTTTTAATATTTAAAACATAAATGCAAAACAAGTTGACAAGTCTGATCATGCTTAGCAACCTGAGCTGCATTGTGGGACGTATTACTGTGCCGTAACATTACTTCTAACAGCGCAGTGAGGCAAGAAGTGTCAGTGCAACTTCAGAGTCAACGGAGACCTGAGTTTGGAGTATGTGAGCAGATAATGATTATATACCATTTGGGCTTGGAGCCATGAGCTCTCATTTAATTGCATTTGAGGTCTGTTGGTGCAGGATCTTTTGAAATGTTTTAAGAAAATAGTAACTCTCACTGAAATAACTCCTCAGAGGGTAGTGTGTCTTTACCAGATTTCCTTTATTTGCAAACTCGATTCCGTTTCAAAGAGTGGTCCAGGTACAAAGTCAGAATCCAGAGTGTCAGTGCCCTGACACTCCCCTATAGAACTCCCTGATTGGGCAGGCAATCATTACCACAATCAAGGAGCTCATACTCTAAGAGGCCAACTGCATTAGACTCACCTTCAATATTCACAAACATGTAAAACATTTCTGTTATATTCTCTGAGCTGCAGGAGTCAAATTCTTCAAATGCCTCTTCACATCAATGTCAATTTTTAAATCAATCGTTTTGAATGTTGAATTTAACAAGTTATCTTACATTAGATTTTGGTTGCTTTCTTTGTTATTTCTGTATATCTTATGTCTGGTAAAAGTTTTGTAAAAGGGTCATATGGACTTGATCTATTAGCTCTTTTCTCTCCTTAAAGATGCTACCAGACCTGCTGAAATTTTCCAGCATTTTCACTTTTGGTTTGAGATTCCAGCATCCGCAGGAATTTGCTTTTATCATATGTCTGTCCTGTTTTGTCTGTCATCTGTTCACTGGTGGGACTCTAGCGCTTCAATTAGGTATTTATTCTTCATGTGTGCTCCCAAACAACTGGGACCAGCTGACTGTTCCTCCATGGCTGGATGGGGAGAACAAGATCTTTTAGCCTAGTCTAATCCTGCTTTCACCTAATGTCCATATATATGGTTTCCAGCAAGCCTCTCTGATTAGAGATCACATACTTGGCTATATTTTACCTCTGTGTCCTCCCAGGCACTCCAATGCTCAGGAAACACAAAGTCCCCTTACAATGCTGAGACCAGCTAACATGGTAAAGGTTCAGGATTGTGCAAAATGGCCCGAATCTGTCAAACTCAATATCACTCACTGACTCATTAAGCCACTTATTTGTCAGTCCTTTTCAGTTATTGACGTAGTTAATAGCTCTGACTAGGGACCAGCGCAAAAGTTGTACCATTGTTTATGTTACCTTGGCAGATGAGTTCTCCCACCTTGGATCAGACACAGCAAAGATCCTCAGCACTATTCCAACCTCAAAAAAAAAGTGATTGATAAAATTTTGTTTGAGTTTTGAAAGCTATGGAGCTAAACCAGGCAGATGCAATTTAGATACAGATCAACAATGATCTGATTGAAGGGTGAACAGACCTGAGGGGTGAATGGCCAACTCCTCTCCTCATGTTCCGTTTACGTTATATCTGAAAGTCAAATTTACTATCGGAAGCCTCCAATAAAGCTTGGCACATTTCTATGACCTGTTGCATGCAAATCTGGTTATAAACATATTTGAACCAACCAATATATGTACCACCTCCTTCTCTACTCCAGTCATGAAGTTTTTGTGCTTAACACCAGAGGGTTTCCTCTGGGTACTCCAGTTTCCTCCCACAGTCCAAAGATGTGCAGGTTACATTGATTGGTCATGCTAAATTGCCCCTTAGTGTCTGGTGATATGTATGTTACATAGAACATAGAACACTACAGCACAAACAGGCCCTTCGGCCCACAAGTTGTGCCGAACACATCAAAACCTACCCAGCCATAGACCTATCTATACCCCCCAATCCCATTGGATCCCATATACTCATCCAGAAGTCTTTTAAAAGCCCCCAGCGAGTTCGCCTCGACCACCACCGACGGCAGCCGATTCCATTCACTCACCACCCTCTGAGTGAAAAACTTACCCCTAGCATCCCCTCTGTACTTGCTTCCCTGCACCTTAAATCTGTGCCCTCTCATCGCGACCATTTCAGCCCTGGGAAATAGTCTCTGAGAGTCCACCCTATCTATTCCTCTCAACATCTTGTAAACCTCGATCAGGTCGCCTCTCAACCTTCGTCTCTCCAGGGAGAACAGTCCCAGCTCCCTCAACCTGTCTTCATAAGGCATGCCTCCCAATCCAGGCAACATCCTTGTAAATCTCCTCTTCACCCTTTCAATAGCTTCCACGTCCTTCCTATAGTGAGGCGACCAGAACTGCGCACAGTACTCCAAGTGTGGTCTGACAAGGGTCCTATAAAGCTGCAGCTTTACCTCCTGACTCCTGAACTCAATCCCTCGATGAATGAAGGCCAGTACACCGTAAGCTTTCTTAACCACATCCTCCACCTGGGGGGCCGATTTGAGAGTCTTATGGACCCGGACCCCAAGATCCCTCTGCTCTTCCACACAGCTAAGACTCCTACCTTTGATAGTGTACTCATTCATCCCGTTGGATCTGCCAAAATGGACAACACATTTATCCGCGTTGAAGTCCATCTGCCACTTCTCCGCCCAGTCTTGCATCCTGTTGATGTCCTGCTGCAACTTCTGACATCCCTCCAGACCATCCACAACACCACCGACCTTCGTGTCATCGGCGAACTTACTCACCCATCCCTCCACTTCCTCATCCAGGTCATTTATGAAAATGACAAACAGCAAGGGTCCTAGACCAGATCCCTGGGGCACTCCACTGGTGACCGACCTCCATGCAGAAAAAGAGCCATCCACAACCACCCTCTGCCTTCTGCAGGCAAGCCAGTTCTGAATCCACAAGGCCAAAGCCCCTTGGATCCCATGCCCTCTCACCTTCTCAAGAAGTCTTGCATGTGGGACCTTGTCAAATGCCTTGCTAAAGTCCATGTACACCACGTCCACTGCTCTTCCTTCGTCAATGTGTTCAGTCACATTTTCGAAGAACTCAATTAAGCTTGTAAGGCATGACCTGCCTTTTACAAAACCATGCTGACTGTTTCTAATCAACCTAAACTTCTCCAAATGCTCGTAAATCTTGTCCCTCAGAAGCCTCTCCATCAGCTTACCAACCACTGAGGTCAGACTCACCGGTCGGTAATTTCCAGGACTATCCCTGTTACCTTTCTTGAAAATAGGGACCACATCCGCAATCCTCCATCCTCCGGAACCTCTCCCGTCTCCTTCGACGATGCAAAGATCATCGCCAGGGGCTCTGCAATGACATCCCTCACCTCCCACAATAACCTGGGGTACATCCCATCTGGTCCTGGAGACTTGTCTATCTTGATAGCATTTAGAAGTTCTAACACATCCACTTCCTTAATATCTACATACTCAATCTTTTCAGTCTGCTGCAAACTTGTAGTGCATCCTCCCAGATCACTTTCCACCATGAATACTGAGGCAAAGTACTCAATAAGCACCTCTGCCATTTCTTCCGGTTGCATACAGACTTTTCCCCCTTCACCTTTTATAGGTCCTATCCCTTCTCTTCTCATCCTTTTACTTTTCACATATTTGTAGAAGGCCTTGGGATTCTCCTTAATCCTACCAGCCAAGGCCTTCTCATGACCACTTCTGGCTCTCCTAATTTCCTTTTTAAGCTCTCTTCTATAAGCCTTGTACTTCTCTAGATCCCCAACATCTCCTAGCTCTTTGAACCTTTTATACACCTTTCTTTTCTTCCTGGCTATGTTCACCACAGCCTTCATGCACCACGGTTCCCACGTCCTACCAAAACCTCCTTGTCTCACCGGAACGTTGTCGTGCAAAGCTCCAGACAAACATTCCTTGAATATCTGCCACCTTCCTTCTGTGCTTTTCCCCAAGAACACCTCCTTCCAGTTTATTCGCCCCAACATCTGCCTGATGTCTTCATATTTCCCCTTATTCCAGACAAACACCTTCCTAGCCTGCCTGATCCTATCTTTTTCCAATGCAAGGGTGAAGGAGATAGAATTATGATCTCCATCCCCAAGATGCTCTCCTACCGAGAGATCCATCACCTGTCCTGGTTCATTAGCTAGTACCAGGCCCAGTACAGCCTCTCCTCTCGTAGGCTTGTCCACATGCTGTGTCAGGAAACCCTCCTGAACACACCTAACAAACTCCTCCCCATCCAAACCCCTTACCCTTGGGATATTCCAGTCGATGTTTGGGAAATTGAAGTCTCCCATCATAACAACTCTGTTATTTCTACATCTCTCCAGTATCTGTTTCCCTATCTGCACCTCAACTTCCCTGTCACTATTGGGCGGCCTATAGAATACACCCAGCAAAGTCACCGACCCTTTGCTATTCCTAACTTCCACCCACAGAGACTCCGTAGACATTCCCTCCTCGGTATTCACCTTCTCTGCAGCCATGACACTGTCCCTGATCAACAGTGCCACTCCACCACCTCTTTTGCCTCCCTCCCTGTCCTTCCTGAAGGATCTGAATCCCGGGACCTGTAGTACCCAGTCCTGTCCCTGAGACATCCAAGTCTCGGTAATGGCCACCACATCACAATCCCAAGCAGCAATCCACGCCCTAAGTTCATCCACCTTATTTACTACACTCCTGGCATTAAAATAGACACAGCTCAGTCCCTCAGACTGGACATTTCCCTTCTCCCCCACTCATCTAACCTGCCTCTCATTCTGCCTAGAGTCCTTCCCTACCTGGAAGCTAACTTCCTTGCTCCCAGTCTCCACATCACTATTCCCTCCCCCTAATGTTAGATGGATTAGCAGGGTGAATGTGTGGAGTTACTGGGATAGGGTCTGGGTGGGATTGTTGTCGGTGCAGACTTAATGGGCTGAATGGCTTCCTTATGCAGTGTAGGGATTCTATGATTTCTATGAACTTGAATATTTTTAAAATTCATTTGTGGGACGTGGGTATCGCTGGCTGGTCTGCATTTACTGCCCATCCCTAGTTGCCCGAGAGCAGTTAAAAGTCAATCACATTGCTGTAGCTCTGAAGTCACATGTTGGCCAGACCAGTAAGAAGTTTCACAACATCAGGTTAAAATGTTGTGAAACTTCTTACTGTGTCGCCCCCAATGACAGCATCTGTACATTGTAGGTCAGATCAGATAAGGATGGCAGATTTCCTTCCCCAAAAGACACTAGTGAACCAGATAGGGTTCTTCAACAGTTGGAAGCAGTTTCATGGTCATCAGTAGATTGTTAATTCCAAATTTCTTTTTCATTGAATTTAAATTCTATCATCTGTCGTGATGGGATTCGAACCTGGGTCCCCAAAACATTAGCTGAATTTCTGGATTAATAGTCCAGCAATAATACCAGTACACCATCTCCTCCCCAGCTCTGCTGGGCTGCATCTGTGAAGAAAAAGCTATGCTTGGTGTTGAGCTAATCATGAACTTATTCTGTATCATTTTTATTGGGACAAATACTGCATTGCAACATTTTTTTAGGAAATTATGTGGGATGAAGGTTCAAGGCTAACAGCGAACTGTAGGCTAAGATCATTTATACTTCAGGGATTCGATTAAAGAAGAGTCAAATTCACAAATGTTTCTGGTTTTTGAAGTTTTTTATTCTCCAATAGGGTTACAATATTTTCAGAATTGAAAAACAGAATGGGTTTCTATGGTAATAAAATTTATTTTCTTCTTTTTAAGTGTGGTTTAAGTTGAGCCCTTTCAGGTCTGACTAAACAGTAGGGCTTGGAATGAGCTTAACTCTTGAACGTGTGCCTCTAAATAAGACATTGGAGCAGAATTAGCCACTTGGCCTATCAAATCTGTTCCGCCATTCAATAATGGCTGATATTATTCTCATCCTCATTTTCCTGCCTTTTCCCCATAATCCCTGATCCCCTTATTAATCAATAATCTATTTATCTCTTTGTTAAAGACACTCAATGACTTGGCCTCCTCTGCAGTTCCACAGAAGGCTCTGTGTTGTCTCTGTTTGTTTTCCCCATTAGCCAGCGTTTGTGGCCGCTCCAAATGCACTATTTGTGCTGAAGGCTCTTTTGTAAATCTGGTCTGAAACTGTCCAAACTACTTGGGAATAAAAGCTCGGGGCCACAGCAATAAATCAGTCTCTCAGTTTACATTAGTCTATATATGAAATGCAAGAGAGCTATATAAAATTAATGCAATAGCACAGCCCACCAAGACATTAATAAAACCATGACAGGAATTTATATGTAGGAAGTAGTGGAAATAAATCTGATTTTTGATACTTTACTGAATTATGGGGAATCGTAAATTTGGAACTTACTGAAATTAACTCGAGAATTGTGTGAAATAAATGAATTGAATCTACCGTATTTCCTTGAATAGAAGCAATACTTTAAAGCGTCACTGCTTTATAAAACATCCTGGGTGAGAGTTTCTCAACCTTGAAGCTGACTGGATATTCTGGACCCACTGACGGTGCACCCTCGGTGGATTTTCCAGCAGCATGGGGTGGATTCAATGGGAAATCCACAGCAGTGAGAACGGAAAGTCCCTGCACTGGCACACCACCTCTCGCTGCCAGGAAACACAAATCTGTGGTGGAGAATGGAAGGGCAGAAATCCCCCCCAAAAATTATTTTTGGTTGAGAGGGCGAATGAGCCAAAAATGCTCTTTAGTAGTTCAACTGTGGGCAGCAGATTGGCACAGTGCTTACCACTGCTGCCTCACAATGCCCGGCATCCGGATTCGAATCCAGCCTCAGGTGATTGTGTGGAGTTTGCATGTTCTCCCTACGTCTGTGCGGGTTTCCTCCAGTGTTCCCATTTCCACCCTCAGTCTAATGGTATGCAGGTTAGGTGGAATGGCCTTGGTAAATTGTCCCTTATTGTCCTAAGATTTGCAGGTTAGGGGATCAATGGGGGTAAATACATAATGTTGCAGGGATAGGGTCTGGATCAGATGCTCTGTCAGAGAGTTGATGCAGGCTCAGTGGGTCGAATGGCCTCCTTTTGCACATAGGGATTCAAGGATTCTATGACATGATGTAAAATTGTTGCAGTTTGTTAATTTGTATTGTATATTTGAAAAAAACTTCGTGAATTTTTTTCTCTATAAAGAATATAGTCCTTTAATTATTTTTCTCTTCCCAATGCTAATGCAGACAAAAAAAAACTATGGAATTCTTTCATCGCATTTACTATTTATGAGCTGTTGTACATTATTGATTGCTAAGTTTGCTTACATAATGAGTGACTATACTAATTCATTGAATGTGAAGCATTTTGCAATGTGTCAGGATCAGATATGGTCAAATCCAATGTTTATCTTCCTTTCCGTCAAAAATTCTGCATTGTGTGTTTGTTTCCGTCATAGTGTAAACATAGAACTTCCTTTGCCAACTTCCAGCATTTCATATCACAGAGGAAGAAAACAGCTGTGAGAAATGGTGTAACGAATCCTGTAACGAATGTGAATAGCATTTAAAAAGGGAGTCAAACATTCTGAAAGAGTGGCACATGATTTCATTTGTTAAATCTTTTGCTGCAGCAAATGGCTAAAACACAACTAATTAAACATTTTTATACATACTTTAAACTACAAAGAGGAACATTTTCTTTTACACTCATCAAATATCACACTCATTATGGAATCATAGTCCATTGTTCCTCCAAGTTTCTTGCGAGTCCATATTTTTTGCTTTTGCCAAGTCGCAACTTAGAATGTCTCTCAGTATTTCATTCTTTTTTTTGAGAGTTCCTGAAATCCCCTGCCAGCAGTAAAGCCTGTCCTTATGATTATTCCTTTCTGAACACACCACGACCAATTTCCCACAATCTTTTGTTTCTTTGATGAGAGACCCTCTCTCTCTTGCTGTGGTCATACAAAATCTACAGTGCAGAAGGAGGTCATTTGGCCCATCACACCTGTATCAACAACAGTCCCTCTCAGGTCCTATCCCTGTAACCCCATGTATTTACCCTGATAATCCCCCTGACACTGAGAGGCAATTTAGCATGGCAAATCTACCTAACCCAGACATCTTTGGATTGTGGGATGAAACCAAAGCACCCAGAGGAAATACACATGGACATGGGGAGAATGTGCAAACCCTACAAAGTCACCCAAGGCCAGATTTGAACCTGGGTCCCTGGTGCTGTGAGGCAACAGTGCTAACCACTGTGCCGCCGGTGGTTTGCAAAGACAGCTCTCTGCAGACCACACCTAATTAGAGGGAGGTGAGCTGAATGTATAATGGAACAACAAGGATTTTGAAGAGAATTTAAAAATGGCAAGAGAAGCAGCAAGGTAGGCTTAAGGATAAAAGTGTAGATTATGAAGCTGAGATAACTTAAACAACAGTGATGGTGGGCCAGAGAGAAGGGGATTTATTCTTTCATGTCTTAAATTTTTAAAACCAGAACAGATGAAATTTAAAAAAGGAAAAGGAATAAAAATTTTAAAATGTATACATGTTAGCAAGTGAGATTGGAAGGTATTATGTCTAGTCTGAAAATAGTTTCTATGGTAAAAGCACGGACTGTAAATCAACTGAGTACTTGTAAACCGTTCACTTGGAATTAAGTCAATCTCAAATCAAGCACAAAGTACATCTTACTCCATTCACACTTCAGAAAACAAAACATAAGCATTATGATTTTCATTGACATTGCAACTTGTCCGATCAAAAGCTGGGTTCAATTCTGGCCTTGGGTCACTGTCTGTGTGGAGTTTGCACATTCTCACTATGTTTGTGTGGGTTTCCTCTGGATGCTCCGGTTTCCTCCTACGATCCAAAGATGTGCAGGTTAAATTAATTAGCCATGCTAAATTGACTCTTGTGTCAAGGGATCAACAATGTAAATATGTGGGGTGATGGAGATTGGGCCTGGGTGAGATTGTGATTGGTGCAGATTCAATGGGCCAAATGGCCTCATTCTGCACTGTAGGAATTCTGTGAATTTAAGACCGAGTTTGAATGGGGTTGGGAGGGGTGTAGCGGTATGCTATCTGATCCAGCCATCTTCAAATTCCAAATAGGAAGTGTGCAGATACAATTACAAAAGTGTAACTATCAACCTGTAATATTTCCAAGGCAATAAAACACTGGCCTGACAACATGATGCCAGGACTTGGAATATCGTACTCGCCTCTGTTCACTGACAAATCAGGGAATTTTGCAAGCAATGCAGGGAATGGGCATAGGGCTGGGCTGCAGAGTGTGTAAACTCTGAGAAAGGTGGTAAATGGTAAGGGAGCCATACATGCTGAGGAAAGAAGTTGTATTTCTGCATCTCCTTTTATGGCTTTTGAATGACTCAAAATATGGTGACAAGAACTTTGTAATCATTCATATGGTATGTAAATGCTGGATGGGTTGAAAATCTCATCTTTTCTTTGTAACCAATTTGAGTATATTAGGTAATGCATTTCTGCCAGCTTTCGGATTATTTTGCCACAGGCATTGACCTGTTTAAATGAATCAACAGCGATATTAAAGTTTGGAAACCAGGAATGTTACAAATGTTTGTTAATCAATATCAGGCACAGATGAAATTAAACTTGCTCAGAGCAAAGAGCGGACTTTTACAAGCATTACCCAATGTTTTTGATATTTTGTTGATTAAAAGAAAAATGATCCTCCAACATTGTAACAAGATTAGCGTTGAACCTGTGAATGGATTTAATCAGTTCCTGAAATGTGCTCATACTGAAAGAATTACTTTGAAATTTAAATGATAAATTACTGTATGAGAGCAGATATTGCTAACTGTTGCCTATTTTCTCAATGCATAGCAGAGAAAGGCAGACAAAAAGTACCTACGATAGCAAAAAAACAGTTTAATGACAGAGACTTTAGTTGGCGTCACTTCATAAAATCGTAAAGCACTAAAAGTGGCCATTTGGCCCATTCTGACGATTAGGCTGGAATCTTATCACCATTCACACCGGTGGGATTTTCCCATCCTGCTGCAGCGAAGGAGATTTGGCTGGCCACCAAATTCTCTAACCTCGCTGCAGCAGGAGCGTGGTGTGAATGGCAGGTAAGATTGCACCCAAATAGTGAGATTTTCTGGCCACACTTACTCCAAGACCAGAAAATCTCATATGAGGTCAATGGATCTTTCTTTGCATGGTCCATGTCCTGTCTGTGACAGTTCCCATGGTGGATAGGATGGGAATATTCTGCCTACAGTGTTTCAAGATCGGGCAAGTAAGTAGGTTAATGGTATGGAATCCTCTTTCAGATTGTGATCTTGTAGGGTATACTTAGGTATACATTTTATATTGAATTGAGAGGAAATGAAACCTTGTACGTACAAGAAATATTGCCCAAGGGAATACCATATGCATACTTGAATCCTTGAGTTATTGTTGATGATGACAGTTCTTGTTTTGGACATCATGTTTATTAATAATGAACAATTGAAAAAAGACTTCCTGTCCTCAGTCATCATCCTAATTCTAATTGGCATTGCACTCACTTGCACACTACAACAATGTAATTTATAAATACAATAGTACCAGTTGCAGGGAGAAAATGATGCTATATCAACAACTTGCCTTTTCTCCTTTAAAGGATAGATATCCTTGTTTATTGAGAGAGGCAGGAATACCGCAGAAGTAAGCAATTTATTATTCTAGTGGACATGAGTATAGATCATGCAAACATCAACTGAGATTGGAGATGAGACTACAGAACACTTCATTTTATAAAAAGAGCAGAACAATTATTGGAGTTGGCATGACATTTTGTGTATAAAGGCTAAATACACAGAAAGACAATCAAATGCAATGTGCCACCCAATTGCTGCCACGCGACGAGGGCTATGAGAAGTAACTGATCTCTCACACACAATATAGAGGATATTTGGAGAGTCCGTGTGCATTGTTAAATTTTTAATAACTTTGGATTGATTGAAGTCAACTGTAAATGGAATATCAAAGCATAATTCATCATTTTTTAATGTTCATTTGTTAATGTTGTGTTAACGTTTTCTCATTTTCAAGGTGATTTTCAGCATGTTGGAAAATTGAGTTGAATGCTATATCACAGAGGATGTCAATGATGTTAATGCTACCAGGCAGTGTATTGAAACATTAAGAATTATGCTTTTATATACCAGCTTGATTTATTCATGTGAGTATCAAACACTTGAAGTTGCTCAAGGACTTTATAAACATGAACAGGTTGGAAAGAAATTTTGCTCAGTTACCTTTGAGAAGTAATTTGAGGAATTCCCCTCCGTAAGTTATAGTTATGCAAAGGTATGTGAAAGGAATGAACTTGATAGACTAAATGGCTTCCCTCTCCCTCCATAAGACCTTATATATCACAATCGAATTAGGCTATTCGGCCCATTGAGTCTGCTCCGCCATTCAATCATGGCCAATAAGCTTCTCAACCCCATTCTCCTGCCTTTTCCTTGTAACCTTTGATCCCCTTACTAATCACGAAGCTATCTATCTCTGTCTTAAATGCACCCAATGAGTTGGTCTCCATTGCCTACTGTAGCAATGAATTCCGTAGGGTCACCACCCTCTGGCTGAAAAAAATTCTCCTTCATATCGATTATCCCTTATTCTGAGGCTATGCTGTCTGATCCTAATCTCTCCTTCTAATGGAAACTTCTTCCCAAGTCCACGCTATTCAGATCTTCTGGTATTCTGTAAGTTTCAATACAGCAGCCCACCCCAGTTGTTTTATGATGTTATGCAGCTCTTTGAGAGGTGGGAGTGTGGAGGAAAATTCTGCTGTTGTGTGCTCTAATGCTAAGGTTTAAGACACACTTGAAGGAAGAACAACTTGTTAGTATCTCTCACAATCCCACGATGTCACAAAGTGCTTTGCAGCCCAATTAAGTACTTTTAAAGTGTAGATATTGTTATAATGATGTAGGAATGATAGCTATGTTATCATAGATCATAGATTCATGTCATGTTATCATGGATCATATTGGTTGAACGTGTCAAATCTGCACTAAATGCCAATAGCAATGATCCAAACATAGTGAAATAATGGTGCATTTACTGGTTTTGTACCTGACTGGTTTCTGAGTGTGGAAATTTTCTTTAATGTTGACCATTATCTAGTGGACTACTCATCAGTACAGATTCAGGTACAAATTCCAACTATGTTGGAAGGGTGGCATAGTGGCACAGTGCTGCCTCACAGCGCCAGGGATCCCAGTTCAATTCCAGCCTCAGGTAACTGCCTCTGTGGAGTTTCAACATTCTCATCGTGTCTGCATGGGTTTCCTCCGGGTGCTCCAGTTTTCTCCCACATTGCAAAGATGTGTGGGTTAGGTTGATTGGATATACTCAATTGCATCTTAGTCAGGGGGTTAGTAGGGTAAATATGTGAGGTTATGGGGAGAGGGCCTGATGGGATTGTTGCTTGGGCAGGCTTGATGCTGTAAATCGCCTCGTTCCGCATTGTCAGAATTCTATTCTGTATTGTCGGTAACACCAAACTGGCACTGTGACACCCTGAGTGTATAGAACATGATACAGATTTACATGCAACTTTCAATAGTTCACTCAGGTACTCAGCTCTCAAGCCCCATCCTCAAATAATCTACTTTAATGTTGCAACAAAATGCAATTTCACACGCTATGCCGTCTAATTTATCATCTCATATATCTCTGATCCATAGCGGACAGATTTCCAAGTACAATAGCTTCAGTATGCAACTCAAAATATTTTCCAAATTTTGTTCTTTGAAATCAATCAGCATTGGGAATTTTTTGACGCTTTGGTCCAAGGTTAGATATTCCTCAAAAGCAAAGAGTTCAATATTGCTGTAAATACGTCAATTTTCTGGAAGGGATGGTAGGAGTTACCCATTGGCATTATTTAAATTGAATCAAAGATTTTCAGGATACTGTTAAATGGGAAGCACTTTGTGTAAAGTTTTCAGTTGTATGCCCCATCACCTGAGAATAAAATAGAATCCTGAATGCATTTTGCACATTGCAGGAAACTGAATCATTTAAAGAATTGTGGATGGGGCCAGTGTTATACTTCAGACTCTAGTTTATTTGGACATCAGGTTAAGGATTTGGCATCACTGTTTAGTTGATGTTTCCCATGTTGAAAGTAGCTTGACATTGATACCAATGAGCTGTATGCAGGATATAATTTTAGCAATATGTCGCAGGTTCCTCTGAAGCCCTGCAGTGACCCAATCCCTTGCATAGGATACCCTTTATTTCAGCAATTGTCTGTCTTGTGGAAAATATACAAACTGGATTTCATCCACTCCCCCACTTTTTCCTGTGGGTTCCATTTACAGAACTGGTAAATAGGTGGCATGGTGGCCCAGTGGTTAGCACTGTTGTCTCAGAGGGCCAGGGACCCCAGTTCGATTGTCCGTTTGGGTCACTGTCTGTGTGGAGTCTGCATGTTCGCCCCATGTCTGCATAGGTTTCTTCTGGGTGCTCCGGTTTGCTCCCACAGTTATAAGGATGTGTTGGTTAGGTGCATTGGCCATGCTAAATTCTCCTTTGGTGTTCCCAAATGTGGCAACTAGGAGATTTTCACAGTAACTTCATTGCAATGTTTATATAAGTCTTTTTGTGACACTCATATATAAATTTTAAAACTTAAAGGACATGATCCCATTGTGAAAAGATTAAAACAAAATCTCATTGCAGTCCGTGGAGGGAGGTCCCGCTGTATAAGCATCAATCATCAATTATTGGACATGCTACAAAGCTGCCTTCCTTTGAATGTTTGACACTTAATGAGTTGAAAGATAATGTTATTAAGGATTACATTCCAACTTCTGTTAGTTTAACACAAACTGATGTGAAAACTGTGCCCTCTTAATTCAAATATAGAACCTGGAATACTTATTCTCACCTATTCGGACTGCTGACTTGCGTATGGAATCCTACTATACCCACTGTGTAACTATCTAAGTACTTTTTAAAAGTCAAAATTGTATCTGCCTCTACTACTATCTCTGGCAGTTTGTTCCACCACTCTCTATGTGTAAAAAAATTACTCCCTGGACACTTTTGTATTTCTCCCTTCTCACCTTCAATCTATACCCTCTAGTTTTAGGCTCCCCTACCTTTGGGAAAAGATATTGACTATCTATCTTATCTATGCCTCTCATTATTTTATAGACCTCTAATAAGGTCACCCTTCAACCACCTAAGCTCCAGAGGAAAAAGTCCCAGTCTATCCAGCCTCTCCTTATAACTCAACCATCAAGTCCCGGTAGCATCTTAGTAAATCTTTTCTGCATTCTTTCTAGTTTATTAATATCCTCTCTATGATAAGGTGACCAGAACTGCACAATATATTCAAAGTGGGGCCTTACCATGTCTTGTACAACTTCAACAAACATCCCAATTCCTGTATTCAATATTCTGACAGATGAAACCAAGCATGCCAAATGCTGTCCATTTGTCCACCTGTGACTCCACTTTCAAGGAGTTACGAACATGCATCCCCAGGTCTCTTTATTCTGTAACTCTCCCCAGTGCGTTACCATTAACTGAGTAAGTCCTGCCCTGGTTCAATCTACCAAAATGCATTACCTCACATTTATTTAAATTAAATTCCATCTGGCCAGTGGGCTCCATTCATCAGCCCACTGGCCCAATTGATCAAGATCCTGTTGCAATCAGGGATAACTTTCTTCGTCGTACACTATGTACACGTTGTACTACCAATCTTTATGTCATCTCAAACTTACTAACCATGCCTCCTATATTCTCATCCAAATCATTAATTTAAATGACAAATAGCGGTGGACCTGGCACTGATCCCTGAGGCACAACGCTGGTCACAGGCCTCCAGTTTGAAAAACAATCCTCTATAACCACCAGGAGGCTATTTTGTATCCATTTAGAACCTTCCCCTGGATCCCGTGAGATTTAACCTTATGCAACAACCTACCATGCGGTATCTTGTCAAAAGCCTTGCTAAAGTCCATGTAGACAACATCAACTACACTGCCCTCATCTACCTTCCTGGTATTCTTTCAAAAAACTCAATTCAATCTTCATTCCTTGCACATACCAACAAAAATAATGTTTTGCTAAATCATAGAATCATAGAACCCTGACAGTGCAGAAGGAGACCATTTGGCCCATTGAGTCTGTGCAACCACAGTCCCATTCCCATAACTCCATTTATTTATCTTTGCTAGTCTCCCTGACACTAAGGGGTAATTTACTACGGTCAGTCAACCTAAACCGCACATCTTTGGACATAGGAGGAAACTGCAGCACCCAAATGGAACCTGCACAGACATGGGTGAATGTGCAAACTCCACACAGATGGTGATCCAAGTGACTGTTGATAAGGCTCATAGTAAACTCAATCTACTTGCCTTTTGGATCCTGCAATCTTCAACTCCCTTTAGCTTCCAGATTTTTAGAGACCCTTGAAACTGAGCCAGTTCAGGTTGGCACAATGGTTAGCACTGATGCCTCACAGCACCAGGGACCCAGGTTCAATTACGGCCTCAGGTGACTGTTGTATGGAGTTTGCACATTCTCTCCATGTCTGTGCGACATTCCTCTGGATGCTCCGGTTTCCTCCCACACTCCAAAAATGTGCAGATTAGTTTGATAAGCCTCTAGTGTCAGGAAGATTATCAGGGTAGATACATGGGGTTGTGGGGATAGGGCCTGGGTGTTATCAGTGCAGGCTTGATGGGCCAAATAGTTTGCTTCTGCACTGTAAAGTCTTTTCACAGACATCAAACCCTTCCGCTTTCCAGACTTTCTTATCTGGTGTAATATAAATCCTACTCATTAGAACTGTCAGGGATCTCTGTTGTGCCCTTGGTTAGTGAGGACTGTCTAATGATTCTAATAAGAGTCGCTCTTCCCTTCACTTAGTAGTTGCATTGTTCCAAAGAATGGGATTGTTTTTACTTGACTACATCCTATCATGTCTTAAAGAATTATCATTAGCCAAGGTGTATGCTTTTAATACACAATGTAGTATGTTTTCAAAAATATTTATCTAAATTCTCTAACAGTGGTTATATGTGTCTATATTCAAACAGTACCTTTGTAAAATATATTTCAGGCACTTTGTGACTTTTCTAAACTCTATTCACTCTGATCCAATCTATCCTGACCTGTTAGTCTTTTAATCCCAAAGTATTCTAAACTCCCTTTTACACCCAGAGAACCCCATGCTTTCTGCAACATGTGTTTTGACCTTCTCTCACTTCTTTTTTCTCTTTCATTCTTCCTCTACTGTCACTCTACTCTTTCTGTCGTTTTATCCTGCGTCTCACCCCTTTTTCGTTCTCTCCCTCATAACATTGTTTTTTATTTATCTTTGCGATGTGGCCATCACTGGCTTAGCCAGCATTTGTTGTCCATCCCTAATTGCTTTTGAGAAGATGAAGGAGAGCAGTTGCATTGAACTGCTGCGCTCCATGTGGTTTAGATATACCCACAGTGCTGTTCGAGAGGGAGTTCTAGGTTTTGAACCCAGTGACAGTGAAGGAACATAGAACATTACAGCGCAGAACAGGCCCTTCGGCCTTCGAAGTTGCGCCGACCAATTAAGAAAAAGCAATGACCCTCTAACCTAAACCATTCCCTTTTCATCCATAAACTTATCTACTAACCTCTTAAACGCCACCAAACTTGGCGCATATACAACTGCAGCAGGCAGGGCATTCCATACCCTTACCACCCTCTGGGTAAAGAACCTACCTCTGACATCCGTCCTATAACTACCACCCCTTAATTTAAAGCTATGTCCCCTCGTGCTAGCTTTCTCCATCCTAGGAAAAAGGCTATCACTGTCCACCCTATCTAAACCTCTAATCATCTTATATTTTTCAATAAGGTCTCCTCTTAGCCGCCTTCTTTCTAACGAAAACAACCTCAAATCCCTCAGCCTCTCTTCATAAGACATGCCCTCCATACCAGGCAACATCCTGGTAAACCTCCTCTGTACCCTCTCCAATGCCTCCACATCTTTTCTTATAATGTGGGGACCAGAACTGCACACAATACTCCAAGTGCGGCCGCACTAGAGTTTTGTACAGTTGCAACATGACGTTGCGGCTCCGAAAATCAATCCCCCTACCAATAAAAGCTAAGACTCCATATGCCTTCTTAACAACCTTATCGACTTGACTGCCTACTTTCAGGGATCTATGCACATACACACCAAGATCCCTCTGTTCATCAAGACTACTAAGAATCCTACCATTAGCCCTCTACTCTACACATTTATTATTTCTGCCATAGTGCATTACCTCACACTTTTCCACATTAAACTCCATTTGCCACCTCTTGGCACAGCTCTGCAACTTGTCCAAGTCTCTCTGCAAACTATAACACCCCTCTTCACTATCTACCACTCCTCCGACTTGGGTGTCATCCGCAAATTTACTAATCCATCCTTCAATACCCTCATCCAGATCATTTATAAAAATTACAAACAGCAGGGCCCCAAAACAGATCCCTGAGGTACACCACTTGTAACCGAACTCCACGATGAATAATTTCCATCAACCACCGCCCTCTGTCTTCTATCAGCTAGCTAATTCCTAATCCAATTAGCTAACTCACCCTCAATCCCATACACCTGCATTTTCTGCAGAAGCCTTCCATGGGGCACCTTATCGAACGCCTTACTAAAGTCCATATATACCACATCAACTGCCTTACCCCCATCCACCTCTTTGGTCACTTTTTCAAAAAACTCAATAATGTTAGTAAGGCACGACCTACCCTTCACAAAACCATGCTGACTATCCCCAATCAATTCATTTCTCTCTAAATAACTATAAATCCTATCCCTAATAATTCTCTCCAATACTTTGCCCACAACAGAAGTAAGACTCACCAGTCTATAATTCCCAGGAAAGTCTCTATTCCCCTTCTTGAACAATGGGACCACATTCGATATACTTCCAAATCAGGATGGTGTGTAGCTTGGAAAAAAACTTGTAGGTGATACTATTCTTTGTATCTGCAAGGCGGTAGAGATTGCAGGCTTGGAAGATGCTGTTAAAGATGCTTTGGTGAGTTGCTGCGATGCATCTTGCATATGGTTCAAGCAGCTGCTACATTGATCATTGCATCATTGACGGGTGAAGTGAATGTTTAATATGGGTGAGGTAACAAGCAAGCAGGCTCATTTATGTTGGATAGTGTTGAGCTTCTTGAATGTTATTGGAATTGCACTCATCCAGGCAAATGGAGCGTATTCTATCACACTTCTGACTTTGTTTTGATTTGATTTATTATGGCCACGTTTATCGTATATACAGTGAAAAGTATTGTTTCTTGCAGGCTACACAGACAAAACAAATGAGAAAGTAGAGTATAAATAATGGGTTAACTCAAAAAAATATGAGTTAGTGTGAATTGACAGGGGGGTTAGAGAGAAAAGCATGACTCGAATATAGTGAAGGCATACGAAAAAATGGAAGGATCTAGGAAGAAAGCTAAAAGCAAATAAGTGATTTAATTATGTGTGAAACATTGTAAGAATTTATTAGGTAAACAATAAAGGAAATCCATTGTATTGAGGAATATGATTAGATCAGTATAGAGTTGAATATATTTGTATGATTAGATCTGTATAAAAGACGGCTGATGTGATTAGATCTGTACAGAATTGAATGTACTCTTATGATTAGATCTGATTTAGATGGCAAACAGAACAACTTTGAGTAGATCCTTCTGATTTTTCCCAATTGCCATTGTAAGTGCAAAATAAAATAATATTGTGTGGATTTGCCATGATGTAGGTTGTTCTTCAAAATTTTCTTTATCACATAGCCTTCATAGAGTACATAGGGGTAGGAAAGGAGAAGGTGTAGAACGTAGTGTTACAGTTATAGCCAGGATGTTGAGTAAGATCATCTTATTTTCAGGTAGGTCCGTTCAAATCTGATGGCAGCAGAGAAAAAGCTGTTCTTGAGTCAGTTGGTCTGTGACCTCAGATGGAACAAATTGAATTTGCTGATGATGTGTAACGCTGGGGACCTCCAGAGACGGCCGAGGTGGATCACCCACTCGGCACTTCTGGTTGAAGATTGTAGCAAATGCTTCAGTCTTGTCTTTTGTACTGATATGCTGGGCTCTCCCATTATTGAGGATAGGGATATTTGTGGAGTTTCTTTTCCAATGAGTTGTTTAATTGTTCACCACCATTAACAACTGGATGTGGGAGGACTGTAGAGCTGGGATCTGACCTATTGGTTGTGGATACTTAATTCTGTCTACCGCATGCAGCTTTCACTGTTTAGCATGTTAGGTTGTCCTGTGCTGTAGCTTCATCAGGTTGATACTTCATTTTTAGGTATACCTGGTGCTGTTCCTGGCATTCCTTCCTACACTCTTCATTGAGCTTGGTGTTAAAGGAACAGTGGGGGATTTACCAGGTATGTGATTATAGGTTGTGTTATGTACAATTCTGCGGATGCTTTTGGTCTACCTCACAGATGCCCAGTTTTGAGTTATTAGACCTGATTGAAATCTATCCCGTTTAGCACAATGATAGTGCCACTCGACATGATAGACAGTAACTCCAGTTTGAAGGCGAGACATTGTGGTGAGCACACCTACCAGTGCTGCTATGGACGGATGCATCTGCAGCAGTTAGATTGGTGATGTTTTCCCTCTTGTTGATTCTCACACCCTCTGTGTAGACTTAGTTGAGGCCTCACCCAGCTCAATCTGCTGAGCTACCTGTGGTGATGGACTTTAGGCACGATCTTGCCATTTCGCTGTTCCAGTCAATTGGTGTGGCGATCCGGTAAGATTGCATCTGAGGCCAAAAATTGAGTTTGTGCTGGGTGCGAGCTGATTAGGCATTGCTCGCAATGTTCCCAGCTCTGTTCTGCTGGTGAGATCAACTTGCGCAGAGCCAATTTGCCACAGGATTGACATCATTTCAATCCTATTAGTGCATCTGGAACAGTTACAGGCAACTAACTGAAGCTCCAGGTCTATGGGGGCATGGTCGGACAGTGTCCATCGGGTAGGCCACCCAGGCAGTGCCCATCTAGCACACTGCTAGTCACTGGTTGAGCACCATGAGTGTACTGGGGCAGTAGTGGGGCATGTGGCCTAAGTGGCGGTGGGGTCTGAGTAGGAATGGGGCTGTGACCGTGGGTGGGGTATGCACAATGCCAGAGATTTATGCAAGGGGGAGCTCTGCAAGTGAGATGTGCTGTGCAAAGGGTGAGAGTAAGGAATCCACCAGGAGATTCATCGGGAGGATCCTGATATCCCTTTGACATTTCTCTCAGTCTCTCTCACTCTGCCTCTGTGTCCCTCTCACTGTGTATGTGTGTGTCTCACTCTGTGTGTGTGTCTCTCTCTTTCTCACTGTGTGTGTCTCTTTCTTTCTCTCTCGGTGTGTGTGTGTGTGTGTGTGTGTGTGTGTGTGTGGTGTGTGTGTGTGGGTGTGTGTGTGTGTGTGTGTGTGTGTGTGTGTGTGTCGCTCTCTATGTCGTTCGCTCTGTGTGTGTCTCTCTCATTACGTCTCTCCCTCTGGCTCTCCTGCTTTCTCCCTCTGTGTCTGTCTCTCGTTCTTTCTGTATCTCTCTATTGTCCTCTGTCTCTTGCTCTGTGT
This sequence comes from Sphyrna mokarran, assembly GCA_024679065.1. Taxonomy (NCBI): domain Eukaryota; kingdom Metazoa; phylum Chordata; class Chondrichthyes; order Carcharhiniformes; family Carcharhinidae; genus Sphyrna; species Sphyrna mokarran. The sequence continues at coordinate 20,142,472 of JAGIQG010000027.1, read as the reverse complement.
CCGTCTCTGTCTCTCTCTGCATCACTGTCTCTCTCTCTCTCTCTCTCTGTCTTGCTATAATTTCCTCATACCTCTAGTTCTTCCTCTCGTGCTGACATTCTCATTCTCTGTAGTGTACTGTAAACATATAAATAATATATATTGGTCTATTACATTATATAAAATATACAAACACACATGGGGCTGGTTAGCTTAGTTAGCTACATGATGAGCATGTGCTTCAAAATAACGTCAACATTATTCAATTCTTGTTCCAGCTGAGGTTGAGTTGGGATTCGCCTCCTTGCCTGCCCCATGCTTGATAGTAAGTAGTGTCCCTCAGATGTAAACCAATTCTTTCTTTCCAATAGCAGAGAAGCCTATGATTCTCCATGCCAATTCCCTCCTTAGGTAGAATCTCTTTCTCTCTTCCAGCCACTCCTCACCCTCTAAACATGGAGGGTGATCAGTTAACTGGCCAGTGGAGAGTTAACCAGATCTAGGTTGAGGACTCACTAGATGAACAGTAGAAACCATGAAAAGCTTAAAAGCACAGAGTGAACAGCATCTCAAACCATAAATTATCTGTGGTCACTGTGTACGAAAGCATGACATCCCCTCAAATGGCTGTATGAGATGCAGAATTTGAGCAGCAGTTGAATCGGAATTCAGTTATGTTTGGTACCGGGGATTGGGTGGGGAAATTTTACATGTGCATTGCACCTAGTTTCGTGTGCGAAATGGTCATAAAGTGGGTCATAAACCAGAAGGTTCAACCTCTGGCTAAAGTGACAATCCTTTAAAACAGAGATGGAGAGGAATTTATTTAGCCAGAGAGGGATGAATGTGTGGAATTCTTTGCTTCAAAAGGCTGTGGAAGCTGAGTCATTGAGTGTCTTTAAGACAGAGATAGATAGGTCTTGATTAGTAAGAGGATCAGGGTTATGGGGACAATGCAGAAGAATGGAGATGAGAAAAATACCCCCTATGATTGAATGGCAGAGCAGACTCAATGGGTCGAGTGGCCTAATCTTATGGCCTTATAATTTCAAGAAGAAATTAGATGTATAATTTTAAATTATTTTAGATGTAATGAAATGTCTTGGGGTGAGAGAGGTCGAGGGATATGGGGAGAAAGGGGGATCAGGGTATTGAATTTGATGATCAAAATGAATGACGGAGCAGGGTTGTAGGTTTGAGTGGCCTAATCCTGCTTCTAGTTTCTATGTTTAATGACGCAAATAGCTATTTGAAGAGTAACCACCTAACTGAAGTTTCTTTCTTGTGACAATCAACTTTGACACTGATGGAAATTATTTGGCAGGAAACTATACCCTGCCTCTTGACACCTTAGTGAAATGGCAGGTACGCCATTGAAAGCTTTAATAAAACCTGATGAAGCAATGCTTCTTGCAGCTTAAGCAGCACAGCTGACCTGACAATGCAAAACTCATCGATTGTGACTGTCTAACCCAATAAAAGTTTAAGCAGCGGTCATGAAGTTACCTTTTACACAGCTATCGAATAACACTAGCTGTACTTGTGATCAAACTGTGTTATCCCTTCTGGCAATCAGAATTCTGTGGCTATTTTTAAGTGTGGCTCTCTAAACGAACCCTAATAACAGTTTAATCAAGTAGTTGAAGAAGCCTTCCTCTCAGAAGAAAATCTATAAGACTTTTACAGTAAGTCATCATTCGGGGATTTATTCCGCTCCCCGCTGATAGTCTCCAAACAACAATCAGAGTCATTAACATTTTTCTCTATTAAAAGTTTATTAACCTTGTGAACCTTAATAGGGCACAAGAAATAAAATAATTCTCAACATCTACTAAAATTGCCTTTGATCAGGAATTGTATAGTGTTATCCAAGGGATTATTGTGTTTATAGAAATGGTCTATTTTTCTCACAGCAGGGAGATGCAGCGAGCTTGGTCAAGTTGGCGCTTTGTGGCAATTCTCGATGTAGACTCAATCCCACTTCCCCTGAGCACTTGATTTTTTTTCTCTGTTGTGCTACGATGAAAGGAGCTGAGAGAAAGCCAGCCAGCTTCCCACAGGAGGGAGTGTGAATAATTGGAACGAAAGTTGGCCCCAAGCCACCATTGTTGGCAGCCTTGTCTCTTCTGCCTTGGCTGAAGAACAACAGTGTTTGTGTCGACAGACCAAGCTATTACTTCTTCAGCCGGGACAGTTCTGAAAGAGATTGGGAGAGAAAATCGAAGGAGTTCTGGAAACTGAGGAGAAAAACTTTCGTCTTTCTTGCCAACAGGACATAACATGATTCACCCTATAGTGGAGCCAGGCCCCCGAGCTCAGTTATCTTGATCCAAGTTGGACAAGTCACTTTTAATTTTTTAACCTGTGGAACATGCATCAGCAAACAACATTATTTGGAATTTATATTTTATACATAGAAATTAATTCGCGCACCTCATAGAATTCCATTGTTGGCCTTTCTATTGTCCTCATGCTACTGTGCAGAGGGACCTGGGGGTCCTTGTGCATGAATTGCAAACATTCAGTTTGCAAGTGCAGCAGGTGATCAAGAAGGCAAATGGAATGTTGGCCCTTATAGCGAGGGGGATAGAATATAAAAGCAGGGAGGTCTTGTTGCAACTGTACAAAGTATTGGTGAGGACACAACTGGAGTACTGTGTGCAATTTTGGTCCCCTTATTTGCGAAAGGATATATTGGCCTTGGAGGGAGTACAGAGAAGTTTTACCAGCTTGATTCCAGAGATGAGGGGGTTAGCTTATGAGAAGAGATTGAATAGATTAGGTCTGTACTTGTTGGAGTTTAGAAGACTGAGCGGAGATCTTATAGGGACATATAAGAAAATGAAGAGGCTCGACAAGGCAGAAGCAGAGAGATTATTTCCACTTAGAAAGGAAACGAGAACCAGAGGGCACAGCCTCAAAATAAGAGGGAGTCAATTTAGAACAGAGTTGAGGAGGAACTCTTTCTCCCAGAGGGTAGTGAACTTTTGGAATTCTCTGCCCATTGAAGCAATGGAAGCTATCTCATTAAATGTGTTTAAATCACAGGTAGATAGATTTCTGACCAATAAGGAAATTAAGGGTTATGGGGAGCAAGCAGGTGAGTGGAACTGAACTACTATCAGATCAGCCATGATCTTACTGAATGGCAGGGCAGGTTCAAGGGGCTAGAAAGCCTACTCCTGCTCCTATTTCTTACGTTCTCAAACTAGCCCCGAGCTGTCTGCCATTTTACAGGGGAATGGGTGAAGCCTCTAGGCTAACCAACCTGCCCTGGCTCCATTGGAGGCCAGTTAATGACAACCTGAGGGCCATTTCCTGCCTGAGCTCAATTTTCAGGCTGGCAGGAGGGAAACCTGGGCCTCAAGCCAGAAATTGATGGTGAGGGTACTTCCTTCAATGGCCATCTTTTCACACCAGCATTGCGCACCCCCCTGTCCCTCTCAGAGGATGAAGAGGATGTTGCCCCCATTCCCAGTCCCATCTTCTTCACCAAAGTCAGGCCCTACCCTTCTCTCCCTTCCCCATTGTCCCCGCAAACCCACTCTCACTTACCTAGCCCTGGATTCCGAACTTAGAATATGGGGACTGCCAGGATGTCTGGCAGATATATCTACAGAGATATCTACAGAGGAACAGCCATTTATGCACAACAAGCCTGTCACTCTGATAGTTCACTCCCGGCTACCTACCTTATCATCAAGTCCCTCTTCCTTGATTTAATGCCTCACTACCTAGCTCTTCCCCAGCAACTTTGGCTGAGTAGCTTTCTACCTGATTTTCATTCTTCCTAATTTTAACCTTTATTTCCTGTGACTCACTGCTCAGAGTGTTGACCTATTTCAGTGATTCCTTACTCATCTCCGAAACGTCAATGAAAAGTTGTCTTTTTTAATATTTTACATTGTGAAAGACGGATGTTACTGCTGTCACGTTGAAACAAGTGATAGAATTGTCAGGATATGCTAAATCTGACTGCAGGGAAGATCCATTTTTAGTGGGTTTCCTGAACTGGCAGGGTTGATGAGTTACAACAGTTTAAGATTTTGCCAATTATGAGCATATTTGTGCAAGATCTGGGCTTCTAAAAGGAACTAGCTTGATTGCAGGGTACACGCGCCTGATGTCTCTCCTTCTCAACAAAGCAACCTGATTCTGCTAACTTATGCTGACATTTTGGATAGCTATGTTATTCTCCTCTCTGTATTCCCTTCTGTAAATATCCATCCTATTTTATTAATGGGGAGGCAGTGGCATTGTCACTGGATTATTAATCTGGAGACCCAGATAAGATCTGGTGACCTGGGTTCAAATCCTAACATGGCAGGATGTGAAATCGGAATTCAATAAATATCTGGAATTAAAAGTCTAATGACGACTATGAAACCATTATCAATTGTTGTAAAAACCCATCCTTACCTGATCTAGCCAAGATGAGGAGGAATTTCTTCAGCCAGAGGGTGGTGAATCTGTGGAAGTCATTGTCACAGAAGGCTGTGGAGGCCAGATGATTGAGTGTATTTAAGACAGAAATAGATCGGGTCTTGATTTGTGAGGGGAGCAAAGGTTACAGGGAAAAGGCAGGAGAATGGGGTTGAGAAACTTATCGGCCATGATTGAATGGCAGAGCAGACTCAATGGGCCGAATGGCCTGATTCTGCTTCTATGTATTATGGTCTTGTTATGGCCTAGCTGTGACTTCAGACCCATGACAATGTGGATGACACAAATGCCCTCTGATTTTGAGGGATAGGCAGTAACTGCTGGCCCAGCCAGCAACCCTTACGTCCTGTGAATGGATAAGACAAATTAATTTACATGCTGTTCCTCACAGAAAGGCTTACTCAAGAGGAGCACAGCGTCAGGAATCTGAACTGGAGGTTGGTGGGCATAGGGTCATCGATCAACATTCCTACAGGCTGAGCAAGGAGGAAGAGTCTTTAGGAATTTATCTTTGTGTGACATTCGACAACAGCAAAGTAAAACTGTGGCTCAAGTATAACTATCTGTAGAAATCTGGTTTCCTACATGGTGCATGTATTATTCATTAAGACACAGGCCCGTAAGGTACTATCTCATCTCTGGCTCCCCTCTGGCGAACAAGTTCATTACCAGAGGAGAGAATCGAGATTTAGGATCAACGTTGTATGCATGAGATTTTTTTAAAATCTAAAATTCTCTTAAACCGAGCTATGGTTTGACCAAGTGAGTAGTTCAGTGCAGCCTTCTTGTAAAGTACCAGGGGAAAGACATGTAGCACCATCTGAAAATGCAGGATGATTTACTGTTCACATTTATTTCAGCCCTGACAGTGCTACACGTTCTAATTTACATAGGGCATTTGTCAACTAGCTGAGGGTCAGTGCTCTTCTCTGCATCATGCCAGCAGCTAAGCTGTAGTTATGGAAACCGGGAGCTCCAGTATTTGCTGCAGCGATGTAACTCTGTACTGGTCCCTAATTGTGATGGAATATACAAAGAACAATTACAGGATCTTGAGGAGCTGCAGTAGCGAAATACTACCAAATATATTAAAGTTTGCTTTTAAAGTAAATGTTCCATTTTCCTTTTTAACTGCTGGCTGGAAAAGTGTGATGAGTTTTTTCATGCTGTCACTTTGCAGGATGAGGTGGAACGCACGTAAAGCTGTGTTTTATTTTACACAAGAAAAGGCAATTACTTGGCTTGCTGAACTTTGACATTTGGAATTCAAGACACAGCTTTCATTCATCTCCAGTTCATGTGGTGTTTGATCCTTTCTAATCTTTTAAGATCTCCACTAGTTTTCTTCAGTTTATCAATACACGTGACCACATAGCATCGCTTTTGAGTATTTAGTACTGACCCATTGCTTTTCTTTAAATTAAATCTGTTAAATAAGTTTCGTGCACCATAGGTTAACACGGGGCATGCTGAATGTCTTTTAATCAAGAACTGAGGATCAACATTAGGAATGCTAAACTCTTGGTGTTAGCTACACAAGACAAAGTCATTTAGTTCTTTGATCATGTCCCTCCATACAATTCAATCACACTGAACCATTCCTTAACTACATTTACCCTCCTATCTCCTTTTGGCCAAAGAAGTAATCCACCAAATCCAGTCTTGAGAATATCAATTGACTCAACATCATTTGGAAAGAGAGAGAGGGTTTCCCATTGCCCCTCACTATGATTCTCATTAACTTATACAGATGCACCGTAAAAAGCATTCTATCGGGTTATAACGCAGCTTAGTTTGGCTTCTGCTCTATCCAAGACCATAAAGGGTTGTGAACCAAGCCTAGTCCATCACGGAAACTGTCCTCCTACCCATCGACTCTGTCTACATTTCCGGCTGCCTTGGAAGAGCAGCCAGCATGATCAAGGACCCCACACACCCTGGACATTCTCTCTCCCAGCTTCTGCTGGGAAAAAGATACAAAAGCCTGGGGTCATATACTAACCGACTCAAGAATAGCTTCTTCCTGCTGCCACCAGACTTTTGAATGGACTGTCTTACATTAAGTTGATCTTTTTCTATACCCCAGCTATGACTGTAACACTACATTCTGCGCCTTCTCCTTTCCTTTTCTATGTATGGTATGCATTGTCTGTATAGTGCTTTTCATTGTATACCAATATATGAATAAATCAAATCAAATTAAATCATAATAAGAGACCCTTTGTGTTTTACTGTGGAGATTAGGAATGCTGTTCTACAGAGTCACACCATTGTGATGGTGCAGACCTGGAGAATATCCTGGATTGGATTTTATCACCTCGCTTGTCCCAAAACTGTAAAACCCTGCCTGAGATCAACAAACCTTTTCATGCTCTGTCCCTCATCAGCTCTGATTCCCGCGGCGGGCAGGCCATCTCTCTGAAGGAGTGTGATGACTGAGTGCCGTTCTTTTCCCTATAAGCTTGAGCATAGCTTCTGTGCAAATAATCATCTAATGCCCTCTCAAGTGACTCGATTGAACCTGTCTCCACCACACTTAGTTCTCCTGGGGAAGTTTCACAATGATGGGTATAAGATTGGTGGATTGTTGGAGCCAGATTATGTGAATGGGTTGAATGAATGAGTGGATATAGTTGGCAAGCTGAGGTACTACAGTGATTCTTGCTTTGCCAGCTGTGTGCATTTAGTAAGTCAGCTCTCCAAACTGTCAGGTTTAGTGGGTTAGTAGGGGGCGGGGGAGAAAAACAGTGAGGGGAAGAACAGAGGGGCACAAACATAGATATCTCTACTGCAGAAAACATAATCAAAAATTCCGCTGCCACTGTGTGATGAAAATTAATAAACTATTTTAGATTAAGGTTTAATTATGTAGCTTGGTATCTACCGTGTCTTAAAAAAAAACTGACATAACAGTGTTGGCAATGTTTAATATTGGTTTTATTATGTAGGAAGGAACATTTATCCTCCGCATTTGCTTTGCTTTCCCCAAGGCAACAACCCTCGCTCATGCTAACACAAAATAATGCATTAAATATGCCATTGTTTCAAAATCACAGCGATGTATGTATTTTCAATCAGTTGCAATAATGTGAACTGTGTGAGATATTGGGAATAGTACCCGGGTCCAATGGAAATTAGCGCTGTCATCTTGCAATCAGTTAGTCCTGAAAGCAGTCAATAAAATGCTCATCTGTTGAAGCTTTCATCTCTGCCTTTGTTGCTCTAACCTTGACAGTTCCAGCTGTCTTCTGGCCAGCCTTTTATCTTCCATCCTATGTTATCCCAAACTCTGCTGTACAAGGGGCAACAAGAGTTGGACGGAGCTGAATGGAAAGTGACAGAGCGAGAGGAAAAGAATCATAGAATCCTACAGCGCAGAAGGAGGCCATTCGGCCCATCGTGTCTACACCAACCACAATCCCACTCAGGCCCTATTTCCATAACACCATGCATTTACCCTGCTAGTTCCCCTGACTCTAAGGGGCAGTTTAGCATGGCCATTCCACCTAACTTGCGCTTCTTTGGACTGTGGGAAGAAGCTGGAGCACCCGGAGGAATCCCACGGAGACATGGCAAGAATGTGCAAACTCTGCACAGACAGTGATCCAAGCCGGGAATCGAACCTAGATCCCTGGCACTGTGAGGCAGCAGTACTAACCACCATGCAGCCCTAAGGCACTCTCTCTGTCTAACCCCCAGAAGCCTATATCCTAACTTGCCCCAAGTCCTGTTCACCAGTTACCCCTGTGCAAATGGACCTACAATGACTCTTTGTCCAGCAATGTCTCAATTTAAAAATTCTCATGCTTTTTTTAAAATTCCTTGATGCCCTTGCCCTTCCCTATCTTAACCTCCTCCAGCACTACATCCATATGAGTGGGATCTCTGCATTCCTCTAATTTAACCTCTTGAACATCTCCAACTGCTCCGCCATGGGTAGCTCTGCTTTGAGCTGCCTGGACCCTAATCTCCAAATTGCTTCCCTGAGCACCACTTCTGTCTCTCTTCCTTCAGTATATGATTAAAACCTCTCACTTGGATCTAGCTTTTGGCTGTATGTTTTAATATTTCCCTCTGTGGCTCAGTGTGATTTTAAGTGAGCTGCGATCCCAGGTTACCTTCCTATATGTCTTACTTCCGTCTTTAAAAGATGGGCTGCTGCATTCTGCTATATGTGAAAATGTGTTCATTATCTGTATCCATGAGCCCTCCTTTCTTGAGATTTGCCTTTCTGATTTAGGCTGGAATGTCTCTCGTGTGAAGTCTTTTGAGACACGGTGATGTGATTTCCTAAATTGGGAATTCTTCACAGAAGTCAGTCTCCTTATTTGTAATGTCATTGAAGAGAAGATTCTCTACAAAATGCCTGCTCCCAGGCTGCCTCTGAACAGGAGTTCACACACTTAAAATGAACAGGCAATGTGGACAACGATACTGCAGCAATAATTGTCCATTCAGTGATACATATGGGTAATTGACACAAGAACATAGAATAGACTAGAACCCCTATAGTTGCAGAAGGAGGCCATTCAGCCCATTGAGTTTGCACTGATTCTCCAACAAAGCATCTTACCCAGGCCCACCCCATCACTTAATCCTGAGCATTTTAGCATGGCTAATCTGCCTAATTTACACATCTCAAAGAGGCAATTTAGCATGGCCAATCCACCTAACCAGCACATCTTTGGACTGTTAGAGGAATCAGGAGCACTTGATGGAAACCCATGCAGACATGGGAATAATGTGCAAACTCCACGCAGACGGCCACCTAAGGAATCAAATCCAGGTCTACTGTGAAACAGCAGTGCTTGCCACTGTGTTTCCAAGAATATGAAGAATTTTAACATCCCAAGGACAAGTGGGTTGGAACCTGGTGGGATGTAGAAAATTTAGTAGCTTAAATTGCGACTACCACACAACTCCATCCTTTCTGTCTCCAGGTTTATTTGGGATGGGTTTGACTATAAGGGAGTGATCTGCTGAGAAGATTCTTCATGACAGCGGGTTGATAATTAATGAAGCTGTTTATATCAGTGGCCTGCGATATTGAGGTGATTTTGAATTGATATTAAATAGGCATTTTAATTTAATATCTCCAGCACAGGTTTCTCAGGGCTTGGGAAATCTGTCAGTGAGAACAAAGTAAGGTTGTACAGCTTTTCATGGGGATGTCTTAAAAAATTAAATTGCCCAGCGTCAATAAAATGCCATTCCCTATTACCCTCTCTCTCACTTCTGTCTGCCAATTTTGCAGGCAAATTTTGTGAGCATAGAGATTGTCCTGCACTGCGGAGGGAAGCTTTGAAATGGGCAGTACCAGGATGGTGAGGGAAGGGTGGGTTGGGGGGTTGGTAGGGGGTGGGGGGATGTTGCGTGAGGGAAGGCTGGCAGGTGTGGGGTTGGTGGGGTGGTGAGACCGGGTGAGGGGTGGATGTGGAGGGGGAGAAGGCAGTGCTACAGTTGCTTTAGATAAGGCATCAGCTGAGGCACGCAATCTGAGAGCACTGGTTCAATACACTCCAGTGAGTGTGTCCAGAGCCGTTTTGCAGGGTGCAGCACAGAGGATTGAAGATGGAGCGTGATCGAGTCATTTGCTGTTTATGAAGAAATTGAAGAGGAGGAATGTGTAGATGGGGCATCCATCAGTAAACCCACCACATACAGCACTGCCCTCAGAGCTCAAAGACTTGGGTGGCATGGTGGTTACCATTGCTGCCTCAAAGCGCCAGGACCTGGGATCAATTCCCAGCCTTCAGTCTGTGTGGAATCTACACATTTTCCCCATGTCTGTGTGGGGTTTCCTCCCACAGTCCAAACATATGTGAGTTAGGTTCATTGGCTATGCAAAATTGCCCCTCAGTATTGGGGAGCATTAGCCAGGTAAATAAGTGGAGTTACAAGGATAGGACCTGGGTGGGATTGTTATCAGTGCAGTCTCAATGGGCCAAAAGGCCTCCTTCTGCACTGCAAGATTCTGTGATGATTCTATAATCCAGTCAGACTATATAAAAAAAATTAAATCCACCCCTCCCCTGCCAAATGGTCCTTCAGTCAATCATGTACCTGTTAACTCTTCCCCTGGACATCTTGTCATGTATTGGTATTAATTGTGAGGCAAAGTGAAAGGAAATTGTCACTCAGGTTGCAGGGATGGAAATGACCTGGAGGTGGTGTGAATCAATAAATTTGATGCACTATTATTAAGAAAAAAAGGAAATCTTGTTAACAATTTGAGTACAATTTGATGAAATACTTTCTGAGGTGATGCTCCCTGTTTGGTTTTGGCAGAAGAAGCTGCAGCCCCTCAGACCCTCACTGTGACTGCGCTGACGCTTTCTAAACACTGCCTCTGGGTGGTGGTGTCCCTCAGGGTCCTGCCAAAATGGCTCCATCTGCATTTGTGCAGAGGAAGACCCTGGCAATAGCAGAGGAGGCAGTATTTTGGATACTGACAGAAGGGCAGGGAGCAACAGGTGAGGGATAGGGAGCAACAGGTGAAAAGGGATTTTGAGTGAAAACCGCACTTCTATGATCTGTTTCGCACTCCCCTTTTTCTGGTTCCAACACACTGCAGGAGATCAGTGACTCATTGTAGGATAGAATCATAGAAACCCAACAGTCCCGAAGGAGGCCACTTGGCCCATTGAGTCTATACGGACTCTCTGATAGAGCATCTAACCCAAGCACTATCCCTGTAACCCAATTTATTTACTCCACTAATTCCCTTAACCAACCCATCATGAGATACCAAGGCAATTTAGCGTGGTCAACCAACCTAACCTGTACATCTTTGGACTATGGGAGGAAACCGGAGCACCTGGAGGAAACCCACACAGACATGGGGAGAATGTGCAAATTCCATGCTATCACTCAAGGCTGGAACTGAACCAAGGTCCTTGGTGGTATGAGCAGCAGTGCTAACCAGTGTGCCACTGTGCTGCCCTTTAAGTCAGCATTCTTTGGCCCTTGACCCGTTCACCACTTGGTCCCTTTTTCCCTTCCTGCTCTGATTTCTTGAAAACAGACCAGAACAGATTTGCATCCTATTTGTGCAATAGCTTTTGTCAATACTTTGAAACATTCTTAGACAAAGTATTGGAAAGCTTTAGGTATCTCAGAAGAAATGTCTACGATGAATAATTTCCTCTGGTAAATATTGATATAAATATTATATTGTGTGCACCTTCGTAAGTATAATGTATTCAACTATTTCTACTCTATTGTCTAGCTTTTGAAGTGTTTATCTCATTAGTGGGGAATGAAACTGGTACTATAGTCCATTAGTAAAATAAATCTCCTCACAGCAAGTTCCATTTTACAGATTCTAATTACCATTCCTATTTAATTAAATGTCATTGTTACTTTCAACTGAAATATTGCTTTGGAATGAGATTTCAAGATTATTTTTTTCTGTGCCATTAAAGGGGGAAGGAAGGTATGTGGGGAAGGATACTTCTTTCATCTAAGCATTATTCTATTTATAGAAAATAATACCATCTATTCATTTTTTTTATGCTGGAGAGGTGAAATATTTCTCTTGAAATACCAATTACTGGGAGGAACCTAGAGCTATTGCACAGCCAACTTGGACACATGACTTCGCCTTGCCTTTAGAAGTATGAGAAGCCAGTTTATTTGAGTGACCCATATACTACATGCGTTTTACAAAACTTGCCAGCTTGTAGTATGGTTCCCCAGCGTTGGGGAGCTCTGCAACAGATCTTGTCTGAGGTTACATTTTGCAGCACCATTTCAAAAGGAAAAGTTGAAAAAGCATACTGTGTAATTCTGACTTACTCAAAAAGACAGGCAATTCTATTAATTCCCGAACCTTTACTTGCCCCAGGCATGCAAAGGAAATTTAATTGCAATTCTATATTGCTACGTGTCTCACTTTGGCCATATTAGACAGGCTGGTTTTATTATTCTTAGCCAGTTTAGCATTGGTATTGAGGTGGATCATCAAGGAAAGTTTTTTAAAAATATTTTTTTTCATGGGATATGGGCATTGCTGGCTGGGTCAGCATTTATTCCCTGTCCCTAATTGTCCTTGAGAGTCAACCACATTTCTATAGGTCTGGAATCACTTGTAGGCCAGACCAGGATGGCAGATTTGGGTGGCATGGCAGGGAGTAAGTGGAGTGATCAGCAAGTTTGCAAATGATACAAAGATAGCTGGACTTGCAGATAGTAAGGAGTATTGTCAGGCAATGCAGCAGGACATAGATAGGCTGGTAGCTTGGCAGATAGATGGCAGATGGAATTCAATCCTGATAAATGTGAGGTGATGCATTTCAGGAGAAAGAATGTAGGGGGGAGGTATATGATAAAGGATAGACCTATTAAGAGTATAGAAACGCAGAGGGACCTGGGGGTGCAGGTACACAAGTCTCTGAAAGTGGCAGAGCAGGTGGAGAAGGTTGTGAAGAAAGCATAATGTACGCTAGCCTTTATAGGAAGGGATATAGAGTACAAGAGCTGGCCTCTAATGTTGCAGTTGTATAAAACGCTGGTTAGACCTCATTTGGAATACTGCGTCCAGTTTTGGTTGTCTTACTACCAGAAGGACGTGGAGACTCTGGAGAGAGTGCAGAGGAGGTTTACCAGGATGCTGCCTGGTATGGAAGGTCTGAGTTACAAGGAGAGGTTAGGCAAATTGGAGCGGTTTTCCTTAGAAAGGCATAGACTTAGTGGAAATCTAATAGAGGTGTACAAGGTTATGAGAGGTATAGATAGAGTAAACAGGGTTAAGCTTTTTCCTTGGATGGACTCAAATAGCACAAGGGGTCACGGGCTTAAGGGGTAAGGTATAATCTGGTTGCTAGGGGGAGTTTTGTCACACAGAGGGCAGAGGGGTATGGAATGCGCTGCCAAGTAAAGTGGTGGAGGCAGATACTCTGGAGTTATTTAAGAGCTAATTAGATGGACACATGAACAGAATGGGAATGGAGTGGTACAGCAAACTAATATAAAATAGGGATCATGAGCCTTGGGAGTCCCTGGCAAGTGTGTAAATAGATGATGATATTGATGTATTTGTTTTATCCTACAGGTGCTTTGGTCCACCTTGTTGTCTAACAAAGAGCATACATGCGATGGTCGTGAGAGGGCTGGTCTTGGATTTTTTTGAGAGTATCCTAGTGCTTCACATCGTTAGTGTATGCTTGACCTGGACCATCTGATGGGTAACACGACAGCTCAGTGACTTTCGCTGTGCTGTGCAGATACATGGATTTGGGCCCGTGTCTGTGGGACTTTGCGCATTCTCCCCGTGTTTGCATGGGTTTTCTCCGGGTGCTCCGGTTTCCTCTCACATCCCAAAGATGTGCTCTTAGGCTAATTGGTAGAACAAATTCTCCCTAAATTGTCTCAAATTTGGTTTCAATCCATAGATCTATAAACATAAACAGGGATCATGGGTAGAAGTGGGAAAATCGAGGTGGCGTTGCGGGCTCGTTGGGCCGAAGGGCTTGTTTCCCATGCTGTTTTGTTCTTTGTTCACAGTGGCTAGCACTGCTGCCTTATAGCGCCAGGGATCCAGACTCCAGTCCTGGGTAACTGTCCAACCTTGGGTGACTGTCTGTTTGGAGTTTACATGTTCTCCCAGGGGGTTTCCTCTGGGTGCTTTGGTTTCCTCCCACAGTCCAAAGATATGCAGATTAGGTGGATTGACAATGCTATGTTGCCTGTTTGCATTCAAAGATGTGTAGGTTGGATGGATTAGCTGTGGGAAATGCGTGACGTTACAGGGATGGGGGTGGGGGGGTTTGTGGGGGGAGACAGGACACTGTCCTTTCTTATGGCACTAGCTGCTGTATGTTAAGTTTAAAGATCCAGTGTGTATGTTAGTGAATAGGTGAGTGAGTGAATGGGGAAGGTGGGGTAAGTGAATAGTTGGATGAGCTAAATGGGTAGGATGGCAGGTGGATGAAGTGGTAGGTAGGTGAGTAGTGTGGATAGGTGAGTGAATGTGTAGGGACAGGAGGAGTTGATGAGTTGTCGGGGGCGGGGGGGGGGGGGGGTGGAGAGGTGGTGGTGGTTGGGGGGCAGATGCCAGATTGTCATTACCCAGGAATTAGACACATTAGTCTGTCATTTCCGGGATAACTAACCAGGTAAGTATAATGAAACTGGCTAGCTCAGAGGAGGAGACTTTTGCAAAGGTTTCTGTGTAGCAGGGGAATTGCTTGTCACAAGTTCAAACTCTCTGGACAATTCCCACGGAAGTCAGCGTGTCAGAACATCTATGAGATTCTAACATTTATCTTTGATTATACATCTGGTATCTGATGATCTGTGAATGGATTATCTGTCTGTGTAGTTATCTAATCAACCTGAAAGTGTAAGCAGCGGGAGAGAAAACTTTAAAACTTGTCCCCAACATCCAGAGGTAATTAACAAGAAATCCTAAAAGTCGTATCCCACATAATAAACTTGGCTCAGGATTGATCCACTGTGATTTGATAACTGCCGCAGTCCTTATCCAACAATAGATTTATCTGAAAGCAGGAAGTCGTACCATAAGAAATTACAGTCAGAAAATTCTGGCCATTCAAAGAACAAAGAGCAACACAGCACGGGAAACAGGCCCTTCGGCCCAACGAGCCCGCGCCGCCGTCCAAACGTCTTAATGACACATCCATGACTTTAGGCTATGCCTATTGTGGAAGATTCCCATATAGAGACCAATATAGGGACAATTTGTTACCCAATCAGCCTAAGAGCACATTTTTGGGATGTGGGAGGAAACCGGAGCACCCGGAGAAAACCCACGCAACCACGGGGAGAACGCGCAAACTCCCGCAGACACAGGCCCAAATCTGTGTGTCTGCACAGCAACAGCGATAGTCTCTGAGCTGTCATGTTGCCCATCAGATGGTCCAGTTTAAGCATACACTAACGACTTGAAGCACTAGGCCACTCCTGAAGCAACATCCAAGAGCAGCCCTCGCACGACCTGCCGAATGCATGCACCTTGTTGGTCAACAAGGTGGACCGAATTGCCTGTGGAAACAAATAAGATATTTAGACAGTCATACCCTGCCATCTCTGCAAACAAGGACGGATAACTCTCTGTTCACCGCAATGGGACCAGAGAATCTCAGCAGCATGAACCACCAGAAAATTCCGGCCCACCTTTCTGTAAATAAGGAGAAAACAACTTGCATTAATATAGCATCTTTTGTAAAGCCCAGAAGCACTGCACTTGCAATAATGTGCCTTTGAATTCTAGGCACTTCAGCACAAAGGCCAATTTTCGCATAGCCTACTCCCTCTAACAGCCAAGTGACCAAGTCCTGACTAATGGACAAATATTTGCCAAGATACCTGGGAACTACTTCCCAACTCTTCTTCAAAATAGTAACATGGGATGGTTAACGTTTACCTGAGGGCAAATAGTAGCTTTTAACTTAATGGGTCCAATTTTACCATCAAGTGGGTGCAAAAACCTGATAAAGTCAGGCGTGAGGTGAGTTGTGCGATTCGCACCCATCTCCGCCCAGTTCGCTCTTTACCAAGGGCTGAAAATGGTTGCCATCATGAATTTAAATTAACTTAATAGTGGGCTGTGCACCTAAACTTACCAGCATTCCCCCCTTTACCACCATGCTCACCCATCCAGATTGGACGTGAAATAGACGTAGCCTGCAAAGGTCAATTTGGGCGCTCCAGCTTTTGAGGAGGTAAGTTGTGAGCTTCTGGCGGCTCAGATCAGTCATGGGGTGTGGGAGGTGGAGCAGATTGCTCCACTCAGATTGGTGGGGGGGAGGGATCCACTGCCACTCTGCCTGTGCTCAGTGAGGGGAAAGGGGGCTCTGCTGCCACTCTGCATGAGATCAGTGGGGTGAAGAGAAGGTACACTATCATCTGTGTTTGTTCGGTTGGGGGGAAGGGGGCAGGGGGTCATGATCAGCTTGGGTAGCGAGGGTTGTGGAAGTGAGCAATGTCTTTGAAGGCCAGGGGAGGCATAATCTAGCCCGGGGGTGACATGGTAGCGCATGTGCAGTTGGAAGCACCAATTGGAGCTGCAGGATTTCGGGGATGTTAAACCCTGCCAACAGGCTTGTGCAGTGCGATTCAGAATCGCTGATATTTTTGCAGGCAGAAATAGGGGCAGCGTATAGGAGCACCTGAGAGCAGGTCTAAAAGATCTGAAACACTTCCAATTTCAAGTTCTCCCAGCACTTAGAATGAAAATGGTAAAATAGGGCCTAGAGTCTTACCTGGATGCCACTTTGGACAGTGCAGCATTCCCTCATGGGAATGGCCCTGTGACAAAGTGGTTAACTCTGCTGCCTCACAATGCCATTGAGCCAGGTTCGATTCCTGGCTTGGGTCATTGTCAGTGTAGAGTCCGCACATTTTTCCCATGTCTGCATGGGTTTCCTCTGGGTGCTCCGGTTTTCTCCCACAATCCGTAAGCTATGCTGGCTAGGCACATTGGCCATGCCAAGTTCTCCCTCAGTGTAACCGAACATGGTGCCGAGGGATTTTTCACAATAACTTCATTATGTTGTTAATGTAAACCTAATTGTGACATTGATAAATGAACTTTGAACTACTGCACTGGAATGCATCAGCCTTGAGGTTTGTGTTCAGTCCTGGATTGGAACTCAAACGAACAGCCTCCCAAGTCAGATGGGAGGTTGCTACTGACTGAGCCCCATCTGACATGGTGATAACAGAAGTATTGCAGCCACTTTGGGAAGTTCCTGTTCAGCAGAGCAAGTGACATTAGGTCATGGTACATGAGCAGGTTATTTACAAAGAATCTTTAACATGTGGTTGGTATGTTGTCATGCTGCATTTGAAAGAAATGTTGACACTCCAGTAAATAAGTCTTGGGACATGATGAAGCACAAAACAGCAAAGTTTAATTAAGAATTTCCAATGTCGAAGCATCAACATCTGGTATATATTGAGATGAATTGTGATGAATAAATTGATGCAGATTATAACTTGGCTTTGAGAAGGAATTAATCTATCCATACCATCAGTGGCTAAATGATGCTGACAGAGAAACAAGTGGAACATATCATTGAATTCGAGTCATCAGATTCCATCTAAAAAATACTTCCATGGAAAAGATCCCTTAGAAATTTTGTTCTGTCTGGTTTCCCAAGAATGAGATTGAATTGGCCCTTGCTTTTTGACACTTGCTGTAGCTATTTAGAATCATAGAATCCCTACAGTGCAAAAGGAGAAATGTCTTATTTCTTCATTGCTTTCCCAGCTATGTTAATGTCATCTGCAACTTTAGCTACAGTACATTCTATCCTTATGTCCAAATAGTTTAAATTGAGGGGTGGTAATTATAGAACTGATGTCAGAGGTAGATTCTTTATTCAGGGGATAGTAAGGGCATGGAATGCCCTGCTTGCAGCAATTGTGGACTAGCCAATTTTAAGAGCATTCAAACGGTCAGTGGATAGGCATATGGATAATGTTGGAATAATTTAAGTTAGAGGGTCATTAGATTGGTTCCATTGGTGCAACATTGAGGGCCGAAGGATCTGTACTGCGCTGTAATGTTCTATGTTCTAAATCATTAATGTAGAGAGTGGGGCCCCAAAGACCGAACCCTGTGGTATTCCCACTGGTTACAGCTTACTAACTGCAAAAATATTCATTTATCCTCACTCTCTGACTAGCCAATCCTCTATCTAAGCTAAATATTCTCCCAATGCTGTGAGATCTTACTTTGTATACTAACCTTTTTCTGCAGCACCTTATCAAATGCCTTCTGAATCAGTTAATCACTAAATCAAATGCTTATTCAGACATAATAAAAGCAAATTATGGTGGATAGTGGAATCTGAAATTAAAAGAGAAAATGCTGAAAAATGTCAGCAGGTCTGGCAACAGCTGCAAGGAGAGGAAAGAGCTGATGTTTCGAGTCTAGATTATCCTTTGTCGCAGTTTTGATAAAGGGTCATCTCAACTTGAAATGTCAGTTCTTTCCTCTCCTTGCAGATGCTGCCAGACCTGCTGAGATTTTCTCTTTTGGTTTATTCAGACATAGAGGCCGGAATTCTACTGCGCTTCCACGCTGGCGGGACACTCTGGTCCCAGTGGCAGTACAACCTCACCCGCGGGTTTCCCATGGTGTGGCGTGAAGCCAGTGGGAATTGACAGTGGCAGGATCAAAGAATCTCACTGCTAGCAAACAATTTCCCACCCGCTAGAACTGGGAGGTCAAAGAATCTCGTCCAACAAGTATCTCATTTCTTTCCTATTCTATCCTTCTATTTCTATCTAACCAAATACAATTGCTGCTTTTCACCTCACTCTCTCAGCAAGGAGTGATGCATCTTTCTTTTGTTTCCATTCTTCTTGGTTAACTTGCCTTGTCCTGATAACCATTTCAGACAGTTATGTTTACTGAGTATTGCATTATTCATGATATTTCATTTTCCCTCTTCTGCCCCTGAAATCTGTCATACTTTTAACACCATTGGTTCCAATATTTTTGTCGCCTTCAAGGAATCAGTTCTCTTCTAAGCAGTCACATTGTGTCAAAGGCGGAGTTTGCAAGATTACTATGTCTTGGGACTATCTTTCGTTTTGGGTAAAATTGATGAATGAGAGCGGGTCATTTGATCTGTTCTGAATTCTGCTTGACAACAAACCAGGGTGGCTTGGTTATTAAATATTAAAGGAGGACCCAGGTTGTTTTACCCTGAAGGAGATACAAGTTAATCACATCTCTTACCAATGACCAGAGCATCTCTGCTAATGGTGGACACACTGTTAGCCACAGGAACCTCTTGAGAGCATCAGGTTTTATTAGCAGTTATACTTAAGGCTGTATGTTTAATTTCAAGATAGAATAGCGTTAGGGCCTAAAGGATAACTAATTATTTTTTCTACCTGGATATTAGGCTCATGTGATTCATGCCACGGAGATTGGCTTTGCGAAGGGAGAAGTCCATGGGAAGCTATTGTAAGCTCATATTACAGGTTTTTCTGTAAGTCGCTGAACTCCGTAGTCTGCAAACATTCGCAAAAGAGAGTGAAAGGGATAGAAAGATGGAGGCCTAATGCTGAACCTTAAGCAGATACATATGGTAGGAGTTCACACTTGGATTGACGAGACTGAGTTTATAAGGATTTAAAAAAGATTAGAAGATTTGCCTATCTTGGCTAGAAGGAAGAATTTCCAATTCGTATCTCACTGTGAAAGTCAGTTTATGGATTGAAAGTAATCATGATGGAAAAGGAAAAATGAAGTGAACCATTGATGCTGAGAATAGCTTTGGACTGGTTCCTGGAGAATGACTCAAGGAACAGAGTAAAGAATAACTGGGGAGATGGATTTTCTGTAGTTTTAAAAATTAAATGGGGGAATTTTTCTGTGCTAAGAGTATAAATTGCCTGCTGAATAGGGTTGTTTTTATTGCATCTCATTTGTTTATTGCAGAAAAAGTCTTAAGACTTCAAATCTTGTCCATATGGTGCAGGTACACCCACACACAGTGAGCTTAAGAAGGGGGTTTCAGGATTTTGATCCAATGACAGTGAGGAATAGTGAGATCGTTCCAACTCAGGATGGTGTAGGAGGGAAACTTGCCAATGGTGTTGTTCCCATGCATCTGCTGCCCTTGTCTTTCTAGGTGGTAAAGATCAGGTGTTTCAAAGAAGCTGTTGAGGGAGGTTTGGTGAGATGCTGCAATGTACACAATGGCACACAGTGCTGCCACAGTGTATTAGTAAAGTAAGGTCCTGAATTCAGAAGGTGGGTCAATGGGTGCTGATTTAGTAGGCTGCTTTGTGCTGGGTGATTTTGAGTTTTTTGAGTACTAGACAAGCTGCAGTCATCCAGGCAAGTGGAGAGTGTTCGATCACAATCCCGCCTTGTGCCTTGTAGATGGTGGACAGTCTTTGGGGAGTTAGGAGGTCAGTTACTTGCTGCAGAATGCCCAGCCTTTGACCTGTTTGTATAGCTACGATATTTATTTAGCTGATTTAGTTAATTTTCTAGTCACAGGTAAATCCAAGGATGTTGTTCATGGGATAGGGTGTGGAGATGTTCAGCAATGGTAATGCCATTGAATGTATCAGTGAAATAGTTAGATGCTCTCTCATTAGCATTGGTCATTGTCTAACACTTGTGGCGTGAATGTTACAGGTGCATGAATAACCAAAAGTAGCCACCCAAGTTCATAAAAATAAAAAAGTGTTTAAAAGGAAAGCAATGGAGTTTATTTCCGATTAAATACAATACAAAACGGGGAAGAAATATTAAAATTATACAGAAACATTGTTAGATCATATTCGGAACACTGTGAACTAATTTGAACACAAAAAAGAATATTGAATAACTGGAAAAAAAGCAGGAAAGATTTATAAAGATGTCAAAGGAATTGCGAGATTGCAGCTATCAGGAAAAATAAAAGATTAAAAGAACTGACAATGTATTTTAAAAATTTGAAAGGGTTCATGTGAAGGAATTGTTCTGGTTTGAGACGAGTCTCAGGTAAAGAGATGTAAATATAATGATGAATCTGATATCGTTGCACTCTGTCAGTGGTCTTTGATCCAATTGGGGAAGTCAGGTGAAGAAGATCAGGAAGCTAAAGAGATTCCATCCAGTTTCCGGGCTGGGACAACAAGAAATTTTCCTTTGGGCTCCATAATTTAGTTCTTCTTTTGAGATAGATTTTATTTTTTATTCATTTGTGGGATGGGGGCATTGCTGGCTGGCCAGCATTTATTGCACATCTCTAGTTGCCTGAGTGCAGTTGAGAGACAGCCACAAGACTGAAAATGCTGGAAAGTCTCGGCAGGTCTGGCAGCATCCGAAAGGAGAGAAAAGAGCTGATATTCTGAGTCTGGATGACAAAGGGTCTTCTAGAATTACATGTAGGCCAGACCAGGTAATGATGGCAGATCTCCTTCCCAAAAGGACATTAGTGAACCAGATGGGGTTTTCCGGCAATCGACAATGGTTTTATGGTCATCAGTAGATTCTTAACTCCAGATATATTGTATTGAATGTAAATTCCACCATTTGTCATAATGGAATTCGAACCCAGGTCCCCAATGCATTAGTTAAGTTTCTGGATTAATAGTGTAGCGATAATACCACTAGGCCATCTGCCACCCGTTAGATACAGCAGAAAGCTTGACTTCCATGTTCGTGAGTGCTCACGTGGGCAACCCATGATTGCCTGATTGTCTACAGGCTAGCAGCCACACTTCTTGATCCTCCCTCCAGTCAATAACTGCATCAGCGTGGCTGTTATATATACTGCAGCTTCATGTGGTCAGTAGGAGGCAGGACACCAACTCAAAGCAACACTTTCCTCGTGTTGACACTTTTAGATATTCCCCTTGGGGAGACAAGTTCACCTCATTCATTGCAAATTATGGCAATTCTGTTCTTGCTACCTCAAACAAGCCCCAACTCCTGAAGTACTTATCAACTGTTATTCTGAAAAGCAACTATTTCTGCAATCTTCCCCCACATCCTCTTACACGTCCCAGACATTTGATTTTTGGTATAACAGTATTTGCAAGATCACTGCACACGTTATATTTCAATACTGAACAATTTGCTTGGAAGCAAAATATACTTTTAAACGAAGCAGCAACTAAGATTCATCTTTGGGCCTGATTAATTTGGATGTATCCAAATATACCATTTTTTAGTTTCAAAGCTTCCTCTGCTAAATAAACCAGTTATGATGATGTGAATTTACTGTAAAGTCTGTTGTAGGTGGGTGGTATGGTAGCACAGTGGTTAACGCTGCTGCCTTACAGCACCACGGACCCGGGTTCAATTCCCAGCTTGGGTGCAGTTTGCATTCTCTCCTGGTTTGCATGGGTTTGCTCCGGTTTCCTTCCACAGTCCAAAGATGTGTAGGTTAACTGGATTGGCCAGGATAAATTGTCCTTTAGTGTCAGGGGCACTAGCTAGGAGAAGTGCATGAGGTTATGGGGATGGGGCCTGAGTGGGATTGTGGTCGGTGCAGACTCAATGGGCTGAACGGCCTCCTTCTGCACTGTAGGGATTCTATGATTCTGACATGAGTGACAAATCGTAAACAGGTTTATTATTGAGCAAATATTCTGTTCATTGGTGGATCTCCCAAAGGCATAATGTTGCAGAACGTGCACGCTTGAGGTGGAACAAAAAGTGCTGAAAACGCTGAGCAGGTCTGGCAGCATTAGTGGAGAGAAAAGCAGATTTAACAGTTCAGGTCAGAGTTGAAAAAGATCATTGATCTGAAAGATTAACTCTGTTTCTTTCCTCACCGATGCTGCAGACCTGTTGCATACCACAGGAGACTTGGGGAGAGATGGGCCAGGAAGGCTGTTTTAGACCATAAGACCATAAAATTAGGCCATTTAACCCATTGTATCTGCTCTACCATTCGATCGTGGCTGATGTGTTCCTTAGTCCCATTCTTCTACTTTTTCCCTGTAACCTTATCCTTACCAATCATGAATCCATCAATCATTGTCTTAAATACACTCAGTGACTTGGCCTCCTCACCCTTTTGTGGCAATGAATTCCATAGATTCAGCACCCTTTGGCTGAAGAAACTTTTCCTCATCTTGGTCCTAAAGGGTTGTCCCTTTATTCTGAGGCTGTTCCCACTGATGCCAGTCTCTCCTACTAATGGAAACATCTTCCCTGCATCCACTCTATCCAGGGCTTTCTGTATTCTGTAAGTTTCAATGAGATATCCTCCTCATTGTTCTGAACTAGATTGAGTACAGACTTAGAGTCCTCAAACACTTTTCACACGTCAACTTTCAATTCTGGAATCATTCTTGCTAACCTCCTCTGGATCCTCTGTTACTCTGGAATGGAATCTTTGAACGTAGGATTTATTTAGAACGCACCAATCATCAGTGCAACAGGGACGATCTAATCCCACAAATTTGCAGAAGGAATGTTTACCGTTTGGTGCAGGAGAAATGTACATAAACTGATTCCAAAACATTGAGAAGTGCCGCAGTTTGAATTCTTCAATTCCGAAGTGATATTTTGTTGATTATTTACTTTGAGAATACTGCCTGCGGAAGTGAGTTGTTGCGATCTGGTTGTATTGTAAACTCAATGATGTGCAAAACTGGAGACCAGCATATTGTTCTAGAAGGGTCTGTAAGTCCTTTCAGGCCCCATTAAAAAGGAAATTGTTGTGGCTGCAGTTCTGGTCTCAGTTCGACATTGTCGAATTGGATATCGTGTTTGGTGCTGCGAACTTGTGACTTTTCTATTAGCAACACAGCTAACGCTGCCAGAACCCAATTCAGTTATGACCCATAATAATTGTGCTGGAAAGCTTTCCACTTTCCTGACTGATAGAATTCAGTACCCAGTTACGTCTTGCCTTCAACTAAGCAATTTTGAAAGACGAAGACTGGAGCACTGACATTTCCAGCTCGTGTAGATTTCTGTATTAGAAACAGTCATCGAGTCATACACCAGAATTCTGCCGCATTAGCCGTCACTGGAATTGGAGTAGGCAGGTGAGGAGAGGGCAGGATTTTCCAGTCTTGGGTCAAGCGAGGCCGTAAAACCCCACCAGTAGAATCGTAGAATATTACAGCATAGAAACAGGCCCTTTGGCTCTTTATATTAAGTTGATTTCTAGGGTAACAGTATTGTTTCTTGTGTGCTATACTGACAAGCATACTGTTCATATAGCACATAAGGGAGAAGGAAAGGAGAGAGTGCAGAATATAGTATTACAGTCAAAGCAAGGGTGTAGAGATCCATGTCAATCATGGTGCCCTCCTAGCTAATTCTAGTTGTCCACCTTTGGCCCATACCCCTCTAATCCTTTCCCATCTATGTACTTATCCAAAAGAACATCTCACTCAGAGTCTCCCCTCTAATCCTTTGCACAGAGTATGACCAATCTACCGAACTTTCACATGTATGAAAGCTCCTGAAAGCCTATTTCAATATATCCAACAACTTTCTTGTCAAAACAACTGAGAGAACAATTTGAATCACAAATAATTAGTGGATGCCCTGATAATTATCTTTCAAAATTTGCTGGACTCCGGAAAAGTGCCAGAAGATTGGAAAACGTCAAATGTTACGCCTCTGTTTAAAAAGGATAGCAGACAGAAGGCAGGAAATTATAGTCTGGTTAGTTTAACGTCTGTAGTAGGAAAAATGCTTGAATCTGTAGTCAAAGCAGAAATAACAAGGCACCTTGATACAAACTGTTTGATCAGGCAGATGCAGCACGGATTTGTTAAGGGGAAGTCGTGCTTGACGAATTTATTGGAGTTCTGTGAGGAAGTGACTAGTGCGGTAGATAGAGGGGAACCGGTGGATGTGGTATTTTTGGATTTCCAGAAAGCATTCATTGAGGTGCCTCACAAAAGATTGCTGCAGAAGGTTAAGGTTTAGGGAGTCGGGGGTAGGGTGTTAGACTGGATAGAGGATTGGTTGTCTAATAGGAAGGAGAGGGTAGATATTAATGGGTGCTATTCTGATTGGCAGCTGGTGACTAGTGGAGTGCCCCAAGGTTCGGTGCTGAGGCATCAACTATTTACCATTTACATAGATGATCTGGAGGAACGTGTAGAGTGCAGGGTGATGAAATTTGCTGATGACACAAAGATGAGTGGAAAAGCAAATTGCGTGGAGGGTATGGAAAGCCTGCAGAGAGATCTGGATAGGTTGAGTGAGTGGGCGAGGACCTGGCAGATGGAGTATAATGTTGGTAAGTGTGAGGTTATTCACTTTGGGAAGAATAATGGTGGGAAGGATTACTATTTAAATGGTGAAAAACTGCAGTATGCGACGATGCAGAGGGACCTGGGGGTCCTTGTGCACGAGTTGCAAAAACACAGTATGCAGGTACAGCAGGTGATTAAGAAGGTGAATGCAATGTTGGCCTTTATAGCTAGGGGGATAGAATATAAAAGTAGGGAGGTTTTGTTGCAGCTATATAGGGTGCTGATGAGGCCGCAGCTGGAGTATTGTGTGCAGTTTTGGGCGCCGCATTCGAGGAAAGATATATTGACCTTGGCGGTGGAGCAGAGAAGGTTTACTAGGCTGATACCAGAGATGGGCATTGGATTATGAGGAGAGACTGAATAGGCTAGGTTTGTACTCTTTGGAGTTTATAAGACTGAGATAGAATCTTATAGAAACGTATAAGATGATGAAGGTGATGAATAAGGTAGAGGTTGAGAAACTCTTCCCGCCTAACAAAGATAGCAGGATGAGAGGGCACAGCCTCAAGATTGGGGGGCTGGGGGGGGGGGGGGGGGGGGGGGGGGGGGTTCAGATCGGAGTTGTGGAGGGGTTTCTTCACGCAAAGGGTGGTAAATCTTTGGAATTCTTTGCCTGATGAGGTGGTGGAGGCTTCCTCACTGAATATGTTTAAGTCAAGAGTGAATAGATTTTTAATTGACAAGGGAATTAAGGGTTACGGAGAGAAAGCGGGAAAGTGGTACTGAACCACTACAGATCAGCCATGATCTTATTGAATGGTGGGGCAGGCTCGAGGGGCTGTATGGCCTACTCCTGCTCCTATTTCTTATGTTCTTATGTTCGTAATTAATACTTTGATTGCTTCTGCTTTTGGGCACTGGACCTTGCTGAGATGGAGGTAGGAAAAGTGGCCCCTGAACACCCTTGAAGTTAGTGCTTTTCATAACGCCCCCTCCTTCTCTTCCTCTGCCTGTGTGTAGAGTTTCCCCTCTTTACAGTCTCTGCTTCATTTTCTGCTGATGTTGCAGAGCAGGATATACAGCAACCCACAGCTTCCATAACTATTGTGGCTTCTGTGTGAGTAGATCATAAAAATCCTGTTTAGAAGCAGCAAAAACTGATTGCAGAACTCAGCCACTCACGAAAGCTGCTTTAAACACACTATGTAGTACTTGCACAAACTTTGAAAAAACCAAAATTAGTCAAAAGCCCCTCACTTGCAAATTTGATGACTGGCTCTATAAATGCGTTCATCTTACTAAAATCCTTTAAATTTTTATTCCTGTTTTAAATAGATAGTCCCAAGCAGTCATTTTACTAAAATTTATTCATGTTGGGAGTTCAAGATCCAGATGGGAATGGGGTAGTTGGTTGATGTTTCATTTGATTTGATTCATTATTGTCCAACTTGTATTGGGATACAGTGAAAAGTATTGTTTCTTGCGCACTATACAGACAAAGCATGCTGTTCCTCGAGGACATAAGGGAGAAGGAAAGGAGAGAGTACAGAATATAATGTTACAGTCAGAGCTAGGGTGTGGAGAAAGATCAACTTGATATAAGGTAGGTCCATTCAAGAGTCTGATGGCAGCAGGGAAGAAGCTGTTCTTGAGTCAGTTAGTAATGGCCTCGGACTTCTGTATCTTTTTCTTGATGCAAGAAGGTGGAAGAGGGAATGTCTGGGATGCATGGGGTCCTTGATTGTGCTGGCTGTTTTTCTGAGGCAGTGGGAAGTATAGATGGAGTCAATGGATGGGAGGCTGGTTTGCGTAATGGATCTGCCCACTGTGAATTTTTCCAATGTACACATGGTACATCCACACTAAAACACTTCCCAGCACATAATCAAGGACCCCACACATCCCCAACATCATCTCTTCCACCTTCTGTCAGGAAAAAGATACAAAAGTCTGAGGTCATGTACCAATGGCTTCAAGAACAGCTTCTTCCCTGCTGCCACTTTTGAATGCACCTATCCTTATATTAAGTTGATCTTTCTCTTTCTTTCTCTTGATCTTTCTCTAGCTGTGACTGTAACACTACACTCTGTACCCTCTCCTTTCCTTCTCCACCATGTACTCTATGAACAGTATGCTTTGTCAGTATGCCAGCCATGTTGGGTGTAGCTGTGCGTGCGTGCCATTTTTTCACTTCTGAACTTAATAGCAGCAGCACTATTATGGAGCTGAATCTTGCCTGTGAAAATTTGAATATCAAATTATTTCCACAGAAAGTTCAATATTTTGTAGCCTGTCTGCTAAAACCAAATACTGATTATACTCTTTACACAAAGCCAGGTGATTATTGCACTCTTTCTAGTTTTCTGGTCTAGCTCCTGTGTCACTAAATAATGTGGTTTGAAACCATTATAGCTGCATGCCAAGTGTCTGGGAAGCAGACAGGATTTATAACTATAAAGCTGACCTTGCTATTAGTGCACTTGGCCAAGATGAAGTGAACAGAGGACTGCAATTCATAACCAAATGTCTGGATCACACAGACAACAGCATTTCGCTGCAATCTTTGGATTATTAATGGACAACTTAAATACCTCTCTTTTTGATGTGGTAAATAATTCTGAAACAGAATTCTAAGCAAGCAAAATGTGTGGGATTTTGTAGTATTAAGAGATAGATCTTATCACAGGCGTTTGCCTGACGAAGACAGAGTGTTGAAAGCTCGCAAATTTACTATCAAATAAATCGGTTGGATTTAAAATTGGTGTTGCTAGATTCTTACTGAGTCAGGAGGATTAACAGGGTAAATATGAAGGGTTACAGGAAAAGAGCCTGGATAGAATTGTGGGATTTGATGGGCCGAATGGCCTCCTTCTGCACTATAGGGGTTCTATTCTATGATATCAACCACAAAAGAGTTATAGCATAAAGAAGACCATTCAGCCCTTCGAAGCTGCTCCAGTACTCTTGAAGAACAATCCAGTTAGTCCCACACTTTGACTGGATAACTGCAGTTATTTTCTCCCAGTGTTTGACAATTCTCATGTTTTTAAGGCCAATGTTTTCTGTTTTCTCTGGAATTTACAAGGTTAAGGTGTGATCTGATGAAACTTGTAAAGATACTGACAGGAAAAGACAGGTTGGATAAAGATAAACTATTTCCACTGAGCTGGATAATATTTATTAAGTTATTAAGGGATATGAGCCAATGGCTGGTATATGGAATTAGGCCACAGATCAGTCATGATCCCATTGAATGGTGGAACAGGATCGATGAGCTGAATGACCTACTCCTGTTCCTATGTTGGACAGCACAATGGTTAGCACTGCTACCTCACAACATCAGGGACTCACATTTAATTCTGGCCTCAGGCCACCGTCTACGTGGAGTTTGTACGTTCTCCCCATGTCTGTGTGGGTTTAATTTGGGTGCTCTGTTTCCTCTGACAATCCAAAGATATGCAGGTTATGCTGATTGATAGTGATAATTCGCCCCTCAGTGTCAGGGGGACTAGCAAAAAAATACATTGGATTACAAGAATAGAGCCTGGGTGGGATTGTGGTCAGTGCAGACTCGATGGGTCAAATGTTATCCTTCTCCACAGTAAGGATTCTATGATTCTATAATTTTATTACAGCTGATATATATGTAACAAATAGCTTTGCATATTGCTAAGGTGCAAATGTTACAGTCAGATCAAGGAACTGCATAGTTTGGACTGCACAGTTCCTAATTTTAACGGAGAGAAGCAAAGCTACAATTGGCGAAGAAGAGTTCAGAAGGGAAGTTACTGTTGCATAGTTCTTGGGTCTGACGCGATTGTATGTGGGGTTCATGGGATTGCTTAGCAATCGCCAAGAGAAAAATCACGTAGGGAATTACATGCAGAAACTGGAAACTTTTCCTCCATTAACTTGGTTCCATACTGGGTTGGCAGAGGTTTGGATAATGAGTGTAATGAGTCTCATTAATCCATTGTGTTCGTAGTCACTGACTGACCTGGTGTCATAGAATCCCTACAGTGCAGAAGAAGGCCATTCAACCCATCAAATGTTCACTGACTATCTGTCAGAGCACTATACCCAGGCCCTATCCCTATAACTGCACATATTTATCCTGTTAATTCCCACTAACCTACACATTTTGGGACACTATGTGGCAATTTTGTGTAGCCAGTCTACCTAATGTCCACATCGTTGTACTGCAGGAGGAAACCAGAGTAGACATAGAGAGTACATACAAACTCCATACAGTCAACTGAGGTTGGAATTGAACCTGGTCTCTGGTGTTGTGAGGATGCAGTATTAATCATCTGCCACAATGTCACCCCAAACTCTTGATATTCTAGTCAACCAACACGCCTTCAAAATTCTCACTCGTGTTTAAATCTTTGATGTGGTTTGATTTGATTTATTATTTTCACATGTATTAATATGCAATGAGAAGTGTTGTTTCTTACACACTATACAGACAAAGCAAACCACATAGAGAAGGAAGGGAGAGAGTGCAGATTGTAATGTTACAGTCATAGCTAGGACGTGGAGAAAGATCAATTTATTACGAGATACATCCATTCAGAGGTCTGATGGCAGCAGGGAAGAAGCTGTTTTTGAGTCGACTGATACACGATCTCAGACTTTTGTATTTCTTCCCTGACGGAAGAAGTGGAAGAAAGTATGTTGGGTGTGTTAGGTTCTTAATTATACTGGCAGTTCTTCCGAGGCAGTGGGAAATGTACACAGTGTCACCTAACCTGTACATCTTTTGGAGCATTATTATTACTATTCTTATTATGTTATTTGGTGGGTGTAAATTGAAGAGATAGATACTCAGTTAAATCTTGGAGTCCTCATGCATCAGTCATTGAGAGTAAGTGAGCAGGTACAGCAGGCAGTAAAGACGTCAAATAGTACGTTGGCCTTCATAGTGAGAGGATTTGAGTATGAGAATAGGGATGTTTTACTGCAATTGTATAGTGCTTGGTGAGCTAATACCTGAAGTATTATGTGCACTTTTGATGATTTTATCTGAGGAAGGATGTCCTTGCAATAGGAGGAATGCAACAAAGATTTACCAGGCTGATTCCTGGGATGGCAGGTCTGTCATAGGAGGTGAGATTAAGTCAGTTAGGATTATATTCATTGGAGCTCAAAAAAGTGGGAGGGGATCAGATAGAAACTTATAAAATTCTAAGAGAACTAGGCAGGGTAGATTCAGAAAGAACATTTCTGATGTGGGGGAGGGGGGTGGGGGGAGTCCAGAATTAGAGTCATAGTTTGAGGATAAGGGGTAAACCTTTTACGACTGAGGTGAGGAGAAATTTCTTCACCCAAAGAGTGGTGAATCTTTGGAGTTTGCTATCACAAAAAGTAGTTGAGGTCAAACGTGTGATTTCAAGAAGAAATTAGATATAAAGGATGCAGAAGGTGGCTTAAACTAACAGCAGGTGCCGACAGATGCTCTTTCACAGTAAAATCAGTCCCTTTTTCATTTGAGATGCAGGGACAGATAAAGACTGGTAGGACAGGAAATCACCTGGAATGCTATTTGTAGGAGAAAGGATAAGGTAAATAAGTTTATGTGGAACTGAGCTTGAAATTAAACCTGGGGATTATCAGAGAAGACCTGTAAAATGTGAAAAGTACTGGGAAAGAAAGATTTGCAGTACGCTATCAGGTTGGCACATGGATAGGTTGCTTGTTTCACTTTGTATTTCAACTAGTCATTTATGTTGTTAGAGTCTGACCAATGCAAGGTATAGAAAATATGAGTATAAACTCAGGCTGCGTAAACTCCTGCTGATGGAAGAATTCTGCTAGAGAATAAAGAGAGAATAAATAAGCAGATCAGGGCTAACATTCCATCCCAATGCAACATTTGGAATTCCACTTCTGCATTTGTTCTGCACATCATGAGTTTAGTTTAGTTTTTTTCTTCTCTTTTAAGATATTGTATTCATTAAGGTAAGAGATATTGGTCTGTAGAACTCTTCACATGGCAGTCGCTTGTAAGTGCAAACACTCCAATGGCATCTTAAGCTTCAATGCTGTCTGTCTGACAATATGGCTTATTCTCAATCTCCGCAAAGCCCCCAGCGTAAACTGGAGAAACAGCACCTCATAGAATCATAACATCATAGAATTTCTACAGTGCAGAAGGAGGCCAATCGGCCCATCGAGTCTGCACCAGTTACAATCCCACCAGACCCTATCCCCATAACTCCATATATTACCCATGACACTAATGGACAATTTATCACCTAATTCGCACGTCTTCAGACTGTGGGGAGAAACCCACACAGACACAGGAAGAATGTGCAAACTCCACAGTGACCAAAAGTGAAAATCGAACCTAGGTCCTGGTGCTGTGAGGCAGCAGTTTGTTCTGCCATTTACACATTCTGATCTCTTAATAGACATTATTAGCACCATTCCTGAACTTTAGCATGACCATTTATATTCTTTATCTTTTTGTCTATGCCATTCTTGTCAAAACAGTAAGGAGTCTCATGACACCAGGTTAAAGTTAACAAGTTTATTTGGTAGCACAAGCCACTAACTTTTGGACTAGAACATTTGGTAGCTTGTGCTACCAAATAAACTTGTTGGACTTTAACCTGGTGTTGTGAGATTTCTTACTGTGTTTACCCCAGTCCAACGCCAATGTCTCCGCATCATTCCTGTCAATCCCAGCCCCCCTCAACTTCCCCTGACCCCATCCTCATAGTATAAATGTAGTTTGATTTTCCTTGTCTTCAGCTCTGACGAAGGGTCATCCAGACCCGAGACGTTGGCTGTATTTTTTCGCCACAGATGCTGTCAGACCTGCTGAGATTTTCCAGCATTTTTCTGTTTTTGTTTCTCTTCCATTATTCACAGTATTTTGCCTTTATCTGCAAAGTATTGTTTAGTGTACTGGTATGACAACTTTCTTCCCCATTTCTATTATGCTATGAGATTACCAGTTGATTTGGAACTAGTGTGCCTATGAAAAGTTGGTCTAGTCTGCTCAGATTCATTTCACAAAGGGCAGATAAGGTTGTCACCCCATTAAGTTGAATTTCATTTTAACCTTGTTTCCAGAGGTGTGCCGGTACTGCGTTAAATTTAGCTTCACTTATGCATCAGCTGCTCTTTCTTTCAGCAAGCCATTTATGTGGTCCAAGTCTTGAGCGAATTAATTGCAAAATGCTCCAATTCCTCCAACATTTCCAAAAGATCAAGGTGTGAAAAAATATCAGTAATGTCATCCAGCGATGACAGTTGTGTATATTTTCTAAAGGATTTATTAAATTGGATTCTAATAATTTTAAAGCTGCCTGTTAAGGTTCACTGCCAGCATCAAAGTTGGTTCCAAGAAGTTTAAAAAAATCAGTGTGCAATGCAGCTTTGGAGAAACTTTTGAATCACAGTATATATTCCCTGTTTCTCTAGACTGGACCAGAAATTGAAAAGGGTTAAATTGAACACCTAATTGAATAGTAATCAAGTAAATGTTGTAATGTGTTTCATCTGCCACTTGACTGTTTGATTTGCAAATCATTTTGTAATGATTTTAGCTTGTAACTCTCATGTTTGATATCTCTGGTATTTGATGAAAGTCGTGACCTAAGAACAAGCCTTAAAGTAAAAAGCTCAGCGTTCGATTTAATTTGAATCAATTTCAATCAGAACTTCTGCCACAAAACTTTCATAACGGCCACGCTCATGTGAAATGCACAACATCAGGTGACACAGTGGTTAGCACTGTGGCCTCACAGCGTCATGGACCTTGGTTTGATTCCAATCTTGGGACACTGTCAGTGCGGAGTTTGCACTTCCTCCCCATATCCGCGTGGGTTTCCTCCTGTTGCTCTGGTTTACTTCCACACCAAAAAGATGTACAGATTAGTTAGATTGATCATGCTAAATCGCCCCGTCATGTCCAAAGATGTGTAAGTTATGAGGATTAGCCATGGTAAATGTTGTAGGGGATAGAGCAAGGGCAGTGCCTAGGTGGAATGCTCTTTCGCCAAGCTGGCAAGAATCTAGCAACGGACTGGATGACCTCTTCCTGCAATGTAGGGATTCTATTCTAGTGTTAGCCCAGGACAAATTGTACATTTGTAAAAGAGAAAACTGCATTTTTAAAAACCAATGAAACCTTCCGAATACATTAAAATGCAAGTCGCAAATGCGATCTATTAAATATGCCTGGTTTGTATAGTCTTTCTCTTTGTTGAGTAAGGGGAACTATGTATATATTATATGTTGGAGTTTGGGCATGGACTGCCCCTTTAACAGTGCAAGTCAGGTGACCCCAGGGAAATTAGCTGCTTCCAGTGTGGGACCCTGTCTTAGACCTGACTGTGAATGAGCACGCACCTTAAATGAAGAGTTTATATTGACAAGCCACCTGTGATTCTTCATGCGCTCTTAGTCCATTGGGGCATACATAATAGCATCAATTTCTTATATCCAGTTAAGTGAAGGTTTTAGGAGCATTATCTCAACTATTAGTGTTTAACGGTGCATCAACCTGACAGATTGCCCTAGTCAGAGTAGAATTCTACCAAAATGGCCCAGAAGGTTTATTCTCCACATTTATGCACCATGTGAGCCTCCATCCATTTAAGCTCATCTAACCTTGTGCACATATCCTTTCTCCCTCATGTACTTATCTAGTTTCTCATTAAATCCATCTATACTACTCATCTCAACCGCTGTTGTGTGGTAGGAAGTTACTCATCATAATCACTCCCTGGATATCGAGGTTTCTCCTGAATTCCTTATCGGTGAGTGTTGCTGAGGGATCTAAACTAGCAATCCTAAGCTCAGCCCACAAGAGGCAGCATCTTCTCTGCAGAACTACTCTATCAGGTCATCCTTTTTCCTTCGAGCTTCTGGAGAAGGAGACTCTGGGTGGTCACAAGAGGGACAGCTACTAAATAAGAAATGGCTGGAAGAAGCACTGACAGGGCAATCCAATTCTTCACTGCTGCCCAGAGTCCGGTTCAGATAGTGCGTGGCCTGGAGAAGGAAGATTGTGTTTTTCTGGGGAGCATGTGAGGCTAAGCACTCTGTGCTCAATTCTGAATAGTTTAAACTTGAATTCAAGAGAAGACACTTCAACAAAAATAATAAAATTAGTGAATTTCTTGTTAGGTTCTGGTTCTCCCCATGCCTTTTTCCACCACTTTCCCATGCTGTCACCACTTTCCCATACTTTCTGTCACTTTCCCCAACTTGCTGCCACTTTTCCCCATTCACATGGGCCTTATTGACTTACCCACACCTCCTGCTGACACCATACCCTGCATTTGGGTGTCATAGGCCTCAGGCTTCGCTCACCTCACTGGTGCAGGCTCCAAAGGATGAATGGCCTCCCTCTGTAGGGGAATCTATGATTCTTCTCACCTGATGGGAATATTTCAGTGAGGGTTAGTAAGTGACTGAGTGAGAGTTGATTGTATAAGGATGAGTGAGGGCGGCTGTGTGAGTGAGTGAGGATTGAGTGAGTCAGTAAGGGTACCCAGATGGAGCTTGCTCATCAAGGTGATATTTCTCTTCAGTGCCGGGGTCTCTTCCACCTGGCTTTGCCACCTCCATCTCCTTCTCTTCTTCCCCAAGATGACATCAGAGTGAGGTGACTTTTTACAAGCTATCCCCAGCATGCCCTCTAATTCTATCTTTTACACTCATTCTCTGCTTTTAAAACTGTACTCTCTTAAACTCTCTAATAAGGTTCCATTTTAATTTCTTATAGATTTGGCTGATCTTTCTCTACACCATAGCTATCATTATAACATTATATTCTGCATTCTTTCCTTTCCTTCTCCTCTATGTACTTTATGAATGGTATGCTTTGTCGGTACAGTGCGCAGGAAGCAATACTTTACACTGTATCCCAATACGTTTGGCAATTATAAGTCAAATTAAACCATCTCCAGCTCCTGCTCTTCAAAGTGACCACACAGATATCTTGTACACCCATTATGGTGGATCCAGGCACTGTGGCCTCAGCCACATCTCTCGCTATTGTGTACAGTTCAACATGTATATATTGTTAAGCTGCTGGTGCTGTCATAATTAATGAAAATACATATAATCATTTTTCGTTTTGGAAATGGGTATTTGTTCAGCCCATTAGTGCAGATTAGACAGCAGTCCTGTTCCTCTTCATGAGACTGATGACTGTTCAGCTGCTCAAAGGCTAGGAATCTCTTCACTCCACAAATGTTTACCCACTATCTACAAGGTAGAAATTTAGTGTGCAATGGAATGCCGTCCACTTGCCTGGATGACTGCAGCTCCAACAAGATGCATGAAGTTTGACACAATCCAGGACAAAGCAATCCACCTGTTTGGCATCCTTTCCACAAGCATTCACTCCCACCACCACTGAATCACAGCGTGTATGATATCTACAAAATGCACTGCAGGAACTCATTGAAGCTCTTTAGACAGTACCTTCCAAAATCACAACCATTACCACCCAGAAGGACAAGGATAGCAGATAATTGCCAAGACCTGGAGGGTTCCCTCCCTACAGCCACTCAACATCCTGACTTAGAAGTATGTTGCTGTTCCTTAAGTATCGCAGGGACAAAATCCTGAAACTTTCTCCCTAGTGGCACTATGGGTCTCCCTACACTATGTGATCAGAGGTTCAAGAGGGCAGCTCACCATCACCTTCTCGAAGGCAATTCAGGATGGGCAGCCAGTGACACCCACATCCCTTGAACGAATAAAAAAACTCACATTTAAGTCCAAGATTTTGGGACACATATGCTCGACTTCCGCCTGTCCCCAGTTCAAGCTCCCTGTCAATCATATCCAAACCTAGCCTGAAGTCGGCTGACAAAATTGGGGTGAAATGCTTTCTGGTTGATTTCTGGTTGTCCCAGTTGACTCTGGGCAAATGCCAATTAATTCCAGTTGGGATGAAATCTGCTTTCAACTGTTTATTCCCGCTGGGCAAGAAGTCTTCCAGTCTACAATCTTAAGGGGTGGCACGATCGCACAATCGTTAGCACTGCTGCTTCACAGCTTCAGAGACCTGAGTTAAATTCCTGGCTTCTCCTTGTGTCTGCATGGGTTTCCTCCTGGTGCTATGTTTCCTCCCACATGTATGGGTTAGGTTGATTGACCATACTAAAATATTTCCCCTTAGTGTCTTGAGATGTGTAGGTTAGAGGGATTAGCAGGTAGATATGTATAGATATGGGGGTAGGGCCTGGATGGGACAGTGATTGGTGCAGACTCAATAGGCCAAATGGCCTCTTTCTGCGTTGTAGGGTTTCTGTGACTCTATGATTCTGTGCACTAAAGATGGAATGGCAGAATTTTCCCCTTCAGGTGGAGGTGATAACCTTGCGGTATTAGTCCCAGACTATTAATCCAGAAACTCGGCTCATTTTCTGAGCTCCCAGGTTCGAAACCCGCCATGGCAGATGGTGGAAGTTGAATTCAATAAAAAAAAATCTGGAATTAAGAATCTACTGACGACCATGAAACTATTGTTAATTATTGGAAAAACCCATCTGGTTCATTGATGTCCTTTAGGAAAGGAAATCTGCTATCTTTACTTGGTCTGGCCTACATGTGGCTCCAGATCCACAGCAATGTGCTTGACTCTCAAATCAGGGTAGGTTATGAATGCTGGCCAGCCAGCGATGCCCCTGTCCCATGAATGAATAAAATTTTAAAAAGTAGCTGTGTATGTTTTAAGCTTTTAGAAAATGGCTTTCCCTTTGTACTCAATCTTGGGTCCCATAGGATTATGAAATAATTCCAAAATAAGAACGTTACTAAATGCTGCTTTTGTTTTTTGAAGAGGTCTCACTAAAACTCCCACGTCAGTTCATCCTAACTTCTGGACAACAGGAAATGCTTATTGCCGGTTACATTGACCTTCAATCACCTCACAATTATCTGCCTAAACCACCCTTGCTTTTTAACGTTTGTAGGACAGGGCACCATTTGTGCATTGCCTCTGATTTGCAACTTTCAGGAATTGCTTCATTCTGTTCACTGACATTATCGAGTGTTTCAGTCTATTCCAATTTGCGTTAGTGGTTGCAAATAATTGCCAGCAGTAATAACTTGAATACTTAAACCAGAATAAATTAATGGAGATTGCATTTAAATGACAAGTCATATGTTATTATAAAAGGCAAAATAATGAGGCTGTCACAATGAGAATTTTGAGGTTCTTTATTCAGTGGCCATTAAAAAAACAGCTTCAATAGACAGACTTGTGTTTGCCATGAACTGTAAATTAACCTCATCAGCTATGTGCCTCAGAATTAACTAATGGATTTGCATTTCCTGGGATCTATATTTAAAGTCATACAGTTTACTAACTTTACACTCTCTGTTAAGTAGAGAAACACTGTTTGGATGGAGCATATCAAGTGGCCTAAACTGCATAAAATGTTGATGGTAAGATGTAAATTTATACCAAAGTAAGATACTTCAACAGATGCACAATAATGTCATGTATAACTTATGCCAATATTTCAAACCACATTATGAAGCCAAAATAATCAAAGTTCGTGGGGTCCGTTTTTAAAAAAAACTTTTCACTCACTCTCAAATCGCAATACTGTCAACATGTTAGCTCTATTGAATTTCATTTCAGAAGAATGACGTGAACCAAAAGTGAAGACCGGTGAACTGATGGTACCATGAAAGGCAGCTCTATATTTATTTGGTTTGTGTAGTCCCTGACACTTCTGATCAAAAGCAAAGCTTTCACAATGGGCAGAGGTCTTGGAGGAAATGTCTAAACTAGTTTCAGCGGTATTGAAATATGAACTCAGGAACATGAGCGGGCTACTTAACTTCTTCAGCCTCTTTTACCATTCCCTGCGTATTTTAAAATAAGAAAGAAAGACTTGCTTTTATCTCGCACCTTTTGCAACCTTTTGAGACAACTCAAAGCATTTTACAGACAATGATGTCTTATTGAAGCGTAGGCACTGTGTAATCTAGGAAATGTAGCAGTCACACAGACAATGTTATAATGATTGGATTTTCTTATTTATTGAGGGATTAACATTGGCGTTAATTCCCTTCCTCATCTTCAAAGTGGTATCATGGGATCTTTTGGGTGGGATTGTCCCAAAACCATAAAATCCTGCTTGAAGTGAACAGATCTTTCCATAGTCCACCTCTTGCCCATTCCAATTCCTGTCGTGGACAGGACAGTAAAATTCCAGCCTTAATATCTACTTGCAAAGGCAGATGTGACCTCTTTTTAATGCCCCATCTGAAAGATGGTCCTTCCCACAGAGCTGCACTGGAGTGTCAGCTTTGTTTTGTTTTTTATTGTCCTGGAGCGGGACTTGTACCCAGAACTGTGTGACCAAGAGACAAGAACGAACTGCGACTGGCGCTGTCCATAATCCCATATCCCTCAATAGCTTTGGTTAATTCAAATCTTTGTATCTCTGATTTTAATGAACAGTTCATTCAGCAACAACTGTTGCTTTGGAAAACGACTTCCAAATTTCTACTACCCTTTTCATATCAAAGTATTTCCTAACTTCACTTCTAGATGGTCAAACTTTTAGCTATTTCCCCTAGACCCAGATTCAACAACAATCGGAAATAGGGTAATTACAAATTAAGTAGATATCTATTCTCTTTGATATCTTGAAAACTTTGCCCGAATCACTTCTTAACGCTGTTGTGATCTCCATGAAGACCAAAATACTAAAAGAACTGAATTTGCTGAAATATCCAATGAGAAATACAGTGGTAAAGATTTTGTAACTTCTTATGACTTTAACAGATAAAATTCCCACTGTTGTTTCAATTTGGCGCATTCCCTGTGTGGTTTATGATGTATGTGGACTTACAAGTATTGCATTAAATTCTGGTCGCCACATAACAGGAAGCATGTGGATGCTTTGCAGAGGATGCAGAAGACATTTACCAGGATGCAGTCTAGATTAGAGGGTACGAGCTACAAAGAGAGGCTAGACAAACAAGTGTTGTTTTCCCTGAAGCAGCAAAGGCCTGATAGGAAGTCTGTTACATTATGAGAGACACAGATAGGTTTGACAGTCAGAATCTTTTTTCCCAGAGCTGAAATGTCTAATACTAAGGAGCATGCACTTAAGGTGAGAGGGGGAAAGTTCAAAGGAGATGTGAGGGGCATTTTACACAGAGAGCGGTAGGTGTTTGGAATGTGAAGTCAGGGTGGTCAGGGAGATACAATAGGGATGTTTAAGGGGTTTTTAGATAAGCACATGAATATGCAAGAAATAGAAGGGTATGTACCAAGAGCAGGTAGAAGGGATTAGAATCACAGAGTCATAGAACCCTACAGTGCAGAAGGAGGCTATTCAGTCTATTGAGTCTGCATCGACCACAATCCCACGCAGACCCCATGGCCCCATATTTTAGCCATTAATCCCTCTAACTTACACATCCCAGGACACTAAGGGGCAATTTAGCATGGCCAATCAACCTAACCCACACATCTTTAGACTGTAGGAGGAAACCGGAGCACCCGGAGGAAACTCACGCAGACACAAGGAGAATGTGATTAGTTTAATTTAGTGTCATGTTCAGCACAACTTCATGGGCCAAAAGGCCTGTTTCTGTGCTGTTCTGTGTTCCAAGTGGAGAGGGAGTATGAGTTTAGATATCAATAACATGTCCAAGGGAGGTGATCGCCTCGTGGTATTATCACTAGACTATTAATCCAAAATCTCAGCTAAAGTTCTATTGACTCGGGTTTGAATCCCGCCACAGCAGTTGGTGTGGAGTTTGAATTCAATAAAAAATATCTGGAATTAAGAATCCACAAATGACCATGAAACCATTGCCATTTGTTGGAAAAACCCATCTGGTTCACTAATGTCCTTTAAGGAAGAGAATCTGCCATTCTTATCTACATGTATCTCCAGAGCCACAGCAATGTGATTGATTCTCAACTGTCATCAGGCAATTAGAACACAGAACATAGAACACTACAGCACAAACAGGCTCACAAGTTGCGCCAACCATGCCCA
Organism: Sphyrna mokarran; assembly: GCA_024679065.1. NCBI lineage: Eukaryota > Metazoa > Chordata > Chondrichthyes > Carcharhiniformes > Carcharhinidae > Sphyrna > Sphyrna mokarran. The sequence goes on along the minus strand of JAGIQG010000027.1, from coordinate 20,102,399 downwards.
TATCCACTCGGCCATAGATCAATCTGTAACTCCCAATCCCATTTAATCCGATGTACTCATCCAGAAGTCTTTTAAAAGACCACAGCAAGTTCACCTCCACCATCACCGATGGTAGCTGATTCCATTCACTCATCACCCTCTGAGTGAAAAACTTACCCCTAACATCTCCTCCGTACTTGCTGCCCAGCAGCTTAAACTTGTGTCCTTTTGTAGCAACCATTTCAGTTCTGGGAAATAGCCTCTGAGAATCCTATCTATTCCTCTCAACATTTTATAAACCTCTATCAAGTCACCTTTCAATCTTCATCTCTCCAGGGAGAAGAGACCTAGCTCCCTCAACCTACCTTCATAAGGCATGCCTCCCAATCCAGGCAACATCCTTGTAAGTCTCCTCTGCACCCTCTCAATAGCTTCCACATCCTTCCTGTAGTGACGCGACCAGAACTGCATACAGTATTCCAAGTTGGGTCTGACAAGGGTCCTACAAAGTTGCAGCATTACCTCCCGACTCCTAAACTCAATCCCTCGATTAATGAAGGCCAGTACACCGTATGCTTCCTTGACCACATCCTCCACTTGTGAGGCCGATTTAAGAGTCCTATGATCCTTCTGCTCCTCAACATTACTAAGACTCCTACCCTTGATATTGTACTCCTTCATCCCATTGGTCCTGCCAAAATGGACCACGACACATTTATCTGCATTGAAGTCCATCTGCCACTTGCCCGCCCATTCTTGCATCCTATCTATGTTTTGCTGCAACTTCTGACATCTCTCCAGACTATCCACAACACCACCAACCTTTGTATCATTGGCGAACTTACTAAGCCATCCTTCCACTTCCTCATCCCGGTCATTTATGAAAATGACAAACAGCAAGCATCCTAGAACAGATCGCTGGCACGCTCCACTGGTGACCGATTTCCATACAGAAAAAGACCCATTCACAACCACTCTCTGCCTTCTGCAGGCAAGTCAGTTCCACATCCACAAGGCCAAAGCCCCTTGGATCCCATGCCCTCTCACCTTCTCAAGAAGTCTTGCATAGGGGACCTTAGCAAATGCTTTGCTGAAATTCATGTAAACCACATTCACCGTTCTTCCTTCGTCAATGTGTTCAGTCACATTTTCAAAGAAAATCGACAATAAATGCTGGACAGTTAGCGACGCCCAAGTCCCAATAATGAATTTTTAAAAATCTAATCCAGAGCTACTTCCACAGCAATTTCACCATAACTTCATTGCAGTGTTAATGTAAGCCTTACTTGAGACTAATAAATAAACCTTATCCCATTGGATGCCTATTGAATGCAGGCACAATTTTCCATTTGGGGATGGGCCTGTAAAAGAAAATTGGGCCATCTCAGAGAAATGATTTGTAACAAATATTAATAAAGAGATCCCAATTAGTTTGGGGACCATCTATCCCAACCTTTGTACCATTTATCTGTCCAGACTGCAAGTCTATTCCACGTTGACCCTCCACAGTGGACTGTTGCCGATGCATTGAGGGTGTTTCCATCTCTCTGCTCTGTAATAGAAGATCAGGTATGAACTATTGCATTACAGCTTACGTGTGTCAATGAACTATCCATACAGCCAAATGACACAGCTCTGGAGAGAATTTCTGTATCGTTAGCATGTAATGTATCTAACAGAATTCTATATTTGTTTTCCCTCATGTCGCAAAGCAACAACAAACTTATCAGGAACAGCAGAGCAGGCTTCCATTCTAAATATCCAGGACACCTGATCTAATTACAATTTTGATTTAATAAATCTTTAAAATAGAAACGTTTAATGTGATTCAGGATGAAACCCATATTGCCTGTAGTTGAAAGAAATGGCAAAGTTAATGTGCCTAACAAATGTTGACACACTATTCACAGTGTATGATTGTGGTTGTGGTTTACAATAATTGCTTTAGTGGCATAAAACAGTGGATTGATTGATTAAGTTAGAGAGATTAGTCCTTTTATTTCTATGACTGTACAACAAATGGTGTGCAAAAGAATAAGCACCGGCTTTTCCAATTCCATTTACAAAAAACCTTGCAGAATCAATATACATTTCTGGAAGTGTGGGTGGTAAGAAAGCTATGAAGGAATGTTTGTGTCCACGCAATTATGTAGAAAAACAGAACAACTCTTGGCGTGCATTTTACTGAACTCTTCTGTCATGTGACCAACCATCATTGGGCTGAGAGCCCTTTGAGTTAGTCAAGAAATGATGACAACAGCCATTAATGGGGCTGCACAGTGGTTAGCACTGCAACCTCAGAGTACCAGGGACCAGGTTCGATTCCCGGCTTGGGTCACAGTCTGTGCGGAACTTGCACATTCTTGTTTTGGGTTTTCTCCGGGTGTTCTGTTTTCCTCCCACAATCTGAAAAATATGCATTGATGCTGGAGTGTCCCAGTAACTTCATTGCAGTGTTCATGTAAGCCTTACTTATGACACTAATAAATAAACTTTAACTTTAATGTCTGCATGTACTTCACATAATATAAGTTTTGCTTCCCATGTAATGAAATGAGAAAAGATTGCTCACCGAGCTTTCCAATATTAATGATCTGCGAGATAGCAGCTCTGATTCGGAAGATTATGGGTTCAGGTCTCGCCTTAAACAGTGAGCACGTTATCTAAGGTGACATTCCCCTCCAGCACCTTACTGTCAGAGGTGTTATCTTTCAAATGAGACATTTAGCTTATAATGACTTTAATCAGCCAATTGAGGGGTGGGAGCTATTAGATTATGAACTCCCTGATTAAGGGCAGCCACAGCAATACTAGTCTGAAAATGCCTGACCTCTGATTGTAGAAGCTAAGCAGAATCAAGCCTGGTTAGTACTTGGATTAGTACGTGCCTGAGAGCACGAGGTGCAACAGGCTCAATGATAAATGTCCCTAATTAAGGGCCAAATTGGTGGGCCAATCAGGGAGTCTCTTGCTTTGTACTTAACCAGAAAAGTCACTTCCTCTGGCACTCCTAGTGTGGATTGTTAACGGAAAGCAGTCTGTATGCTGCTGTCAGACTTGTCAATAAATGGATTTTGGTGAAGGGACTTCTGCCTCCGAGGTCTTACGATAAAGCTAATGCCCTGTTCTGCTCCCCTCAGATAGACGCGAAAGAAAAGGCACTATATTGAGGGAAAATGAGCAGCAAGTTATTTACAGTGACCTGACCAATATCTATCCTCAACCAGTATCACCAGAACAAATAGTTGGGAGATTGCTGTGCTCAAATTGACGTCAGCATTTTCTGCAGTACGACAGTGTTCTACTCTAGATGATTAGAATTATAGAATCCCTTCAGTGAAGCAAGAAGCCATTCGGCCTATCAAGCCTGCACCAATACCAATCCCATTCAAGTCTTGTCCTCATCGACTCACATATTTACCCTGCTCATCACCCTGAAATTTGAGGGCGTTTTATCTTGGCCAATCAACCTAACCTCAGCAACTGAGGATAGAACTCGTGCTAACTTCTACATGCTTACAGGCTTTTATTTATAGAGGCACAGTTTGCAAACATGTACCTCCTCATCCATTGTTTGAGTCTATCTGGTGTGTGGAAGTCCAAGTAACTTTCCAATTAATGTTCACCTCAGGAAATAGAATTATGTATTATATTTCTGTACAATTCACAAATAGTGACCACACTTCTTCATTTACTGTCAAATGATTTATTTATTACTGTCACATGTATTGGGACACTGTGAAAAAGATTGTTTCTTGTGCACTATGCAGACAAAAAGTACCATTCATAGAGTGTATAAGGAGGGAAGAAAGGAGAAGGTATAGAATGTGGTGTTACAGTCATAGCTAGAGTATAGGGAAAGATCAACTTAATATCAATTGATTTTTCAGTAGGTCCATTCAAAAGTCTAATGGCAGCAGGGAAGAAACTGTTCTTGAGTCAATTGGTATGTGATCTCAGACTTTGTATCTTTTTCCAATGGAGGAAGGTGGTGCATGGGTCCTTGATTAAGCTTTTCTGAAACAGTGAGAAGTATAAATGGATTCAATGAATGGGAGGCTGGTTTGCATGATGGACTGGGCTGTATTCACAAACCTTTGTAGTTTCTTGTGGTTTTGTTCAGAGCAGGAGTCATACCAAGCTGTAGTACATCTGGAAGGGATACTTTCTATAGTGCATCTGTAAAAATTTGTGGGATTTCCTTGCAGATATGTCGAATTTCCTTAACCTGCTAAAAAAGTAGAGGCATTGGTGGGCTTTCTTAATCATAGTGTTAGTGTGGAAGGATCAGGACAGGTTCTTGGTGATCTGGACACGTAGAAACCTGAAGCTCTCAAATTGGGGTTTTTTATGGCACCTAAATAAATGGAAGAACTTTCTTCACATTCAATGTCATAAATATAAAACTTCCAATATGAAGCTGACTCAATGTTCAGGTCTCATGTCATGAGCTATTTCCAGGATTTTTGGGTAGCTTTTGAACTGGACTGAGCTATTTTGGGTTTAAGTGCAACAATCTAACTTCTGTACCACATCCTGTTGTGTTTTGTTGTGCCCCTGTGTGGTATCCAAGCGTTGAGAGGCTAATGCTTCAATGTCTCTTTGTTGGCTTCATGACAATGTGAGAGGCAGAACTGGTATCTCTGTTGTAATTGTCAGACCAGTGCTAGATTTTCTTTCACATTGCACTGTTAAATCATTTATAATCTTAGTCCTGCCTGCCGAAGATAAAACCTTGATCCTAATAAATCATCTTCAAAAGGAAATCACAACTCACAGAATTCAAACAATTGGTTTGATTAATCATCTCAGAGAAATATGACGAAATAATGATATTTTAAGGTATAAAATTGATAGTTTTTGGAGATGTGAGCAAGAAAACGACACCTTGAGTGCGAAATAAGGTGTGATTGTGAGCCTGTGGTGACTGATTGAGAAGACAATAGCAATTGATGGGTAAGTTTTTACTGCGACTATCAATTACCTCAGAACTGTTTAAATTTATCAGTTTTTTTAATGCGGACTTTTCAACATTACATATGAGTACAGTGGACACTTTGGGCTGAATTGTAATTTTTAAAAACAGGGGCTGGGATTTATTTGGATACTACAGTATTAAAGATCTGAAACCCGACTGCAGCCTGTTCATTGTAAGGTTTCGCATGAGTGCAGACAGTTTCAGGAGATGGCTTGGAAATGTATATATTTTAATGAGGCTGGCAGTCTCCGATTTAACCTGCATTTGACTTTCGCAGTCGCCTTTCCAGCAGCTGAAAAGGGACGAGGACGCCTTCAAGGAGAAGGTGAGTGTGTCTTTACAGCACCGTCCATGAGCCATGATGAATCATAGAATCAAACAATGCAGAGAGAGGCCATTTGGCCCATCAAGCCTACAACAACAGTAATGCCACCCAGGCCCTATCCTCATAACTCCAAGTATTTACTTGGCTAGTCCCCCAGACACTAAGGAACAATTTAGCCAATCGACCTAACCAGCACGTGTTTGGACTGTGGGAGGAAACGGGAGCATCTGAAGGAAACCCATGCAGCGTCAGGGAGTCCGTCCAAACTCCACATACAGAGTGATCCAAGGCCAGAATTGAGCTCAGGTCTAAGGCGCTGTGAGCAGCAGTACTAATCACTATGCCACCGTGCTGTGCCTTGAGGAGCAGGAGTATTTCCCATTGCCTGGTGATGGGTACAGCTGAACTCCTGCAGATATTCTGGCCTTTCCCTGTCCTCCCTACCTGACTGGGCATCAAGGCCATCAGTCAGCCTAACATCATGGTAAGGTTCCTATGTACCGACTCTACAAGATGCAGACAATGGAGTTAAAATTCCAAATTTCGGGATAGGGTTTGGCCAAAAAAGATTTCCCATCCTAATCTCCAGCCCTGAAAATAAACTATTCCTGTTAATATCCAGGGATTAATCTACATCAGGAGTTTAAGGTAGACTTGAAAGGTTTTCAGAGTAGGTCAAGGATATTCTAAAGGAGATTGATAGATGTAAGTTATTCGGTTATATAGCAAAACTGAGATGAGAGGACTTGCGTTGGAGTGTAGTGGGAGGAATATAAATTAACAATTGCCAGTGCATAGATAATTGTCTTCTACACAGCTATGTAGAAAGTATGTACAAAGGCTTCGGGCATAACTAAATGAGTGAAGAAAATTGATGTCAATTGACTTGGTGTTTGAAGTGCGGACCTGTAGACAACTAATAAGACTATCAAAGACTGACTTTAAAAACAAATATGTCTTGGGGAACTAACTGTGGAAAGGGAACTGATTAAAGGCTGGCAATGGCTAAGTGACGAGACTTTGTTCATGTGAGTGGAGGGAAAAAATAGAGTGCAGTGAAGAATTTCCAAAGTGTCGTTAGAGGAAATAGTTCAAGGTAAAAGCAAACTCCATTAAATCAACAATCAGGTTGGTGTTTGCTAGAGACTGAATGGTGAAAGCGATTGATTCTTGGTTGAGACAGATGCAAGATTTGATATGAAGTTCAATTGTACTGGGAGGCAAGAATTTGATTTCCATACACACAGCTCGCGGACATGATAGAATATTTTATTGGCATGTGCAAGATAAGGCTGTGTCTCTTTTATTCGTTATCATTTATTCTATCAAAAGCCAACAGAGACCTCTAATGTGCAAAGTGCCCTAAAAATACACTTATTTTTGGAGCACAGAGATGCTTAGCAGATTAATTTAATTCCTTTCTCAACTATTTTAAAGGACACACCCTCACCAGCTCAAAAATAAGGCTTTCGTTGATCTTTTGGTACTAATCGTTCATAAGGTGGTATATTTCTAGGCTTCTCTTTAATAACCTTGTAGCTTTCATGAAAATGTCATCTGAAATGCATTTGCATTGCAAATCCACAGTTTAGCAATGCGTTGGAAAGTCAAAGAAAGTGAGTAAGAGGGTACTGAAATATGATCTGATAAATTGCCACAATATTTGTGAAGCAGAGTTGTTTGGGAGGCCACAGGAAGAGCAATGAAATGATTCACTTATTTTACATTTGAGTAAGAGCTGTTTTTATTCATTCATCAATGGTACGTGGGCGCTGCTGGCTGGGCCAGCGTTTATTATCCATTACTAATTAGCTCCTTGAACTAAAGTTTAAAATTATTTTATTCGTGTCACAAGGAGGCTTAAGTTAACACTTCATTGAAGTAACTGCGAACATCCCTTAGTCGCCACACTCTGTTTGGATAGACTGAGGGAGAATTTAACATGGCCAATACATCTAACTAGCACATCTTTCAGACTGTGGGAGGAAACCAGAGCATCCAGAGGAAACTCACTCTGATACGGGGAGAGTATTAGACTCCTCACAGATAGTGACCGAAGCAGGGAATCAAACCTGGGTTTCTGGAGCTGTGAGGCAGCAATACTAACCATTGTGCTGCCCTGCCAGGTTATTTTAGAAGGCATTTAAGAGTCAGCTACATTCCTGTGGACCTGGAGATCAGGGAAGGATGAGAGATTTCCTACCCTAAAGGACATTAATAAACCAACTGGATTTTTACAACAATTGAAATGATTTCATGATCATCATTGGCCTTTTCTATTATCAGATTTTAATTGAATTCAAATTCACCATCTGCTATGGTGGGATCGAACTTGGGTCCCCAGAGTATTACCCTGGGTCTCTGGACTAAGTCCGCCACAACAGATAGTGGAATTTGAACTCAATAAAATAAAAATATGGAATTAAGAATCTACAGTTGACCATGAAACCATTGTTGATTGTCTGAAAAACCCATCTGGCTCACTAATATCCTTTTGGGAAGGAAATCTGCCATCCTTAGCTGGCCTGGCCGACATGTGCCTCCAGAGTCACAGCAAAGTGGTTGACTCTCAACAGCCTCCAAGGGCAACTAGAGATGGCCTCTAAATGCTGGCCAAACAGCCTGTGATTACGGACAGGACTTGGGTAGGATTGCTGCTGGTGCAGCTTTGATGGGTCAATAGCCGCCTTGTACACTGTAGAGATCCTATGTTAACACAGTGAGAGCCATAATGGGCAGTCAGGTGCAGAGCCCAGAAAGAAAAGCAGTAAGGTGAGGAAATAAGAACACAGATCATGAACTGGTCTTGTATGCTTTAAAGTGGAAGAAAATTCAGTAAATAGAGAAACGGGTCCAAACTGCTTTTAGCTTCTTGAAGGTCAGCACACCTGATGCTATGATTAACACCCATCAACTATAATCTGTGAATGATAAAAAGATGTACTCAAATGCCTCTACCTCGTCATGTACAACGGACTATTGGGGAATCTTGTATGTTCTTAGAATCCATCATAGAATCATTACAGTGCAGAAGGAGGCTATTTGGCCCACCATGCCTGCACCAACAGCAATCAAACCCCAGGCCCTATTACCATAACCTCACACATTTACCCTGCTAATCCCCCTGACACTAAAGGGCAATTTAGCATGGCCAATCAATCTAATCCGCACACCTTTGGTATGTGGGGGAGGAAACCGGAGGACCCAGAGGAAACCCACACACAGACACAGAGAGAATGTGCAAACTCCACCCAGACAGTGACCCGCGGCTGGATTGAACCTAGATCCCTGGCGCTGTGAGGCAGCAGTGCTAGCCACTGTGCCGCCTACTCAAAGTGGAGAATGTGGGCATGTTGTAATGTGTTTTCACACTGCAGTTCTGATTTGACTCACGGAATGAAAATATAGGAAATGGAATAAGCTTGGGCAGTTTTGGCAACATTTCCATGGGTGTGTACCCACTGCATACAGGCCACAGAATTGGCGATCTCGTCAGAGAAACCATAAATGTGGAGGGAAAACAAGTGGCTGGATAGCAATGAGTATTTGTCTGAGTTTGGAACGATGTCGCAAAGTCTGTGTGTTGATGCCCATTTCCCTCGGTAACACAGATAGCCAAACAAACAAAACTATAGAACTGAGAGAATTATCACTCATATTTTCTTTTTCAAACCTAAACATTCATTTTTTCCAGCAGATGATTAAAAAAAATTTGCTTTGTCTCTCATTAGTGAGGAGCTAGGACGCATGACGGACATGCAGTATTGTCCAAAATTTTAGCCTTATTAATCTAGGATCCAGCTCCAGGTAATGACCTGTGACTTAATCTGTATTTGGACTGGTTCTCTCTGTTAAAGTGAGGGTTACCTCAGCATGAAGTTTTTACATTATCAAATACTTCCAAATGACCTTAGGACATGTTTCCCCACATTGGGTGGGAGGGTGATGTGGGGGTGTGGAGTCAGGAAATGGGGTTGTGGGCACAGTCATTGAGTATTTTTAAGACAGAGAGGGAGTTAATGCAGCCCAACATTCAAGCTTCTGTTAGGTGGCACAGTGAATAGCGCTGCTACCTCACAGCACCAGCAATCTGGGTTCAATTCTGGTCTCGGGTCACTATGTGCGTGGAATTTACACATTCTCCCCATGTCTGCGTGGGTTTCTCCAGGTGCTCTGGTTTCTTCTGTAGTTCAAAGATGTGTAGGTGAGGTGGACTAGCCATGGTAAATTACCCCTTAGCATCAGAGGAATTAGTAGGGTGAATACATGGGGTTATGCAGGGGATAGGGGCTGTATGGGATTGCTGTCAGTGCATGCTCAATGGGCCAAACAGCCTCTTTGTGCACTGCAGAGTTCTAAGATTCTGATTTTGCAGAAGGGCTCCTCACAACTTGATTATACTTTGAAATAGGATCCCATTTCATTGATGTGGGACCTGGCCATTTGCATCAGGTTAATATGGAGACATGTTGGGAAAGAAACAGGATTGGTGTGGGTAACTGGACAGTCCTTACTGAAAGTGGTTTGCACCAGATGGATGGCTCAAAATCATGCTAATTAGTTTTAAAAAATTTGTTTTGATAATGGAAAATTTTTAAGTTCAATTGAATTTTGCTATAATTGAAATCTTACGTTGTACTTTTGAGAAAGTTGATGACCTCCATCAAGCACTGATTTGATTTATTATTGTCACATGTATTAACATGCAGTTAAATGTACTGTTTCTTGTGCACTACAAAGACAAAGCATACCATTCACAGAGAAGGAAACGAGAGAGTGTAGAATGTAGTGTTACAGTCATAGCGAGGGTGTAGAGAAAAATCAACTTAATGCAAGGTAGGTCCATTCAAAAGTCTGATGGCAGCAGGGATGAAGGTGTTCTTGAGTCGGGTAGGTACATGACCTCAGATTTTGATGCCAGTGTTTCCTCTGAACTTCACAGCAAGCTTTGTACAAGCCAGCCCCTTTAAGTTACCACGTATGCAACGCTGCAGAAAAGATTTAAAGGGTCTGCACATGTTTTAAAATCAGCCATACACTACAGTAAAAGCTTGCATTACGTAGCTCCATTGCAAGGAAGTGATTTTAACTGTGTTCCACTCACCGATATAAAAGCTAAATACTGCTAAATACCAACATAAAAGCTAAAACCTTACATAAAGTGCCAGAAAAACGGATCCGATGTGGCTGCATCTGTGGAAAGTGAAACAGAATTAATTTTTCAGTCAATTATGACTGTTTGTATGGTGAAGAGTCACATTCAACTCAAAATGTTAACTATTTCTTGCCCCACAGGTGCTGTCAGACCTGCTGAGTGTTCCCAGCACTTTGTTTCGATTTATCTCGTCAATGATTGGCTACTACCACTTTTATCTCGTGGTGCCCTTTGAATTATTTTTTGCGGGTGATTTATAGACAACAGGATGATTCTCTGATCTTACCGCACCGTTAGTAGATTGTGCTGAACCCAGAGAGTGGAATTTGGGCCTTAAAATCTGTTTGTGAATCTCCCAGCCCCTTCCTGATGGCGAGAATTGGATCGTGCCCGGAAAGGGCATGAGTTCAATTAGTATATGTGAAGTAGCATTTCAACGTGCATAGTTCCTTCAGTTCCCAGAGCATGGAATTCTCCGGCCTTTGGGCATGGTAACGGCAAGAATCGCTACTGGCCCCCACAAGCAGGGAGCTGGGGCAATGGGCACACGGGAATAGAGGGGTGCTTGGAGACTGTTGAAGTACTTGAGTGGTCACGGACGTGGATGGGCAGTACCCAGCAGGCACTGTCTACTTGGCAGGCCCACCTGGCACACCATGGTGCCCAGTAGTGACTACAAGTCAGCATAGCAGTGCCAGTTGGATACCAGTGTGCCACGGTCATTGCTGAAGGGAGTGGGGACTGGGGGTGTTATACAGCAGAAATGGAGGGAGGGGAGAGGTCTGATGGTGGGGGTGGGGGGTGCAGTAGTGGGGAAGTGTCATGCTTAGAGGTGGATCGTGAGTGCAGACCTGACAGGGGGTCATGTTGGGGGTCAGGCAGGGGACTCATTGAGAGGGCCACGATGCCCAATGCTGGATCATGTGTCAGGGAGGGGGGTTGGGGGAACTTATCGCTGATGAGGTGATGGGGGCCTCGATGCCCATGGGGTGCAGGAGGCAAATTCCCAGTGACTGGGAGTGCTCTCTGAAGGCAGGCTCACTGGTGTGTTTAGGCCTTGCCCCTCGCAGTACCGGTGCACAACTGACCATGCTCCAAAGAAATGACTGCGAATGGGCGGTGTGCGCTGGTAAGACTGGTGCCAATCATTATGATTCTCATTGTTATGATGGTTAGAAATTTTTTGGGAGAATTCCATCCAACATTTATTTGTTTATTTGTTTTATTAATGCTTATTCACCGTAGAGTTTAACATACGAAACTGTCATTCAGCTGCTGTCGTTGTTACAGAAGTGATAAAAACATCTGGCCTGAATTTTTAACTGGGGAGCACATCTGGATGGGAGGAAGAGTAACCCATAGGGATGTCGGCCTGAGACTAAGGTCCCATTTAGACATTGATGTCAGAGATGGGAACAGATAATCAGGTCAGGAGCCCGAGGCTGCCAGGGAGCGAAGGGAATGGTCCTTGGCATGATGTTCGCATTTGATCTCAGGGAAGAGTGGGAGACAGCCACAGTTGGGGACAGTGAGGCCAGCGACTCTCTGGAGTGGGAGTGATGGCAAATGTTGTGGGGATGAGAGGTGGCCAGTGGAGTGGAGTGGGGGGTGGGGGGGGAGGACATTCTTTTCCTTGCCTACAAGAAGTCCCGTAGCAAAGATGTATTAAAAACTTACATGGGCCTTTGCTGGTGCCCTGTCTGGTTGTATTGTCTCCCCCAGTTTGTCACTCAGTTCTTGGTGATTAACTGCATTGAGCCAAAGAAGTCCAAAGATGTGCAGGTTCAATTTGATTTGATTTATTATTGTCATATTGTTAGTATACAGTGAAAAGTATTGTTTCTTGCATGCTATACAGACAAAGCATACCGTTCATAGAGAAGGAAAGCAGAGGGTGCAGAATGCACTGTGAGATTGGGGGGGAGCCCTTCTGAAACAGCGCCTGAGCACTCTGAAGTTGGGTTGACTGGTGTGTTGATGCCCCCCCCACCCCATAATTACATGGAACTCCCAACTCTCCAAAAAAATTGACAGAGTGTGGGAGTATTGTGATGCAGAGCACGTGTGAGTGACCCACATGGATTGCTCCATTATTCTCACTGTCACATCACTTTGGAATGGATTCCCCAACTTTGCCCACGGCTGGGATTCTCCGACCCCGCTGCAGTGAATGGAGATTTGGCTGAGCACCAAATTTTCCATCTTTGCTGGAGCATAAACAGCTGGAGAATTCCAACTTATGTTGATTTTTTTTTGGGAGAATTCCCCAGAGTTATCTTTACACCATCACAGCAGCACGTTCCAAACTTAAAAACTACCCAAATCCAGCAAACCAAGGCAACCAGGGTGCTGGGGAGAACCCAGACACTTCACAGCATTTTCAAAACAATACACAAAATTTAACCTTAGGAATAAGAATTACCAATGAACCAGAAATTAGCTTTAACATTCGTTTATTCGTGTCATTAATGCTGCAATGAAGTTAATGTGAAAATTCCCTGGTCATCACACTCAGACGCCTGTTCGGGTACACTGAGGGAGAATTTAGCATGGCCAATGAATCTAACCAGTACGTCTTTCGAACTTATGGGAGGGAACCGGAGCGCGAGATGGAAACCCACACTGACACGGGGAGAATGTACAGGTTCTGCACAGACAGTAATCCAAGCCGGGAATTGAATCTAGGTCCCTGGCTCTGTGAGGCAGCGGTGCTAACCACTGGGCCAATTGAATGATCAGTCTCCTGAATTGTGGGAGATGCCATAAAATGGTAAAGAGCTCTACAGACCACACAATGTTACAATCAGAGTCATTTACATATTACAAACTTCAAAACAGAATCCAGGCTTGTGAAACATGACTCCTCCCTGGGGGTCAGCAGAGAGATTGAACTTCCCTCAACAGCTAATTGCATTGAGATTTGTATATCTGTTGGAGTTGCCATTCCCGAAACCTTGCCGGGATTAATGAAGTCACCAGATAACTGAGGATTTTCAGAAAAGGGAATTCAACAGAGAAACTGTAACAATGCCAGATTGTTGTGGCTGTCCAAGTGTGTATGAAGAAGTGAATGTTAATTTTTTCTTTTGCTTCGCAGACAAGCTATTTAAAAAAACAGTAATTTCCCAAGCACTGAAGTTATGTCATCTCCAGAATAATATCTCAAACTTTCAGTTTATCATTTAAAGTTTTGAATGCAAATAATTAAAATGGCTGCTGCAACCATGTGACCTATAAGCATTTTCAACTCCAGATAAGCCTGAGTCTAAAACTAATACTGAATTAAAGATGTGCATTCACAGTCGTCCAGAGAATTCACACATTCATATCAGACCCATCAATTCTGCACCAACAACAGTCCCACCCAGGCCCATCCCTGCAACCCTACGTATTTACCCTGCTAGTCCTCCTGACACTAAAGGTCAATTTACCATGGCCAATCTACCTAACCCGCGCATCTTTGGACTATGGGAGGAAATGGAGCACCCGGTGGGAACCTATGGAGATACGAGGAAAACGTGCAAACTCCGCACAGACACTCACCCGAAGCTGAAATAGAATTTGGATTACTGACGCTGTGAGGCAACAGTGCTAACTACGATGCCACCATACTCCCCCTCTCCATATGTTTAATGATGGACCACCAACTGTAGGACTATAGCATCCCAGCTGGCTATTTGTTCCATATTGATGAAAGAAGCATCAAAATTCAGTATGTATTACACTAGTGTGAACGGATCATCCCATTTTGGAAAAAGGACTCTGAACAGAAGTCACGTGGGATGAAACCTTTTGTCATCTGCTTTTAACTTAACAACAAGAGCTGTTCTCTTGACGTTTTTTTCTAAAATGTTGAATCAGCTGCAAGTCATCTCAGCAATTGAGGTAATAAACAGCGGCATTTTAAAAGTGGGAGAAGGATTCTTTTCCCATGCAGCCCTAACCTGTTCCAACTTTTGAGCTCTGCTGGGAATTGTAGGAGGCACCGCAGCTGTCTCAGAATCCTCTGCTTTGTAAGACCCTCGTTTCAAATAAAGCATCAACTCACGTAGAAACCACAGGCCTGCCACAAAAGGGGTTCATCCACATTCAGACTTCGTGGGCCCTATTTTACCATTTTGATGCCAAGTGCTGGACGGACTTGAAACTGGGAATGTTTCACATCTGACTTTTGGACCCATCCTCAGATGCCCCCATACAGATTCTGCCTGCAAAATAGCAGTGAGTTTAAATCATGTTGTAGAAGCCTTGGGCAGCGCTTAACTTGCTCGAAATCCTACAGCTCCGATCGGCGCCTCCAACTGCACATGCACAGAAAAAAAAAGAGAATGCGACTCTCCTGCCACATCCCTCCCCGATCAGATAATGTCTTCCCCTGGCCCCCACAGATATTGCCCCACCCCATAACATTAGGAACACATGCCACCCTTCCGCCACCCAGACTGATTGCAAGCCCCTCCCCCCTCCCCCCAACCGATTTCAGGCAGACTGGCAGCAGAACCCCCCCCCCCCCCCCACCCCCCACTTTCCCCCGTCCCTGTCGATCTCAAGCAGAGAGCCATCGCATGCTCGGCACTTATCAACTCATACCTGAAAAGCCACAATTGGACTTTTGCTGATCCTGCCTGTTTCACACCGAAGTTGATAAGACGAATGCAGTGGTAAAGGGGGAAGTGCCGGTAAGATTGGGCGTGCGTACTATTAAGTCAATTTAAATGCATGCAAATGCATTTAAATGACTGTCATACCCATTTGGCGCAGTTCCAATTACAGCCATTTCAGGCCTTGGTAAAGGGGGAACCAGTATGAAGGCGGGCGCGGATCATGCTATTTGCCTCACGCCTGACTTTACCAAGCTTTTGCACCCGAATACGGGCACTACTTGATGGTAAAATTGGGCCCTGAGTGTGTAATAATGTTTGTGAGTCGAGTGAGATGATGCATCTAAAACATCCAGGGCAAGTGTTTGATAAATAATGTTTTTCTTAAAACCCTTTAAGAACTTGTTGTGGGAATCTTTATTTTGGGGCATTCACTGCGAGGGTAAGATCACTTGTGTGGAAACATATTGAAAATAAGAAGGATCGCACAAATTTTATCTGCGCTAGCTGTTTAAAAAATAGCTGAGTGGAAATGGTGCAGCCACAGACTGTTAAGTGGAGTTGCCTGAAAGTTGTGAGTAGCATGATGGCACAGTGATTAGCACTGCTGCCTCACGGCTTCAAGGAACCAGATTTGATTCCTGGCTTTGGTCACTGTCTGTATGGAGTTTGCACATTCTGCCTGTGTCTGCGTGAGTTTCCTCCGGGTGCTCTGGTTTCCTACCACTGTCTGAAAGACTATGTTAGGTGCATTGGCCAAGTTGAATTCTCCTTCAGTGTAGGCAAATAGGTGCCGGAATGTGGTGACTGAAGGATTTTCATGGTAACTTCATTGCAGTGTTAATATAAGCTTACTTGTGACACTAATGAATTAAAAAAAACAATCATTTTCACTGACAAAAGGGGATCAAGTCAATCAATCATAGAATCCTACAGTACAGGAAGAAGCCCTTCAGCTCATTGAGTCTGCACACAATCCTACCCAGGCCCAACCTCATATTCCTACATATTTTGCCCACTAATCTCTCTAACCTACACATCTCAGGACTCTAAGGGTCAATTTTTAGCATGGCCAATAATCTAACCCGCACATCTTTGGACTGTGGGAGGAAACCCATGCAGACACAAGGAGAAAGTGCAAACTCCTCACAGACAGTGACTCAAGCCAGGAATTGAACCCAGGTCCCTGGAGCTGTGAAATGGCAGTACCAACCACTGCATTACCGTGCTGCCCCACATCAAAACCATTGTTGTACTCTAGGCTAAACTGTGGATCGCACAAACAGTACGATGGAATAATATCAGTGCACCATAGCAATGCAAAAAAAAAATCAGATTTGAGGGATTAACGCCTGACAATCCTGACCTTCCACATCTAATTAAATCTTTGGATTTTGAGTGGAGGCTCTTACATTGCTAGAAAGGGTTGGATGGGATAGTGTCAGGTATATTGAACCATTTAAAGAGATAAGTCCACAGAGGCTTTATGAGCTGTTGCCTGTACAATCCATTGACCAGGAAGTCTATTGGGATGGGAGGGAAAATGAACAGAAGAAAATGGAATAAATCGATCCGCTCCTCAGATTGTTTTTCTTAAACAAGCTGCAGCAGAAGGCCAGAGAGTTCATCCAAGCTAAGGTGGCACACGGAATGCAACAACTGAGAGGCATTTTGTGAGGGATTGTTAAAAGGGGGATTGGATATTTGGATCTTTACAACTGCATTTTCATGGTTTTATTGTTACTGGAAAATGGTGAATGAAATCAGCAGAATGGAAGAGGAATTTGCTGACTATTACATTGCTGTCAGAATTCCTACATGAATGATATCCTTAAGAAATCCAATTGAGTGGGATTAGTACAGTGGCTGTACGAGTTGATGTATTCTCTTCATTTTTGTAACCTCTTGGTGACTTATGTTAATTATGTAAAAAAGTGTTGCCTCTGCATAAATATACATTTACTGTGAGAAAATATGTAATTGTGATAATGTTTTAGATATGTTTTCTGTGCAAGGCACAGTAGTTTGGTAAATTCACTGTACACTTAACACATATTTTGATAACACATTGTTGATTTATGTACATAATACATATTAATGCATATACATGTCTTTCTGGAAATTGGACAAGAATGATCTAACATGTTCTTTTTACATTAACCCAAATAGTGAGGTTGTTTAATCTATTCCCCAACAAAGAGCTGTCCTTTAACCAGCTATATTTCTACATCTAAAGTTTATTCCCTATTGAGAACTCCGCATTGACACTCCACTGCACTTATAGCCCATTCTTGCACTGGGATTATAGCCCATTCTTCCATTGGAATTATGGCCAATTCTTCCTGATGCAGTGCTCTCTAACATTGACAGCAGTTCATGAATGAACCTGAACAGGTTTCATACACTCTTTTGTCAGAATTAACATGCTTTCCCTCACTGGGATTATAACCACTCTCCCAGTGGAATTATAGCCCACTCTCCCCGCAGTGGAATTATAGCCCACTCTCCCCCTAGTGGAATTATAGCCCACTTTCCCCACAGTGGAATTATAGCCCATTCTCCCACTGAAATTATAGCTCAATCTCCCACTGGAATTATAGCCCATTCTCCCACTGGAATCATAGCCCATTCTCCCACTGGAATTATAGTCCACTCTCCCACTGGAACTATAGCCCACTCTCCAATTGGAATTATAGCCCATTCTCCCACTGGAATCAGAGCCCATTCTCCCAATGGAATCAGAGCCCATTCTCCCAATGGAATCATAGCCCATTCTCCCACTGGAATAATAGCCCATTCTCCCACTGGAATTATAGCTCCTTCCCTCACTGGAATTACAGCTCACTCTCCAGCTGGAATTATAGCCCACTCCCCACTGGAACTGTAGTCCACTTTCCTATTGATATTATAGCCCATTCTCCCACTGGAATTATAGCCCATTCTCCCACTGGAATTATAGTCCACTCTTCCTGAAGCAGTGCTGTCTGCCTCTGTTTAATCCTGAAGATGCCTGACTGAGTCAGAGAACAGACACAGTTCCATTTTCTTTATAAATGAGGTCCATAATCATCTTTCCAACCACTTGACTACAATTTCTCTTTGGGGTGCAGCCTACTATCAGTTTGAGATATCACATCACCATCGTGACAGGGTAGCAAAGAACTTGGCATCTTACTTTATTTTGAAAGCTCCCGGCTTGTAACAAAACCTGCTTTTGTTCAGCACCTTATGATTTGGAACGGCTCAAAGCACTTCAGACAATGAGTCCGAAAGCAAAATATTGTGGATGCTGGTGACCCAAAGTCCAAACAGAAGAGGCTGCACATTTTCACATTTTCACAGTAACTTCATTACACTGTTAATGTAAGTCTAGTTGTGACACTAATAAATAAACTTTTAAAGTAAAAAGTTCCGCAACATCAAGTTAAAGTCCAGCAGATTCATTTGGTAGCATAAGCTTTTGGAGCACTGTCCCATCATCAGAGGTTGAACAAATAAATTTTTAAGCTTTAAATATTCTGGCAGTATTTGCTGTGAGATAAAGGATGGGATTTTCCTAATCCGCCTGCCATGGGAATTGTAGCTGGTGGGACAGAAAATTTGGAGGACATGCAAAGGTTTGTTGGCTTTGGGCAGGAATTTCTGGCCTGGGGGCTAGAGCAGCCAAAAAATTCCTCCCAAAGAGTTAATGTTTTGGTTAATTATCTTTCATCTGAAGTCCTGAGATAGGACCATTGAACTGAAACACCGATTCAGCTTCTGCCTCTGCAGGTACGCATGATGTGGAGATGCTGGTGTTGGACTGGGCACAGTAAGAAGTCTCACAACACCAGGTTAAAGTCCAACAGTGTTTATTTGGTAACAAACACCACGAGTTTTCAGAGCACTTGCTGCTGCTTCATCAAGTGACTGGGAAATCTTTCCACAAACAGACTATATAAAGGCACAAACTTAATTTACAGAATGATGATTGAAATGCGAGTCTTTACAGCTAATCAAGTCTTGAAGGTACAGACAATGTGAGTGGAGAAAGCATTAAGCACAGGTTAAAGAGATGTGTATTGTCTCCGGCCAGGACAGTTAGAGAGATTTTGCAAGTCCAGGCAAGTCATGGGGGTTACAGATAGCGTGACATGAACCCAAGATGTTGGGTTCTTCAGTTCATGTCACACTATCTGAACCCTCATGAATTGCTGGACTTGCAAAATCCAAACCTGATGAGCATTTCACATAACTAATTACTGCGTGAAGCATAATCACTCTAATGTATGGAAATACAACAGTAATTCAGCTAACATTGCTCTCAACATTGCTTTTATCAGACATTCAGCCATCAGATTTTTAAGAATCACCAGCAAAGTGATCCTTCATGAACTTGCAGTAACTATGCCCAAATTTTCCATACTACATATTAACAGTATTGGTTAGCGACTCCACTGAGTCATAGAGGTACACAACGCAGCAAAAGGTCCTTTGAACCATCACACCTGTGCCAATTATAGACAAATCAACTAATTATTCTAACCACATTTGCCAATGCTTGGCCCATAGCTTTTATGCCTTGGCATCACAAACGCACATCAAAATATTTCTTAAGTGTTCTAAGAGTCTGTGCTTCCATCACCGTTTCAGGCAGTGAGTTCCAGACTCCCATCACTCTTTGGGTGAAAAAGTTTTTCCTCATATGCCCTCCTGTCCCTTACCTTAAATTTACGACCTTTAGTCAATGATCCCTCCATCAAGGGGAAAGGTTTCTTCCTGTCTACTCTATCTATGCCCCTCATAATTTTATACATCTCAATTATGTCTGCCTTCTGCTCCAAGTAAAACAGACTCAATTCTATCCAATCTCTCTTTCTAACTACAACGCTCCAGCCCGGACCACATCCTGGTAAATCTTCTCTGTACTCTTTCCAGTGCTATCACATCCTCCCCTATGATGTGAACCCCAGAACAACACATTACATTCTAGCCGTGGCCTGACCAACATTTTATGTAGGTCCAGCATAATCTCCCTGCCCTTAAACTCTGTGCCTCAGCCAGTAAAGACAATCCTACCATATGCTTTTTCCACTGTGAGAACAAATCAAAAATGGAATAAAGTCACCCATAAAGTTTTCAATGTGCATTCAGAAATAATCACTGGATAAATAGCAGCACATCACAAGACAGTAATCTAATCAACGCACTGATAACATGTTGTTGAAGTGTAAGCAATTTGTTTATCATCAAATTTTTGCGAGTTGGTGATTATCGGTAACCTTACTGTAGTTCATGCAATTTATATGGAGTTAATGCTTTTTTTAATGCATCAGATAGGAGAATGATATATGGCCTTTCAGTACTTGGATTGATTTATAGGACCTTACAGAATATTAGACAATTTTAAATGTGCAGAGAAATAGTAAAATAAAAATTTCCCTTTCCATAAAAGCAATACTATCATCCTGAGGTTCTGATGAGGATAAGCTGAGAGTTTATTGCCCATCCTTAAATTAGAATATGTTTGTGTAGCCCATTATTCTTTTATGATTGATATATGTGTGTAAGGCTGAAAGTGATTTATAGCATCTTAAAGCAAAACTTACATTTATATAGTTCCTTATATCATGCCTATCACAAATGCCTCAAGGCACTTCAGATATAACGAATGAATTTCAAATTACTGATTTGCTTTACATTTCAGTGAAACAAGTTCTCTGCGTGGGGTTCTTCTGTGCTGACTTTAATGAGATTCAAAACCAGTTAATTCCTTTTTAGAAACTTTCGCCAAGGGAGGAAATTTGGCCAAGAAACTGGAAGGCCTTCTGTTCCTCAAAATACTGGCATCCAATCTTTTGCTCACCTCCTAAAGTACAGGATCTGCCGTATTCCAGCCAAAACTTGGCATCTCCTACAATACAGCACTCCCTCAGTACGCCACTGGAAGTGTCAAGTGGATGGCACGATGGCACACTGGTTAGCATCGTTGCCTCACAGTGCCAAAGACTCAGTTTCAATTCCAGCTGTGGGTGACTGTCTGTGTGGAGTTTGCACATTCTCCCCGTGTTTGTGTGACTTTCCTTCAGGTGCTCCGGTTTCCTTTCACAGTCCAAAGATGTGCAGGTTCGGTTGATTGACCAAGCTAAATTGTCCTTTAGTATTGGAGGGGAGGGGGGTGCTAGCAGATTAAATATGAGGGATAGGGCCTGAGTGTTTGTGCAGGCTCAGTGGGCCAGAAGGTCTCTTCTATACTGTAGGGATTCGATGACTCTATGGGTTCTTGGAAATGAGTTTGAATGTACACAACCAGCTTACAACTAACACAACGAAGATAATGATGCCACCAATTCAGATGTGTTTGACGATAGAAGGGTTAAAATTTGTGCATAGGTTTTGACTTGCACCAAAGTAGCAATGAATTTTCACAATAATTTACTTGGAGTTCTGTGCCAGATATGGCAGCACAAACTCTCTGGGTTGCAGACAAAATTTAACGCAGAGAAAGGTGAAGTGATTTATTTTGGTTGGAAGAAATGAGGGAAAGGTGATATAAAATAAAGGTAGTTCTAAAAGCAGCATAGGAGTAGAGCAATCTCTGGTTAAAAATGCAAAAATCATTCAAGGTGGCAGGGCTGGTTGAGAAAATGGTTAATAAAGAATACGGGATCCTATGTTTTAGAAATAATAACATGGGGCGAGATTTTACAGTCTTGCTCGGGTGAGACTGGAAATTCCCGCCTGAGGTCAACGGAGATTTTTGTTGTCAGACCCTCTCCCGTTCCGATTCTGTGGAGGGCTAGGTGGTAGCATTGTGGCCATTGGATACAAAAACCAGGAGGTTATGGTGAACCTTTAAATATTGCTTTAACCTAAGCAAGTTTGTGGTGTCCAGTATTAGGCAACATGCATTAGATAGGGTTTGAAGGCATTCATGAGGGTGCAGAAAAGATTTATGAGAATGGTTCCAGGGCTGAGGCAGTTAAGATATGTGGATAGATTGAAGAAACCAAGACTATTAATTTTCCCTGGAAAAGGGAAGGGTGAGAGGAGATTTGGTAACAGTGTTCAAGATAACGAAGAGTCTGGACAGAGTAGATAAGGAAGTCCTCTTCCTATTAATGGAATGGTCAAGAACCAGAGGATATGGATTCCAGGTGACTAGCAAAAAAAACAACAGAGGTTTGAAGAAACCCATTTGTACAGAATGAGCAGTTAGGATCAGCAATGCACTGCCTGAGAGTGTGGTGGACACAGGTACAGTCAAGACTTCAAAGAGAATAGATAATAGTCTGAGGATTTTTAAAAGGTGGAGGGCTGTGAGCACTGGGACGAAGTGCATTGCTGTTGCAGAGAGCCAGCATGGGCACAAGGGCCAAAAGACTTCTTCCTGTGCTGTAACCATTCTATGATGCAATCAAAGGCCATTAAAAAATAAATAAAATTTGCATCAAAAATAGAAAGGTAAGTGAAGTGAAAAAATTTTAGACATAACTTCTGGATCAGTGATGTGATTGTGGTGGATATGTTTGCTAGGAAGAAGCAGGTTATTTGAAGGAAGATGTATTGCTCAATTGGGAGCTCTTGCAGTTCAATGGTAGTATCTCCACCTCTGGATTAGTAGCTCCAGGTTCAAGTTCCACTTCAGGACTCAATGGCCCGTGGGAAGTCCATGCATAACTTGGCCAGACAGGTACATTTTCATAAAAATAAATCCCTGTGAATGTTGGAAATCTGAAAGAAAAACAGAAAATTTTGGAAAAACTCAGCTGGTTAGCAGCATCTGAAGAGAGAGAAACGGAGTTAATGATATAAGTTTGTAAGGATGTGATTTTACCAGATGTTTACGCCACACTCCCGCTGCAGCAAGGTCAGAGAATTTGCCGCAAGCCAAATCTCTGTTCACTAGAGTAGGATGGGAAAATGTAACATCGTCACATTCTGGCCAACAACTTTTCAGGCTTTCAATTCTTCCTGGTCAGCCACATTGCAGAGGGCGATGCAAATCACTGCAATACTCTGCCTCACGTAATCATGGACCAATCCAATGGAAGTCCATGGTTGTCCACATCCTCTCAAGGCATGGTAGCTGAAGGAGAGAGATTATTGTAGTGTTAGACATTAGATATATCAATAAAAGAAATGCTAAAAATCAGAAGAATGTAAAATAGATGTTGTAGAAATGAAAATGAAAATTAAATACAAATTAACACACAATTTCAAGAATGCATGGAGGTTCTTCCCTTTAGGTGTAGCTGGGGAGTGGGGGAGAGAGAAGACAATACCTATGAGGGTGTAGAGAAGCCTGATACTTTCTTGTGGAAAGGGGTTGTGTGACCTGATGCTTGTGGAGAAGAGGAGAATGTCCTTTGTGTCTATTGTTTAAAGTTTATTTATTAGCGTCACAAATAGGCTAACATCAACACTGCAATGAAGTTACTGTGAAAATCCCCGAATTGCCACACTTCAGCGCCTGTTCAGGTACACTCGAGGAGAATTTACCAAGGCTAATTCACCGATTCATTATTTGGACTGTGGGAGGAAACTGGAGCACTCAGAGGAAATCTGCACAGACGCGGGGAGAATGTAAGGGCAGCACCGTGGTTAGCAATGTTGCTTCACAGTGCCAGAGATCCAGGTTCGATTCCTGGCTTCGGTCACTATCTATATAGGGAGAAGTATATTTTAATAGCAGATTGGGGTGCCCTTTAAAAACGATGGTCTTATCTCTCCAGCTCTAGCAGGCTCCACACCACCAGAGTGATGGGACAAACCAAGATTCTTGTGCACTAAGTGTCAGAAATACTGGACTGAAAACTGAGCTGTGTATTTTTCAGTCGGAACCTGACCTTCTAACAGATTTTGAGAAAATTCTGCCCACTGTCTCTCCTCAGAGCCCAAATCTTCCTCTCAATATCCCACAGTGTTCATTATAATTGCAGCAGGAGATCAGAGCAAACCATCTTGAAGTTCTGAGAATGACAGGGGGCTAACAATGAGAATTTACTTAGGATTTGAACCCTGTGCAAGTCTCCAGCTTAACAACCTGGTTTTCCCTCGTTAACCTTGTACCAGAGAATAATTGTACACTAACCTTTTGCAGTTTTGAATAATAATACTTTCTAAATGGTTTGCCTTTTGTAATATTTTTGCTGCGGCACCTTTTTTGAAGTCCGTTGAGATAGCAGGGATGATTTATCCCATAGACCAGCACAGAATTTCTCCCAGTGGACTATTACAGAGTGAGGCAACAGTCCATGAATTGCCAGTGTGCAATTAGCTAAGCAGGAAAGTAAGATACACTTCTCCGTTGGGCTGTTTGGGATGTCAGGAAAATAATGAAATTGTGAGAGAGGGACAAACTTAATCATTGGCCCCAGAGCAAAGGGAAAAAACAATATAAAGTTGCAAAAATGGTAAACCGAGACATAAGCCAACCTCTTCCTGAAGGTGAAGACAATTTCATAATTGCCCAAAAGTGACTGAGTGACATGTTATTCATGGGCCAACAGTTATGATGTGAGAGGCTTTAGTTTAGATTATGTTATCTTCTACTAGAAGCCTGCATGATTATGTTTGGGACCCCCATGGATAACCACCCAGAGGGAAAATTGATAGGAATTAAAAGACCATTGATTCAAAATGGTGTTTGGCACTCCAAGGGTTATTTTAAACCACAACAGAACATTTACAATTTGAAGCCTATCAAATTACTTTGGGTGGGATGCTGTGGGGAAGGTAAAACATACACTGGGAATTAAAACAGTTGATAACAATCGCAGCGGCTATCAGCATCACACTCCCCCTGTTTGTGGATTCAGGTCAATTGGAGTTTGTGTGTGTGTGTGTGTGTGTGTGTGTGTGTGTGTATGTGTGTAAAGGCAGAGCTTGCAGTACTACGCTGGACAGAAGCCACTGAGGGGGACCCTAAGCACATTAAACTCTTTGCTCGTTCAAACATAATGTGTGCTGGACCCCTGTCTCATTGATGATCTCCATAAGAGCCAGCTGGCATGCAGCCTGTTTGACCTCCTAGACTGGAGAAAGGGCCAGAGGAGCCTATATGTTTAGCACAGACGGCAGAGGCAGCAAAGTGCTCTCCAGCTGAAGTAAAGACCGGCATGGCTAATGGTCAGCCACACAGAACCTCATTAGAAGTGGATTCTTCAGCATCATTTGAAGCAACTGAGGCAAGCCAGAGTGAAGGAGGTAAAATTTCTCTTCTGAAGGAGCCCATTTAGATTGTAATTACTATCAGGCATTTTGCAGTATTTGACGATTTAGTTGCTACTTTCAAGTGTGTGGTTGTAATGAGGCTGCAGCGTTGTCAATGCACAGCACTTGTACATTTAACTCTTCAGCATCTTATATGAAAGAGCGAGCCTGAAACGAAAGCTTTGTTCTGAGTAACACATTTTTGCTTGATTCACTTGAATGATTGTACCTTGTTTTGTTTAAATCTGCTTTCTTCTAATTTTTATAATAAAGAAAACAGCGTTAGAACAAGATTGGTAAAGAATACTTGGAGAATTGCCATTCCAGACAATTCTACTTGATTATCGAAGCAAGTGTCAGATGTGGATTCAGGGAAAGGCTGATAGTAACTTATCCTGACATTACCACACAGGGTAGGAGAGTATCAAATATTTTACCTTTTAATGATCGTATCATCTCATGAAGCTGTGGAGGACCAAAGCGTGAGCCAGGCTACACATATTCTGTGAGTGAACAGAGAGGATTTGCATTTAAATCAGTTCACTGCTATCTGAGTATTAATTAAAGATGAATTAACTGTTTTTGAGTTATCCTTTCTGAGACCACTTGTTGGCAACAAATTTCTTGGTCTGTGGTCAATTTTATTGCTCGTAACTTATTTTTTTCAGATGAAGTATTTTGCAGAATTTCAGCGCGGGGATTTATTCATTCCATAGCCTGGAAATTCCTGTTGTAAAGACACACTATTGCGACCACCTCCAGCCAGAAGTGCTGAGCGGATGATCTCCCCCTGTCTGGTCTTGAGCTTCTCAGCATCAGAGAAGCCCATCTTCAGGCAATTTGAGTCATTCCACATGATATCCAGAAATGGCTGAAGGCACTGGATATATCACAAGCTATAGAGCGCAACAACACCTCAGCTGAAGATTTGTGCAAGCCATGCCACAATGTTTTGGGACAATGGAAAATTACCCTGGCGTTTCCTGAGTTCAAAAAGCAGAATAGTTCCAATCCGGTCAATCACCATCCCATCAACCTCTTCTCAATCAACAATAAGTGTCCTGTGCCAGTGTTTATCCTCTGATACTTACTCACCAACAAGTTGCTCATCACTGCTCAATTTGGGTACCCTTGTGGGTACCATCAGAGCCCCAAAGCGCCAACCGCCATTACAGGCTTGATCCAAACATTAAAAAAAAAGCTGAGGTAACATTTAACCAAGTGTTGGCATTAAAGGGAGTCTAGTAAATTGAAAGTCAGTGGGAATTGGGGAATCCTTTCCACTGTTTGGAATCATGGCTAACACAGTGGAAGGTGGTTGTGCTTGTTGAAGATTGACCATCTCAGCAGGAGGGCACTCTGCAGGAGTTCCTCACGGCATTGTCCTAGGTCTAATCATCTGTAGGTGCTTCATCAGTGATCTCCCTGCCAATATAAGGTGAGAAGTTGCATGCTCATTGATGACTCAGTTCAACTCCATTTGTAACTGCTTGGATAATGGAGACTAATACCAGCACGCAGCAAGATCTGGACTACATTCAGGCATGGGCTAATAAATGGCAAGTGCCATTTGCACCTCACAAGTGCCAGGCAATGACTCTCTTATGTAAAGGCAAATCTAACCACCTTCCCTCAATATGGGTGGCATGGTGGCACAGTGGTTAGCATTGCTGCCTCACAACACCAGAGACCTGGGTTCAATTTCTGGCTTGGGTCTCTGTTTGTGCAGAGTCTGTACATTCTCCCCATGTCTGCATGGGTTTCCTCCCAAAATCTGAAAGACGTGCTGGTTGGGTGCATTGTTCATGCTTAATTCTCCCTCAGTGTTACCAACCAGATTTGACGACTAGGGGATTTTCACAGTGACTTCATTGCAGTGTTAATGTAAATCCACATGTGACGCTAATAAATAAACTTTAAAACTGTATTCAACAACATTGCAATTGTCCAATCCTTGATCACATAAACATCCTGACCAGAAGCTTAAATGGATGAGCTCCATTAATGTTATGGCGACAAGAGCAGGTCAAATGTTGGAGATTCAGCAATGAGTGAGGCTAAGACAAGATAAATCCAGAAGAATTTGAATTCGGAGTATTTTAAGAGCAGCTGTGGTGGAAATTGGTGACAAACACTGAACAAGAATTCAAACCGTGCATCCAGGAATTAGATAACTTGCTCATCCATTCAATCACTTCCACAACTGAAAGTCGGTGAATTTTTGAAGAAAAAAAAATCAAAGGTTCACGATTTTGTGAAAATGCAGAAAGTCCCAGATCTGTTATCTGAATATCTTGAGGTTCTGCTTTTTGGAAATGATTTAGAGTGCTTTCTAGCAGGTGACTTTAATGAGGAACTCACAAATGCTAATTCAGCAATTATTTGTAACACAAAATTCTGGAGAGGAAAGTGAGGGAATTGGTAAATGTTCAGTAAATTATTGGAAGATTTGAGAGTTAGAGAGCATAGGTCAAAATTAAGAAAATGTGAGTAACAAATGTGATAGCATTGTGGAACACATTAAAAATAGATTTTCAGCAAGGGAGGCAGAGCATAAAATCATTATGGAGTTTAAACTGATAGCGTTATTTATTCCTGTACGATGGGCAATACGACAGCTCAGTGACTATCGCTGTGCTGTGCAGATACATGGATTTGGCCTGTGTCTGTGGGAGTTTGCGCATTCTCCTTGTGCTTGCATGGGTTTTGTCCGGGTGCTCCAGTTTCCTCCCACATCCCAAAGACATGCTCTTAGGCTGATTGGCAAAACAAATTCTCCCTAAATTGTTTCAAATTTGGTTTTTAATCCATAGATCTATAAACATGGACAGGGATCACGGGTAGAGGTGGGAACATCGGGGTGGCGGCGCGGGCTCGTTGGGCCGAAGGGCTGTTTCCCGTGATGTTTTGTTCTTTGTTCTTTGTACGTTAAGGGCCCACAAAGCTATTAGAATATGTGAAGAAAACTGCTGGGTGGTTTGAAAGGATAGGCTATATGGATTACTGTTTCATGCCCAAAAACTTAAGGGCTGGATTTTCACATGGCCAGGAAGACGCCACAGGTCATTAAAAATGATGGTGGGACCCAAATATGGGAGTTTTGTCTCCAATTCCGATATCCTGTTTTTGACGGTAGGGGTAAATGGACAGGTGTATATCCCGCAGGAGGGAAACCTGAACTCACTGGAGCTATTTGAATTTTGTTCTGAGTTTAAACAATCAATTCTGGCTGTTGCAGGAGCCTTAACCATAATGTGAGAGTCACAAATTGAGGAACCAGGCATATATACTCTTGAAGAGCAGATAGACTCTTTAAACTGCTCTTTAAACTGTAAAATAAACTGCCTTCATCTCTGTGATTGTTTTTTTCAAAAAATCTTTGCTGACAGGAACAATGGTGTAGCATCGAAGAAATTTTGCTGGAGTTCCTTGTTGCCATTTCCCTAAGGGCGTGAAGAAGGCTTATAGTGTGTTAGCGTTTATTAACAGGGGATTTGAGTTTAAGAGCTGTGAGGTTATGCTGCAACTAGACTGGATGTTGGTGAGACTGCATTTGGAATATTGTGTTCAGCTCTGGCCACCTCACTATAAGAAGAATGTGGAAGCATTGGAGAGAGTGCAGAGGAGATTTAGCAGGATGCTGCCTGGTTTGGAGGGTAGGTCTTAAGTGGAAAGGTTGAGGGAGCTGAGGCTTTTCTCTTTAGGGCGGAGGAGGATGAGAGACGATTTAATAGAGGTTTATAAGATGATGAGATGATAGATAGAGTGGACGTGTAGAGACTATTTCCTCTGGTGGATGTAGCTGTTTCTAGGAGGCATAACTATAAGGTTCATGGTGGGAGATATAGGAGGGATGTCAGATGTAAATTCTTTACTCAGAGAGTGGTTGGGGCATGGAATGCACTGCCTGCTGTGATAGTGAAGTCGGACACTTTAGGAGCTTTCAAGCAGTTATTGGATAGGTACATGGAACACACCAGAATTATAGGGAGGGGATAGCTTGATCTTGGGATTGGACATAGCTTGGCATAACATTAAGGCCAAAGGGCCTGTAATGTGCTATATGTTCTATGGCTATTCTTTCTGAATACTTGGCTGAGTTTCAAAAGTTGAGTTAGCTCACCAGGGGACTCTGATTTCATAGTTTGACAGCTATAAGAAGTTATTAACAGATTAGGGATATGAACAGATTTTTTTAAAATAAGGGATTAATAAATTTAGATTTAAAAGCTTTGATGTTTTAATGAATGGGGACTTTTCACTGTCAATTCTCCATAGTGAGAGCTCCATTAGATTTTTGGAAATGTATTTTTGCATCTCTATGTCACTCATGGTAGGTACTGGGTGAGTTGACATTGAGTTATTATGGGTTGTATGGATGGTGGGTGGGGCATGAATTAGAATTGAGTTGGCCTGAGGAGTGTGACAAGCTATTGGATAGGCATGGGGCAAGAACAGGCACTGTGTTGCCACAGGGTGTATGTAGACCATAGATATTGAGAGGTTATTTCCCTTTGTGGAAAAGTCTAGGACCAGAGGGCCTAATCTTAGAGTAAAGGGGATGCCATTTAGTACAGAGATGAGAAGGAATTCCTTCTCTGAGTGGATAGTGGATCTATAGAATTCTTTACTGCAGAGGGCTGTAGAGGCTGGGTTGGTCAGTATGTACAAAGTGGAGTTGACAGATTTTAATCAGTAGTGGAATCAAGGATTATGGGGATAAAGCAGGAAAGTGGAATTGAGGGTTATCATCTCATGCTATATCAGTCATGCTCGCATTGAATGACGAAGCAAACTTAATGAACCAAATCGCCTACCTCTGCTCCTAAGTTTTATGTTTTTATGGCAAATAGATGAGGTTGTGAGGGCTAGATATCCTCAAGTCCTCTTTTTTTAGGAAAAAAACTATAATGAAGTGTGTGTGGAGTTTGCATGTTCTCCGCATGTCAGCATGGGTTTCCTCTGGATGCCTTGACTTTCACCCAAAGTCCAAAGATGTGTGGGTAAGGTGCATTGGCCATGCTAAATTGCCCCTTACTGTCCTGGGATGCATAAGTTAGAGGGGTAAATATATGGGGTTATGGGGATAGGACTTAGGTAGAAATGTTGTTAGTGCAAACTTGATGGGTCAAATGGGCTTCTTTTGTACTGTAGGGATTCTATGATTCTAAGTCCTAGAAAGCCAAGATGAGCTTTCTAACCAGCCCATCTGGGCACTCACCTGTCCCCATGTCCGGCAAGCATCTGCTTCCAAGGTTAATGGGCCCAAATCTATCCCCATTTGTCACCACAGGGTGAAATTCCCATGATTTGATTAACTTTTTACCGTGACGGTCTAACGAATCAGGAAATTTTCCCGTTGTATTATCTGCTTCAGTGGGCAAAATTCAGCTCTATATATGGAGATATAACAAGAGAAAACTTTTCATTTGGCAATATTTCTCCTTAGAATAACATCTTCCTATCAGAGGTGGAGATGAAAATGATGAAACCCAACAAGCTAAGGGATTTAAAAAAAGGGTGGCATGAACATGTTGGGCCGAAGAGCCTGTTTCCGTGCTGTAAACCTCAGTGACTTTATGACCGCTCCTTAACTGGCAGAGGTCAAGTTCCGAGAAGTCGTAAGCTGTTTTGTGAGCTTCCAGTTAGACCAGTTTAAATGAACCAACAAAGGAATGGCAACTTTCTTTGGCACAACGTTTGGATTGAGTGGGAGGAGTTTTGGATTAAAACAAAGTGCTTCTTGATTGTGAATGTAGCAGTAAGAATTCCTCAGAACACTGTAAAATCGGACGATACATTTTTGTAGAGCAAGCTTACAATTTGACGCTGCCCACCAAGTAAGGAAATCTTCATGAACACATTTACAAGAGAAATGGTTATGTTGTGACCCCTTACGATCTAGAATATGGATTTTTAACTGAATATTTGGGCCAGAATTAAAATACATTTTAAGTGCATTACGCTTGAGTGGACAATGTCTATTCAAAGCTTGTAAGTAGCAATTTTTGTGATTGATGTGTTAAATAGGAAAGCTTTGATGTACTTCCTAAATTCATTGCAGATATATAAATTATGTATTTTATACTGTTGTCTTGGTAGAGCAGAGTGTCAGTAGGAGTCTTAAGTAAATATTAAACAATCATGACTTGCCTTTCACATACTAAGTGCTGCAGTTTGTTAAATCGAGAGTGGTTGCTAAGAATTAATAGAAAATCTAAGAGAGGTGATTAAAGGCCTGGGCCAAGAGGTTTATTTTGATTTCCAAACACCATGTACTCCTATTTTCAATGGTAAAATGTTGTAAACTAATGCTTTCTAATTAATTGAATCCTAAGCTGATTAAATATTAATGACCATATTAATCTTAATTCAACTTTTCATTGCCTGCAATGTGAATGTTTGTTTACTAAAATACCCAGTGATAATGATATACACCTAATGGAGCAAGGATTGAGAAAAGCTGGCTTTTTACAAGTGATATACTTGAGTACTGGATAGGGTGACACAGTGGCACAGTGGTTAGAACTGCTGCCTCATAGCTCCAGGGACCTGGATCCAATTCCGGTATTGGCTGATTGTCTGTGTGGAGTTTGCACGTTCTTTCCATGTCTGCGTGGGTCCCCTCCGGCTGCTCACCCAGACTCCAAAGATTTGTGAGTTAGATTGATTGGCCGTGTTAAATTGCCCTTTAATGACGGGGGAATAGCAACGTAATTTTATGGGGTTATGGGAATAGGACCTCAGTGAAATTGTTCTTGGTGCAAGCTCAAGGCTGAATGACCTCCTTCTGCATTGTAGGGAGTTTTTATTCTATTTACATGAATGGGAGATGATAACTTCACAGGGTGCACCCATCAGAGTTCTCCTAAAGAAATGCATGTAAAAAATTTGGCTTTGTGTTTTACAATGTTGTTTTGCGTACAGTATACCCACATTCCCAATATATGCTTTAGGCAAGAAAGGCTTCCTATGAGGAACCATTAAGTTACCTGCAAGATACACATTTCTTGTCACAGACTTTCTACATTAAGCTGTTTCTGTATTCACTTTGATGTTGACATAAGTGATCGTTTGCAAATTTTCCACAGATTTTTCGTGTATTCACTCAGTGGTGAAACTTGCCAGTGAACCAACGTGCTGTAACATGGGTAGAATGCAGGAAATATAGGAATATGGGAATTAGGAGCAGGAATGGGCAAATTCAGCCCTTCCAGCTTGTTCCTTCATGGCTGATCTCTCTCTGGTCTCAAATCCATCTGTTCTCCATATCCCTTTTTCCCTTCTTTATTAGAAATATGTTTATCTCCCTCTTGGAACCATTCAACAATTCAGGTTCCCCTGTGCTATGGAGCAGTGAGTCACTCTCTGCATCTCAGTTTTAAATCCACTGTCTCTCAACCTATATCTGTGACCTCTGGTTCTAGATTGCCCCAAAGGAGGGAACTTTTGGTTGACGTTTATTTCATCGATCCCTTTTAAAATTTTATATACTTCGATCTTCTCTCATCTTGCTAAACTCCAGCGCGTATAGAATACAGAATACAGGTATGTGCTCAGAAAAGTTACATTTCCAAGAGCTTTCCAAAAGTTTTTTTTAATGGCCCATTGAGACAGTCTGAAGAATTTGCTTTTAACTTTAAAGGCATGGAAGCAATGTTCTTTATAAGCCTGGAGTTGGACAATTGTGTTGTTGGAAATAGAGTTTGAAATGATGTAAGTGGTAGGGACAGAGAATCAGATATCCTGTAGTTTTGGCATATTAACCATGACAGGTTATTGGATGAGAATAAGGTAAAATGTGATATTCTAGGGCCAAAAGAGAAAATGCTGGAAAATCTCAGCAGGTCTGGCAGCATTTATAATAAGAAGAGAAAAAAACTGACATTTTGAGTCCAGGTGACCTGTTGTCAAAGCTAAAAGGCATAGAAAGTGGGAGATATTTATACTGCAGGAGTAGGGAATGAAAGATGAGTCATAGCCATAAAAACCAGGGAAAAGGCTGCTATTAGCCTGCTCCAGAGAGAATAAAGGGTGTGAATGGCCAAATGGCAGAGAAGCTGTAAACTATGCCAGATGGAGATGTTGGGGGAGGTGGGGAGAATGGGACAAAGATAGAATTTGGAAACGGGTAAGCGGTGGGAGCAAAAAGGTAAGGGAAAGGAGATGGGGTAGAGGGAAGAGTGGAGGGGAGGAAGAAAAATGAAGAAAGACTATAAAGAAATAAAAGGTAGAGAACAGTAAAAAATATATAAAATGAAAACAAAGGCAGCCGAAGTGGGTTCGAGCAAATCATCTGAAGTTGTTGAATTTGATGTTGAGACTTGGAGTTTTTGCTCAGTTACTTTCAGTTATCTACTACTCTTTGTGGAAATTGTCTTTGTGATTATTTGCTTTAGCTAATAGATTAAATATGACAGCTGAGTACCTTGATGAGTGCAAATTATTCTTGTTATAGTAAACATATTTGATGGACTAATCATCATTCGTGTTTTTATTTGTTGCAATATTTCTATCTCTGCTCCCTCCCCCTGTCGTAACAAGGGCACAGCAGGAATGAATGGATGATTGCAAATGTAAGACTTTTATGTCATTTGAACTTTTGCAGGAGAATGATAAACAAATGAGAGTTTGAGAAATTGCTCAGCAGGCGGTCACAACTCATTTTGGAATGTCTTGATAAAAGCAAATTACTGCGGATCTTGGAATCTGAAACCAAAAGAGAAAATGCTGGAAAATCTCAGCAGGTCTGCCCCCATCTGTGGGGGAAGAAAAGAGCTGACATTTCGAGTCCAGATGATTCTTTGACAAAGCTCAAAGCTCTTTGTCAAAGCTTTGACAAAGGGTCATCTGGACTCCCAAAAGTCAAATCTTTTCTCTCCCCACAGATGTTGCCAGACCCACTGAGATTTTCCAGCATTTTATGTTTTGGTTGAGGAACTTCTTGAAATTGTTGCCCCAGTATTAGATAGTATTGTGGTTGATGAGAACTTAAGTGTGGCATCTTAGCATTGTCCCAAGATCTACTGAGATAATCTGCATGAATGAATATTTTGGTTAAAAAAATGTAGCTATTAATTGAGAAGGGTTTTTTCTACAGTTTTGCAGGTTTGAATGCAAAAGCATAAGTCTTAAATTTGTACATAGATTGGTTAAAGTACTACATGTTGACATCCCAATTAAAGGCATTGCTAGGATTACTAAATATGCACCAGAAATATTTCAAGATTAGGAGATTTTTGAAAGTATATGAGCAAAAGATTTGATTTTTTCCCCCACCAGATCTGAGAAGGTTCTGAGGATGTAAAGAGGTTATTAAAGTTTTTGGTAAGCTAAATAGTAAAATATTGTTTCAGCTGACAAATTATTACCTAAACATTGAACAGCTTACTGCAAGTGGCTATTACAGAACAAAGACAATGTTCTGTAGGCATATGAGTAGATGTAGCAGGTTGGTCTTGAACATGTTTGGAAGGCCATTAGGCCATCAAGGATTCTAAATTCAGTGTTCATTTTCCATATTACAAATTAAATTGGAGATCGTAGAATCCCTACAGCGCACAAAGAGGCCTTTCTGCCCACCAAGCCTGCACTGACAATCCCAGCCAGGCCCTATCCCCATAACCCCACATACTTAACCTGCTAATCTCCCTGACACTAAGTCAGTCAATATAACCTGCTCATCTTCCAACCGTGGGAGGAAACAGGAACAGCTGGAGGAAACCAATTTAGACATGGGAAGAACGTGCAGACTCCATACAGACAATTACTCAAGGCTGGAATCAAGCCCGGTTCCCTGGCACTGTGAGACAGAGTGCTAAACACTGTGCCATTGTGTTGCCCAAGAAGAAAATATAACAAGATGGGTTTCATGGGTCAGTGCACTTGGATTGGAATATTCTACCCTAATTTGGCACTACACCACTCATATCCCTTAACTTTTTTCCTTTTCCTATATCGATCCAATCTCCCTTTAATTGGATTATATTTTTTGGGATAACTCTCCAAGTTTTTCCTTTTGGGCAAGAAGCTGCCATCAGTCAGCCATGCATTTCAGAAGCTTGGATAATCCAAAGCTTTCACCAGGCACAATGTGTGTTTCTGTACCAGAGTGTCTGTCAGCTGGACTTTGAACTCTGCATTGTACTTTGAACTCTTTGAATAAATGCACATTGGATTCAATTTAGAATCCTTGAAGTTTCACCGATGGTCCCTCAATCTGGACGCACTCTCTCCCATCTTCCGTCGGGAAAAAGATATAAAAGTCTGGGGACACACACCAACTTATTCAAGAACAGCTTCAGATTTTCAAATGGACCTTCCAATATTAAGATCATCCTTCTCTATACCCTAGCTATAACAGTAACACTATGTTCTGCACCCTCTTCTTTCCTTATCCTTCATGCGCTCTATGAACAGTATCCTTTTGACTGTATGGTGCACAAGAAATGATATTTTTCACTTGTATCTCAGTACATGTGACAATAATAAATCAAATCAATGTTCAAGACTAACCTGCAACATTGGCTCCTATGCGTACAGAATATTACCTTTGCTTTTATTTTGAAATGGTCTCTGTGTTTGGTCCTCGTATCTTTTCTTATTTTCTCATTCCTGTTCAGGCTTTCCCCTGCCCTTTCTATCTATTTGATAAACTCAGTCAAATCCACAGGGATAATTAGTAATTCATCCAGCATTGCAAGATCTTCTTGTAAGTTGCAAGGTATCAGTACAACTGAACTGTCATACTTGCAAATGATTCTCCTTTATTCCAATATCTTTTGTTCCTGTCTCTAGATTATGGCTTGCAACATCTCTCATTTATTTGTATGTGATCAGCTCTGAATGCACACATTGGGTGCAATTTTAACTCACTCAAAACTCATTGGCCAAATCTTTCCAGCCAGCCTGTGGCAGGTTCCCTCATAGCTGGGCTGTCAAACTATTGATATCTCTGCTCACATCTGGGAGATCCTGCTGGCAGGAATAGCTGGAAAATTCCAGCTGTTATTTCCTACAGAGTTACTACCAGATCCAATATCTTTAATTTCTCTTTCTGTCAACTATTTAACACGGAGAGGGTTTAATCCCTGTCATTGTTCCCATCGAATCCTGAATAAGTCCACAACTTCTTTGGCAAAACGTAAATCCTTTACAAGGTATCATAAAATGTTGCCACTGATATATTTTTTCCAATTATTTCACAGGAAGTAGGCATTGTTGGTGGGACCAACACTTAATGTCTATCCTTAGTTGCCCTTGAGATGTTGGTGCTGAGCTGCTTTCTTGAACCGTTGCAGTGTATGTGGTGTAGGTGCATCCACAGTGCTGTTAGGAAGGGATAAGCAATTGACTGGTGCACAGCAAGTGTACTTTTGTACAGGAACCAAAGAAGAACGTATTTCCGTCAAAGCAACAAATGCCGACTGTTTTCATTCTGTTCTTCAATTGTTTTAATATTTGTCTCAAATTTACTTTGGCTGTTTCCCAATGTAATCATGAAAACAAATTGAAAGGCATGAATTCTGTCCTTTCAACAACAATTAAGCTCTAATATCAGCAATATTTGTTTCTGAACAAATTAAACCCAAATGAATAACTTTTAATCACTTCATTAAGCAAAAAAAAACTAACAGCTGTAGTCACATCTGACTCATTCCAATTCTCTACATATGTGTGTACACACAACTGGGGTTTAAGTTTACTTATTACTGTCAGGAGCACGCTTACATTTAGACAGTTACATGGGTATGATGGGCCTATTGGGATATGGGTCAAACATGGGCAATTGGGACTAACTTAGTGATTAAGCAAAAGGGCAGCATGGACAAGTTGGGACGAAGAGTCATAGAAACCCTATGATTCGATGACTATATCTCTATCAGTGCAATGAAGTTACTCTGAAAATCCCCTAGTTGACACACTTTAGCATCTGTTTTGGACACTGAGGAGGGAATTTAGCACATCCAGTGCACTTAACCAGCATGTCATTTGTTCTGGGGGAGGAAATTGGTGAACCCAGAGGAAACCCATGTAGACTCCACACAGATTGTGATCAAAGCCAGGAGTTGAACCTGGGTTAAAGTTAATTTATTAGTCACAAGTAAGGCTTACATTAACGCTGCAATGAAGTTACACATTCCGGTGCCTTTTTGGGTCAATGCACCTAATCAGCACACCTTCCAGACTGTGGGAAGAAACTGGAACACCCGGAGGAAACCGACACAGACACAAAGAGAAAGGGCAGATTCCACACAGTCAGTGATCGAAGCCGGGAATTGAACACAGATCTCTGGCGCTGTGAGGTGCTAACAGTGGTGCTGCCGTGGGGTATTTTTCATGATGGAAACATTTTCTTTCATGTTTACCACATGACCTGCATCATTCATCATCTGCATGCTTTTTTCATTGGATATGCACCATACCGGAAGACTCTTCGTCATGTATCCTTAAGTAATGGCATGTATAAAAGTTTGGATAGGAGTGACACTTATTTCTTTGAGATCCTTTGATAATGTTTACCTGTTTGTGTTGTCCATTATTGGAAGCATGACAGTTGGAGGCTGTGTTACCTTATATTGCTCTGGGAAATCCTACCCTGTTATGAGTTGCTGATTATATGCTTTTTTGTATCATGTCTTTTGTTTATTATATCTTCATATTTTAGTAGTTTTGATTTTACAGTAAAATCCTACAGTAGATTATATAATTTCTGTATTTGTGTTTGCTGGGGTTCAACTGATAGAACTTTTACCTCTGAATCACAATGTTTTGGGGTCAAATCCCACTCCAGAACTTGAGCATGAAGTTCAAGGCTAACACTCCAGTCTAGGACTGAAGGAGTGATGTGTTGTTGGAGGTGATGCCTTTTGGATTAAACTTTAAACCAAAGTCCCTATCTTCCTTCTTTGGCGAATGTGAAAGATCCCTTGGCAGAAGATTGCTGACAGAAGAGCAGGGGAGTGATCCACAGTGTTCTGGCCAATATTTAGTCCTTAATCAGTATCACACAGACAGATTTTCTGGTCATTACCATGATGCTATTTGTCAGAGCTGGCTGACCTCCCATTGACTGTCACGCTGCTTGCATTTCAACAGTGACTATATTTCATAAGTACTTAATTGTCTAGAAAAGCTTGGATGTTGAGGAATGACTTGGGAGCTGTTTACGAGTGATAGCTGAAACCCTATTCTGGGGTTCTCGACACCTATTCCCAGGATTTTTAATTTTCAGGGGTGCCTTTTAAGGGTGCAAGCTTATTTGGGTCTCAAGGCCACCCCTGCATCCCCGGAATTGGCCACCTCCATTGTGGGGATAGATGTGTTCTAGTCCACTCTAGTATTGATGAATTTGGGCCAGCTTTTCAAAATTGGCTCAGTTGTAGGAGACAGAGGATGATGACAAAAGGTTGCTTTAGTGACTGGAAGCCAGTATCCAGTGGTGTATTGTTGGGATCTATGTTGGGTTCCCTATTATCCGTCATTTATATAAGTGACATTGACAACTATGTGGGAGTTAAGATTAGTAAGTTTGCAGATGACACAAAGGTTAAGTGGGTCGTTAACAGTGAGGCGGAGTGTCTTGGGCAAAAGCAGATATAGACGGAATTATCAAATGGGTAGATAAATGGCAGGTGGAATTTGTCCGTGTAAACAAATACTGAGAAATTAACACAGTAGATCAGAGAGCAAGAGCTGCTGATCAAGTATTTGGAGCTCACGAGTGTTGTACTACAATGAAAGCCTGGGGCCTCAGCTAAAAATACATAATGAGGCGTGGCACAGACCCAGAAATGATGTGGAGATGCTGGCGTTGGACTGGGGTAAACACAGTAAGAAGTGTTACAACACCAGGTTAAAGTCCAACAGGTTTATTTATAGCAAACAATACTAGCTTTCAGAATCGGCTGATCCTTAGTTCCAAAAGCTAGTGGTGTTTGCTACAAATAAACCTGTTGGACTTTAACCTGGTTTTGTGAGACTTCTTACTGTACAGACCCAGAAATCCATTAGCACATTGAAACACCTGAACTCCAGGGGAAAAAAATGCTTGATTGACAGTTTTGGCACTCTGGTCTACGCTATCAATCACAAAATGTCTATTTACAAAGGTTTCAAGCCTGATCAGTTTCAGATGTTGGAACTTTAAAGGGTCTTGATAATTGAGACTTGTAGTAAAAATGTATTTTTTAAGCAAGTTGTCAATGAATTACATTTTTAAAGCTTTGTTTTACACTTACTGCTGTCACTATTTGATTCTATACAGCATATAGTTGATGAATGGGCATGGAAGTACCATAAATTGGCATGGGATCATGAGAGCCATCAGGATTCTTTGCGGGCATAGTTTGGCAGAGGGTCATTAGAGGCCATAGTGTTGTTTGGGAGGTATGTCTTGGCATGGGGGGTATGAGGGCTATACAATGTGAGGGGCATAGCTCTGCATGAGAGGCCAT
Organism: Sphyrna mokarran; assembly: GCA_024679065.1. Taxonomy (NCBI): domain Eukaryota; kingdom Metazoa; phylum Chordata; class Chondrichthyes; order Carcharhiniformes; family Carcharhinidae; genus Sphyrna; species Sphyrna mokarran. The sequence continues at coordinate 20,062,711 of JAGIQG010000027.1, read as the reverse complement.
GGAGAGGGTGTTGAGGTAAGCATGAGCTTACATGGATGGGGTGTGGGGTCCTTGTGTCGGGGTGAGCAGGTGTAAAGGCTGAGTGCTGGAGAGTCTTTCTCTTATTATTTTAATTGGGATGTAGTCTCAGAGCATCAAAGTGGGCCGTTAAATGGCCTGTCTTGGACTTGGCAGCCGCAGTGGCTGTTTCTGAATGTTTTCCAGGATTGACTGACCTGACCTCACCCGGCACCACATTCCACACCCCACAGCAATGAAAATCCTGTTATTCTGAGTAATTTCTCCCAAGACTTGACTCAATACCCACCTCGAGTGATAATCCAGTCTAAAATGCTTTGAGATGGTTGGTGATCATGGAAGGTGTGATATAAAATTACATCTCTCTGTCTTTACTTGATTGCAGGAATTAATGTGTGGCAATATCCAGGTACAGGTGCACATGTAAATGCCAGCCAAAGTCTGCCAAGGTAGCAGGTGTACTGTTTGGATTAAACTATTCTTGACCCAAAGGAACATTTCATGTTTTGTTCATTCATAAATGGCTCATTCACAGAGGTGTGTTGTGTGTGGTAGTTGAATGGGAATGCCATTCCTATGGGTATCAGGTTCGACTCTCTTAGAGTGGTGAATCATATTGATATTGAATTGGTGAGTGCTTGAACAGATCAAGTTCCTTGGCAGTTGCACAATCCAGTTGACAAAGTTGAAGGAGAGGCTAGGGAGGGGGAGGACTACAAACAGGATAAATTTACATTGAATAAAGGATCGTCTGCTTTGTAGTAACATGCCCTTCCCCAATTATGGCAAGGGCGTGCTCCCTCTCCCCTTCCCATTTTGTCAACTAAAATTATTAGACACGCTATCCTGTGATATTAACCAGTTCCAAGACACTTTAACAGGACTACTTATTGTAATGGGAAGGCAAGGGAAACATTTCAAGTGTTTCCATCCCTATCTCTTGCACAGTGGTTAGCACTGCTGCCTTACAAACCAGGGAACGGAGTTCAGTTTCAGCCTCAGGTCACTGTCTGTATGGAGTTTACATGTTCTCCCCGTGTCTGCATGGGTTCCCTCTGGGTCCTCCGTTTTCCTTGTAGAATTCAAGGATGTGTAGGTTGGGAGGATTGGCCTTGCAAGACTGCCCTTAGAGTCAGTGGGAAATAGCAGGGTAAATATATGAGGTTACAGGACAGGGTCTGGGTGGATTATTGTTGGTGCAGTATCAATAGGCTAAATGGCCTCCTTCTGCATTGCTGGATTCTATGATTGTATGAAGTCTATGATTTTGACTCTCAATTTTCCCTCCAGTCTACCTCAAAGGCATTTATGATTGCCATTCACTTCCACCAGCCCTGGTTTGCATACTTGTGCTTCACTCAAATAGCCATTCTCCTTGCATCAGTCAATACACTCGAGGCCAGAATTTTCCTGTCTCCCATAGTGGACATGATGTAGAGATGCCGGCGTTGGACTGGGGTAAACTCAGTAAAGTTTTGCAACACCAATTTAAAATCCAACCAATTTATTCCCATAGTGGAGCCAGCAAGCCATTGAAATTTCCGTTCATATCAGTGAAACTGAAAAATCCTGTTAGTATGTAGGGCTGGAAAATTCCAGCCTGAGTATCGATATGTTATTCAACAGATGGGGCACAGAAACCATATGTGATCTCATTCTCAGCCAGTGTCCATGCTCATAATTCCAGCAGGCATCATTAGAATTTGATTTGATTCATGATTGTCATATGTATTAATATACAGTGAAAAGTATTATATCTTCCACGCTATACAAACAAAGCGTACCGTTATAGAGAAGGAAAGGGAGTGCAGAATGTAGTGTTACAGTCAGAGCTAGGTGTAGAGGAAGGTCAACTTAGTACGAGGTAAGTCCATTCCAAAATCTAATGGCATCAGGGAAGAAGCTGCTCTTGAGTCGGTTGGATAGCAACAGAATATTGATTTTACTCTCTGCTTACCCTCCATTTGTAACCTCTCTATTCCGGCTCAGCTCAACTCAACTAAATCTGTGCAGAGACAAAACTGAACCAAAGCCTTTTTGATCCGGTTGACTTTATGTAGTCATTTGATAAACCAATTGAGAGAGCTTTTCAGCCCTTCAGTGTAAGGAATCCTTTTCAGTCAGTTATTGTCCTTCCTGCCAAGGCCCATCATTCCTCCTCACAGTTGAAGGTGTTCTAGTGGTCTGTTTGAACATGTGGGCAGTTGGTCTTTGCATGGTGCTTGCGATCTGCCTATTGCTTTGTCCAAAGTGAATGACAAAGTGCTGCTAAAACACAAGCAGGATAATGTGAGATTTCTGTGGAAGCAGCAAGAAGGAAAGCTGGTTAGAAAATAAGTAGAAGTTGGATGATTTGAGCTAAATATTAGGATATGAGAAATTTCTGCTGCAATGGATGGAAGAGGCAGTGGAAACTTAGTGAGTTGCCTGCCAAATAAAGGCTGCATTATTCTATTGCTTTGAGCATTAGGGCTGGAAGATCCTTTTCCTTTAATGCAAACCTTTTTTTACTTGGGTTTTTGCTCTTTGGAAAGATTTTATGTCTCCTGCCTTTTCCTGGGGTCTCAGCGCCATTGATGATGATAGGCAGAGAAGACCAGATACGAGAACAAGCGACTTACTCCCTGGCCACTGTATCTTGTTGAGTCTCTGAGAAGAGCTTTCTATGCTTCACCTTTCCTGGTGTTGAGGAAGTATTTACTCCTGTGTTCAGACCCACCCCACAATTGGTTGAGATTGTGTTGGACATTCATTTAAGGATCTGTGTTCTGTAACATTCAAGGTTATGGGCCAGGTGCTGGTGGATGGAATTAGGTAGTGGTTTAGGTGTTTCTCACTTGTTGGTGCAGATTGGGTTGGTTGATGGGCTGAAGAGTCTCTTTTACACTGTATGATTCTATGACTCTTTCGCAATAGGACTCTGAAAAATTGCACCACTGAGGGTGGTACAGTGGTTCACAGTACTGCGCCAGGGACCCGGGTTCGTTTCCAATCTTGAGTGACAGTCCATATGGAGTCTGCACATTCTCCCCATGTCTGCATGGGTTTCCAAAGTTGTGCTAAATTGTCCCTTAGTATTCAAATATATGTAGCTTAAGGGAATAGTGGGATAAATATGTGGAATCATGGGGATAAGTTGTTTGTGTCAGGGAGTCAGTGAAGACTTGATGGGCTGAATGGTCTCCTTTGGCACTGCAGGGATTCTATGATTCAGTGTACTCTCTCAGAAGGTTTCCTCTTTTTGAAATGATGCTATGGTTAGCTCAGCCACCTAACTACTGCAAAGCATAAAGGTTAGATTTCTGTGTCTGAATGTGACACATATAAAGTGACCATGTTGTGTCAGAGAACCAGTGATGAGTAGGACAGGTAAACTGCTCTAAAGGTTGCCTTTCTGAAATGTGCAGAAAGCTGAGACTCCGAAAGGGCAGAGTTCAGAAAATAGACTTGATGTAATTCCCCTGTTGTAATAGACAGGCTTTATCAGTAAGTACTTTATATTGAGCAGAAAGAAAGCAAAGCTATTAACATCCCCGGTGTATTGTTGTAACATGACACAAATCCTTATGGTATCTGATATTGTCACACCCTTAACAGGATTAGCTTTATGTTCTCCCATTATAAATCTGGGTTTGGCAGCAACAAAACATTGCAATGATGTTAGATTTTTAAAAAATTAGGAATGAGCTGGAAATGAGCTTTATTCTAACTAATCAGAAGGATTACATCATCCTGGATTACATCATTGGTCTTTTGATAGTTGTGAGGTTGTGAGGAGTCATTCCTTGGGCACGGTACGGGCTACAGTGTTCCCACAGGTAAGCTCGAATTCTTTAAAGAGTGCAACTTGCCAAGACTTGTGGCTTGGACAACTTTTCGAAAGGCATTTTATTTTTCGATAGATGGAAATGATACAGCAATGAATCCTGTAACTGGGATATTTCCCTTGAGAAAACAAACGGGGATCTTTATTCCCATTGCGTTTGAAGCTGTATGTCTCCATTACTTTCCTCCTTTTAATCCTTCAAGTCCCTTTTGAACTAACCTCGATTCTGAAAGCCTGGGTTCCAGGCTCTAACTGATCATTTGCCTCCAAGATGTGGTTGGGTCGCGTGGGTGTGACACAAGGTTCCAGGCTCCAGCCTGGTCGTAGCCTGTGGTTCCGGCCATACCCACATGTATTGATTCATGGTTCTAAAGTTAAATAAATATAACAGACTCGACTCCTCAGTAATTAAACGGCCGCGGCATTGTTTGCTTTGGCAGTGTGAGGTTATTTTGGGAAATGCTGTACAAAGATAATTGTGGGGTACTGCAGCCTTAAAATTCAGTTTGTCGCAGGGCTGGAAGCTGTTGGTACACTGTGGAAGTCAGCGGTGTTTTATAAGGGGAAACAAGTGCATTGAAAAGTTTGATCTCGACTGCAATCAAAAGATATTGAGTCAGAAAGAGACAACTAGAAACGTGGGGTTTGTAAGTACCATTGTTCAAAACCAACCTTCGGTCGAAGTGGAGCTGTAGGTGGTTGGATATTTGAAGCTGCATTAGTTGTATATGTTTTAAATTGAGGAATCAAAGTGAAGGCCCATAATACGGGAGTTGGCTGTAAGTTGAAAAATGATGATTATGTGATGCTGGGCTTTTGAGTTTCACAAGCTGATAGAGTGTGAGGATTATTTGATGGATGTAGTTGATTTTTGAAGGCATTTTCCAAAATGCCTTATTTCACCCCACCGCCCTCCCCAGACTGTATTATGGGTTAATTCGCTTTGGAGTGACGAGGCTGTGACAGGTTATAATTGCCCAATACTTGTGATACTTTCGATGTCAGATCAGATTCTGTGCAACACAAAGGAGGTAATCAAGCCTTGGAGGTTATTCAGGGAAGAATTTTCTCACTGGTCTCTCGCGTCAGGAGATAGAGAGGAAAGGCTGAAGGAATGCTGGATAAAAACAAATTACTGCAGATCCTGGAATCTGAAACCAAAAGGGAAAATGTTGGAAGATCTCAGCAGATCTGGCAGCATCTGTAAGGAGAGAAAAGAACTGATTTTTCGAGTCCAGATGATCCTTCATCTGGACTCGAAACGCCAGCTCTTTTCTTTCCTGACAGGCTGTGCCAGACCTGCTGAGATTTTCCAGCATTTTCTCTTTTGGAGGCTGGAAGAATGCTGGCCTTTTGGCCATGTGCTGAGCAATAATCTAATTGGTCATGAAAGGATGGACTGAAACCTAGCAAGATGCCAAATGAAACATGGACAGAGGAACAGAGTAACTTTAAACAAACAAAACAGAAACTTAGGATTGATTTCAAGGTATTTTGTTCCACAAACACTGAATAGATTTCAATTGGTAAAGCAAAACCTTGGAAATGTTGGGAATACTTGGTGCATGAGGCTACACTAGGTCAGAATAGCTTTATGTGTCAATATAAAAGTACATTTCTCATATTCCTTAGTGTTGGGTGACTACAAGTGTGGTTATAATCAGAATTTAATTAGTATCTGATTTTTATTTGTGTTGAAGTTTATTTGGAAGCATATTTTAACGCTGTGGCCTCACAGCACCGGGGGCCCGGGTTCAATTGCAGCCTCAAGTGACTATCTATGTGGAGTTTGCGTGTTCTCCCAGTGCCTGGTGGGTTTCCTCTGGGTGCTCCAGTTTTTCTCCCACAGTCCAAAGATGCAGTAAGTAGTCTCACGACACCAGAATAAAGTCCAACAGGTTTATTTACTGGTACAAGTTATTGGAGCGCTGCTCCTTCATCAGGTGAGTTACTTACCTGAAAGTCCAAAAAACTTGTGCTACCAAATAAACCCATTGGACTTTAACCTGGTGTTGTGAAACTACTTACAATACCTACCCCAGTCCAACGCTGACAACTCTACATCATCAGTCCAAGGATGTGCAGGGGGTTAGGTTGATCGCTCCTTTGTGTCGGGGGATTAGCAAAGTAAATAAGTGGGAATACGGGGATAGCGCCTGGTTGGGATGGGGTGAATGGCCTCTTCCTGTGCTGCAGGGATTCTATAATTCTATAAAACTTAAAATTTGGTCTTGTTCAAAAGAAAATGTCAGGAGTTCACTGTGATTTCAGTGCCTTACTGTGAGTATGTCTTGGGTACCACCTGAAGAAAGTAGGAAGCATTATAAACAGTCCTCTATCGGGATGGAACTTGATCTGTGTGATCACAAGAGCGGGTAAAAAATATGCAACTGTACATTACTCGTCATGGTGAAGATCACTTGAGCTCTGTGGAGATTGTGTTTTTCTAAAGCCTCCTAAAATTCTAACTCTCAAAACCCCATCTTAATATTCTGTGGATGGTACAGGAAAGACATGCCATGACAAATCGAGGTTTTCAGCAATAATTTACCGTCTGAAATCTTAGCTATTGTTTCTATAATTTTAAGGCGTGACCAATTAGTTCCTTTGAAAGGGCCTACACTGTTTACCTCCTGGTTGTTTTGACTACTTTTTAGTTACAGACAGAAGTGATATTTGTTTCAAGTAGGATTTTAAGCTTACAATAATTGTGTTCAACTTGGGGAATAAAGATATAGGGAGGAATCTTACCGGCATGTCCACCCGAGGCCAATGGAGAATGTAGTTTTCCGAGCCTCGCTCATTCCCAGAATCAGGACAGGCGTGCCGATAAAATTCCAGCCATAGAATGAGATTTTCCGCCAACCCCCTCCCCATGACTCATCATTGGACGCTGGTTCCACTGATTCTGTGCCATTTTGTATGGGATAGCACTGCTGGGGAACCTGTAGAGATGGGAGAACATCGTTGGCAGGACTGGAAGATCCTATAGTGGGAAGGGCTGGAAAACGTAGCTAGTGGCATTTAATATTTGGAATTTAGAAAATATTTTCATGTTCACACCAGGAACTTTTGGCAAGAAATTCTTCTTTATACATTACAGCTGTCTTAACTCCCACATATTCAGAACAAAACCAAATTCCTCAGTTCAGCAGAATACTGGGACAAAAATGGTCTTTGATTCCTCCACAGTCAGAAATGAACAATTTACTTGTTGGTACATAGTTAGCTGGATGGCATTCAGTTTGTTTCTTTGTTAATTAGCTTTCAGCAGAATGTATATTAATCTGAAAAGGAAAGGCCTATCTCAAATTTGAATGCTGGGTTGTGAATTAACTGGTTGTAATGTATGCAAATAAAGGCAGGCTGAAACCAATCATTTTCATGCTTTAAAACAGTTTAGAAATACTTTTTGCCAAAATCCAAATGGGAATTAGACAAAGCAGTGTGAGTTCCACAACCTGAGGAAATTAGTTTTCCTCCTCCTGCAACAATCCATGTTATCCAAAGTGGGATAACTGGGACACTGCTCTCAAGCTGCAGGCGCAAAGTTCCTCATGAATGTCCCATCATAATCCACTGGATTCCTGCTTAGTCTGTCCTGTTTTTCAGAGTGGTATTACTGGGATATTCCCCCCTGGTTGTCTTCACTCTGAAGCCAAGACTTTGTCTTTAGAAGGGTTGAGTGGTGCATGGACAAATATATCTGCAACAGTTAGACTGGGTAGGATGAAATCAAGGAGATCTTTGGTTGGAACTGGTTGTTCTATCAGCTGCTGTGGGCCTAGTCTTGTGACTTGCTTAGTAGAGATTAAGATTGGATTACCCACAGTACATTTTATGTACTTACTTACCTATTCAACATCGAAGGCTATTGATTTGTCAGTTGAGGAAGTGATGGGAGTGTAATTATTAGGCTGTTTCATTGGCTTTATTCAACCTGAAGTTATGAAATGTCTGGATAGTTTGGATTGTGTCGCAGCTTCAGGCAACTCAATCCAATTAGCTGACAAAAATGGCATCTTGGTTAGTACTGTTGCCTCACAGCACCGTGGACCCATGTTCGATTCCCACCCTGAGTTGCTGTCTGTGTGGAGTTTGCAAGTTCTCTCCGTGTCTGCATGGGTTTCCTCCGGGAGCTCCGGTTTCCTCCCATAGTCTGAAAGACTTGCTGGTTAGGTGCATTGACCTGAACAAGCTGCTGGGGTAATTTCATTGCAGTGTTAATGTAGGTCTTACTTGAAAATTAAAGTTTATTTATTAGTCACAAATAGACATATATTCACACTGTAATGAAGTTGCTGTGAAAATCCCGTAATAAATAAACTTTATTTACTTTAATCCAACCACGTCCATTACTTAACTGTAGTGGGCCAGCTCTTCCAATTTGAGCACTGTTTCATTTTTCTGCTGAGACTGATTCTTGAACCTGACCACCCACTGATGGGTCTGCTCACTCCAACAATTCTGTTCCTTACTTCTTTGCACAGCTCAGTGGCTTGCTAATATGTCAAGAGTCGGTCATTCAAATCGAGTGCAGTTTCCCTTCTCTAAAGGTCATAGGTCAGGATTGCATACAACTAGTTCAGTTATCAGCTTTTTTAGTCAATAAATTACCAAATAATTTAGTTCTATAACCTGCCATTGTGGGATTTGAACTCCCAACCTTTAGAATACTAGTCCAGAACAGGAACCGATTTGCATACCTAGAGTACTGGAGGTATTAATTGTGCCTCTTTGAATAATGCTTCCTTCAGAAGCGCGAGACTGTCGACTTGGGAGCATTTACCTGTAGAAGGCCACTCTGCTGTGTTGCTTAAGCTTACTTATAAAAACATGACATCTTGACTATTAAGGAATTTGAACATCATCGCATTCTGCATTTGTCTCTGCATTCACTTCAGCAGTTTTGTTAGACCCCTGTTCCCTAGGCACCAGCTCACAGCTGGAAAGCGAAGATATTCTGCTAACCAATTTACGAAAAAAATAATAGTCGTGTAGAGAATACTGTTGGCCAAGTCGATTCTCTGATGTGTAGTTTAGGCAGGCGTATTGTGCTAGTTAATTTGATTTATATATTTCCACCTCCTTCCCAGCTTCAAATGTGTCACCCACTTACTGACAATTAAGTGCCATTTGATTCTTGGTTGCTAAAAGCTTGAAGATAAGAGCATATAAGAGTCAGCCACCTCACTCTCCATGAGATCACAACTATTTTGTGGATCTGACTTCATACACCTTCCTTTCTTCTTTATTCTTTACTATTTTTGGTCTTATCAATCCATAATTTAAAATTCAAATTGACATTAGTAGCATCGATTGTCATTTGTGAAAGTGTTCCAAAGTTCTACTACCCTGAGCATGGGCCCATGTTCCAAGTTTTATTCCTGAAGGTTGGGTTCTAAACTGTGCCCCCAAGTCCTGGACTTCCCAAACAGCAAAAACAACTTCTTTCTATCCACCCTATCTGAACCCTTAATATCTTGGAAACCAGGAGCAAATCATTGAATTAGAATATCTCTACCGTGCAGAAGAGGGCCTTTCAACCCATTGAGACAACACCAACCACAATCTCATCCAGGCCCTAACCTCAAGTATTTACCCTTCTATTCTCCTGATGCTAACGGTCAATTTAACATGGCCAATCCATCTAACCTATATATCTTCAGACTGTGGGAGCTAACTGGAGCACTCAGAGGAAATCCATGCAGACACAGGGAGAATGTGCAAACTCCACACAGACATCACGTGAGTCTGGGTCCCTGGCACTGTGAGGCAGCAATGCTAACCACTGTGTCACCATGCCATTATCATCCTTAACCTTCCAAATTGCAGCCAACATAACCTTAGTTCGTCTAAAAGCAAAATACTGCAGATGTTGGGAATCTGACATAGAGACTGAAAGTACTGAAGTACGCAATATGTCAGGCAACATCTATGGAGAGAGAAGCTGAGTTCACCTTTTAGGTTGATGATGAAAGATTATCAACTTAAAATATTATCCTAGTTTGTGTGGCATCCCCTTGTGAGGTAACTGCTGGAGACCAGCGATCGTTACAGTAAATCTGCACTCTGTGGCCAGTATGTCCTTCCTACACTGTTGTGCCCAGAAATACTCTGAAAAGTGTATTTTCCGAAAAGTGTTAGACCAGGTGTGGTCTAACCAAAGCTGTGTAGCTGGAGCATAGCTTTTATTGCTTTGGTACAGTAAATCCCTGTTTAATGCTGTCTCGCTTTAATGTTGTTAAGTTAGTGGGACTTGTAATCTTGTTGAGTGTCGCACGGTTCGTTTTAACATCTTTCCTGTGGTACCTGATTGGCTCATTTTCGAGTGGCTCTCACACTCTCTAAACCTCCAACTTGCATCACTTGCTATATCCCACCTTTTGGCCTGTGGCTTCTCTTTGTGTCCACTTCCTGGTTTGTGACTCTCCCTGTGTCCAATTCTCTGACTTATGGCTTCTCACTGTGTCAAACCTCTAACTTATGGTATCTCCCCGTGTCCGACTCTCTGACTGTGGTCTCTCCCCGTGTCTGACCCTCTGACTGTGTCCTCTCTCCATGTCCGACTTTCTGTTTTGTGGCTTCTCATGTGTCCAATCCTCTGACTGTGGTCTCTTCTCATGTTTTACCCTCTGGTTTGCAGTCTCCCCCCATGTCTGACCCTCTGACTGTGACCTCTACTTGTGTCTGATCCTGTGGTTTACAATCTTTCCCTGTGTCCAACCCTCTGGTTTGTGACCTCTTTCTGTATCTGATCTCTGGTTTGCAGCCTCTCTCTGTGTCTGACCCTCTGACTTGTGACCTCTCCCCATGTCTGACCTTCTGATTTGCGGCCTCTCCCTGTGCTCAACCAACCCTCTTGCCAGACTCTGGCCCCCTGACTCACCCTCTCACTATTTCCCTCTTCTGAATCTAGGCTTCCCCGTTGAAGATTCCGATCTGATCAAATGCCAGAGCTCTTGGGTTGTAAGAGAACAAGTACTGATAATGCAGAAGTGCCATGAAGGGTCTGTTATGATCCAAGATTTATTGAAATGACTTGAAGCTCTAGCATCTTGCTCACAGAAAGGGTGCAGACAAGGCAAGTGGTGAAAGGTAGTACAGTGGTTTACATTGCTGCCTCACAGTGCTAGGGAGGTGGGTTCAATTCCGGCCTCGGATGACTGTCTGTGTGGAGAGTGCATGTTCTCCCCATGTCTGAATGGGTTTCCTCTGGGTGCTCTGGTTTCCTCCCACAGTCCAAAGACGCACATGTTAGCTTCGTTAACCATGCTAAATTGCCCTTTAGTGTCGGGGAATAAGCCGGATAAATAGGTGGGGATATGAGGAAAGAGCCAGTATGGGATTGTTGTCAATGCAGGCCCAATGGGCTGAATGGCTTTCTTCTGTCAGGATTCTATGACTTCTATTCTATGAGAGAGAGTATTTACAAAAAACCTGGATATTGACACTGAGGGCAGGGCTGCCAATCCTCTTGGAATGGCTGGGAGACTTCCGCAATGGGCTTCAATCTCCTAGTGGCCAAAGAAAGCATTCCAGGAGATTGGAATGCAGCTGATTCCTTGTTTGCCAGTATCCAGCCTGTGCATGTGTGCGTTGGTGCTGTCATGCACTGTAATATCAGTGGTGAAGGAAGCAGCGGAAATGGAGGGAAAACTTCCTTATGTGTTTCCTTAGTCTGCCCTATCTTCAGTACAGGTAGGTGATAGGAACGGTGCTCTCAGTGCTTTGCTTAATGACAGGAGGAAGCCCCTTCCAGCTGGGAGTAGTGCACCATTTGAAAGGCTGTGGCCAGGGTTCAGTTCAAGTCTCGGGTCACTGTCTATGTGGAGTTGACACTTTCCCCTTGTGTCTGCTTGGGTTTCCTCCCACAATCCAAAGATGTGTGGGTTAGGTTAATTGGCCATGCTAAATTGCATGGGGTTACAGAAATAGGGCCTGGGTGAGATTGTGGTCAGTGCAGACTTGGGCTGAATGGCCTCCTTTGTACTGTAGGGATTCTATGATTCCTGTGATGTTGCTCCTGCTGCAATCTCCCAGAATATGTCTGGCTGGAGTTGTTGTTTATTCATTCATGGGACATGGGTGTCACTGGCTGACATGGGTGTCATGGGTGACATGGCATTTATTGCACATCCCAAGTTGTCCAGAGGGCAGTTGAGAATCAACCACAATGCTATGGCTCTGGAGTCACATATAAACCAGGCTAGGTAAGCTCAGCAGATTTCCTTATCTAAAGAACATTAGTGAACCAGATGAGTTTTTCTGACAGTCTCATAGAAGTTTCATAAAATCCCTGCAGTGCAGAAAGAGACCATTTGGCCCATCAGGCCTGCACCGACAGCAATTCTACCCAGACCCTAATCCCGTAACCCCATGTATTTACACTGTTAATCCCCCTGACACTATGGGACAATTTATTGTAGCCAGTCAACCTAACCCACACATCTTGGGACTGTGAGAGGAAACCAAAGATGTGTGAGTTAGGTTGATTGACCATGCTAAGAAATTGCTCCTTAGTGTCTAGGGTTGTGTAGGTTAGAGGGATTAGTGAGTATAATATGTAGGAATATGGGGGTAGGGCCTTGGTGGGATTGTGTTTGGTGCAGATTTGATGGGCCGAAGGGCCTCTTTCTGTACTGTGGGGTTCTATGATTCATTAAAAATGGAACACATGGAGGAAACCCATGCAGACGTGGGAAGAAACGCCACACAGTCACCCAAGGCCAGAATTAAACCGGGTCTCTGGCAATGTGAGGCAGCCATTGCCAATCACTGTGCCAACATGCCACCCTCGGCAGTGATCATCAGTAGATTCTTAATTCCAGATAATCTTTTTTAATTGAATTCAAATTCCACCCAATTACACCGTGGCAAAATTGGAATCCTGGCCCCCAGGACTTCAGTCGAGTTTCTGGATTATTAATCTGGTGATAATACTGCCAGGCCATCGCTTTGCCATTTGATATGACGACTTTGCACTGAAGGCAACAGATCCAAATGTCTGCATCAAAATGAAGCATGATTGCAACTTAGGAAAAGAATTTCTGTAGCGCATTGAAAATTCAAGGTTCAATTGACATGGAAACAGTTGAAAACTATTGAGCTGATCAAGGCTGTTCTGCTATTAAATTAGATTGTGGATGATCTGCAGCCCAAATTGCTCCCATTTCCTGTGATATCCTCAAGTATGGGTTGCTTTCTCTATATTCATTTAAGAATAAAAAGCAGTTTGTGCGTTTTTATTTTCTTGTCCCTGATTAGAAGTTGCTGTGCATCTCTCTATCATTTTGTGGGCATTGCAGCTTCACTAAGAGCTCAAATGAGTCAGGCTGGTGCTATTTTAAGGGAAAGGAAAGTATACAGTGCTTGATGCAAGATTCAATTTCCATCTGGGAACTGTGTAATTTAGTTAGTGGTATGAGTATAGAGCTTGAGTAATAGCTGAGGCCTGCCTTGGATATTATATTCTCATTCAGGTCGATAAAGCAAGCGGTGGTAAGATGTGAAAATGGAGCTCAGAGGTAAAGAGAACGTTCTTTGAAGGATAATTATGCTGTAGAAGATAACAATAAAGATGTTCACGAATTTCAAATATACCCGTTCACTTTGCGTTTTCTGGCAATGTCAAAGGCTTGTCATTGGCCACTGATGGGATCTGCCAGTTCTGCTGATGTCTGCAGTGTTTTGAGTGTTTTGCCTATCCCACTGCTGGGAAATTGGGACCGAACGATCCCGCCAGCTGGAAGACCCAGTAGATCCCACCCTATCTCTTTGTCCAAGCATTTGGTCATCTGTGTTAATATCACCTTACGTGACTCAGTGTCATGTTGCATTTAATAATGCTCATATGAAGTGCCTTAAGATGCCAATTCAATGCAATGTTGTTGCTCTTGGGCTTTCATTTTCCTTAAACTTTCACTGTGTTCATACGAAACGCCAGTCTTCCAATACAAGACCTTGACTTAACTTTGCGTGATTGGCAAGTATCCAAGCAGATATTGGCCTTTATCTGTGCACTGGTCTCGGTAGTCGTAGCGTAGTCTGGTCCCTTGCTCTAGTCTGGCATTCTGGCTCTGGTCTTCCTTCCATCCTTCTCGGGTGTCTTGGCTGTTCTCACACTGGTCATTGTTGGTGATGGTCACCATTGTTGTAGCTCACTTGTGGGGTCAGAGAGAGAGAGAGAGAGATTCCTGGTTGTGTCGCACCCTTTATACCCCGTTAGATTTCACGCCTCTTTTGGCCATTGCTAATCAATTGATCAGGATGTGATTCCCCTGATCGATAAAGGTCCAATCGTGTGCTATCACACTGATCTCTGGGGGTGTCCCCAGCGGCCATGTCTGTAGGCGGTGGAGGCACATAGATTACATAACACCCTCCTAAATAAGGAGTCACGGTGCCCTTATGTCTGGTACACAACCCAGCGTGACCAGAAAGTCTCTTTCATCCCAGAGATGAAACAACCCAGTGTGACTATGAAGTTTTTTTCATTCTTGAGATGACCCGTATCCTGTTTATTCATTCGTCAGGGTTGCAGCCTGTTTGTCTCTGTCTTTAAATCGGAGCCTGTCATTTTAGTTCTTGCCCAATTGTCCCAGAGTGCGCTACACAGTCGTAGCTAGGGTGTAGAGAAAGATCAACTTAATAAACACTAGATCTATTCAAAAGTTTGATGGCAGCAACGAAGAAGCTGTCCTTGAGTCGGTTGGTACGTGACCTCAGACTTTTGTATCTTTTTCCCGATGAAAGAAGGTGGAAGAGAGTATGTGTGGGTACATTATTTATGTAAAAGATATTCCACCCTGCCGTTAATGCAGGAGCCACACTGCTACTGCATTAGGTGAAGTCATATGTTAGAATCCGAATCGATGGAGTCCATCCAAGTGTGTACAATGCAGTAGGCACAAATCATATTATTATGAATTAGTGCTACATACATGTTCTTTCAAATAACTAATCCCTGTATGGTACTTTTGTTTGCTGCTTGTAAGTGCGCAACACTGTGCACACAATGTCTAGCACACACCTTAAGTACCTGTTCCCTCTAAACTGCAAAGCACCGTATTCTATTCTGCTATAGCAATGACAATTCCCCTGCGTTTAAGGTGAAACTCACTATTCAACCTTTTTCTCCAACTTATTCTTTCTCGGGACATCAAAACTATCAAACTCCTTGCCGCCCTCAGTCCTTTCCCCTTCCCAACAATACTCTCAAGGGTATTAACCTCCAGGTTGTTGTACTTAAAGTGTTACTTCCTGTGTGAGCTTCTTTTGCTCATTTCAACCTTGACTGAATGCTGTGCAGTGGCCTTTGACTCTTTAGAGAAAAGCCCACAAGCAAAGATGCCAACTGTATGCAATGTTGGAATTGTCTGGCATAAAGGGATCAGCCCACACAACCAACCTCATTAACCTCAAAATTATCAAATCAAGTCTCGAGTTCTTCCTGCTGTCAGTTTCTGCAATTGATCAGCTGTCAAGTTAATACAGTTTAATATAATCTAATGGCTTCATAATCTCCAAAGATGTGTGGGTTAGGTTGATTTGTTGTGCTAAATTGCCCCTTCATATGCCAAGATATTTAGATTAGGGGCATTAGTAGGGTTGCAGGGGTAAGGCCTGGGTAAGATGCTCTGTTGGAGAGTCGGTGCAGGTTTGATGGGTCGAAAGGCCTCCTTCTGCACTGTAGGGATTCGATTAGCACCAATAGCTGGATAGAAGAAGTTTCTCAGGATTCGAATCATAAAGGTTGGTATCACTTCACAGAAATGAGTGAATGTAAAAGTGTGTGTGTGTGAAATGGTACAAGGGCTAATTTTCATGATTGCATCTCACATCGGGGTGGGGGGAGTGGGTGGGTGATATTTTACAATGCAACACATCCATTCGCAGGATACAGAAATGGTTCCGTGTGATTTGCACAGGCTGAGTGAATGGGCATATGCATGACAGATGCAGTATCATGTGAATAAATATGCTTCAATAGCAATAATAGGAAGACAGATTATTGTGTGAATGGGTGAAATATTGCGAGAAGTGGATACTTAGCATGACCTTTGTGTCCTCATGCATCAGTCACTGAAAGTAAGTGCGTAGGTACACAAAGCAATAAAGAAAACACTACAAAGGCCAAGGTATGTTTGCCTTCATAGTGAGAGGACCAGAGTGTAGGAATAGGGATGTTTTACTACAATTGTCTCGGGTGTTTGTGAGGCCACATTTGGAGTACTATGTGCAGTTTTGGTGTCCCTACCTGAGGAAGGATGTCTTTACTATACAGGGAGTAAACAAAGATTTACCAGGGTGATTCTGGGATAGTAGGTCTGTCGTATGAGGAGAGACTAAGTTGGTTAGTATTATATTCATTGAAGATAAGAAGAGTGAGAGGGATGTCATAAAAACTTGTGGAACTTCCTCGCCTGATCACCCAGAATATATTCTGCTCAAAACTATTGAACTCTATAGTAACAATAGCATGTGGGAAAAAACACATTTAAAACAGTCAATCATGCATAACAAAACTTTTACTCCAGCCTTATGAAAGTGTCAATCATTAGTTGGAACCAGGCATCTGATAAGAAAGTAGCCCTTACAGAGTAAGGGGCAGGAAGCAGGTCCCAGAAGCTACAGAACAGTATGTTCTGGAAACCAGGGAATGAAAGGAAAAGTCTCAGGATGGCTGAAATCAAACGGACAAAGGTACTGTTCACCGAAGTTAAAGAAATAGGAAGAGAAAAGTTTCCAGTTAAAGACTGAGCTGAAAAGTGCAGACCTAGAGAAGTCGGCTTGTGAGAAGCCAGACGTCTGAAGTGATCCTAAGTTTGGCAAAGTTTAGGATAAGATAGGCTGTGAAGCTATTATGTTTTGTTGGCATGTCTGGGTACCTGTGAGATTGTGTAGAATCTTGAATATACGAAATAATCCAAGGTGGAGGAATATCAAAAGGAGAGATTGGTATTGTGGAAATGGATCCTTGATGATAACATCTGAGAGAAAATGTTGTTTAGGAGAAGATATTAAGGCGTATTTCTTGAGAGTGGAATTTGGTAACACTCTTGTGGAATTCAGAATTCCAGTGAGACCACTGCTAATCACTGGTCGCCTTGCTACTATATGTAATCTCCAAGGAAGAAAATGGCATGAAAAGCAACATAAAACATTTTAGTTTTTAACCTACTTTGCACTTGAACATAATGTTTTCAAACAATAGTCTTTTTTCCATTAAAGACAATGTCCTTGTTTCTCTGCCCGAATTGTCCTCTTTGTACTTATAGACTATGTGATTTTATTTTGATGCAGAAGAGTAAAGTAAATTCTGCTGTGTGATGGGAAAAATATGCTCCAGAAACCAATTCAACTATTTCATCTTTAGTCAGAAGTGCAGTAGAGCTGTGAAATTATATACCATTGGAGAAAGATAGCAGCATTATTTATATTTATTCCAACATATGCATGGATGAGTGCAATAGGGGCATGCACAGTCTAGAGGAGAATTGATTTAATCCTCCGATGATTTAGTACAGGTCTTCCTTCATGAGTAGTCAATAATGGGCACTCAGTGGCTGGAACATATTTGCTCTCTCCATGAATTCATTGACCTTGAGGTTCTCATACAGCAGAAATCAACGTGTTTAAACTGGATTTGTTTTAATACAGATTCGAATTTGAGAAGCTGAGTTTGAAGGTATGAATTTTTTAAATGCTCAGCAGCCTTTGAGGAGAGGTCAAATTCTCTGCAGTCAGGCGAATTACTGGGGTGATGGTGCAGGGAGAGCAAGGGGTCATATTCTTGTCACTATTGTGTTTGGACTGTCTTTGTGGAAGATGATTTGGGTCCTGAACATTGTGACAGGTATTAAACAACAAACTCGGGACATGGTTTGGTTTGTAACATCTCAAATTAGTCAACGGAAAGCAAAATAGATCTGCATTGAATTGTAAAGAAAACACAAATTTGCATATCAAGTTTTTTTAAAAAATGCATTCATGGGGCATGGGTGTCACTGTCTGGCCAGCATTTATTGCCCATCCCTAGTTGCCCTTGGAGGTAGTTGAGAGTCAACCATATTGCTGTGGTTCTGAAGTCACATGTGGGCCAGACCAAGTAAGGACGACAGATTTCCATCCCTAAAGGACATTGGTGAACCAGATGTGTTCTTTCTGACAATCGACAATGGTTTCATGGTGATCAGTAGATTCTTAATTTCAGATATTTTTTAATGAATTCAAATTCGACCATCTGCCGTGACAGGATTCAAACTCCCATCCCCAGAACACTAGCTAAATGTCTGGATTAATAGGCTGGCGATGATACCACTAAGCCATCGCATCCCCTTTCTCCCCCTGTAAACCCTTCCTCAAATCTATCGTGTGTGGTTTTGCTATGCTGTCATTTAATTCACATTAACACTATGTGCCTCATTGCTTCAATTGCCAAATTACTTAGCAAATGCCACAATATGTAGCCTGTTCCTCGTAGCCAAGAGTTGACCTGTATAGACTTGTAAAACAAAAATGAGAGGCTGGAAATATCCAGCATTTATCACAAAAAGAAGGGAATGTAGGTCTATTTTAGGTTTCTTTCTTTACATGAAGAAAACCTTTCTTTACAGAAAGGAAAACTGGCGAATCCCATTCTGACACTCAACCAAACAAGGAAGGAAAAGGGGAGAGAACAGTAAATTGTCCCATGTGCTAAATACAAATACCAAATAGTCACACTGATTTTGTTAGCTTCGGTACTGGGCAAGATTCTCTGCCCCCTCAGCCCCCCGCCCCAACATCCCAGCCACATGTTTCCCAGCAATGGGAGGTGGTGCGGCAGAATCCTCTGATCCTGCTGCTGACAGTGGGAATTCCCATTGATGGAAATCCACAAGTGATGGTGCACTGCTGGCGGGACTGGAGAACCTCACTGGTGTGAAACGACTGGAGAATTCTGGCCAAAGAACTTCGAAGTACTGTGAGAGGTACATGGGTCTCAATCAGACTATAAAAAAATGAATTTGAACGATTGAAAGTAGACAAAGTAACTCCAAAATGCAAGATTCACTGTGGAGCATGAATGAATGAAATTAGCAGGAAAGCGGGAAGGAGGATTACAGAATGGAAGTTGCTAAATCTGCTGTTCAGGCCAGAACATTGCAAGTTGACCAGGAGGAAGATGACACTTTGTATGACGTTTATATCTACACCAGAGTCTCAGATCTCAGAAACAGGAAATATTGCAATCCTACTCAACAAGTCAGGTGGCATCTGTGAGAAGGGAAAGATTTCACAGTTCAGAGAGATGACTTCTCATACCTGGGAGATGTAAGAGATAAACAGCTCCCTGTTTGCGTGACTCTTAGAAAATGCATCTTACACGATGTTACTATCATCGCACTGATAAATGGGAAAGTGACAGCTCCCCCTTGGTGTGAACTCTGCTCAGAGCCAGCTGCAACCTGATGCAGTGCATCATTTGAAAAAAGAACAATTTCATAGCTTTGAAAGTATGTAAAAACATGCACGGCACTTGAAGTTGAAGCTGACGGCCTCATCGCTCCTCGTGACCTGTCAGTTTCTGCCAGTTTAGATATCAGTCTGTCACTGAACCCGAGGGGAGTAGGAAAGAAAACAGTGTTAGGGCAGTCCCAACGCATCGTTCGCCATGCTAGTTGCTGGAAAGATGGACAATATGTTGTCAAGACAATGAAAACTTATGAAATTCAGCTCTCTATTTTATTGAACTAAGTCTGCTAATTTCACACACTGCGCGGTGAGTTGTTAAAATCAGGGAATCAGTCAGAGGTGACAAGCAACGGGTAACTTTTGGTGGAAGAAATGACATGGATTTTGAAGAAAAGTTGGCACTTCACTCAGCAGGGCTTCAACATAAAGATTAAACTAAAGTAAGAATTATTTTCAAGCTCTTGTGCTGTTTTTGATTTTGATTTGACTTATTATTATCATGTATTGGGAAACAATGAAAAGTAAGGTTTCGTGCACTACACAAAGCACAGGTCACATCAGATAGTGACAAGATCCAGGAAATTACAGAATTCCCAAAAAGTGAGTTTTTAAAGATGTGTAAAGCTGCTTTTATGCAGTCCACAGTTGCCAAGCAATGGGCTTTAACATTAAATGCAGGAAAGATACAAATGTGAGAGTCATAGAGGTTTATAGAATGGAAACAGGCCCTTCGGCTCAACTTGTTCATGCTGCCTTTTTTGCAAGTATTTTTGTATGCAAGCTGTAAAATTGAGACATTTGAGAAGAATGGAGTTAACATGCTTCAGAGTTCACAGTTTAAAACCCAGAAGGTGGTATACTGTAAATAAGTTGGTTTGTTTATTGGTACAAAAAGACAGAGTAAGAAGTCTCACAACATTAGGTTAAATTCCAACAGGTTTATGTGGTAGCAAACACCACTCGCTTTCGAGGCTCTGCCCCTTCGTCAGGTGAATGACAAAAAGAGAGACCTAGAATTTTCTGTAAAGGTACAGGTAATTTTGTTTGCAATGTTAAACTGTTGTCACTCAATCAAAATGGCCTGATACACTTCCAATTTGTCTCCTCCGATGATTCAGTGGACAAAGTAATGAAGGCCTGGGTTAGGTCCCCAAGTTATTGTCATATTATCTTACCTGGAACATGACCTGAGTACTAGCTTTGAACGCTTTGCCCTTGAGGTAGAGTAAGGAAGTAATAGTTTGCATTTGTCTAGTACCTTTCAAGACCCAAGGACATCTCAAATGCTTTCCAGCTAATAAAATAGTTTTGAACGTAGTTACTGTTATAACTAATAAATACGGGAGCCAGTTTGAACAGAGCGAGGTATTACTAACGGCAATAGAATAAATATGCAAGATTGTCTTTCCTAGTTCTTGGTTAAAATATAAATCTTGGCCAAGACACAAGAAAAACTCCTCTGCTGTTCTTTGATTTACGTTCTTTTTTATGTGCCCAATCCTGTTTTGAGTTTATGGCTCATACAAAAGATAGTGGGGGGATGGGAGGTTGAGAGGTGGGGGGGGAATGTTATCAGAATTTGTCTAAGTATCAGGCTCAGACAGAAAACTGGTATATATCAGTTCTACAGATGAATTTTCTTTCCAGATTGTAACCTAATAGGTTTAAGAAAAGAATGAATGGGTGTGGTTAATGCCATAACTCTGTTGGGGCAGAGACTTTTAGAGCCACCAAGACTAATGAGAACAAAACAATCACATTACCCTCCCATCACTACCACAGAAATATCAGATGCTCTCCACTGTCTCCTGCAATCATCATTGGTTTCTAGTAGTTGGTATGTTGGCTGATCAGTTCAACAGTATTGAGCTCCATTTGCAGCTCCCTGAAAAGGAATTAGTCCATGCTTTCTGAGGGATACTGTGTATGTGTGGTCCTGTTTGCTTCAGTCTATGCAAAGACTTCATTTTAAGATATTTCTGCCTATGCACAATGACATTTAAATGCTAAATGTTAAATGCTAGGGATTAACTAAGTCTGCTAAGCTTAACAGTTGTAGCTAACTTGACAACATATAGAATCAGAAGGCATAATGGGTTAGCTAAAAATTGACTGCATTCCTAAAGGGTACACAATGCAGGAAAACAACAGTTTTCCGTAACAGCAGCTGCAAGGATTGTTTTCTAAATAGAGACAGCCTGTGAAAACACTTCCAAAAATGAGTTAAGAGTTGGAATATATTTTGATTTTAGAGTGTATATTCAGTTCAGTTTCACTTCTTAGATTCCGTTCATTTCAGTACATGATTTTTTTGTAGAGGGTCTGTCTGAGAAGCCAGTTTCCAAGTTCACTTTCTGCTTCTGCTATGTTAATTCTTTAAGTTTTTTCAATAGAAGAAAACCATTTAAAACTTGCACCAGTGCTGTGCTCTTGTCACTTCAGACAAATGAATGGACTCAACGCAAACAGGACCTGATGAACATACGAGAGAAGTGCCATTCAGTGAGCATCTCTAAAAAGAAAGATCAAACAATGTAAACTTCACCATCAATATTAATGCCATGACCAGCTTTCACACCTCCAGCAGTGTGGAAATCACCATGTTTTATCACCACTTTGGGTGCAGGAGCAGAGCAACGGTTGAGTGCTTTGACTGATAGCTCAATCCTGACTCTAATTGCTTTTCCACTGTGTACAATGCTCAACCAAGAACTGTGATGCATTAATCATCTCTTAACTGGATTGTTGTAGCCATAAAGGAACTCAAGTAGCTAAACAATACCCAGTCGTGTAGTGGCATTGTCACTGAGCTAGTAATCCAGAGTCAAAGCAAAGTGCACTGGGGATCTGAGTCTGAATCCCATTCCCAGCACATGGTGGAATTGGAATTCAATAAAAATCTGGAATTAAAAGTTGAATGATGAATTGCTGCTCATTTTTTTTTAAACCATCTGGTTTACTAATGCCCTTTAGGGAAAGAAATCTCCCATCCTTCCCTGATCTGGCCTACATGTGATTCTTAAAATGCACTCTCAAATGGCCAGCAAACCACTTAATTCATTGGCAATTGGAGATGGACAATAAATGCTGATCCAGCTAACGACACCCATATTTCCTTAGCAAATAGAAAAAGGTTTCACTTCATTGTTGCTTCTTCCCCTGAACTCCATATTCATCACTGACACATTGTAGCATTTTGCCAACTTGGCATTGTGACTCCATTCTCCCCTGAGAATGATGCATAATCCCTATTGGTTGTGGGTTCCCGGTGAAATCACATAGAAAAATTTGTCTGAAATTTCCCATCGAAAAGTGGGGTGGCACAATGGTTAGCACTGCTGCCTCACAGCGCCAGGGACCTGGTTCGATTTCCAGCTTGGATCACTGCCTGTGTAGAGTCTACATGTTCTCCCTGTGTCTGTGTGGGTTTCCTCTGGGTGTTTCGGTTTCCTCCCACAGTCCAAAGATGTGTAGGTTAGGTGGATTTGCCATGTTTAAATTTCCCCCTAGTTTCAGGGAGCAATCCTGCTAGCTAGGAATGGGGATAGGGCGGAATTGTATTCGATTCAGTCTCGATGGGCTGAATGGCCTTCTTCTGCACTGAGAGATTCTAGAATCCTATGATGTCAAACGTCATTGTAGCAGCGTTACCAGTTTAAAGACTGCAGTGGTTCTAGAAAAAAGTCCTGTCACCTTTTCAATGATGAGAAAAAAATGTGGTGTTCCCAGCATCATCCACATCATATAATACATGTGGTTCATGTCTGTATTAGGATGAAGGCAAAGGGCCTGATTTTTAGATGTTGTTGAGTACACTGTGGAGTAAATGTTAGTAGCCCACCTGCCACGGGAATCGGAGCTGGCGAGGGACAGACATTGGAAAGGTCCATTGACCTCGGATGGGATTTTCCAGTTTCAGGGTGAACAAAGCTGGAAAATCCCACCCCATACAGGCCGTGTGTTGATTCTCCAGTTGCATCCCACCTCCTGGACATTTTCCCAGAGGAAGTGGGTGTGAGGTGAGGGGCAGCTCATGTGGCAGTTGGTAAACAATTGAGGCCTTCTAACTGAGGCCGACTGGAGTTTTCCCACATGGCAAGTCCCCTGATTTGCCCAATTTAAGGGCACCAATTTGTGACAGGGCAGGAAGGCTATACACAAGCCGTTCCTCCACCAACTTAATCCAGGTGAAGAACACTGGGGTCCTCACCCACCATCCTCCAACCTTGTGAAATGCCCCCGTTACCTTGGGATAACCACAAAAAAAGGACATCAATTTCCACCACAAGGTTCTGATCAGTCTAGTTCAGCCTCAGGCAGTTCTCAGACTGAAGGATTGCCCCCCCTAATGTTGCTCATTCTGTTCTCAGGAACAGAATTTATCATACAGTGCAGAAAAGTCCCTTCAGTCTGTCGAGTCTGCATTGACAATATCTGCCACTAAAAGCAAGCTAATTCCATTTTTCTGCACTTGTCCCATATATGGTGGGAGCTGAAGTTAATGGCAGGGTTTTAACAGCTCTTCCTGCTACTGGAGATCTTCTAATCCACTGAAGACGATCCCCCCTCACCACAGACTGGTACAGGCAAACCACACAAAACAACATAAACATCACTGGAACTGGAAGATCCCACTAACAGCCAAAGATGAACTTTCTCTGCTGCTGGAAAACTCACCATGTGATTTGGGTGGGTGGGAGGGGAAGCATGGAAAATCCCATCCAGTGGCTTCACTCTTCCCAATATTCAGTTGGAGTGTTAATTTCAAGGGCCAGAACAGCGGTCTGTAGGGACTGATAGATTAGGGTCAGAATATTCTGCTATAGAATCCCAACAGTGCACTTGGAGGCCACTTGGCCCATCGAGATTGCACTGACTGTCTGACAAAGCATTTTTCCCCACTCTGAACCTACATCCGCATACATGGGTGTCACGGTGACATATGGGCATGATGGCACACTATTTAGAGAAGAAAATTTCTTTTCATCCAGTACTGGGAAGTCAGACAGCTACTGTGACGAATCTGAGAGCGCAGAGAGTAGTTGTGACAAGAGAGCTGTGTGTCATCACTGCTATGTTTTTGGAATTTGGCATAAAGATTTCAACATGTGAAAATCAGTCTTACTTCTAAACCAAAATTCATGAGTGCCTCTGGTAATGAGATTATGAATTGAAGCAAGACTGATAGAATTGAGTGATGCTCACGTTTATTAGGACGTCTTGGGAAATTGTTTCTTTTTCTTAAATGCTATTCCTGACTTTGTATTGCAAAAATTATAAATTTGCAAATGTTTTCTTGCTCGTAATGGCTTGGCCTTTCAAGTCAGATGAGTTTTCTTAATGCACTTTTTTTGTCAGTTATAATGACTAAACGATTCCAAACCAAACTGTCGGGCTGTAACTTTAATACGTGATAGGTGAAAACTAATTTGAGAGCTTATCTTTGATACAGAGTTGAAAATTTATACATTTGCAGGGTTGAGCTCCCATGTGGATACACACGCGCACACACACACACACACACACACAAACATCGAGCAGTATTCTGATCAAGCAGTACTGGGCAGTGAGAATTAACAGGATACAGACAAGGAGGGACTAAAATAGAGAGGAAAGACAGATGGGATGAGAAGGCAGAGGTAGAAGAGGAGGGAAGATAGTGCAGAAGGTGAAGGAATATGGGGATAGGAGGACAAGGATTTGTAGAGGCCAAAGAGAAGGAGGATGGAGAGGAGAGTGTGGAGAGTTGTAGTGCTGTGCTAGGCAAAGACTGGAAAGCTGACAACTCCTTGGTGGAGGAAGATGAGTGAATACTATTAGATGTTTGGTTCAAGGACGAGTACAATACTGAGTGGGGATTGATAGATTAAGGTATTCTGTCTTAGAATGCCGACAGTACACTCAGAGTCCATTTGACTCATCGAGTCTGCACTGACTCTCTGACAGAGTATTTTTCTGCACTCTATCCCTGTAACCCCATGGATGGAACAGTGGTGCATGGGTAGCATGGTGGTTAGCACTGCTGCCTCACAGCACCAGGGATTCGGGTTCAATTCCAGCTTCAGATGACTGCAAATGTGGAATTTGTACATTCTCCCTATGTCTGCATGGATTTCCTCTAGGTGCTCCTGTTTCCTCTCCCAGTCCAAAGGTGTGCATGTTAGGTGGATTGGCCATGTTAAATTGCTTTTTAGTATTGGGGGATTAGGACTGTAAATATATGGGGTTATGGGGATGGGCCCTGTTGTCAGTGCAGGCTCAATGGGCTAAATGACTTCCTTCTGCACTATAGATTCTATGATTTACACCAATAATCCCCCTATTGGCCACATCTTGGGTCACTTAAGGGACAATATATCATGGCCAATCCATCTAATCTTCGGGCTGAGGAAACCAGAGCACCCAGAAGAAACTCTTGCATACACAGAGAGAATATGCAAAGTCCAACAAGACAGTCACTCTTGACTGAAATTGAACCCTAGTTCCTGGTGCTGTGAAGCAGCAGTGCAAACCACCTTGCTGCCTTAAGTGATTAAAAAAAAGGGTCGTAAATGTACTTCATATTAAAGAATAATCAGTGTGCACACTTTAATGAAGAGGAAGCAAGATTTGAAGTTGTTGAGAGGAAGTATTTAAACTTGTCTTTGGACTTGTCAAGTTCTTGTCAAATGCCACCTGCGCTACCGAGAGACTGAGCTAATATTTATAGGTGTGCCAAGGTAGGAGCTGTGTGTCGCAGAGAGAGCCAGATTAAAGAATTTTACAATCTGACATAGTGGCCCATGGGCCAGAAAATAATGAGTCATCCATTCTCAAATTGTGGGTATGTGCTGCAGGTTGTCCAGTAAGAATGCAAACAAGTGAAATTGCCTCAGAAAGGGTAAAGTAAATAAAAGCTCTTCTATTTAAAAAGTTTTCACTCCAGGGAGCATTGGAGACAGCAAGGATACACAATCTGCAGAGGCCACAGGCTTCTCTGGCACGAAGGAAACAAAAGTGGAAAATAGAAATGAACTGCTTTGTAGGGGAATCTCAATACTTACCATCAACTAAAATAGAATTGTGCCCTCGGCCGATGATGGTGTGCTGCACTGACACAGACAATGACGTTAAAACGAATAAAAAAAAGTCCTATTTGAATTGCTTTGGGGGGTTATGGTGAACCAGTTCAATTTTTTTGTCAACTGCTTTTTTATTACTGTTTTCAATCAGTGTGATACCTTAGGCGAGGATGTATCGCATTAATTTCAGGTTGCTCAGATAAATTTAATCTAAAAATAGGAAGGGTCTGTTTTCAGTACAATTTCTGGTTTCCACAGCATATGTTTCCATTTTTTTCAGTGTGTGTGTTTGATCCTTTGCCTCTTTTAGTTCTTTCCCTGTTGCTGCAGAGGACAAACTTACGGCAACATGTCAAATCTTGTTGACGATAAAGAGTACAATTTATTATGTGACAAGAGTGATATTATGAAAACTCTCCACGTGGCCATTCTGGTCTCTGGGTATCCGGGCAGACTCATCAACAGTATAGGAATTAGGAGCAGAAGTGGGCAATTCAGCCTTTCAAGCCTGCTCCACCATTTAAACAGATCATGGCTAATCTCTGGATAAAAGCTGAAACCTGAAACCAAAAGAGGAAAATGGCAGCATCTGTAAGGAGAGAAAAGAGCTGATGTTTCGAGTCCAGATGACCCTTTGTCAAAGAGGAGATGTGAAGAGAGCTACTGATAGCTGATCTCTTCCTTGTCTCAAATCCACCTTCCCACTTATTCCTTCTAATCAGTTTTTTTTAAATCAGAAATGTTTCCTTTATGAAACCATTCAATGATTCAGACTCCACCATGCTATGGGGCAGCAAGTTCAACAAATTCATAACCCTCTGGAGAAGTAGTGCCTCCTCATCTGTTTCAAATCTACTGCCTCGCAACCTATAACCGTGACCTCTTGTTCTAGATTGCCCCAAAGGGGGAAACATTTGGTCTCTATTTACTTTATCAATCCTTTTTAGTATTTTATGTAGTGAGGAAATAGGGGAATTTTGCAGTAACTTCATTGCAGTGTTAATGTAAGCCTTCCTTGTGACTAATAAATAAACTTTCAAACTTTACCTCAATCTGATTCCCTGTCATCCTCCAAACTCCAGTGAGTATGACCTCAAACTGTTTAATCTGTCCTCATACGTCAATCCTTTCGTCCTCATCTTGTGGGAGAGTATGTGCAAGAAACTGATATAAACCTTGTCTGTTCATCAAGGTGAAAAGTAATACTGGAGAGTGGAACAGTTTTCATCTATTAACTGTGTCAGGTTTCTGCGTATCTTATGTCCTGTATGGCCTAGATTTGTAATTGTGACTTTTACCATTGTGCCATGCATCAAAACATGATGGAAACTAACAAAAATAGTTTATAAATTGCTATCAAACTTCCAGAACTGGGAAATAATTTGGAGCACTGTTCCTTCACCTCTGGAACGTGGGTTCATGTCCAGGTCACATTGAAGAGATTAAGACATTCTCTCGCTCATGTATAAGGATCCAAAATGATATGGGTCTGGTCAGTTACAACACAACAGATTACTGAGCACAACATTGTGATCCAGTTAAGGACCATTAACATTTAATTAGACATCCAAACACGGCCACTGGGATTCTCTGGCCTCCCTGCAGTGTTTTTCCTGGTGGCGGGAAGCAATGCACCATTGGCTGGCTACAGGAATTTCTGGTTCCACCAATATCGATGGGATTTCCAATTAAATCCATTCCACGCCATTGGGAAACACATGACAGGGATACACCGTAAGTGGGACCAGAGGATCCGAACGAGCCAGAAGATTGTGCCCCTTGTTTTAACCAATGGAAGTATGCCACAATATTTCACTTTTTTAAAACAAAATCCAAACCTTATTGTACTATCACAACAGCTTACAGTCACATATACCAGACCCTTAGATTTACTTCTTACTTCCGCTAAGAATTATTTTATCATACTGTTATGATGCAGGGCTTGAAGTCCTTTTGAGAAGTAACGCCAAATTCCCCAAAGAAGAATACCTCACCTTGTGATCTGTTAAAATGTGTGGGGAGGTAAATTGTTCTTTGATTTTGATTTGATTTATTATTGTCACATGTATTAACATACAGTGAAAAGTATTGTTTCTTGCGTACTATACAGACAGAGCATACTGTTTATAGAGAAGGAGAAAAGAGAATGCAGAATGTAGTGTTACAGTCATAGCTAGGATATAGAGAAAGATCAACTTAATGCAAGGGAAATCCATTCAAAAGTCTGATGGCAGCAGGGAGGAAGCTGTTCTTTAGTCAGTTGGTATGTGACCTCAGACTTTTGTGCCATTTCCCCCATAGAAGAAGGGGGAAGAGAGAATATCTGGGGTGTGTGGGGCCTTTAATTATGCTGGCTGTTTTTCTGAAACAGCAGGAAGTGAAGGCAGAGTCAGTGGATGGGGAGCTGGTTTCAGTAACATTTGGTGATTAACTGACAGAAATAAGTGATACTCATTTAAAATGAACACTTAACAGTTTATTTAATTAACTAACAGGCAAATTTAACTGAACAAGTAACATACTAAATAAAACAAGATTCTAACATAATGCTGTTCAAATAGATACAACTTATTAACCAAATACTAATTCATCAACCAAAAAAAATAGAGTTCAGTCACTGTCAAAAATACAACCAGGTTTGTGGTTTTTGGAATCTTTTGAAATTCCTCTGTTGATTCCTCTGCCTCTAACTTCTTTTTGATTTCGTACCTTTCGTTAGTTGGATGGTGTGTTTTCTCAAGAGGTATCGAAAGCTGGCAGAGTTGAGTGCTGCTGTCACCCTCTCGAGGCTTGAGAGATGGCAGTTCGCCTGTTGTTGTCTTGTTTTCTCTCCCCTTGGCATTCTTTTATACTTGTGATAGCCTGTCAATTTTCCTATGATAGAATTGGTCTGATGTTGCCAACACCATCAGATTCAAATTTTATAAGTTCCTGGTAGCTGCTTTAAATTCGTTGGGCCAAATTAGAAAAAAAACCAGATTATCTTATTAAGACCACTTCCTGACTTTTTGATACAAATGCTTCAGCTTAGTCTTTGTATTTACTTTGCATTTTAAACCTCCAACTACCAAAACAAACTCCAGCTTTTAAAGAGACCACTCAACTTTCTTTTCCTGTATCATTTTCACAATTTCTTTAACATCTTTACAAACATCAGATTCCAACTTCACAAATTCAACTTCACAACAATGCATATCAATGTTAGAGTTATTTACCACTGTCCTCAGGAATTAGACCATAAGAGATAGGAGCAAAATAGGCCACTCAGTCCATCGAGTTTGCTGCACCATTCAATGAGATTGTGACTGATCTGATATGATAATTCTCAATTATCCTGCCACGTCCCCATAACCGTTGATTCCCTTGCTGGTTAAAAATCTGTCTATCTCAGCCTTGAACATACTTGACCACCCAACCAGTCCAGTTTTCTGTGGTAAAGAATTCCACAGATTCACAATTCTCCTCAGATTCATGAATACTCAGAGGTAAAACTTTCATTCACTGTGGAAGCCTCAGTCCTCCTGTGCTGATTACTTTTCCAATACTTCCAAGCTAATCTGCTTGTGGCTTTCTGCAGAAGGTCTCTGTGGATTCTTCCACCAGTTTCAAACCAGGCAAACATCCGGCTACTGTTCCCCCACAGAATTCGAACTGAGATTACGCCTTATCCATAGAATTAATAGTGAAGTTAGTTCTTCAATCACTTACAGAGCAGACCTAGCTAACTGACAGTTACTTTGGCCTCAGTGAGCTGCATGCAGCACTTTAAAGCTGCAATAAATTAAATGAAATCACTCAGATAAATTCAAAGCAGCGAACCTTCCTGAGCTCCTCCCATCTCCATGACAATGTAGCTGTCCTCAAACTGACCTTTAATTATCCCACACTTACAATTTATCTTTTTCCTGATCCAATGAAGTAAATGGATCTTACAATATTTCAGAGCTTGCAAAATATTCTTAAATCAATTTCCCTCTAACTCCCAAGCCAAAGGCATCTCTTTGGACTGCCATTACTGCAAGAATGGCAGAAATAACATCTGCTTACCAACTAAATAAGCCAATCTTATTGCTCTGGCCCTTCAATTCGGTCCTTATTAAACAAACACGAGTCACCTTTAAACTGCTGTTTCTTTTTGGTGTTCTGGGAATCTCTAAAGCCCAGAATTGTAATTATCATATCTTTCCAGCTATTAACCTCTTAAAGTCAACATGACCCCAATCTTTTAAGGATAAGAGACTCAAGGCTTGCTTTAATTGCACACTTCCATTTCTACAGTGAAATTATAATCCATCAAACTCTAAAAAATTATATATTAAAAGACATGAATCATGAACTAACGGATGTAAATAATTTTGGTATCTCAAGCTGAAGAAAATATACGATCAAAATCTCAACCTTAATTGGAGGGGAAAGAGTTTATTTCCTTCGAGATGTTGTTAAGATCGCAGCTGATATTAAATACTTATTCCAAATCCCACAAAGGAAACTTAGAATACTCCCCTTGACATTCAATGGCGTTGCCATTGCTGTATTCCTCCACAATCAACATCCTGGGGGTTACCATTGACCAGAAACTGAACTGGACTAGCCATAAAAATATTGTGGCTACCAGAACAGGTCAAAGATGAGGAATCTTGTGATGAGTAACCCCCTAAGTCCTCAAAGCTTGTCCATCATCTACAAAGCACAAGTCAGGAATGTGGTGGAATACCCTCCTCTTGCCCGGATGAGTGTGGCCCCAACAGCACTCAAGAAGTTTGACATCATTCAGAACAAAGCAACCCCACTTGATTTGCAGCTTCTCCACAAACATTCAATCCCTCCATCACTGATGAATAATGGACACCTGTGTATCATTTTCTAGATGCATTGCAGGAATTGCAGTGATCCTTAGGTGGCATCTTTCAAACCCACAACCATATAAAAAGACAAGGGCAGCAGATAGCTGAGGACACCACCTCATAAAGGTTCTCCCCCAAGTCACTAAACCATCCTGACGTGGTACAACACTATTCCTTCACTGTCATTGGTTCAAAATCTCCTCCCTAACTGCACTGTAGCTATACCTGCACCTCAGGAACAGCAGCAGTTCAAGAAGGCAGTTCACTGTCGCCTTCTCAGCAGCAACTATGGCTGGTTCTGGTCTGGAGAAAATACACATTTCTCTAACCAATGCTCAGTGTTCCCTTCACACACATTGTTAGCCACTTTAACACTTGAATAGCAGGTTAGATGTAAGGATTCGCATTCTAATCAGCAATCTGTAAACTGTCTGTGCTGATATGTGTGCTATTACAGACCAGAACACTGCATTTGCCTGACGAAGATGAAAAGGTCGAAAGCTCGCAAATTTACTATCAAATAAATCGGTTGGATTTAAAATTGGTGTTGCTAGATTCTTACTGGGTTCTGGTCGAACCAGTGACAACCACATCCCATAAAAAGCTGTACTTTATTATTTGATATAATGTGAGGAAAGAAATGAAGATCAGTGAAGAATGTTTCAGTCTTGTTGTAATAATTAAAAAATATAAATGTTTATTAAACAGTTATGTAACAAGAAAGATAACTAAAAAAAAAGAAATTAATTATATAATTGGATAAACACAAAAACTTTAAATTGACCCAGTTCCAAATCTTCCCGTTTTCCTAACCTGAACCTACACTTCCTCAAGTAACATCCCATATGTTTTAAAACTATGAGCAAAGTCCCACAATGGTTACTACACTTGGCATTTAAAATGGAGACAAAATCAAGCAAGCTTTCTTCAGGCACTGGTTCATTTAGACTGATGTGGAGATGCATCAGTCTAAATGAACCAGACTGATAGTTGACTGGGGTAAGTGCAGTAAGAAGTCTCACATCACCAGGTTAAAGTCCAATAGGTTTATTTGGTAGCGTAAACTTTCGGAGTGTCACGCTCTCTTCAGATGAGTGAGAAGTTGTATTCACAAACAGGGCATGTATAGGGTGTATGTAGTTTGTGTCTATATATGCCCTGTTTGTGAATACAACACTTCACTCACCTGAATAAGGAGTGACACTCTGAAAGCCTGTACTACCAAATAAACCTGTTGGAATTTAATCTGGCATTGTGAGACTTATTTAGACTGAACAGCTTCCTGTTTCATGTGCCTGCATTCCAGGAACAGTTCACTATATAGAATGAACACTGCCACTAACATACTGCTTTTCCTTTTGATTTTTTTTCTTATCTTTCTTGGAGGTCCACCTTAATTATGTTTCTAACATGAGCTCCTTCTTTTAGGATGTAAGTGTGAAATTCACACTTATCTTTTGAATTTTTACTATGTTTGCTTTAACTCCTGAAATTCTATGGCTCATTGTCATCCACTTGCCTTCCACAAACATCTGCTTGCAGTTTTAGTTGGCTAATTTGGCTAACTTGCGTATCAAAGAGGTCAGTTCCTTCACCTCAGCCAACCTGTCTGTTCCAATCAATTTTCTTTATAAAAACAGGAAATGGTAAATTAACTTGGAGTGGAGTGAGAAACACAGTTAACATTCCGAGTCCATTGACCCTTCTACAGAGTTCTGTGATCATACACCAACTGAACACATTCCCAGTCATTAGGTATCTTAATTTTCAATATATCGCAACATATGAACGACGCTGTGAATCATCTCAATATCAATGTTGCATCAGTTGCCTTGAACTCTGAACCTTTGATGAAATCAGAAAATTGGATGAAGTTAAGGTGCAAACAACATTGAAGTGGTTTGAGCTTCAAGCATTCATGAAGCAATCTTGAGCCCATGCTCGCTATCTGTGCGAATGCCGCAGGAACTCAAGAACTGA
The DNA here is from genome assembly GCA_024679065.1 of Sphyrna mokarran. Lineage (NCBI taxonomy): Eukaryota > Metazoa > Chordata > Chondrichthyes > Carcharhiniformes > Carcharhinidae > Sphyrna > Sphyrna mokarran. The sequence goes on along the minus strand of JAGIQG010000027.1, from coordinate 20,029,523 downwards.
AGTTGTAGTTCTCAACATCGAGTGTGTGATTTTGGATGTTTCCTGCTCTTTGTTGACTCCATCATCAGGTTCACACCTGGGACATGAACTTGCTTTACATGCGTTCAGATAGATTTTAACATGGGTAACCTACCCCCTTGCTAGGTATTGGCCTCTTGCCAGATATTGACACATAATGCTGGCGCACTTCACAGCAGGTACACCAAGATATGAACTGGTCATCGGGGTCTTCCTGGGGGTATAAAGATAACTAAAGCCCCTGGAAGAGGTGGCAGGGTCATGGCCGGACAATAGTCTGGTACTGCCCCTTGGCACAGGTTAGCATGGTACGATGGAGCGGACCCTAGCTGGAAACGCAGGGTAGGAGGTGCCGGCCGGGAGCAGCTGGAAGAGCTGAGATTGCTGTTGATGGTCATTTAGGGGGAATGGGAGTGAAGTGGAGGTCATTGATGGTTCAGACTGTGAGGTGAGAAGGTGCCAATGATGGGGAAAAGGGGTAGAGATGTGCTGACTCCAATTGGGGATGGGGAGCAGAACCACTGAGCAGAACCACTCTGTGGTCGGATCGGGGAGGTTTACTCAGGTTATGATCGGGACATCCTTTAAACATGGCAGTCCAATCTCAGATTTTCCCAGCGTGTTGAAGTTTGCGCTCCTGTATGACAGCGTGCAACATAACCCCTTGATTTTTTTCTGGCAGAGTGTGGTAAGATCTGGAGAGAAAACTGGCGTGTTCCTCTGGAGTGAAGCATGCCGGTTTTCTCTGCAGAGTATAGTTGTTCTGATCTGTGCATTTGGCTCTCTTGCCCAATCGGGAAGAAGAGTGAAAACTGAAAGAGTTGCAAAATGCAGAGAGGGTGGTGACCTGACAGAGTATAACAAGCTCATTCTTTTATTTGACCCTCTGTCAAAGGGCACGGTTTACCATCTCTGTTGATTGCATCTTAAATAGGAATCTTTCTATTTCAGGGTGTCTTTTTGGACATGTTATGTTTTTATTTCATATTTCCAGACTTTACAATTTTGCCTTCTACCTCTAGGGAAGAGGAATTCATGCTTACAACCAGACACAACTGATACCTGGTCATCATTAACAACAATGCCCCCTGGACAATTGGGAATGCACAGCACTAGCTTATTAAATGTTGCTAAAAATGCTATATATTGTTCCTGCAGCACGTGTGTACAAAGTAAAACATTTATTTCATCTGTGCTCTCACCAGTGCCTTTTATCTAAGCCTGCTGTAAATATTTAACCTCCTTTTTACTTAGGAAATGCAATGGTCACTTCCTCACTCACAATTTCTGGTGAAGTACTCCTTGCTCTAACAAACTTCTGTCAAAACTGATTTGTGCCATGACTAGCCTTTCGAAGAACTTCATAATGATGGATATCAGAGCAACCAGACGAGAGTCATTAAGGCACACTGCCTGGCTTTGGTACTGGGATGATGGTCATTTTCTTGAGGCAGATAGGGATCTCAGATTGCTTTGAAGAGAGATTGAAGATGTCTGCAAATACGTCCACCAACTGGTCCACACGGGATCTGAGTGTTCATCCAAGTATTCCATCTGGGCCAGTTGCATTCTGTGAATTGATTTTTGAGGATGCTGCTCTGATGTCTGTGATGATGTCCTTGGATACCAGTTCATCCAAAGCTTCTGGGGTGGGGAGGGGTGCTCAGCTCTTCCCTCTGCACCTTCTTAACCCACGATCGCAGTCAGTAAGAATAGGTAACAAGAGCTCCTTCATAATCAACACCCTGAACACCGGTGATCCACAAAGCTGTGTCCTCAGCCCCTTACTATACTCCTTATACACATGTGTGTGGCCAAATTCTCCTCCAACTCGATTTTAGATTTGTTGACCACACCACTGTAGTGGGTTGGATCTCAAACAATAATGAGATGGAATATAGGAATGAGGTAGAGAATCTGGTGAAGTGGTGCAATGACAGTTATCTTCTCTCAAACTCAACAAAATAAACGGGATCATCATCAACCTCAGGAAGTGTAGTGGAGGATGTTCCCCTGTCTACGTCAATGGGGTTGCAATAGAAATGGTTGAGAGCTTCCAATGTCTACATTAAAACAACCTGTCCTGATCCCTCTATGCTAATGCTATAATATAAGAAAGCCCATCAATGCTCCTACATTCTCGCAAGGCTAAGGAAGTTTCACATGTTTGCTATGATTTTCACCACCTTTTACAGATGCACCATAGAATGCTGTAGCATCACAGCTGGGAATGGCTCTTGTTCTATCCAAGAATGCAAAAAAAACTACAAAGAGCCACGAATAACACCCAGTCCATCACGCAAACTAGCATCCCATCCATCAACGCTGCCTACACTTCCTGCTGCTTGCTGGAAAAGCAACCAGTATAATCAAGGACCCCATGCACCTCGAACATTCTCCCTTCCATCTCCTTCCTCCAGGAAAAAGATACAAGTCTGAGGTCACGTACCAACCAACTCAAGAAAAGTGTCTTCCCTGCTGCCATCAGACATTTCGAATGGACTTACCTTGCGTTAAGTTGAACTTTCTCTATGACTGTAACACTATATTCTGCACTTTCTTGTTTCCTTCTCTATGAATGGTGTGCTTTGTATACTGTGCAAGAAACAATACTTTTCACTGTATATTAATACATGTGACAATAATAAATCAAATTCCACCACAGTAATGGCAGGATTCAAATCCGGGTCAAAACATTAACTAAGTGTTTGGTTTAATAGACTAGCGACAATACCACACAGCCATCACTTCCCTTGTCACCTCCCTTCTCTCTTTGCAAAGCCTAAAAAGCTGCTAGACTTTTCATAGTTTTATTTATTTACAATTTTACACTCTAGTTGCAGATACACACAGCAAGAATAATTTTCTCCTTCCGTTGGGAAAACAGAAATTTTGGCTGAGATTTTCCAGACCCCCACGTGACGGGTCGATGAAAGCGACTTGCCATTGGCTGCCAGCGTGTTGTTCTAGTCCTGTCAAAATCGATGGCTGTTTGTGTTCCTTGCTGTTTGCACCACCAGTGGGAAGGGCTGTAAAATGCTGGCCACAGAATGTTTACAACACAGGGGGAGGCCATTCTGCCCATCAAGTCCATGTGCCAGCCCTCTGCAAGAGCCACTCAGGTAATCCCTTTTCTGGCTCAACAAATCCTTTGTATGCAATCTTACTGGCTATTCATGCCATACCTCCCCTGAAGTGAGGTAGGAGAAATTGGAAACCAGCCAAATCTCCATTCACTGCAGTGGGATGGGAAAATCCTACCTGCATGAATGGCCGTAACTTTCCAGCCTTTGTATTTAGATAATTATCCAAGTCAAATCAAATTTTTAGAAGGAGCACATAGAATCATAGAACATTACAGCACAGAAACAGTCCTTTTGGTCCTTTTTGGCTGTGCTGAACCATTTTTCTACTTAGTCCCACTGACCTACACCTGGACCATATCCCTCCACATCCCTCTCATCCATATACCTGTACAAGTTCTTCTTAAAAATAAGCCCGCATTCACCACTTTATCTGGCAGCTCATTCCACACTCCCATCACTCTCTGTGTGGAAAAGCCTCCCCCAATATTTCCTTTAAACTTTTACCCCTTCACCCTTAATCTGTATCCTCTAGTTGTTTTTCTCCCTTAGCCTCAGTGAAAAAAGCCCATTTGCATTCATTCTATCTATACCCATCATAATTTTATACACCTTTGTCAAGTCTCCCTTCACTCTTCTACGCTGCAGGGAATAAAGTCCTGACCTATTCAACCTTTCTCTGTAACTCAAGTCCCGGCTTATGAGGAGGTAAAAGAACAATTTTACTACCTTCCACTAAAGGGAAAAGCATTGACGAAAAATAAACATGAGGATGAGTAAGAGTTGTAGCATCTGTCCCTGGAATGTATCCTATAAGATATTTTAGTATCAAACACATTACAATAAGTGTGGTGAAATGATTCAGCGTTTGAAGTTTGGCATTTACTGAGTAAAGTGTAGCTTGATATTGTAAGCATATGGTTATGTGTAAAGATGGCCAAGGCTATATATTTTAGGTTCTTAGTTAAATGGTTGGATTTAGCAGACCCTCCTGAGTGGTCATTTCAGTGGCTGTCTTGCTTGGACTGTCTTCTGTCTCTAGCTGCTGCCTTTTTTCTCCTGTCTTTCCTTCGAACCTTTCTAGACAAAGGCAGATTTAGCACAATCTAAGCTGCCCATTTCTAAGACTCAGATATGAGGCATTTCCAAAGATCCCACACACGAAAATATGGTCCTCCAGGTGAAACTTGCTATAATCAGAAAAACCTCATACAAGTGTTGGATCGAAATATCTAGCATTTAAGTGTAGTCAGATTTGTCACCATCTGAATACTGTCAGCTTGCAGTGAGGGACAAGGGCTGTGGAGAGGCTCAAGATGGTTTCAAAGCCCATGCCCCAATTCATTGGTCAATGCTATGCAGGCCACTGCGGGCTACAATAAACTTTGATGCCTTAGCAAGGTTATATTAGAATACTCTGGATCCATTCAGATATATAGGGCGGGATTTTATTCATCACAAAACCATAAAATCCAGCTCGAAGACAATGGACCTTCCCGTTGTCCACCTCTCACCCAATTCCCGCGGCATGGAAGCACAATGGGTAGCACTGCTGCTTCACACTCCAGGGACCTGGGTTCGATTCCCGACTCGGATCACTGTCTGTGTAGAGTTTGCACATTCTCCTCGTGTTGCATGGGTTTCCTCCGTGTGCTCCCGTTTTCTCGCACAGTCCAAAGATGTGCGGGTTAGGTTGTTTGGCCATGCTAAAATTGCCCTTAGTGTAGATTAGGGGGATTAATGGATAAAATATGTAGGGATATGGGTGTAGGGCCTGGGTAGGGTTGTGGTCAGTGCAGACTCGATGGGCTGAAGAGCCTCTTTCTGCACTCTAGGGTTCTATGATGCCCGTGGTAAGTAGGGTGGTAAAATTCCAGCCATGGTTGCCAGTAGTCGACTTGACAGAAATCTGGGTGAAAATGTGCTTCTCATTGTATGCCTCCTCAATAGTTGTTTCTCTTTTCACAATCGTTATAAGACAAAGGAGCAAAATTAGGCCAATCAGCCCATCAAGTCTGCTTCATCATTCAAAATCATGGCTGATACTTTTCTCATCCCCCTTCTCCTGCCTTTTCCCCATAATCCTTAATCTAATTATTAATTAAGAACCTATCTATCTCTGTCTTAAAGATATTCAATGACTGGCCTCTACAGCCTTCTGCAGCATGAACCATGACAGTTTCTTTATTCATTCACAATTTCAATCTTCTATCCATCTGCAACCATTTGTGTCTTAAGATCATAAGACCATAAGAAATGGTGTCAGGAGTAGGCTGTTTTGTGTCTGCTCCAGTATTCAGTAGGATCACCACTGATCTGACATTCCAAGTATCCACTTTCTGCCCTTTCCCTGAATCCCTTAATTTCCTTCTGGATCACATGGGATTAAAGTATAACCACTGCCATTCTTCTATTCACTTGGAAAATATAGCTTCAGAGCAGCTTATATATACGTGGAAGTAGTTGTTCTTTCTGTCCATTAAGAGAATAGCATTGAGTGTAAGTGCATTTATGACTGCCTGGATGCATTCAGTACTATCCTACACCCCACTGTCCTTTCCCCCGTTTATGGCAGAGTTAGGAGATTGATGTCAAGTGTCAAAGTTTTAGTTGGGGACACATTTCAATAAGAAATAGATTTCAATGGTTCGTGTTTCCTTCAGTTGGGTTCTACACCACTTAATTGAACCTTCAATTCCAAGCCTTAAAGCAGACTCTTAACAACGCATTGATGTTGTCAAATCAATGTGTATTTACAATTATTTTGGCATTTTTATGGTAAAACAGATTTGATTTATTCCCTAATCTTTAGGGAATGGTTTTTGTTTCTTTAAACAAGACCTTTATAAAATCTTTCCTTTACGTAAAATTTCAAAAGTATATAATTTAGTGCATTTAGTGTTTATGTAATCTGCTTCATACATTACAGATGATAAGGTATCAAACTTCCAATAACTTACAGTCAGTATGATATGTGTAATGACTGCAAAAAGGCCCAGGAGGTTGGCCTCTTGGAGTATGAGCTCCGTGATTGAGATAATGATTGCCTACCCAAGCAAGGAGTCTCATCATTATACAAATATGGAGTGTCAAGTCTCATACTAGGATGTCAAATACTCAGTGACATGCACTTAAGGCGAGTGGGGAAAGTTCAAGGAGAAGTGAGGGACTAGTTTTTTGCACAGCGAGTGGTAGGTGTCTAGAATGTGCTGCCAGGGGTGGTGGTGGAAGCAGGTATGATAGTGGTGTTTAAAGGGGCTTTTAGATAAGCACATGATTATACGAGGAATGAGGGATACGGAGCAAGGACAGGCAGGAAGGATTAGTTTAATTTTCATCGTGCTTGGCACATTATGGGCTGAAGGGCTTGATTCTGTGTCGTACTGTTCTATGTTCTATGTATTAACACTCCAGATTCTGACGTTGTACCTGAAAGACTCTCAGCGTGGAATAGAATTTGTAAATAAAAGGAATCTAGTGAAGGGTCACCAGCCTCTGAGGAGCTATTTCAATATGTGCTATGATATATTTGCATGGCTTTTTACATTGGCGAATGGCAATTTTGTGGACTTGTAAGCATTCCAATCTTGCCAGTCTCCGAGTGGAGCAGTGAATCTTTATATGACAGTTATAAATTTATCTTATCCAGCTGAATTTATCCTGGTCGTATAGCTATTACACCATTTACAGAGGAAGCTAACCCTTCAATCTGAAATTTCCCTCCTCCTGTATAGTTAGAGTTGCCAGTCCTTTGAAATTATCCCAGTGTCTTCAAGAATGATGATTAATCTTTGGTACACTGCTGCAAGAAACCTTGGAGAAAATCGGTGGGAAAAAAAATTGTTTTGTTTTCCATTTTCATTGACCTGTTTATTAGTTTGGAATTGATCAGTCAAACAGCCTTGGTTGCCTTCTCAAGCAGTCAAGTTTCATCAAGTTGAGTAATAAAGAATCTGTTTGCAGTTAGCATTAGATTCCTTGTAGCGCTGATGGAGGTCATTCAACCCATCGAGTCTGTACCAACAACAATCCTATCCAGACCTTATCCCTGCAACTCCACATATTTACCCTGCTAATCCCTCAAACTTATGTACCTTGGGACACTAAGGAGCAATTTACAATGACCAATGCACCTAACCTGCACATCTTTGGACTGTGGGAGGAAACAGGAGCAACCCGAGGAAACTCACATAGACACGGGGAGAACATGCAAACTCCATACAGACAGTGATTCAAGCTGGGAATCGAACCCAGGTCTCTTGAGCTGAGAGACAGTACTGCTAACCATTGCGCCATTGTGCAAGTAGAAGAAAAGGTGTCTAGGTAATTGCCAGATAGTAAATGGCAGGAGTATGGGATAGACAGTGGGGCTGTCAGTCGAAGGTGTGAAGCCATATGATGAATGCTCTTGAACTCCTTAGTCTGAATTGGTAAGCCAATGTATTTTATATTCCCCCAGAGCGCTCTGGCACACAAGCAGCATTTGTTTTAATCCTTGTCAATCTATTGAATTCGCTCCATGAAATTCTATGAAACCTCTCCCAATCATTTTGTTTTTAATTTCGCTCCACTCACTCTCTGTTTTCTCTCTGGTGATCTGTTCTCAGCTCCATTTGACTGGAAAAAGTTGTTTAGATTTCCAATTTTCTTTCTACTCAGCCTGAGAAAACTTTCCTGAACCTAACACCTCCTCTTCTTTCTGTCAACATCCTAAGACTTCCTTTACCTTTCTCTTCTCAAAATCCAAGATAGAACCATAGAGTTCCTACAGTGCAGAAAGAGGCCATTTGGCCCATCGAGTCCGCACTGGCTCTCCAAAAGAACATCCTACTCAGGCCCACCCCTCCACCCTGTCCCCATAATCCTGCACATTTAGTCACCTAACCTACAGATCTTGGGACACTAAGAGGCAATTGAGCATGGCCAATCCATCTAACCTGCACATCTTTGGACAGTGGGAGAAAACCAGAGCACCCAGTGGAAACACATATAGACACAGAAAGAATGTGCAAACTTCTCACAGACAATCACCAGAATCGAAACTGGGTCCCTGATGCTGTAAGGCAGCAATGCTAACCATTTCATCAGCAGAGTGGATGGACAAGCAGTCTTTGTAACTCAACTTCTTTTAAGTTCAGCTTAGGAACCTGGGCAGCACGGTGGCACCGTGCTTAGCATTGCTGCCTGACAGTTCCAGGGGCCTGTGGTTTGCTTCCCAGGTTGGTTCGCTGCCTGTGTGGAGTTTACACATTCTCCCCGTGTCTGTGTAGATTTCCTCGGGGTGCTCCGGTTTCCTCACACAATCCAAAGATGTGTGTGTTAGGTGCATTGGCCATGCTAAATTGTTCCTTAGTGCCCCGGGATGTGTGGGTTAGAAGGATTAGAGGGGTAAATGTGTAGGGTCGTGGGGTGGGATTATTGTCCATGCAGATTTGATGGGCTAAATGGCCTCCTTCGCACTATAGGGTTTCTATGATTCTATGAAGTTCAGGAATCAGCCTTGTAGCTTCTTCTGTAGACAGCCACCAATGCATCCCAGTTTCGACGACAACAACGACACAAGATTGGTGTGCCAGCAAGCTAATTCATAAAGTTTCAAGAAACATAGAGGACTTGGATATTGTGGTTCTTGCCAACAAAAATCTAAACTTCAGAAACAAAAATCTGCAAAGTCCAAAATTTCCCCCTGAAGAGTATTGGGATAATGATGTGTGAATATTGAAGTACAAAGACATCTCTTGCCAATTCAGTGGAGGCTGAATCAATTGTTTTAAACAGATTAATCTGCTGTTCAATAACTTGAAAGGCTTGACATTGCAAAATGTTCAAGGTTCATACTTTTGTATTCACACGGAGTAATTTGAAGGCCAGTGTATGATTGCCTCGCTTTTATAAGCCCCCCATCCACCCCAGGAAGCGGAGGATCCATGTTTTTTCGATCTGCCTCTTCATAAATGAGCACTTAAAACACAGCTTTGAAAAGGTTTGTTAAAAATTTACACTGCCATCAGTGACTTCTTCACTGGAAATGCAGTCATCTTCACAATTGAGTTTTTTTCCAATTTCATGTAACGTCTTTCAGATTACTTGCAAGTTGACATCTTGAGATAGCAACTTAGTTATGTCATTTTTGCTTCAATATGCTGGAAGCTTTGATATTAAAATCTTTGTCTTCCTCTGGACATGTTAGCTTGCTTTGTGGATCTTGTTAAAAAAAATTCCTACTGTATGCAGCTGAGACTGTGATCCACTTTTGTCACTTTGTGTTGGCAAAGGAGGGGAAATCTGTGGGCAGAAATCTGGATTTCTGGGTTCATTATTACTGGCTCACAACACACATTTCAACAATTCAGTTGGGACACCTGACAACTATTTCTCCCAAATGCTGCTAAGTATTTAAATAATATTCCAGACATGATAATCCTTTATTTATTCAACTTGTATTCTTCCACTGGAGTTGATTAAAAATTTAAAATCATTAAGGGAGGAAATGAATGGGCTTTCCTGGTTGTGTGAAGTTATATATACCAAGTTGTAAGTTGGTCACTGCAGAAGCGCCTCATAAATTTCTCCCGTGAAACAGATCAGATTACTACTTCTCAGTTCAAAGATTTTCTGCGACTAATCCAAGTTATTATTCTGTGGTAAATGTATTTAAAGTTTATTTTTATTTGTGTCATAAATAGATTTCCATTAACATTGCAGTGAAGACCACATTTGGAATAATGTGTGCAGTTCTGGTCACCTTACTGTAAGAAGGATGTGAAAGCATTGGAGAGAGAGTGCAGAGGAGATTTACCAGGATGCTGCCTGGTTTGGAGGATAGATCTTATGAGGAAAGGTTGAGGGAGCTAGGGCTTTTCTCTTTAGAATGGAGGAGAATGAGAGGCGACTTAACAGAGGTTTATAAGATGATGAAGGGAATACATAGAGTGGACGTTCAGAGATTATTTCCTCGGATGGATGTAGCTGTTACTAGGAGGCATAACTATAAAGTTCATGGTGGGAGATGTAGAAGGAATGTCCAAGATAGGTTCTTAGGGAGTGATTGGTGTGTGGAATGGAGTGCCTGCTGTGATAGTGGAGTTGGACACTTTAGGAACTTTCAAGTGGTTATTGGGTAGGCACATGGAGCACACCAGAATGATAAGGAGTGGGATAGATTGATCTTGGTTTCAGACAAAGCTCACCACTATATCAAGGGCCGAAGAGCCTATACTGTCTATATTTCTATGTTACTGTGAAAATCCCCTAGTCGCCGCATTCTGATCCATGTTTGTGTACACTAAGGAAGAATTTAGCATGGCCTAACCAGCACGTATTTAGGACTGTGAGTGAAAACTGGAGCATCTGGGGGAAACTCATGCAGATAGGAGGAGAATGTGCAGACTCCGCACAGACACTGGCCCAAGTCAGGAATGGAAATTGGTTCCCTGGCATTGCGAGGCAACAGTACTTGCCACCGTGCCACCCTAATTAGGAAGCAGTAATGTATTGAGTGCTAGAATTTGAGGAGGAGCACAAACGTTAGCTCCAGGGACCAGAATTCAATTTCCATCTCAGATCACTATCTGTGTGGAGTTTGTACATTCTCCCCGTGTCTGCATTGGTTTTCTCCGGATGCTCTGATTTCCTCCCACAGTGCAAAGATGTGTTGGTTGTATAAGTTGCCCCTTAGTGTCCCAAGATGTGTCGGTTAGATGATAGCCATAGTAAGTGTGTGGAGTTACAGGAATAGGGCAAGCGAGACTGAGTAAGATGCCATTTTGGATAGTAAGTGCAGACTCGATGGGCCGAATAGTCTCTTCTGCATTGTAGGGATTGTATGATAGTATGGGAAGTGGCAAAAAGTTCTGATAAGGATTTGTTATATTCGTAACTCTTGCCGCTTACTCCCTCATTCATTGGCTAAGGGTGTAAGGTCTTACAGATTATTTTTTGCCCCTCAACCCTGCCACCTGGCCTTGTTTGGTGGGTATAATCATGTCTTTGTCCTCTAGGAAGAAAACACATTTTGAAAACAGAAATTGTAAAATAACAGCACAGGACGTTAATCATTTCCTCACTTTCATTTCTCACATTACTTAGTAAAATGGCACATTAAGTTAAGAAATCTTGCTCAGTGTTCAGAAGGACTGAAAATACTTTGGGCAGCAGAGTGGCAGAGTGGTTAGCACTGCTGTCTCATAGTGCCAGTGGCTCAGGTTCAATTCTGGCCTTGGATAACTGTGTGCATGTTCTCCCCATGTCTGTGTGGGTTTCCTCCGGGTACTGTGGTTTCCTCCCACGTTCCAGATATGTGTAAGGTGGATGGCTTGGCCATGGGTTTACAGAAATAGGGCGGGGAGGGCCTAGTAATATTCCCTTTTGATGGGTCGAATGGCCTCTTCTGCACTGTTAGGATTCTATAATGTTATGGTTCTGTAGCTAGCCTGGGCTTAGACTGTTGCAATGTAAGTTTGCACATGGTATCTGAATATCAAAATGATCTGGAATTCACAATGCAATTGGCCCCGAGAGTGGGAATAAATGATACTTGACATGTAGGTACAAAAGAAACAGCTGTTGTTTCATAAGTGGGAGTGTTTTAGTACAGAGCAATACAGGAGCTCCGTGGGAAGTCCAGAGCATGCTTGCTGGCAAGGTTTTCAAGTAGCACTTAAGTAGTTTAGATAGTCCTCTTATATCAAAATTGCCAGCTCATTAGGGAACTCTTGGTATGGAATAGAATACTCCACAGAATTCTATCAGTTTGTCAAGCTGACAAGTTGTTGTGGAAGATGTGGATAAATCTTTTCAATGATTGTATATTATCAAAAAATCCTTAAGCCTGCGGACATTGTAAATGCTGCAATATTATCTTGATATCAACATTTGTGAGAATACAATCTGTTTGTCAAGAAGGAATGTTGTCTTGCAGAGTTACTCTTTCGCAATTCCAATCTTTTGAGTGACAGAATGTTAACCCAAAAACCCCCTAGTATCTGAGGCACTGTTTCTTTTCTTATTTTGCCACCTCTGTGAACTTTCATGTGATCTCTCAGGTTATGTTAGAATTCAGATGGTGAAATAATACATTGGCTTTGACAAAGGATAATCTAGACTCAAAACATCAGCTCTTTTCTCTCCTTACAGATGCTGCCAGACCTGCTGAGATTTTCCGGTATTTTCTCTTTTGGTTTAAGTTAAAATAGAATAGAATACCGACAGTGCAGAAGGCATTGACATCTTAATCAGGCCATCTCATGCGCTATCCCTATAACTCCACGTTAAACTTCACATTAGGGTTAATTTAGCATGACGAATCCATCTAACCTGCACATCTTTGGACTGAGAAGAAACCAGAGCACCCAGAGGAAATCCACGCAGATTCAGGGAGAGCGTGCAAACTCCACACAGTCACCCAAGGCTGGAATTGAACCCGGGTCCCTGGCAGTATGAGGCAGTATGAGGCAGCAGTGCTAACTATCGGTTCCAGTTTGAACAACATTAGTGAAACTTTAAAAGAAATTGGACACCTTGTTAGTTATCAAATGACATCGGAAAATTTCAAAATGTTCATAAAATGACTTGGAGACCCAATTCCAAGTTGCAGCAAGATTTATAACCTGACTGAATGATGCCTGGGCAGTACTTTCAAATCTGAATGCAAACGGGGTTTTAATGTTAGCTGCTCGCAAACCATTAGTGAAATTAATGAACTGTGGGTTCCCAGTACTCGGTTCTCATTATACAGCGCTGATCTTTGAGCAAGTAAAATGGAAAAGATGCAGACCTGCAGGGAGTACCCAGTATTCCAACTCAATGCACTTGCTCTCTTGTGCCAGGTTTGTTACATTGTTCATTGGAATTTTCTGTGAAGTTCTCAGCAATGGACAATCCAATTCATTAAATGAAAAATTTCCATCACATTTGGCACCAGGTAAGTGAATGTCAAGACCCTATTATCTAGCATCGAGCATTACACTTTAGCAAATCATATTCTGTTGCCTCAAGATGCACATTCCTAATGCAAGTTGGAAAAAAATATTAACATCTAATTCTATAATATTTGCATTTTATTTCATTTACTTCTGAAAGAAAATGTTGCAATTGTTAAAAACACCCATTTTTTAAACCTTACATTATTGCATGAGTTATGCATGGTGGCACAGTGGTTAGCACTGCTGCCTCAGCGCACCAGGGATTTGGGTTCCATTCTGACCTTGGGTGACTGTCTCTCTGGAGTTTGCACATTCTCCCCATATCTACATCGGCTTCATCTAAGAGCTCCAGTTTCCACTCACAGTTCAAAGATATCCAAGTTAGGCTGATTGGCCACTGTAAATTGTCCTTTGATATTAAGGGGATCAGCAGGGTAAATATGTGGGGTAACAGGGATTAGGTGTGGGTGGATTGTTGTTGGAGAAGAACCAATGGGCTGAATGGCCCCCTTCTGCACTTTAGGCATTCTATGATTCTAATTCTGAGGAGAGAAAAAAGATTGTTTTTACATGTGGTGGGTTTTTGGGAATGCTTCACCACACAGTGTATGTTGAAGCAGAATTAAGTAACAGCTAGAAGGATCTGAAGCAAATATTGAAGTTTATAAATGGGAATAAGGATTAGAGTTGTTAGTTCCTGTAGGGGTTGGCTCACAATATGAATGCACAGACAAAACAGCCAAGTGACTTCCTTCTGAAACATATGTGAGTTAAAGATTATTTTCTGACGTTGCACTGTCTCAGGATTCACCCACGAGGAACACATCTGGTGCATAAATCCCATTTATGGGGAGGTGATGGTCTACTGGTATTATTGCTGTACTATTAATCCATAAATTTAGCTAAAGTTCTGAGGACCCGGGTTCACATTTCACCATGACAGATGGTGGAAATTGGATTCAATTAAAAAAGAAATAGCTGGAATTAAGAATCTACTGATGACCATGAAACCATTGTCGATTGTTGTAAAAACCCATCTGTTCCACTAATGTTCTTTAGGGAAGGAAATCTGCTGTCCTACATGTGATTCCAGAGGCACAGTTAGGTTATTGACTGTGAACTGCCATCGGGCAACTAGGAATGGGTAATAAATGTTCGCCAGCCAACGATGCCCATGCCCCACAGCAAATCAGCCCTTCGCTTCAGAGAAGCCGAATAAAGGGGCAAATTTTACCGTCTCACCCACCGTGGGAATCGGAGCGGAGAAGTGGCAGACCTTGGAAAGGTCCGTTGACCTTGGGCAGGATTTTCCAGTTTCAGGGTGACTGCAGCCGGAAAACCCTGCCCATAATATTTATCAAATGAAAGGTACAGAACCAATTTTTATACATGTAAATTGAGGAATATTGTGTATACTTCAAATATATAACACTCATGGGCAAGAATTTTTGCTATATTTATTACCAGAATGCAGGTGTCGCACAATTATTACCCCTGCTAATTAACCTTGCCAAGGTGTGATCAGAGAGACTCATTGCTGTGGCTACCATCATCATTTCTATTGGAAGTAGGAATATTCTAGAAGAGTAAAATTGCTTCCTGTTTTTGTTCAGATTTGAATGATAAAATGAAAGATTAATTAGTCATTGGCGAAAAAAAGATAATTGGTTATTTTTTGTTTCAAAAATAATCTGGAGTTAATAGGACTCCTGAGCTCGGTGAAGCATTTCTTGGCAAGCTAATGTGTTTATTAGGACTCAAGTGTAACCATTTTGAACAACTGTTGGTTCAATAGGCCACTTATATACTTAGAAAAAAATACCATTTGTACAGGAATTGCACATGATCCATAATTCTGCTATTCCTGTCTGAGATGTTCAATGAATTTCTAACAACTTGGACTCTTCACAAATTCTGATCATTTGTTATGGTGGGCATCTGAGGAACCAATATGCTGAATTTGCTTGTCTTCTTCGGCTGGGGCGTACAAGAGTTGGGAAATCATGTTGCAGCTATATAAAACCTTGGTTTGGCCGCATTTGGAGTATTGCATGCAGTTTTGTTTACCCCACTACCAGAACGATGTGGAAGCTTTGGCGAGAGTAGATAGAAGGTTCATCAGAATGTTGCTTGGTCTGAAGGGTGTTGCCTTTGAAGAGAGGTTGGATAAACTAGGATTGTTTTCACTGAAAAGACGGAAGTTGAGGGGAGACTTGATAGAGATCTACAAAATTATGAGAGGCAAAGACAGGGTGGATAGTCAGAGGCTTTTTCCCCAGGATGGAAGTGTCAATTAAAAGGGATTACATGTTCAAAGTGAGGAGGGGAAAGTTCAAGGAAGTTGTTGGAGGGTTGGAGGTCTTTCATGCAGTGACTGCCTGAAACGTGCTGCCAGAAGAGGTGGAAGCAGGCACAACAGCAACATTTAAGAGGTATATGGATAGGTACATGAATAGGATGTGAATAGAGGGATATGGTGCAAGTAAGGGCAGAAGGATTTTTTTTAGTTTAATTAGGACGTTGTGATCAGCACGGGCTTGGAGGGCTGAAGAGCCTGTTTCTGTGCTGTACTTCTCTTTGTTCTTTTTCTTTATTCAATAAAGGCATAAGGTGGTCAGCGGGTGGAATTATGGCTTGAGGTTCCCACATTTACTTCACTGATGATGAATATTCATTGACTACCTTGTTGAGACATTTGCTCTTAACATTAGTAAGATGCGGTAAGTGGAAAATGTGACTTCTATATTATACAAAAGCTTTTAGTTTTCATTACAGTTTCTAAATATCGTTTAGAAACTAAACTGTAGTGGCCTAAATCAAATAAGTGGCAATCCTAATATGCATGTATTATCTGTACAGATACTCACTCGGGTTAAACTGGTGCTTGCAATGCAGCACCAGGCAGTGCAGCGGTAAGTATGAATCACGTTTTTAGAAAATTTTCAGCCAGTAAGCCCTGCCTATAAAGAGATATCAACGAAGGTGGCACAGTATGGTGGCACAGTTCTGCCTCACAGTATCAGGGACCCAGGTTCAATTCCGGCCACAGGTGACTGTGGAGTCTACATGTTCTCCTTGTTCTCCCGTGTTTGTGTGGGTTTCTTCCAGATGCTCCGGTTTTCTCCAACACTCAACAGATATGGAGGTTAGGAAGGGATTAGTAGTAAATGTGTGTTACGGGGGTTATGGGAATAGACTTGGGTAAGGCGTTCTGCCAGAAGCCAAATGGCATCCTTCTCCGCTATTGGAATTCTCTGCTTCTATAACCGACCTAATATTTCCACAATTTTGCTATTGTTTGACAATTTAATGATGTTCTTCTCTTGTTGACACATTAACACTGGCCTTAGATTTCTGCCCATTATGGGTGCAAAGATGGTGGTGTAGTGGTAACATCACTGGACTAGCAATCCTGAGACTCAGGCTAATGCGCTGGGGACAGGGGTTCAAATCCCACCATGGCAGCTGGAAATTAAATTCAATGTTAAAGTTAATCCTGAATTTGAAAGCTCATCTCAGTAATGGGACCCATGAAATTACCATTGATTGGTGTAAAATTACAGTCTGGTTCACTAATGTCCTTTGGGGAAGGAAATCTGTCTTCCTTACCTGGCCTGGCTCACATGTGAATCCATACCCACGGCACTGTGGTTGATTCTCAACTGCCCTCTGAAATGGCCCAGTAAGCCAATTAGTGCAAAGAGAATTAGGAATCATAGAAACCCTACAGTGTAGAAGGGGGCCATTCAGCCCATCATGCCTGCACTGATGACAATCCCACTCACATATTTACTTTGCTAATCCCCCGACACTAAGAGTCAATTTGCCATGACAAATCCGCCTAATCTGCATATTTTTGGACTGTGGGAGGAAACCGGAGACATGGGGAGAATGTGCAAACTCCACACAGTGAATTGAGGCTGGAATTGAACCACAGTCCCTAGTGCTGTGAGGCAGCAGTGCTAACCACTGTGTCGCCATGCTGTCCATGGGCAACGAGGATTGACCTTTGCCGTGAAGCCCACGTTACACAACAGAACAGACTGGGCCTAGCCACGTGATCAGCACCATTTGTTGAATAAGTACAAATTGCAACTGATTTCCTGGAGTCTTGTCTTTCATTTTTCCTCATGGTCTTCAAAAGGTTTTGAAGATGAATAGAATAAGTGGCATTAGAAACTACCGCACCAAAATTAATAAGAATGTGGTCAATCAAATTCTTTGTCTCAGTATGTGGCTACATCATCTCTGAAAGGAAGCAAAATTATGGTTTAAAACAATTGAAGGGTGTTTTTAATTAATGATATTCAGCCTTAAAATTAGGCCTGATGAAGAGTGAGAATTTAACATGTTAAACTTATTTGCCTGCTAATCGAAGACCAGCTTTAATTTTTGCAAAAATATACATTTTAGATCTGGATTTTAAAATTAAATCTTGCTGTGTTCTTCATCACACAGCTGTTGGATATTCTGGTGCAAAGCTCCCCTTTTAAAGATGAAATTCTGTTAGTTTCGGTTGTTGAGGACTCTTTGCTCTTGTGTAAATCGTTTCCAGTGAAACTGAGGATCTAGTGCCAGTTTAAGTTCTATGTCACAGCAGATGCTGGAAGAATGCCAACAGTTCACTTCCCATGCCAGCTGGCTTGTCTCACAGTAGCTGAGCGACATGTGCACTCGCTATAGCAGATGATCTGGTACGTCATTTGAAAACTGTGATGTTGTTGTAGCCTCTATTTATTTGATTTGTATTTTAAAAGATGTTGCCCGTAGCTTCAAACAGGACCTCACCATGAGCTGCACCTATTTTGTGATTTTTGGATAAATACAACTCTTGGTGGGGCGAACACAGTCGGTAAGAGCGGGAGAGATCCCTGGTCAGCCATCTGATGGAAAAAAAGTTGAAGCCTCTACGATCTCTCCGGATTTCAATATACATGGAAAAGTGCATGTTGCTGCAGCCAATTGGAGTAACAAACCATCCCTCCCACAATTCCTTGTAAAGCAGTCCTTAGACCATAAGAATTGGAGCACAATCAGGCCATTTGGCCCATTGAGTCTGTTCTACCATTCAATCATGGCTGATAAGTTTCTCAACCCCATTCTCCCTCTTTTTTCCCCACACTCTTTCATCTCCTTACCAATCAAGGACCTATCTACCTCAAAGTATACTTAGTGACCTGGTTTTCACAGGCTTCTGTGACATTGAATTCTATAGATTCACCACTCTCCGGCTGAAGAAATTCCTCCTCATCTCGGTTTTAAAGG
This sequence comes from Sphyrna mokarran, assembly GCA_024679065.1. Taxonomy (NCBI): domain Eukaryota; kingdom Metazoa; phylum Chordata; class Chondrichthyes; order Carcharhiniformes; family Carcharhinidae; genus Sphyrna; species Sphyrna mokarran. The sequence continues at coordinate 20,011,234 of JAGIQG010000027.1, read as the reverse complement.
GCCATCCTTTTACTCTGAGGCTGTGCCTTCTGATCCTTATCTTTCCGAGCAATGGAAACACCTTCCCCACTTCCACTCTAACCAAGCCTGACAATATTCTGTAAGTTTCAATGTTACCCCTCTCAGCGTTCTAAACTCTATGTACTAGTGAGACTCTAGATTCTTCCTGTGAAAAGTTGGCTGATGGATTATCTTGCCACTCCTGAATTCCCTAGTCATGTTGATCATTGCACAACATAGAAATGTGCAATTGAAAATATTCTTAAGCTATGTTAAGTCCCTGGTATTTTATTCCAATGACTGCAGTGGAACTGAATGGCACGTGCTGCATGTAACAAGTGACCAGTCCGGTACTGCACTTTTGGCATCACTGCCTGAGACACAGTTGCTTATATGGTGGTATACTCATGGTGGCACATTGATGAGCACCACTGCCTCACAGTGCCAGGGATGCTGGTTCAATTCCCCACTTGGGTGACTGCCTGTGTGGAGTTTGCACAGCCTCCACGTGTCTGCCAACAGGAAAGATGGTCTTGTCTGAGACTTCAGCTCTGTTTTGACCTCACGTTTTGCAGAGTCAGTTTCTCCATTTTCTTTGGAGGTCCCAGGGCTCTTCACGGATCAAGTTAGCCAACCACTCAGATGGTTAACACCATGCCTCAAGTGGAAGATAACCAAGAGAAGGGTGGCATGGTGTCACAGTGGTTAGCATTGCTGCTTCACAATGCCAGGGACTGGGGTTCAATTCCAGCCTTGGGTGACAGTGTGGAGTTTGCATGTTATCCACATGTCTGTTTGGGTTCCCTTCAGGTACTCCAGTTTCCTCCCACAGTCCAAAAGACATGCTGGTTAGGTTGATTGGCCATACTAAATTGTCTCTTAGTGTCAGGGGAATGTGCTGGATAAATATGTGGGGTTATGGGGATAGGATGTGGGTGGGATTGTTGTTGGTGCAAGCTCAATGGGCTAAATGGCTTCTTTTTGCAATGTAAGGATTCTGTGATTCTAATGCAAGCTTTCCTAATTCTGCCCTTTTCATCTCTGCCAAATCTTCCGTTAGTCCTGTGAAACAGCCCAGATGATAGCAACCCTGTAATGATTTTAGAATTGTATTGCAGAAATTACTGCCACATTATTTACATTGCAATTGCAAATACACTTCAAAAGTACTGAAATGACAATGAATTGCTTTAAAACAGCCTGCAATCTGGAAAGGCGCTATATAAATGCAAGCTCTTTTATGTTCTTTGCAAAGCAGCACATTGCTCTGGAATTGGTAATGAAGCATTTATGAGGGAGCTCATTGCACTAAATCGTACATCAATTTAAATATTAACTATGGAATTAGAGGCACAATGTCATTCTGCAAGAGAGCCTGTTGAAGTAATTTGTTTTAGGAACAGCTTAGAAGAGTCAAGGCTGTTACCATGGCAGAGATGCTGGCACTGTAACAAGAAAAGCATTGGTGAAAACATGTGTTCGTTGTGATCCTTGCATTAAGTCTGTTTTGGAGTTTTATATTCATTTGTATCCAGTGTAACCCACTTAGAACAGATATCATGAGTCACGACCTTGATATTTACAGCCCTTGCAATGGAGAAGAGGGTCGAGGGAGTTAATAAATGAAATATGTAGAACGCTGCTACCAACATCCTGCGTATGCACAATATCAGAGCATCTTTCTGCTAGTGTGGAAAGGGAGAACATTTATTAACCTTCCTAAATCAGGCTCACACAGGAGATCGATTGAAAATTTATTGTGTGGGTTTTGCACTGGTTGTGAAGCTGAGCTTGGCAGCTGCTCGCTGCTGGAGATAAATGCCTCTTTATCAGAGGGCAGGAGGAGCAGGACACTTCTCCCTAGATTCCAGGTAGAAACATCTATCTGCTTCCTCCCCTACCCCTTCTGGTCAAGGGCTCCTCCCAACTCTTGCCCCTCCCTGTTGCCAAATGCAACTCCCAGGATCCCCAGCTATGGTTTCCTATATCATAGTTACCCCACACTCAGGTTGTTGATTTGGTCCACTGCTGAGCAGGAGATGGATCTCCAAAATACAGCTGAGGTCCTTCCATTAACGTTGACAAGCGGCACAACGGTTAGCACTGCTGCCTCACAATGCCAGGAGCCCAGGGTCAAATCTGGCCTGTGTGTTTGTGTGTGGAATTTGCATGTTCTCTCTGCATCTGTGTGGGTTTTCTCTGGGTGCTCCGGTTTCCTCCCACAGTCCAAAAATGTGCAAGTTAGGATCGACCATACAAAATTGACCCCTAGTGTCCAAAAATGTGTAGATTAGATGAATTGGTCATGATAAAATATGCGGTGTTATGGACATAGGACAGAGGGAAGGGCCTGGGTGGAATGCTCTTTTGGTGAGTCAGTGCAGACTCGATGGGCTGGATGGCCTCTTTCTGCACCGTAGGGATTCTATGGTTCTCTGCCTCCCTGGTCTAGCTGCTTTCTTCACTTGTTTTTACCCTCCCCTCCAATCTCCCTGTTTCTCCCTGAATGTTGGGAGTGTCAGTCATATTCACTTAACATAACACAACTTTGATTTATTAAACTGCTGACAAAATGAAATTGGTGACCATTTATCATGAGAACCTTTACTGCTTGGCAGCTCAGCTTTTCATAGTGCTCCTTAGGTTAAAGAACATTCTCCGCACCTTTACCAGTTTTGGTAATTTTGAAAGTGAACACTAAAGGCATGTCTGAAGCAATGATTTTGTGCGACTCTTTTACCCGACAACCTTGCCACCTCAACTGGAAGTAACTGAGCAAGGTTGGCATTCCTGCCCTGCCTTCACCTTGGTCTCTTAAGCAGTCAACTCATGACCACTTAAGGGTTTCTTCCTGACTCAGCTCCAAGTGGGGTCTGTCAGTACACCATCTGCACAGTTGAGGGATGGTGGGGTTGAGGGTGAGGGGGTGGCGGGATGAGAGTGAGTTGGTGGACAGGGACATACCTCCACACGTGAAACTGTGCATGATTGAACACTTGTGGGCATGGGAGAGAGCTGATAGCTGCTCACCCCTCTCCCCGTGACCACCAACTGTGAGACATTCCCCAACCCAACATCAAATAGTTACCTTTTCCTAGTCAATCCTTAATCCTGGGAAGACTGTCACTGCTTATCAAAGACTGAAAAAATATTGAAGATCTGAGATTTCAATAAACCTAAATGACAAAGGGAAAAAAAAAGCAACCAACTTCCTGTAAGACTGTCAGAAAAAGAGATTACATCCCCAGTGTTTTTCCAAGTGGATTATCTATTTTCTATAGGCAGTGGTAAGAGAGCCACACTTCTCTCTGTGTGAGATTTCCCCACGCTGGACAATGGGAAGAATTGCTGAAGATACAGATACAAGATACCCTCATTTTCTGTAATGAGGGAAATTTCTTGTAGTCAATCAACTCGGGGACAACATTGCTGTACACAATTCTGCAACTTGAGAAGTGCTAAAGATTCTGTCACAGCTTCCACACTGACTCCCAGGTCTGGTGACAAGACTTTCGGCTGGGGCTGAAGAATGGGAGCAATTGGACTTTCAGCCCGGGAAGGTACCAGTTCACTAACAGAGTGACCTATGGATTCCAACTTGAACTCAGGCAAAGCATTTCTGTGGAAGACTTTCCATGAGCAACAGAAATAAAGTCAACAGTACACCAATATATTCAGTGGAACTAAGATCTGAATGTTGCTTAGTCACTAACATCACAGCTGCTTCTTCTAAAAAGACAACAGGGACTTCATAAATTGTATCCATCAATGGGAAAGGCAGAACATTCTTCTGGACCTCAATCTCCAATCAATTACTCAGCTCTGCAAAGAATTCTTGTTCATTACTGTCCAGAAAGAGTCAATTCAGATCAAGCGTCTTCATCAGGATGGTCACCATTTGCTGCAGTGCTTTTAATATCCATCACTTCTGGCTTCCATTGTGAGGAACAGAGATTCATAACATCCATGACTGCCTTGGGTCTAATGGATTGTGTCTCTCTGAAAAGGAGGAACTTATTCTTGAGTGTATAAATGTCTTCTGAAGGCTGAATTTCCACTATTCTAAATAAAAGATTAAAGATTGTAGCTTGAAGGACTGTGAGTCATTCAAATAATATTTTCTCTAAGATCCCTAGACATTTGCTAATATCGCTGCTCAATAAGGATCATAGATAGATCACAGATACCCTAGAGTGAAGAAAGAAGCCATTTGGCCCATCGAGTCTGCACCGACCACAATCCCACCCAGGCTGTACCTCCAATCCCCTACATATTTACCCAATAATCCCTCTAATCTGTACATCTCAGGACACTAAGGGGCAATTTTAGCATAGCCATTCTACCTAACCTGCACATCTTTGTACTGTGGGCAGAAATCAGAGCACCCAGAGGAAACACATGCAAGCATGAGGAGAATGTGCAAACTCCACACAGACAGTGACCCAAGCCGAGAATCCCTGGAGCTGTGTAGCAGCAGTGCTAACCACTGTACTATTGTGCCACCCTGGAGGTATGTTAATTGGGAAGAACATAAAATCAACAATCTTTCTTCTATTGTAGCTCAGAGAAGCAATAATCTTGTCTTTGATTGGAAAGACTAAACATACCTGAAATTTGATATCTCTTGGCTAAAAGTTTAACAGCTGAACCAGTTCTGGTCGTTTACTGATATGTTGGCACAGTCTTGGCATCAATTTGGAAAATAATATCAAAGCCCTTAACATTGAACGGTAACTGACCAGTAGCCTTGATTTAACACTATTTACCTCCCCTAAAAGATCTGTAATTTAGTCCTTTTCTTGATTTTCCATTTCTCGGAAGGAATGTGTTTTATAAATACTTAATGTTCTTTCTTCTTGATTACAATGACTGGATTTGTGGAATTTCTTAAAATGTCCAGTTTTGCCACACGGAGAATTCCATTCTTCTTGTCGGGCAGAATCTATGCCTAGGTTTTGTATCACTGTTCTTTCATGCTGCTTTGGTGGACTTTCTTGTGGATGGGGCCACTACCTACACTCTTCTCCAATCTATGGAGTCATGTGAAGCCTCAGAGTCTTCCGGAACTGCAGCCTGTCTTGGCACTCAGTGTTGCGGCCTCATCACGTACTCAACAGCAGGACTCCATGGCATATTAATAAAGCCATTAAAGAATGGTCTCCAAGTCTGCTGTGGACTCTGGTATGTCCTGCCTTAGGAGAATGGTTTCTGCTGCTGCATGACTGCATAAAGCAAGGAACTAACTTGAAGCTTTAGTTCCTTCTCATGATGCTGCTTAACACTAGACGAGAAGTCGTTTCCATGACTCCTAAGGCTGGCCTCTGAGTTCTTCAGGCAGACAATGGCAGAGCTTCTTCACCACATAGGGTCATCAGTACACCTCTTCACTGTGCACTCACCATCTGCTGAAAATATTTCCAGCAGCTTTCAAACATTTCTTCACTCTGTATTTCCTTCAAAAATGTAAATATGTTTTTTACATCTGTACTTCCACAGCTGCCACCATGGGCACATGGTGGCAGAATGGTTGGCACATTGCAGCCTTACAGCAACAGAGACCCGGGCTCAATTCCTGCCTCCATTGACTGTGTGGAATTTGCATATTTTCCACATGCCTGCATGGGTTTCCTCCAGGTATTCCGGTTTCCTCCCACAGTCCAAAGATGTGCAAGTTAGGTTGATTGGCCGTATTAAATTCCCCCTAATGCCCCAAGAATAGATTGGATTAACCATGGTATTACCATGCTAGGGTGGGGGAAGAGGGCCTCTGCTCTGTCAGAGTGCTGGTGCAGACTCGATGGGCTGAATGGCCTCTTCTGCACTGTAGGGATTCTATGATGTTCTCAATTGTGTCCTTCTAGTTTGAACTCTAGGCCTGGGACTTGGTTGTTGCACAGACTGCAGACACACTCTCGATGTAACATAAATAAACTATTATCAAATAAATACCAGTCAGGGTACATAGAAGGGCATGTTTACCCTTAAGTATGACTCCAACCTTACTCTCTCCATCTCAAGTCAAACACATGACTGACTGGTGATACATTACATTATATGCAGGTACAAAGAGAAGGTAGCCAAGAAGGCATATGGCATGCTTGCCTTCATTGGCCGGGACATTGAGTGTAAAAATTGGAAAGTCATGTTGCAGCTTTATTAGCTGAACTTGGAATATAGTGTTAATTCTGGTCACCACACTACCAGAAGGACGTGGAGGCTTTGGAATGGATACAGAAAAGATTTAGTAGGATGTTACCTGGTATGGACGGTGTTAGCTATGAGGAGAGATTGGAGAAACTTGGTTAGTTCTCGCTGGACAACAGAGCTTGAGGAAGCGACCTGATAGAAGTCTACAAGATTATGCAGGGCATAAACAGAGTGGATGGTCAGAAGCTTTTTCCCAGGGCGGAAGATTCAATTACTAGAGGGCACAATTTTAAGGCATGAGGGCAAGGTTTAAAGGCGACGTTGGAGACAAGTTTTTTTACACAGAAGGTAGTGGGTGCATAAAACTTGCTGCCTGGGGAGATAGTGGAAGCAACTAAGATCATGACTTTTAAGGGCCACTTGACAAATACATGAACAAGATGGGAATAGAGGGAGATGGTCCCAGGAAGGGTAAGGAATTGTAGTTTGGTCGGGCAACATGGTCAGTGCAGCCTTTGAGGGCTGACAGGCCTGCTCCTGTGCTGTAATTTTCTTTGTTCTCTTTGTTTATACATTCACATATCCCATCTGTTAATCCTTCATATCACAACATTGTGCGGGCCGAAGGGCTTGTTTGCACTGTAATGTTCTACGTTCTATGAAAGAGATTGCAGAGATAGTGAGGAGTCAGACCAGAGAGGATTTGACAAAAAAAGGAATGAGAATTTTTAAAACCAGGCATTGCTAAAGTGGGCGTCAGTGCAGTTCAGACATGGGCAGCAAAGGTTGGGGATGTGGGAGAGGAAACAGCAGTTTATTTGAAAAGTCAAGATGCTCAATGCCAGGAGCGGTCTCTCACTATTTCACTGTGTAACCTCAGCCTGATGAGAAGCTACATCTGAAAGAGCCCAGACTCCAACACAAAATAACACTCTTCACGTTAGAAATGATCAACTTTGTAGCACAGCCCTATATCTGTAACCGAGCACAGATGAAAAAAGCTCCATTGTGATTGACTTTACTCTGACTTGGCGGTGTGCAGCTGGGAAACAAAAAAAAATCTACTCTACTGGCTGCATATCACATTTAACAGGTACTAGAGACTGGGAGCTAGAGTATATTTCTATCCCGCAATGATAATAACAGATTACTGCTGCCCACACGTTTTGGTCTTTTTTATGCTGATTAGCAGACACTGCTGTTACAACTTGTTTGTACCTGAGCGAGTGTCTACTTTAATCAAAATCTCTTGGTAACAATTAAATACTTCTTCATGAGCATGGCAAAAGATTGTGCACAGGAGAATTGGTCATTTCTGTACAGTCAAACGTTGTCGTCAGCATTTGTAGGAATATGTTAGCACTGCTGCCAGAGACCAGTCTTCAGTTCCTGGCTTGGGTCACTGTCTGTGTGGAGTCCACACGTTCTTCCCATGTCCGTGCGA